>CM036239.1:15614762-16212262 GCA_020698575.1 Bostrychus sinensis
TACTTCCTCCTCTGTACCCCTCCCCCTATGCTCTGCCTGCAGTTTCTGTCTATGTTGTCTTCCTTCTACTCTCCATTATATCAGCCCCAGACTTTTGTTCCATCTTCTCATCACATGTCTTCCACTGTCTTTCCCCAGTGCCTCTCCCCAGTGCGGTTAAGGCAAGCAGTATTTCAGGTGAGGAAGCACGCAGCCAGGCCGAGGGATGCATACCAATAATGACATGACTCGATCTGGATGGAGGATGGAAAAGAAAGATGGGAGGGGAGCTCGTCACAGGATGCCACGTCATAGCTGTGTGTGAAATCTATTTTTAGCAGTGTAAACAGAGAAATTCCAGCTCACTGCTCGCGGCTTCATAGTCAGGGTGATGTGGTGGGAGACTGAAGATGCTGGCAGTGAATGAATGGCACTTCTAATAAGCTCTGTCTGTCGGTCTCTGCTGTCACTAAACCCTCCGCCTACCCAACCACAAGCTCGGACTGTCAGAGCACAAAGACACACGCCACAAATAAACCAACACTAGCTCAGTGTGTGCTGCTTTCTCTTGCTCACTCTGTTACACATGCATGGACATATGTTGCATCTCTTGTGGAAGAACATGGATACATGACAAGCTTTACATAGCCTTTTCAGTGGGCATATCTTTGTTTTAAATATAGATTCATATGCATCTTTAAAATACAGGATTATGTTCCCAGCTGCCTCAGAAGCCATGTAAGACCAAGACAGAAAGATTTTGTTTCATCACATTTGATTATGTTTTACGCTTGTGTTGAACACTTAGTCTAATTAACAATCCCCTGGCTTTGTTCAGATCCAGCCATGCATTGTGTAGACATGAAAAATTTACACATATGCACTGGTGTGGATTCACTGGCCCCACTGCTTGATACTTAGCATCACTGTTATTTAAAAGTAATCACTCTGGTTCTGTTTTAGAGTATAATTACAAGTAGATTTCAATCCATTTAATAGTAGTAGTGCCTGTATGTTTCCCCTGTTTCCTATATAAAGTAGAAATAAACTGCTCCAGTGTTGTTACAGTCTGGCCAGTGCTTTGTGCTTGATCACACACCGAGATGTGCAGCTTGTCTCTGGCCTGGACCAGAGCCAAACCCTAATGCTTTTGGGTTGAACAAAGAGTGGAACTCTCCCTTTTAACTTAAGGCCTTGACATCTTTAGCTCAGTTTACAACTTTGTCTTTGTTGGCTGTCTGAATATTTGCTTATCTGCTGTACATCTCATTGGCAACCATTTCTATTTGTTTGATGAAAAAGTAATTGATCAGTTTCTTTTTATGGGAGACCCAAAGAATATGCCTACAATATCTGTATAACTTTTTGCCAAGCCTCTTAATTTTCTTCTTGGCATCATGTCAAAGTGCTAAAGTAAACCAAAAGTTACTCAAAACATTCATACAATTACAGTCATAATCATAAAAATTGTATTTTGCAGCATAACCTCTTTTCTTTAGACTTTCTCCTTCTGGGGTAGCCACAACAAATCACCTGGCTCCTAGTGTGCAGTCATTTGCTGATTGTTTTGGCAGAGATTTTTACATCGAATGCTCTTCCTGACTCAACCCTCTCTGTTAATCTGGGCACAAAGAGTCCATTGGCTTGTGACTGTGGCTGGATTTATCACAGCATGGCAAATTACTTCTTTAATTGGCCTTAACTTACTGCCTGTTCATACATAATTCATTAAATCCCTTAAACATGCCATATTAAGATTATGGTAAAACTATAACCTGTGTGTGTCTTATTTTGTTGTCTTGGTGTTGCATCAGGGCAGTTAGTGATTTACTGAGTTTACTTCTTTCCCATGGTGCTCAGATATTGCTTTAATCTACCCACAAGACACCAAATTAGATTTATTTGAGAAGCATCACAACTAACCCCTGGTTGTGGCTTGGTATCCTGCTGCTGTTGGCCTACCACCGCCCCCATCACCTGGCCCCTGGCCCCCACCCTTTGGTGCCCTGAGCTAAAAATAGACTGTCCTCTCTCTCATCACTGAGCTCTCACGTCAGGCGCCGCTCACTCTCATTTGCTGCCCACGCCTCTTTTTATGCTGTGGTGTTTTTTACAGTGACAGATGGGAATACAATAAAGCTGTCACTGATTGTGTTTGGAGTCTGTACAAAGAGAATAACACTTATGCTAAGTTAAATTTGAGTCATATATCTGATTGAGGAAGGAAACCAGTCTATTTCTCAAAATGGAAAGCAGAAGATGGTACGCTATTTCTAAACACTGAACATTTTTTGCAGTGCTTTCTCTCTCTTTTTTTTTAAATAAAACTTAAGTTAAGTTGCTTACTAAGATATGTTCCTCTCATTGACAGGAATGATGAAGAGTGGAAGCCATCATCTCTGGAAATGGAATGCAGGTTAGTGACAAGCAACTTGTTTTGTATTGATTGATTGCTACTGTGTTCTTGGTATAAATATACTTGTACTGGGAATGCCTGCAGACACCTGTTCCCAGTGTAACTTTTTTGCAAATGACATCAGTCACATTACAACCTGTGACTGAGGCTGCTATTTGATACATGTAGGATGTGAAATCAGGCATCTAAGGAAAGGGAAGCTGTGTTTGACAAGATCACAAATTAACAGTGCGCATACTAGCAGATGTTCAGAGCTGTGTGTGGTACAGAAGAGCCGGGGACTTAATTCTGTTATAGCTGTGATCTGCTGATGCTCAGGCAAAGTGTGTGTGTGTGGTGGGCCGGGCAGCCATCAACAAGTCATTTCATTTTGAGGATGTACTGTACATCCGTGCCAATAATACTTGGAGCTCAGGGCAGAGAGAACAACGTGCTGCTATGGCTCATCCAGATTCTCACGCTTTGCCTTGTGTATGACAGCTGATTTAATCCAGCTGAATGTTGGCCTTTTATGATTGTTATAAATGGCTTTTGATGTAATATCTGAGTAAAAGGACCTTGAACATGAGATCCTTGTACTATTATTTTAAAGCGGAGATAGAGTGGTACAGCATGAAATCTTCTAGTTTTATTATAGCTGGGGTGGTGGTGATATGTTTATGAACCAATTTGTCTTGGTTTTCCATAATATAGGGATGTAACAATACAGTTACTATATCAATGTCTCGATTTTTTTATTCCTACAATACAACTATATCGACACGGATTATCGAATCATAATGTTTTGTATGTAGTGTATATCAGCATACATGGAAAAAAAAAACTGCATGTTAAAATAAAACCACATGCGTCTTTTTGGATGTATTTTTTGTGTTTTTAATGAAATAAAATGTTATATTCAACTGTGCTTCGCTCTCTGTCAGCTGGACATCAACTCATGGCTGTGATGCTAGATTTGAGAGTATACTTCTATGGTTTTTGGCAAAACGTTCCTGTATCAATTGTACCACTATGAAGGTGCTGAATTGTATCGAATCGTACCGTTCTAAATTAGCCAATATTGTTCTTGAATTGGATCAAAACAATTCTAATCGATACGTATCACTGCAAAAACTTCACACCCCTACCATATAATATGCATTACTTGCAGTAATGCATATGAGTATGTAACGTACAGTCTTACCTACTGCACTATTGTAACACTTGACGTGTTCTTTTTCTAATCAATAAAGACTCCAATCAGTTTCTTTTATCTTTTGTCTTTTTATTTGCATAAGCCAAATTAAACAGAGCTCTGGGTTGAATCTGTCCCTACCGCCTACGTCTTACTCAGGGCTTACGCTGGGCATCCAACAACGACCGTCCCTATCACACTGAATATATACCCAGGCTCAACTTCATACCACCCACTCCAGATATGGGCATAGTCCAGGATCTGAACCAGTTTTCAGGCAAAGCAGTGCGAGTTGTAAAGGAGGGGTTGTTGTCATTAGCAGAGAAGTGCGAGTTGTAAGGGAGAGGCTATTATCACTTCTGCTCTCCCATGAAGGCCACATTTCCAGCACAGATTGTTCCCTTGCACTTGTGGTGGCGTCTTGAGTCTGGGTCAGATCCTGGTCACATGATTAGTTCAGATACATTTCTTCACATTTCATTATAAACTTGATCATGTTAAAATCACATACAACACACTGAAAACCTTCTGTCTGTAAGAATAACATTTACAGTATATGGCATTTTACTGGTAGGATTATTTTTGGATAATTTTAAACTCAATGTAAATTGGTTTGCGCATGTGGCTCAGCTGGCTCATTTAAATTTAGTGGACAAAGTAGGTAAGCTGATGCATAATCATCAGAGCAGGTGATCTGCCTCTCAGAGGAGAGTGATTCATGTTTTCCTTGTGGCTGTACAGCGTGTCATCGCAAGCCGGCAAACACCATCCTAGATCATATTTGAATTAACATCCCAGGATCAGTGAATCATTAACACTAGTCTGTTTGACTTTGAGCTGTAATGCTAACTAATAATAATAATTTACTACACTCTTTTGGTGTCAGCTTTATTTTTTATGAAAATTAACTTCTGGAACATCTAGCAAAAAAATGAGGGAGGAGAGAGAAAGACGAAGAAGACAATCAATCCAGTGACTTGCTGCATCACAACAGACCCCACAAATCAGGCTCCAGCCTCATTCGTCTCCATGGTAACAGAGCTTCCTCAGTCCAGAGGAGGTGGAGACAGTGAGGGAGAAGGAAAAATAGGAAATAGGTGACTGCTTGGGGAAGCGAGGTAAAGCAAAGGGGGTGGAATCAATATCTTCTTCTATTCTACAGTACAGATTTAAGCGGCGTGGCTCTGGCTCATTTTAGAGAGTCAAGCCAGGGATTTTGGAGAGTCATAAGAAGGCATACAGGGTAAGAGGAGAGGAGATAAGCAAGGATGGGATAGAAGGATGCCTGGACTGCAAGCCCTGAAAATGCAGGATCTGCAGTGACTGCTCCTGAGCCTGATGCATGGGTTTGGCAGCTGTGCTGAGGTCCTGTCATCTGTCAGGTAAACATGCTTTCAGTTTACTGTCAGACAGCCAATGTGGCATCCTTTCTAAGGTGCAATCAGTGTTATAAAGTATAGATCTAGGAAATTAGAGGCTACATTAATAGCTGCCTAAAAGAAGTGGTGTTACAGCTAGAGGTAGAGCTAAAGGATCTGCAGGTGGTTTGTACACAACATAGGAGCCTTGGTGTGGTTCATTAATTGTATGGATCTGCGCTTGAAATGGCCAAACAAGCCTTTATCTATTGATGACTAATGGGTCACGCTGATGTAAAAACAAATCTGAGATGTAACAGTTCAAAATAATTAGCACACCTTATCTTCCTTCATAATACATTACTCGGGTTGTTAGCAACATCTGATGAAAATGTCATGTCAGAAATATATTGGTTAAAAAAAAAAGATGGGCCAAAGAGAAATATTTAATCAAATAAGGCTATAGTTTAGTTTATAGTTTATAGTCAAATAAGTCACAGTTTTAACTGTGACTCAGGAGAGAAGTCGTACAAAAATAGCACAGACTCTGACACAGCTTTTTGCAACTGTCTGAGACGCCACATTCAAACAAATTATTATATTTATATTTGTGTTACATCTGAACCTTGAGTGTTGAGTTTACTGTCTCTGGGTGAAGGCTGTTCAAGAGGCGGGTCGAGTAGACAGTGAGCCACAGTCAGGAGCAGTGCTGCTTTTCTGTCAGCTGTTGGTATTTTGTGCAATTTTGTTTGTTTGTTGTTTTGTCATGATGCCATTAGGGCTGTGATAGAGGGCATCTGGCAGACGGCTCCTTTTTTCTGGGCCTTAGGTTGGCTGTATGGTATGATTTAAGTACTAGTCTGGATTAGAAAGCTTTGTCTTTTACCAGTCAGTTATATAATCTTCATCGGGAAATAAAGAAATAACTAAATCTTTCAAAAGTCACTGTTCATTGAAAGTTATCCATCACTGGGATACTTTACAAGCTTCTCTTGTATTAGTTTTCTGTACAAGAAATTAATACAAGATTATATGCTATTAATTCCTCAATCTTTCAGTGCTGCTGGGTCACCGTTGATCATGAGTATGGACTGTGAGCCTGTTGTGTGCATGTTTTTTAAGACTGGTTAGAGAAAACCTTAATACAGTACTTGGAAGAACGTTACTCAGACAAAGAACAAACATGTAAACTCCACACAGAAAAGGCCCTGCTCAAAATAATAATAAATAAATAAATAAATATATACATATATAATATAAAGGCAAAGTTGCAAAATTATATATCATTTTCAACTCAGAATTGCAAATTGAATACTAAATGGTCAGACAAATTATTAACATCATGAATACTGTAAAGCAGCAGTATTCTACAGTATTATTCTCAAGCGACTGAAGACAAAGACATGTAACCTAAACCTGTCTGACTGAGGTTTCCAGGCTAAGTGCTTTGCTTAAACTAAAGACTAAAACTAAGGACTTCACTAAAACCTGTGGCCTGAGTTGCTGCAGTCCATGCAAAATGAATGTACTGGAAAACAGTGTATACACACACTTGTGTTACAGACACACTGGGAATATGATACGCTTTCTTAACAGCGCTTCCCTGTTTATTTTGTGTTTAGCAATAAAATGCTGGCAGACTAAGTCAAACAGTTATGTTTAGCACAAGTTTAGTACACTGCTCCTGTATAAAAATATATCTACAAAAGTTTATGATTACGAGTGCAGAAGCAATATACCACACAGTACTTTGTTCCAACCCAAACATTGTAAACTGTTAAACTTGTACTTACTAGTGTTTATAGTAACCTGTGTAGTATCAGAGTGTCAAAAATTGTCGGAAGCAAAGTCTTTGTATGTGCTAGGCAATCTCTCTTAAATCAAGACAAGCAACAGAAAGCCTCTCAAATCTGTCTGAGATTAAGTAGCATCTGTCATATGACCCCCGTCTGGCAATTTGTGTTTACGTAACTCCTGTTATCCTTATTTAACCTGCAGAAATTCCATCAGTGAAGTTTGGCCTGATGATGTTGATGTTGGATGAAAAATTGTTAATTTCTTTGAGAAGGTGACACTGTACCACTATTAAACACGCGTGTGCAGACTGACAGACCTGGGATTTAGGTTGATGGGGGATTTGAGAGAGGCCAGTGGATTACCTAGGAATAGATCTGTTGGAGGACACATAGGAAGTGTTGTCTTGTGCGAGGAATAGGGAGGAGTTAATCCTTAAAACAAACATCTTCTGCTGTGATTCACAATGCTGTCGGACATTTACAAACCCATTCTCTATTTGTCATTTTTTAATAGATGTGGATACTGATGACTCCTGTCCATCTTTTTGAGCATGTTAATCGGGTAGTGGAGTGAACCGAGGTGAGCCTCTTGTACTCCTCCCTCTCTGGACCCAAAGTGAAAGACAAACCATGCTGATAAAGGAGTACCGCATCCCCATGCCGATGAGCGTGGAGGAGTACCGCATCGCTCAGCTCTACATGATCCAGGTAGGTGGTTTTTAACATAGAAGCACCCACAGATCAGAATGCTTAAAATGCCACACTTGCAAATCCATTGTTGGAGTAAAACTAGTCTATCAGACAGTTAATACAGTGATTTGGACAGGATGTGAGTTGAGTTTATGGCTTGGGTGTACAGTGGTAGGTCAAGTTTATAGTGTCATATTGTACCAGAACAAGAGGACTGAAGAAAGGGTCAGTGAGCCCGTGTTGTTCTGTGAACCAGCTGGTGCTCAATATGCCATGTGGATTATGTTTCATTTCATAACTGTTGTCCCTACATTCAAACACAAACTCTAACAAATGGAAAATGCTTCTGTCCACTCCCATAATGTAATTTCCGAAGTCTGAATCATCATTTATTTATTTTACTTTGTGTAGAAATGTAAGTAATACGGTTCTACTAATGGGAATACATGAAATCGCCACATTCAGTTTTTATCTAATATAAAACGATTCCAAAACAACTTTTGATTTAAAATACATCATATAGCAAAAGTCAGTGCTTTTTGATATACAATTTGAGGGAGGTGTTTACTTCTTACAGTAGCTAAATTGGCTGGAAGTGCCATGTGTTAGGGGATGTTAGGGGTTAACATTACTGCATAATATCAATGTCAAGTCAGAGTCCAAATAAAAACTCAAAATGCCTAGTACAGTCTCTTTAGTTTCTTTGTTTATTTTTAAAAAGCTTCTTGCAGAAGTCATCTGGAAGAGTCTCCTTCAGAAGACTTGTTCTGGAAATTCCAGAATTGATAGTGTCTCTTGGATGAGAGACAAACCGTCTTCAACTCCAAAACAAGGTCCAGATTACTTGTTTTTAACCTTTGTTGTTCAGATGATTATTTGTTGTTGCAGCTTTAGACAGCCTGGATGATTGAGAGTCGACTCATCTTGATGTGGTTGATGCCTTGGCAACCAGTAACATCAGCTGCAGCATGCCAGGAGCTGCCATCATTTGTTTATGTTATGAGAAAGATGTGTTAAGGGAGGGGCAGATGGGAGACAAACATGTTGGTGGTGTCTACATTACCGTCAAATTCTAACACCGGAAGATGGCTTTGTACAGGATAAAGGTTAGGATACATGCACTGCTCATGTACGCTTGTGACCTGAATATAACAATACAGATAACTCTATAACTTGAACATGAGGGTTGGTGTACAAGGTTCCTCTGTTGCTTCAGTGGAACTCTAGTATTGAGGAGTGTACCCCAGGTTTATGCTAACCTTGTGGTGTCAAATAAATTATTCAGGGCCAGTTCATCCCAGGAGGTTGGTCCTCAGAGGAGCCAGGCACATTACTATTCTATAGATATGGACCAGAGCAAGATCTGTGTTTTACTTTTTTTCTTTTTTGAGTGAATTTTTAAAGTATTTTTATGAGGCTCTAGGTTTTGTTTTTGAAACTGTTGCTGTTACAGCCCTGTTTACATTGACATTATTCATAGCAATTGCCAAAATATTTCTTTCTGCAGTTTTCCCTTGCAGTGATTGTTCTGATTTGGTGAATTTTTGTAAATTCAATTTTTATGTATTCTTACTTTATAAGCTGAGGTTTTCCTCAACTGTGCTTTCCTTCACAGTTTCCCTAAGGCAGAAAAATCACTGCTTTGATTTGACACTGTGCACAAGGACACTTTTATTTCATGAGCTCAAATGTCTTTTGTATTCTTATCTGTTCATTACTCTTATGCTAAAACAAAATATGCTATTTGCTATTTTGTTTTAGGTTCAGTCTTGCATTAAAATGAAACTGCCTAAGCTTTCTTTTAAGCTTCTTGTATTTGAAGAAAACAGCGTCAGTGTCATAGGCTCTATTATTTATGATTATAATGTGCTGCACACTCAAATAGGGGATGCTCCCACTGACTGCTGAATAAGAAAAGAAACTATGTAGAAAAGTAAGATAAAGTGTTATTTAGGGCTGGCTATGTCTGTTTACACAGAAACAGTGCAAAAAAGAAAACTATAAATAGAAAAGTGAAGCAAAGTGAAAGCAAGATGTGATGTTTAACGATGAGGAGATAATTGCTGTTTCACCCTTTTCCAAAGCTAAACTCAGAGTTTAAGGTCATCTTTAAACTTGAGTTTGATGAAGTATGTATATATGTAGACAGCCTGATTATGTTACGCCTTTGCCTCTGATTGAGTTTGTTGCTTTAGCAAACAAGAGCTTGTAAGAGCTGTCCATAGCTTTTCTCAGAAGCTAACATGAAGCAAGGTGAAATACATGATACTTAAGATACTTAGGGTGCTATAGTAGGTACTCACTTATTATTGCCATGGGCTTGGAGACATTGACTGCTAATACCCATCTCTCATTTGTGCCACAGCAGAACAGATGCAGACCTGAAGAGGGTAATTTAGGGCCCTTAGCTCTTCACCTAAATTACATTACCTGCTAGATTACAGCAATTTTCTAGCTATTTGCCTCCTCTGACCTTCATTACTGATATCACCTCCCCGAAGTCTTGATGAGAGGAGCTCTATGTTCAATCTAAGCGCTCGTTCTTGACCTGGTGCACTCCACTCTTGCTGTTAATAATAATGATCATGATGATTTGTATTCACACAGGTCTGTTCCTCAACCACTAGCACATTACAGTTGAAGGAATAAATTAGCTTGTCAATAATGTCTTTGCTTGTAGGATACAAAGTACATGTCATGCCATTCACACAGGGCTCTAAGTAGTATCTTGATTCACAAAGATGTAATCTTCAGTCATTAATAAGTGGTTTTGATTTTGTCTAACTCAAACTGAATTGCAAGAAAATACATTTATTGCAATGATGTTACAGTCTTCCATCTAACAATCAAAGTACAAACTAAGTTTCTGGAGTCTTAGATCAGATTATGTTATGACCAAATAAAGTCTTAGGACTAAAGTCATAACTTGGTCCCAAATTATGACTTGGTTTAGTTTTTAGTAAGTTTACATATAGCCGCAGTTTTGATTAATGAGTCCAGGGCCTTTTATCTCTTCATAAACTCAAATTGAATTGAAACCTGTAATATGTTTAAGGTGAATAAAGCCTTGTTACGTATACCCTAATATCACCAATCATATTCTTATCACAGTATTCAACATAGTTTTTGCTCATTGCATGTTTTTAAAATATTGTGCAGCATGAGAGGAATAGGCCTCTCTCTGAATGTCTACTACTCTGTATGTGCATTAACTAATGAAATTCCTTTTAGATTTAAAATAATAAAGTGAAAACCAAACATTATGTTTTTTCATGAGTAGGTCTTTTGTATTTATACTGTAACCCTTCATATGGCCATGTCTTGTTATGTTTGTGCAGAAAAAGAGCAGAGAAGAGAGCTGCGGTGAGGGCAGTGGAGTGGAAATCCTGGAGAACAAGCCTTATGAAGATGGGCCCGGAGGTTCGGGTCAGTACACACACAAGGTCTATCACATTGGCAAACACATCCCGTCCTGGTTCTGTGCCATCCTGCCTCAGGCTGCTCTTCGAGTGGAGGAGGAGTCCTGGAACGCCTATCCTTACACACGAACTCGGTGAGAGAGCTGCTTGGAAACTACTTACAAGGCACCAACTTCTTCAAAATAGTTTCAGTAATCACTCCCGTATCCTCATAGTTTATGACTTTGTAGATTTTTTATGCAATATGCAAAATAAAAAATATTTAATATTATAATTTCTTGTAAAATATCATAATAAAATACACTTTATTACTTTATCATGCATTTATACAATTAATAGTCACTGTGCATACAAATGTTAAAAACTTGCCCATCACTTGTCTCTCAGGTACACTTGTCCTTTTGTGGAGAAATTCTCTATAGACATAGAAACATATTATAAACCTGACACAGGAAATCAAGTGGATGTCTTCAATCTGTCATCAGCTGAGAAAAGACTAAGGACTGTAGGTAAGCTTGGATATCAACACAATAAACCTGCTTTCAAAATAAATGGATCAGACACTATGTGCTGCAGAATTGATCGGGAGCTACATACACACTTAGTGTCATATTTGATCTTTCTTACGATTTGAGCATAAACAGCAAATAAAAACTTTGCATTTGTTTCATTTTTTTATAACTTTAGACCCCATAGACATAGTAAAGGACTACATTGCCCCTCATGAGTATCTGGTGGAGGAGGACCCTAAGCTGTATCAGTCGATCAAAACCAAACGGGGGCCACTGTCTGAGGATTGGATTGAGGAGATCAACCAAAACCCAGGCCAGAACCTGGTCATGTGCGCCTACAAGCTGTGTAAAGTGGAGTTCAGATACTGGGGCATGCAGTCCAAAATCGAACGCTTCATACATGACGTGGGTATGTGTCGAAGTATTTCTTTAGATAAAACACAAGCTTTTTTAAGTTGATTTTGTTTCAAATTATTGAACTGCTTTTTGTGTGATTTTTGTGGTAAAACCAAAAACGACAGTTAATCTCTGTGTGTAATGATTAACCACTGACATTATTGTCAAGAGATAAGCTAATGAAAAATCAATGAAGAGGGTTTAGGTTGAGAAAAAGTATGTAAAAAAATAAGGTTGATACATCACGTGTCAGTTTTCTGTCTGGAGGTATGCATCACTGAGGATAGGGCCAGTAGAAGCGTCTGGTTTGCTGAGATAAAACTGCAGACTGGATTAATTTCATGGTGGTTTTGGCCTGTTTCCGTTTCATTGCTCTGATTTGAGTGAGTTTATACACTCTGCAGGCCCTCGGATCACTGCCTCTCAGTCTTTACTTCCAGTCTAATGAAAGGACGGATATGCTATCCATGGGGCTTTCTCACTCAGCAGTCTAATCAAACAATCTTTAACTACAAAATGTCTGACTGACCACTTCCTAAGTCACTATTTTAATCTCTGTATTAGAAAAATGAAAGGCCAAATCAGACTCTTCTAAATATTTAAGTTAAAAAATCATACTGTATATGTACTGTATATATTTCCCCAGCTCA
The DNA here is from genome assembly GCA_020698575.1 of Bostrychus sinensis. NCBI lineage: Eukaryota > Metazoa > Chordata > Actinopteri > Gobiiformes > Eleotridae > Bostrychus > Bostrychus sinensis. Next base: position 15,627,153 of record CM036239.1, read on the forward strand.
AATAACAAACATTCATACACAGTACAGCAAATAGTCTCCTAGCATGCAGTGATTTGGATACTGATTTGGCATAAATTTTTATGCCAGATGCCCTTTTTATGCCAACCCTTTCCTTTTTTCTGGGAATACTGGCTTGTGATCCCTCATGGCTGGACTGAAAAACAAACTTATACAAAGACTAAGTTAAAAAGATAAAAATATGGATGCATTTATTAACAATATTTTTGTCAAACAGGTTTACGTAAGGTGATGGTCCGCGCCCACAGACAGGCATGGTGCTGGCAGGATGAGTGGTATGGACTAACCATAGAGGACATCAGGCAGCTGGAACTGGAGACACAGCTGGCTTTAGCTAAAAAGATGGGTCAATATAGCCTGAGTGACGATGGGGGGGCAGAGACGAATGGCTCATCTGTGAGTCAGGACCAGGAGCAGGGAGCTGAGGCAACAGCTACCACGGAGACAGAAGGAGCAGGAACAAAACTGGTGGATTCACTGGAAACGAGAGGGGAGCTCACAAAACAGTGGTCAACGTCTTCCCGGTCCTCCAACCGCTCATCCAAGAGAGGAGGTTTGTGTCACATTTTCACACAGGAGAACACAGTTAAAAGTTGTGTTGTATTATATTCTTATTGCCAATAGCTTTGAGTACAAACTTCTATCCCTGTGTAGGCAATATATAATACTGTCTTATCTACAGGAAGTCCATCACACCAGAGCATTTCTGAATGGAGGATGCAAAGCATTGCCAGAGACTCAGAAGACAGCACTGATGATGAGTTTTTTGATGCACATGGTAAAACCACAGTAGCTGATATTATGAACAATGTAGTTATAGTCATACTGTATATGTTTTATAGAGCTTGTATAATAGACATGCCAATTTTATTTTGACTCAATTCACACACCATGTTTACTTACCAGTTTAAGTTTAAATACTTCATTTTTACGGTTTTTGCTTTTTGCAGAGGACTTTTCTGACAATGAGGAAATATTTCCCAAGGAGATCACCAAGTGGAGCTCTAATGACCTGATGGATAAAATAGAGACAATAGAGGTGGATGAAGCACAAGGTGGGCATAGCGTTGTTTTAGACTTGGCAGTGCAGTTATGTAAGTAAGTCTTTGTAAATGAATGCAGTTATGACTTGTCTTCATAGAAACATTGTATCAGGATTCGGGAGGGGAGTATACTGTCATGAGTAATGAGGAAGCGCACATAGAGGTATGCTTTATTTTTTATTCTTTTTACCATTTTATTAATGTACTTTACATCTCAAACAAGTTTGTACAAAATAAACTAACTGTGTTTAATACTTTAATGCCAAATGGAAGTCAGTAGAAACCAAAAACAAGAGACATCCAAAGAAAAAATATGGGGATCTTGTGTCCTGTTATATTCAGACAAACTAAACAACATCTCTCTTTTTTTCATACAGGACTGTTCATCTCAGCATTGTCTTCAGGCATCCAAGATTCATGTTCTCATTTTGGTTCTTCATGGGGGAAACATTCTGGATACTGGCTCTGGTACAAACGTATTTCTTCAATTTTCTTCTTTAACATATACTTGGAAACAAACCATGTCATTATGCTATTTTACAGGGGACCAGAACAGTAAACAAGGAGATGTAAATACTCTAAGTGGCGCTTTTGACACTGTTATGAGAGTCCATTACCCTACAGCACTGGGTCGCATTGCCATTCGAACAGTCCCTTGTCCTGCAGTTTGTGTGGATGCATTCTCACTTGTCTCAAAGTTAGTAAATTACTTTTTCTGTTATGTCATGCTCAACTTTGCTGCAAAATCATTTTATTCAAATATTCTGTTTGTTTCTCAGTCTTAGTCCCTACAGCTATGATGAATCCTGCCTATCTAGTAGTCAGGACCACATACCACTGGCTGCTCTGCCACTACTGGCTACCTCTGCACCACAGTACCAAGACGCCGTAGCGACAGTTATCCTGCGAGCCAATCAGGTGTACAATGACTTCATCAAGTCTTTAGAGGGTGCCCCCTTTGCTGGCCAAGTGAGTGTGTAAATATAAAGGGTGTAATTTGGTCATCTTTGCATCAGTATTTAGTGCCTTGTCATGAATCAAAAATCTTATCTCTGTGGCAGGTGTGTGTTATTGGGGACTGTGTTGGTGGTATCTTGGGCTTTGATGCTCTGTGTAGTAGCTCTGTAACTGTCTCAGAAAGCCAGAACAGTAGCAGACGAGGCAGCACCATCAGTGTGCAGGTGACACATCCAATCTCACATAAAATGATCTTGTGACTCAACTGCTTTAAGATACAATTTTTGTCTTTGTCTCTCAGGACACAGACCTCCTGTCTCCAGGTATTGTCATAAATAGCGTCTCTCCATCCTCGCCATCTCTTGAAGGAAGTCGACATCTTAGCCGAAGCAACATTGACATCCCTCGAAGTTCAGGGCCAGATGATCCCAAGAAACAGCTCCCTCGCAAACGCAGTGACTCATCCACATATGAGCTTGACACCATCAAACATCATCAGGCTTTTCTTTCCAGGTGAGACAAACTGAAATAAGTGCCACAAACACTTGCCGTCTTCAAGTACTAAGTGTGTTCTTTGTGAGCAGCCTTCACTCGAGCGTGCTCTATGGGGAGCCTGGATCACGACGCTCCAGCAACAGCACCATGCTGGAGGGGGGCTCTTTGGGAAAATTTGACTTTGAGGTGACAGGCTTCTTTCTGTTTGGTTCTCCTCTGGGACTGGTGCTTGCATTAAGGAAGACAGTGGTGCCCTCATTAGATGGTAAGAAGATTTTGTTTAGTTTATACTTTGCTTTTTTAATTTTAGCCAAGCTAAGCACAGCCATTTCATTTATAGAGCACATTTAAAACTACAGAGTTGCAACCAAAGTGCTTTTACCTTGTTACATACAGTGTAGGTAGTACAGGCATAGAGCTCAACAGTGCCATGAGTTACCACATAGCTGATTAGCCTCCATTGAGCTTTCAAACTCTTAATATACATATTTTTTTAAAAGTCTATGGGAAAAATTAAGAGGAAATTTTCTTCTGGCACTGGGGGAGGGTGGGCACTGTTGCACTCCATTCAGTAGATAAGAAACCTAAAGGAATAACCCTTCCACAACTCTTTTTTGGATAAACAGGAAGAGGGTATTTGTGTGTTTTTTGTTGTGAGATGCATACAGTTAGGTCCAAAAGTATTTGGACACTTACACAAGTTTTGTTATTTTAGCTGTGTGCTGTGTGCAGACTCTCAGCTGTAGTTTGAAAGTATTCACATCCATATCGGAGAAATGGTTTAGGAGTTACATCTCATTAAAGGGGAGCTGCCTGTTTTTCAGAGGCTCAGAAGTAATTGGACAGATGAACATTACCATGAAAAAAATGTAAATTTTTAATACTTTGGAGAAAATCCTTTGCAGGCAATGACGTGAAACTGGGAGCCCATTGACATCATCAAACACTGGGTTTCCTATTTTGCCAGGCCTTTACTGCAGCTGTCTTCAATTGTTGCTTGCTTGTGGACCTTTCTGCCTTAAGTTTGGTCTCAAACAAGTGAAACTGATGCTTGATCGGGCTGATATCTGTTGACTGACTCGGCCATTGCAGAATATTTCACTTATTTGCCTTAAAAAACTCCTGGATTGCTTTTGCAGTATGTTTTGGGTCATTGTCTATCTGTACTAACAGGTGTCAGGGGTAAGAGTGGGTGTCTAATTGCAGAACCTCAGAAGATTCGACTACAAGGTTTAGGATGGAAAAATAAACATAAGGGAGAAAAGAAAGATAACAGACTCAGAGAATACAAACAAATCAATGTCCTTTGGGAATGACACAAAGCAGTGTCCCAGGCTTGCAGCTGCTATTCATCTATCTATCTATCTATCTATCTATCTATCTATCTGTCTATCTGTCTATCTGTCTGTCTGTCGGTCTGTCGGTCTGTCGGTCTGTCTGTCTATCTGTCTATTCATAATCTGTGCTACTTTGAGGCATTACATTTTAGTTGTCAAATAAATATAGCTTAAATGATCAGTGCTGTTAAAAATTCCACAAAATGTGTCAGCAGGGCTTTTAAACTACATAAAATCAGCCAGAGAGGTCACATCACTGTCATTTTACTAATACTAAAATTTTCTTTCTTCCATTTTTCTGTTGTATCCATACTAAAAGTTATTTCATGTCACTAACCCATCTAGTGTCAGCACTGCGTCCAGCCTGTCAGCAGGTGTATAACCTGTTTCATCCAGCTGACCCGTCTGCCTCGCGGCTGGAGCCCCTCCTCGATAAGCGCTTCTACCTGCTTCCTCCCTTTAACATCCCTCGCTACCAGCGCTTTCCTCTTGGTGACGGGCATTCAGCGCTGCTTGGTGAGACTGCCACACAGATTGTTGTTGCAGTTATTGTTTCTGTAATGCTGATGTGTCTCTCACATTGTACACTTAATAATTTCAGTTGAAACTGTGCAAAGTAACCCACAGCTTCTGATGGATTCTGGTAGTGGAGGTCCAACCCGGCTTCAGGACGGACCCATCAGTGAGACCTCCATCCCAGTGCCTGTGCTCAACTGGCAGGTCACTCAGCCACAAACAGATAGTCAGTACCCTATTTAATTGGGATATTTTTAACTTGCACAATAAACAAGTGTATTGATAATGTCAACCTTAAATACATTTTTAAAATAAATTTAATTGCCATTCTTGTTTGTCCTGTTTAGCGGACTTGCTTCATTCGCACACATACTCTGATGGTCAGTGTCCATCGTCCTCATCACCAGGGCTGCCCCATCTTCGCTGTACCCGTAGAGCCAGCGAAGCCAGCATTGCCAGCCAGGTGTCAGGCTTAGCTGACTCATATACTGCCTCTAACATTGCCACAAGTAAGTTGACTCCTGTCCGGGTTTATTTACACGTGTGGCTATGACTGTTGATTTACATATTAATGTTCTCATTTGCCTACTCGAGCAAGCACACTTGAGGTAAGCCAGCCTAAAAGTCCCAGTCTGCTGTCCCATCTGGCACTGCCCTACAATAGATTATTGCACACCCCGTCCCCTCGATTGAGCAAGAAAATCCGTCAGGTGTTCCCAAAACTCAACGGTGCGGAGTCACAGTCACACATCACTGATGTGACCTGTGGCCTGACAGAGATCAGCTCTGCCCCCCCATCACCAGGTGTACTGAAGAACATAGAGCAAGGTACCCTGGGAGCTGTGGTAGTGTTGTAAAACACACTTCCTTATCCTCTTCACCTTTGTGATTTCCATCTCTGACTTTTTTTTGTTCTGATTTAGTTGTGTGCAATACTGTTTCTGAAAAGCAGACACTAGACCCTCAATACAACTGCTGTTCCACCTGGCTCACTTTAATGAGAATCACTGTTATACTTTCCCAATAATAAAGGCCTTGAATGGTTCTCACAAAGTCTGAGCTATGCCCTGTGTGTTCTAAACCAAATTTGCTCAATATTACTTTATTCATAGTATTGAAACTCCTTGTGAGTGTGCTTTGTTTTAATCTCTCTTAGTTTCTTGTGAGGTTTTCACTTTGAGTGTTGTATTATATTGTAGGATTTTGCTGTTTTAGTGTTTTTATGCATGAGCAAATGGCAAACATCATTTTCAATTGCACTTCTTTTGTGTTCTTTTGCTTCTCTAGTTGCGTCACGCTGGTGGGGCAGTAAGAGGATGGATTATGCCCTGTACTGTCCAGATGCATTGACAGCTTTTCCCACTGTGGCCCTGCCTCATCTCTTTCATGCCTCTTACTGGGAGTCAACAGACGTTGTGTCTTTTCTCCTCAGACAGGTTCATGGACAGTTCTTCAATAACACACAATGCATGTTTTAGTCACCAATAATGCCATTTAACAGTTAGTCTCCATGGGTATTTACAAAGCTAGAAATGGACTGGACTTACATGGATGATGTTTTGTAGGTGATGAGACATGAAAATGCCAGTATTTTGGAACTAGATGGAAAAGAGGTGTCTGAATTTACTCCTTCAAAACCTCGGGAAAAGTGGCTTCGCAAGAGGACTCATGTTAAAATTAGGGTACGCATTTTGTTTTCTAGATAATGTATTGCAGTTAATTAATATTATAAAACCCTGGAAACTGTATCTGTTCTATATGTATTTATTTTTATTTTATTTTTTTCCAGAATGTAACAGCCAACCATCGTGTCAACGATGCTGTATTCACAGAAGATGGACCCCAGATGGTAACAGGACGTTTTATGTATGGCCCTCTGGACATGGTCACCCTTACTGGAGAGAAGGTAGCTCAGCTGTGCATCCCTCATATACAAGTTATATAAAGATTATTAGTGTCATTCAGGGCATACCGCGTACACATGAGCACATTGCCATCTAACAGTTTTCTTGTCATTATTTGATAGATTGACATTCACATTATGACCCAACCTCCATCTGGAGAATGGGTTTATTTTGACACTGAGCTCACCAACAGCAGTGGGCGTGTCTCTCATGTAATACCTGACTCAAAGAGGCTTGGCATTGGTGTGTACCCTGTCAAAATGGTAGTCAGGTGTGTGTTTTTTTTCCACTCAATTTGATCATAGTTCTTGTTTTCTTGTCTTATTACTGACTTCTTTTCTTTCCTGTTGTTTTGTGACAGGGGTGACCACACATTTGCAGACAGCTATCTTACCATCATCCCACGAGGAACAGAGTTTGTTGTATTTAGCATTGATGGATCTTTTGCAGCCAGTGTTTCTATAATGGGCAGTGACCCAAAGGTTCGGGCTGGAGCGGTTGATGTGGTGAGGTAAGTATTTCAGTAGATGCAGATCAAAGCTGAAAATGTGCTGGTATCACAGCTTTAGATGGTCAGCACACTTAGCATGAAGCACTGCATGTGGCATATTGCTTACTGATCAATATTTTGTATTGCCTCCAAAGCACTCACAATGACAAGTCTGTTTGTGCTGTGTTCTTCTGTTTTCCTTTATTGATTATGTAGTGTCTTTGCAAGTCATTTGATGATACTCTATACACAATTAATAGCCCATAACTTATAGTTTAGGGCATTGCTTTTGCTGTGTCACTTCATAGTTGTTAACATGAACATGTGGGCCACTGTCTGTTTTATACTAGTTTTTTAGTTATGTAACTGCAAATACAATGTGTAAAGTGTGTGTCTGTCTTTAGTAGAATCTCACTGGTGTCTTATCTCCTGTTCTGTAGGTACTGGCAGGATTTAGGCTATCTGATTGTATATGTCACAGGACGTCCTGATATGCAGAAGCAGCGAGTTGTAGCCTGGCTTTCTCAGCATAACTTTCCTCATGGTATTGTGTCTTTTTGTGATGGACTGGTTCATGACCCTCTTCGACACAAAGCCAACTTTCTCAAATCCCTCATCAGTGAGGTAAAAAGAACAGTCTTACAAGTTTTATTTATAAATGTCTTTTTTTTTTTTTGTAAAGAGTAACCTTTCGTTTTTTTTTTTTGTTTGTTTGTTGTTTTTTTGCTTAGGCTCACATGAGAATCTTTGCAGCATATGGCTCCAGCAAAGACATCTCTGTTTACTCTTCTATTGGGGTCCCTCCATCCCATATCTACATAGTGGGTAGGCCTACAAAGAAAATGCAGCACCAGTGTCAGGTATGGTCCACATCCTGTGAGTTAAGGTCATGCTTAAATTAGTTATTGATTAAAGGTATGTCCTTTTCGTGCAGTTTATTTCTGATGGCTATGCGTCACACCTGTCCCAGCTGGAGTACAGCCAGAGGTCTCGGCCTGCCAAGTCAGCCAGCGCACGTATGGTTCTCCGCAAAGGCAGCTTTGGCCTAAATGCAACCGGAGGGGACTTCCTGCGCAAACGAAACCACATATTTCGCACTATTTCCTCTCAGCCTGGTGGGACAGGACCAGGCTCGCCCAACCAGCCAGGCCGTACTGAGAGGACTCTGAGCCAGTGTGAAGTGGAGCGAGAGAGAGGGGTCACCACAGCCGCACAGAGGAGTATGAGCATAGCAGCAGGCTGTTGGGGCCGCAGCGGCAGCACCAAGGAGGGCAGTGGAGGTTTATTGGGTCCCAAGTAAGTGTAGGACAGAGCTAAAAAGGGCCAGACATGTTTCACAGTGATCTCTGGATGTGATAGAAAGTGGAAATTTGTTTTCTGAAGATTAAAGTGGTAAGACTTAAGAGCATTAAGTGAAAGTGAGTAAATCATCCAGATGGAGTGGACGATGCGAGAAAAACAAGAAAACACAGTTCTGTAGCATGACTCTTTCAGAGTAATACTTTTTAACGTCATCACCATAAAAAGATTAATTAACTATTTATTGTGAGCCTTAAACTAATCTCGTATAACGGGAACTCCTATTTCTGAATCCAGAAATACAATAACACGTCATCCAAGCAGCCACACTCATAAGCTCAGGACAAACTGCAGAGCCACACTTATGCTCATATACAGTTACAGTGTGTTTTAGGCCAAATTTGCCAAAAGCAAAGGCAAACATTTTCTGTTCCAGTGTCAGCCAGTTTGTTTGTCTACAGGAGACTGTTGATAGAGCCAAATTACCTATAAAATAATAATCATAATGCATTAATCTTATTTAGCACTTTTCTAGACACTCACAGTCACTTTTTACAATTTGGTCCATTATTCATTTAATTTAATTTATTTGTTTATTTGAATGGGACAGTGCGTATTGATGAACGAACAACAAGTGCCGTAAACACGCTGGATTTAGCATTTATTCATTCACTCCTCAGTGAAACTCGGTGGTGGTGAGCTACTTCTGTAGCCACAGCTGCCCAGGGGCAGACTGACGGAAGCGTGGCTGCCAATCTGCAGCCTAAGGCCCCTACGACCACCACCAAACGCTCACACTGACACATTCATACAGGCAAAGGTGGGCGAAGTCTCTTGCCCAAGGACGTAATGACAGTATGCAATACCGCAGCGGGGGATCAAACCGGCAACCTTTGGATTAGTGGGCGAACGACTAAGCTACTGCCGCCATAAATTGTGATACTGCCGCCATACACTGTTATACCTAGACATGTATTGGACTTAATTTTGGACTTACAATCTGTTGTTGAATTGTTTAATTTGATTGAAACTGTAAATTTTGGTCATATGTGGCTGCTTGTTTAGCATCTAGGCTAATACACTAAAGTACAAATAGTGATGCAAAAGTACATGTTTACAGGTACAGATATGACGTGTTCTTGACATAACGTGCCCATTTTTATCTCACACATGGGCCAACAATACAAGTATTTCTATAGTCAGATTAAATAATGTACACCTCTGAGTCAGGATATTACTCATCAGACACACATCTTCAAAATGTTATGTCTACATGTATTTGATGCAGTTCAAATTTCTATGTCTGAGTCATTATACTGGCAGATTGTTGTGCCTGTTTTCACCGAACCATGGGAGAGACTATATGAAGTTTTGCCACTGGATCCCGAAGGCCTTAATATTCAGATGGACAGGGCATGCAGCACTAGAGCAACAACTCAAACTCTGTACAGTCCACTGCAGCGATCCCTTTACATTCATGCTTGCAATACCTCTAATCCACCCAGTGGTGGGTATTTGTTTCCCACATCTGCTGCTGCTGGGAGAAATCTTCTGATTTCTTGCTCTTTTTGTCATGATATATTAAAAATGATGCGTTTCCTCAAAGGCACCTGTTTGGAAAGGACTGTGGTAGGGGCTTCTGCATAGCTTTCCCTTACAGATACCTATTACTCTTTCAGTATTATGACCAAATGACTGATAAAGGGGCCAGAAGTGATTTAGTGCTTGAAGTATAATATGGCTGATTTATTTGGTGAAGATAGCTAGTGCCTGATGACAATGGTCAACTTGTCTTTCCTCAACTTTTTATTTCCAGATGAAGAGGCCACCTCACATCTCCAACCCTAAAAACAACCAGTGCACACAAAATAATTATGTGGAGCCAACATAACCATCTGATTAGGGTTTGTGGAGTCTGTTTTTATACTTTTAAAATCATATTTATGAACATCTAGCTTCTTTAAGCTGGAAATGAGTGATATGTTTCCATTCTCAATGTATAATAATTGAAACGGTCAACCCAAATAACAAATGCAGACTATATTATAGGCTACCAACTTTGTAACCTCATTGATGTTGTTTTGCACTAGTTTACTGTAGAAATATGCTGTAGTTATTACCATTTCATGTGCATGACCAATATTTTTCTATCAGGGTTTTTGGTTTGTGCAGGTATAGAGAAATGTACGTTATGTGAGGGCATGAAAAGAGGTAAATGTGCCAAAAGTACACTTTGAAGAGAAGTGTTTGAGGATGGGCTCAAAGTCAGCATTGGTGACTTTCTGATCTATGTAATGTTTAAGAAAACCAGTCAAGTCAAGATTGAGCATGTTGCTGCAGTCATGTCAAAAGGACTTAAATGAGCATATGCCAATAGACTTTTCCATTCAATTTTGGTTGTGCTTTTAAAGGCAGGGTTTTAGACACAAAGGCAATGAGCCTCTCTGATTAAGATGAATGTCCATTTGATTCTGTTCACAATATGTGGACATGTTGTACATATTGTAAAGATGTACAATTTATATACAACTTACATGGCTAATTGTTTACCTAAGACCATAATGACACTATGACAATTTCAGGCAAATTATATTTGAAATATGTAGCATTTTATTCATCACTTTGGCAGTGATTAAGTCTATGGACCAACGATTATTATTATTTTTTTATTTTTATTTTACCAGCTTGAGTATTGTTCCAAGTACAGCAATGCAAAACCACAGGGCCACACCAACCATATGCGAGCTACAAGCCGTTTCCACTCTGAAGTCTGTCACTCACACGTGTCCACACTACCTGCAGCTGCATTTCACACTGTGTCTGTCTGTAATCCAGCTGGTGACCACTTGTGTCAATTGTTACTATTTTATAACATTTACTGTGACAATTTTTAGACTATTTTACATAACCTTTAGAAGTCAACACTAATGCATGAAAAGTGAAGACAAAACAACACTGCAGCTCTAATTACCTATCTATTGCATGTCATTCTGACTGAACATACTTGATCTCATACTCAACAACAATTAACTAGTTTATATTAGATACTATGCCCATAAGGTGTACTGTATATGTGCTATTCATTTCAGTATCAACACAAAAGCTGTGGCACATACCTTTTTGTGGATATAGGTTGTAGCTCAGTAAAAAAAAAGAAAACCAATAAGTATGAAATTCTGAGTTCATAAGTAATGACATTGCTCAAGGTATTGCTCATTAATAAAGCTTTGACATGAACATCACTTTACCATAAAGATAATATGGGCCATAAAATATTAGGGTGTATGTGTTTTTATTATGTATTTGTTTATTAAAATATTTAATTTAACTATTTTATTTATTACTGACCCAATATGTTGTCAACAGGATTCAGATTACAATGTTAACGAGTGTTATGTACTAATTTTGAGTACTGATTTATTTTCAAAATGAATTATTAATTTATTACTGAAGGTTAAAGTGGGACAATAAAGTATATTTACAAAAATTAAAATATATCAATAATTATATTATTAAATTATTTAGATAATGAAATATAATTAAAACTAAATACAAACTATAATGACCTTCTGTAGCAAATGCTACAGAAAGACATTTCTTTCTCTGAGTATATGACAACTTGTTGCATTCCTTAAATGAGAAACTGAGAGCTACAGTTATTGTTTCAGGAGTGTGATCTCTGCCTGACTAAGCTCACATTGCCATTGTCACTGCTGTGTGGAATAAATACTATTGGATGGTAACAAAATGTGTGTATGCGTTATTTTTAAGAGAGGATAAGGTATACAACCCATCAAACTTTTGACAGCCCCCACACACACACACACACACACACACGCACACGCACACACACGAAAGCGTCCTATTACGGATGTGCAAGGGTCACGTTTAAGAAATGTGAACCACGCTTTTGTGTCATAGATGATGAGATGATCATGTCCTGCCAGTCTTTACCAAAAAATCTTTAGACAATTGTTTCTAACACGGAGAAGGGGTGTGTGTGTGTGAGTGTGTGTGTGTGTATATATATATATATATATATATATATATATATATAGATATAGATATAGATATAGATATAGATAGATTTTATTTGCAGAGAACATGCAAGACTAGCAAAGATGACCACTGGTAAAACCAAACTTTGCGCTCTGCTGTGTGTTTTAGAAGTTACAGGTGAAGTTCACCACGTGAATTATCCTAGTAAGCATTTAGCAAACTTAGAAGAAAGTTTTGCTTTTATTATTTGTTTGAACATTTTTAAGTGTTTAAGTGTTTTAAGTGTTTAAGTGTTATTTTCCATCTCTTTAAAGTTATCCCTGCAGAGTTGCTTGGACTCAACCTCACGCAATCAGATATCGGTATTGTTTGTTTTTTATAAAACACCAAAATAGATTTGACAACCCATGCAGCGAGGTTGCAGGACAACAACGACAACTGGTAAGGTCGCCCATGGTTAATGTCGTTATATCCTGTGATGATGTACCCTCCCCTTCCCCAGACCCTTCCACCTCTGAACTTAATGGAGCCTCCCCCGCCCTTCTCCCGAGGGCCCCTGCAAGACCCTTACAGTGTTGCAGCATCCAGAGAGCCAGGACAGCTGTTGTCAGGAGATTGTTGAAGGTGTTTTTTGAATTTTTATGTTTACTTTATACATTTAGAAATTTTGAGTGACTTTTTTCTCATCTCCTTTTGATTACAGAAACATAGATTAAACTGAATCATCTTCAATCAGAGACTGGCCAACAGCAGAGAGGTGGAGGCCCCGCAACGGTACTGATATCTGTTTTCACGCGGTTGATTCCAAGTAACTCTGCTGCCCTAACTTTAAAAAGGCTATATTATGCTTTTTTAGTGTTTTAAAAGACACATCTAGATCAGCATCTTACATTTTATTGTTCAGCGTGTCAAAGCCTGTGGAGTTCACCTGATTTGTTTGGTTGCTGCGGGGGAGGCGTGAGCTGTAGCAGGGCTTCCTGATCAGGGTAGGACCATGAGGGAGGAGAGGCACGGTCAGGTGAAAAAGGCAGACACCAGTGAAATGAGCCTCTCACAAACTCAATGTAAGACAATAGAGGATTACTCAAACATGCACGAATGAAACAAAAACACGACTCCAGGTATGTTTTTGATGAAGAAACTATTATAACATGGTAGAAAGTTCAGAAAAGTCAATTCTGCATAATATAGCCCCTTTAAAGAGACAGAAAATCACAATTAAAAATGTTCAAACAAATAAGTTTACTAAATGCCTACCAGGATAACTCGGTGCATAGTGAACTTCTCCAGTAACTTCTAAAACAAACAGCAGATATTCAATAATAATTTTACTCTCTACAGAGAAGAAACAGCAAATATTAAATGATCAGACTTTCATCACTTTCAGTGACATTGACAAAGTTGAAAATATTCTATCTCTCAGATTGGTGTGTTTTACAGAACATCTTACAGTAAGCCCTTCTCTGATCGCTCCAGGACTCTGTTTCTCTTTTTACTTGCAGGATAAACTCCTGGCCTGCACTGAACAGAACAATAGCCTTACCTTCTTTACATGACTTCTGTTGAATCATTCATTCATTCATTTTCTACCGCTTCTTCCCGTTAGGGGTCACGGATGACTGGAGCCTATCCCAGTAACTTTGGGCCTTAGGCGGGGTACACCCATCCTGTTGCAGGGCCGACACAGAGATGAACACAGACAGACAACCATTCACTAAGGGCAATTTAGAGTCACCAATTCACCTAACACATGCATGTCTTTGGACAGTGGGAGGAAGCCGGAGAGAACCCACAGTAACATGGAGAGATCAAACCCATGATCTCTTTGCTGCAGGCGAAAACACTAACCGCTCTGCCACCCCATTAACAAAGTCATTACATAAAATAATTCTGATAGATTTTATCGTTGTTGACCACATGAACGTAACTTTTTTCAAGCAAGGTATAAGGGTGAATAATGGGCGGTGTTAATTTATTCATGGGCGGGAATAAAATCTTCAAATGACTGTTGCACAAAATGGCATCAGTGTTCTCAGTTGGGCAAATGACCCTATAATTTGTGCTATAAAAAAATCAACAAATAACTGACTTGATTTTGTTTACGCTGAAGCACTTGTGACTTAACATTGATACAAGAAATGTATGTACAATTTGGAGAAAATTTAAAGAGACATGTTGTGCACTTTTTACAAAATGGATGAATGAAAAACAAAAGCAACTGTACATCAGAATGACACACAGCAGCATTAGGTGATTAAATCCCAGCTGAGATAACTCAGCTCTTGAACAGGTCTTGTGTGTGTATGTGTGTGTTTGTGTGTGTGTCTATGTGTGTGTGTGTCTGTGTGTGACATCAGACCTGTCAAAAGTTTGATGGCTGGGGTTTAGATTGAAGGGGGAGCTCACACAGGGGCAGGGGACCAGTCAAAAGTTTAATGGGTTGTATACGTTATCCTCTCTGCGAGAGTTACATGTTTTCTGCCGAGAAACAAAGAATAACACAATAGCAAAAATGTGTCTTTTTTTATTATGACAAATGAGTAAACTCTACAGTATTTACTCCTCAATGATTGCAGTTTTCAAATATACCCATAGCTTAGACTGCAGTGCCACTATCAGGTCAACCAGTGTGATCCACGTTTTAGTTTGCAAATTTCCTCAGTTCCCAAATACATACATAAACACAAACACAGTCATTTTGGCTCATTTTACGCACAAACTCCACATGCCCTAGTCATGCCTATTAAAATGAATAATGGGCGGGATTAACTGATTCATGGGCGGGAATAAAATCTTCAAATGACTGTTGCACAAAATGGCATCAGTGTTCTCAGTTGACCCTATAATTTGTGCTATAAAAAATTCAACAAATAACTTACTTGGTTTTGTTTACGTTGAAGCACTTGTGACTTAACATTGATACAAGAAATGTATGTACAATTTGGAGAAAATTTAAAGAGAAATGTTGTGCTCTTTTTACAAAATGGATGAATGAAAAACAAAAGCAACTGTACAGCAGAATGACACACAGAGGCATTAGGTGATTAAATCCCAGCTGAGATAACTCAGCTCTTGAACAGGTCTTGCCCTCTCTGAGGACGACTCGGTCTTTTAAAGAAATATCATACAATGATGTGTGTGTCATGAGTATCTACATTGCGCGAGGCCTCTTAGGAGTGATTTGTTGGCTAGCTTGCTCCTCCTCCTGCAGTGCACAGCGGAAAGATTTAACTTTATCTGAAACAAGACAAATGACAAAATATCATCTACAATGTGTCCTGAACGTGGTTTCAAACTTCAAGGTATCTTACCTCTCAGCTCAGTGAGGATGTCTATCTTCTGATCCAGGATTTGCTCAAGTTGAGTAGCATATGACTCAACGTCATAATCCACCTCCTCTGTCATTTCCAAAAGAACTTTCTCATCTTCCAACCAGCGAATCGACTCCTGTAAACACACAATATACTTTAAAAATCCACGTAGTTTTAATTTTACAAAATGTGTGTTTTTTTATTGTTGTGTACCTGAAACACAGCCCTATGGTCTTCAAGAACCTGCTCTTCCATCTCCACTAGTTGAGACACAGCCTCGTGAAAAGTGAAGAGCTGTGGGGAAACCTCCTCTTCCTAAAACACGGCAAAATGGAATTTAGTTTTCAATCGGGTAACCTTATATGTTAAAGGTACAACTTCTGGGTTTGCATGGACAGGTGCCACCATTTATATGCACACCACACCCCAATCTGTGCCAGTTCTAATTATTCTATAAATTGGTTGGTTTAAATCTACAATTTTGGATCTAAGTCAATGACTTAACCAAAGATAAAACTGATGTTTAAGCTCTGCTTGACAAATTATGGTGACATTTCCATCGATGTGTTTGTCTTACATTCTGCTCACAGAGCAGCTTCAGATCATCTCTCTGTGGGGAGCTTCCCACTCCCCACTGAGCCTCCAGCACCTCCAGCTGGTTGACATGTCCTGGCTGACGACACTCCATGGCTGCCAAAGGATCCACTGTCAGCTCTTTGACCCTGAAAACATACAACACTGCGGTCAGAGCAGTAACAGGGACATCTGCATCAGATATAGGTTGCACACTATGTGCTGTTGGGTATGTAATTTTCTAAACAGTACATTGTTAAACCAAAATCTACTACTATGTTTTTTATATATATATTGTTGTTTTATGTCCTGTTACTTGTCCTTTAGGGCCAACAAATTCAATGAATATTAAAATCAAGCAACCAAATCTTGAGGTCTCTTGAAAAAAATCTATTGGAAAATATACTTTAAAAAGATGAATGGAAATAGTTAAGCGTTTTACTCATAAGTGGGTGACAGCTCCGAGCGTCCTCCTCCTCCACCGCCCTGGGAGAATGGGATATCTGAAGGGCTTATGCCAAACTCCTTTACTCTGCAAACAGGATGGCAAGAAAACACACACTATGTTATAATAAACAGTTTTAAATAAAACTATAATAATTGATATGGAAGCAGTATATTGTGATCAACTTTTGGACTGCAGAATTGTCAAACATATTTTACCTGTTGGCATATCTCAGTGTGTTCAGAGTGTTTTCACAAGATGCCATTCCTGGAGAGATTGTAGCAATCTGCCAAAATCAGTATTTTTAAGAATAAATACAGCCCTAGACCATATTCAGGTTCAATGGCACACTAGTTACGGCTATGCTTTTGTCATACCATGCAGGTCCTGGAGTTTTCTCCGATGAAAGAGTCCCTCAGTACTTGGGTTAATTTGCTTGCTCGAAATGGTGTATGGGGTTTGTTTCGTCCGAGAGCACGAATGCACTCCTGAAGAAAAGAGATCAAAGTAACATTTCACATAAACAATTTATTATAGGCATAGTTAGGAGAGAGAAAACTACGGGACTAAGAAGCACACCTTTAATGCCAGTAGACTTTTGTTGATTTCGGCTCCTTCAAGGCGTGTTTGACGGTCAGCACTGGATGTGTCTGCCCCCCTCTCATTTCCAGCCAGGTCGATAAGAGAAAATTTTCCATGCATCTTTCCCCGTCTGCGCAAAATGATCTGGAAAACAGCATGGCTCCTGGAAGAATGGGCATTTGCTGATGTCTGCCCAGAGGTCCTTAAGAAAAACACATACAAAACATATTACATTTTTCTCATAACCAATAACATAAGACAATGTTTATGTGTCTGCAACATATGTTGTGCTGAAGAGACAGATATTCTCCCCTTGCAATGTACCTGCAGCTGTTTCCCACTTCAATGAGTTTGAGAACGTCTTCTGTGCATTTAACCTCCCTCTCCTGTAGGCCCACCACCTGGACCTGCTGCTTCCCATCCTCCAGCACTCGCAACTTGGCTTTGCGATTTAGCAAGTCAAACACCTTAAATGTAATAGCAACTTTTTTCAAACTCAATGTATAGTCTGTCTAAATAAATGTAATGCAGTGAAGGCTGAATTGTGTTACAAATTACACCAATGTAAGAAATACCTACCTTCCCGCTGTAGATCTCAAAAAAAGTGGCAAAGACTTGAAGATCTAACTTTTTGTAGTTTGGCTTTTTTAACATGAGAAAGACATCCCTGGCTGCCAAGACATTATAGAGTCTATGAATAATTATACTGCTCTACAACTGTCATTAAAGGTTAACAATAAATAACTAACCAGACAGAGCGTAAATTCCTTTAGAGCAGTCCTGGTTCTTCCCTGAGAAGTCTCCTCCCATTGTCTGAAAAGAAGTAGCCTTAAGACAACGCAATTTACAACATTTCAAGCACTCAAACTAAAGCGCTTACATGTGTCTTTCCACTTCCAGTTTGTCCATAAGCAAAGCAGGTTGCCATTCCCCTTTCAAAAATGGTTTCAACCAAAGGCTGAGCAGTAAACCTGTGGATTAACATGTGTTACAAAGTAGGATTTATTAAAATGCTCAAACGTGATAAAAAGATCTTACCTGTAAACCATTTCATTGGTGGAATTTTCATCAAAAGCATAGTCAAAGCGAAATGTTTGGTTCTCCAAGTAACGTGTAAGGTCAACTTTTTGCTTGGGCTCATGGACCATAACTACATCTTTACTTGGGATAGTGATGACATCTAAATCCTTCATGGACAGCTCTAAACAGACAGATAATTCAAATTGCGTTAGATTTCTAAATGGTCTGTATATTAATAAACCAAAAAGGCACTGGCTAAAAGAAAGCTTACCCTTTTTATTCAGGGGCCGGGCACGCACACACACGCATATCCTATGCTCCTCAATCTAAACCATAAAAAAACTGCATATGTGAACTGTGAATTACATGGTAATCCCTAGAACAGCTGGGTACTTATACAACATAACATAAGGTATGTTAAAATTACTTACTAGATCGTTAGAGGTTAAGGGCCTGTAGTCCAGACTAGCTCTAAAGTCTCTAATCATGCACATGATTTCATAGTTTGGTAAATTGACATCCACTTCCTGAGAAAACAAGTATGAAGTATTGGTTTATACATTTGAACCATATGTCAGGTGGAGAACGGGTGTTCAGAGACTCACCTGAGCCCTCTTTTCTCTGAGTTCTTGTTGCTGAAGTCGTCTCTTCTCTCGTTTTTCCTGAAGTTTCTCAACCTCTTTTACACAATTTGACTTCCTCCGTGCTGTAAAGGTATAGGCAAAAAAGAAAATAAAAAGAGGAACAGTAAACAATTTAAACTATGAGAAAATAAAAATGTAGTTTCAAATCTGATCATTTTAATGGCAGCAGAGTTTATACTAATGAGGCAAACAAAGAGCAATAAAAACAACTGCAGCACAAATCTGGGTGTAAAGAGACAGCCTTGACAGCCTCACACAGCTGGTCTGAGAGTTAAGAGAAAACTACCAGGTGCATTAGAAAACTCAAGTAGGAATAGGAAACATGCGTCTGAGTTCAAAGCTGAAGTCTGTTACCGTTTTGCTGCTGTATTAGTGCTTGGTTGAAGGCAGGCTGGGATGCTATAGCTGGTGGCGGAGGCTCTGAAGCTTGGCTGTGCTGACTGGGCCGGGCTCGAGTCGTTCCAACTGCAGCAGCTGAGAAGCAGAGTCATACTATCATTTAGGACAAACTTTTGATGTCATTGCAAAACAAATTCACTCTAAACCTGGTAATCTAAACTAAAATCCACATTATAACAAACAATAAAAGATACCTCTGTTCTCCCTGGGAGTGTTCTCAGCTTTAGGTATTGCTGTAGCTCGTCTTGTCTGAAAGAAAAAATTACACTTGTTTTAAATTTGAATTACAATTTAAATTAGTGTTGCAATATACCGGGTGTATTAATGCTTTAATTTCATAATTATAGCATTAAACAGATATTCTATGTTTTAGATGTTTTTTCTGTGAACAAATTACAATTTAACTTCACAACATCACTTGGCTCAGAAAAAGATTTTGTTTGTGGGGGCAGACCTTCGGGACCTTGCTGGCTTTGGGAACAGATGAAGGTGGAAGCGGAGTCTCAGGGCTCTGAGGTATCTCATCATCAGGGGCAACATCTGGATTCAGAGCAAAGATGCTCTCAAGGTCAATCTGTGGATGAAACAGTGAGTGAGTCAGTGGGTTTAGTGATATGGTTTTCAGCATTGAGGCTAATGACTATCTACAACGTATATAAGACCAGCAGCAGCCATACCTCTTTGCCTTTAGTGTCCCCATTCTCAATCCACTCTACTGTCACACTGTCATTGTCCTCATGTAGTGATGTGACCATGGCCTGGTGTATTCGTCCTGCAGTAGGGAAGACCATAAGAGTATGTGATACTCATCTAGCTCAAAAATGCTAGGACAAGTGACTCTTTAGGAATTTATGTGCTACTTGAACCATACATCACAGCACTGGCAAGACTGACCATCAAGATTATGTAATAAAAAATATATTTTAAACAAAACAAAGCAGCAAGTGAACACTATACTTTCATATATATATAAATATTTTCACTTTTGCCAAGTATATTCATTCAAAATTGAGATGCTTCTGGGTGTGGTCCCCATCTCTAGACCTGTCATTCATCAGCTGACATAGTCTACTCCAGGGGATGCTTTTACTGTAATCTGACATTTATACAGTCATTTGGCACGTTAAATGTGTGAAGTTGTAAGAAACATAAAAATTGAATCAAATATAAATCTAGTATTTCTGTGCCACTGAGATGGTATGCAGTAAAAGGGGAGAGGCCCCAGCATCAGCACATGAGGCAGGCCGGTCCCTGCCAGAAGATGCAGAGCAGGTTGATTCAGTTTACGACCCATAGCTCATTATTTACTCAAGAGCCAAGCAACACAGGACAGATGCAATTATGGGCAGATAATAACAGCCCAAATGGATGGACCTGTTCCGCTCAGCCGGTGTTAACCTATGCATGTCGACGAGGATGGAACAAAATGTGAATAAAAATGATAATATAACAGCAATAACATCTTCTCGTCTCATGGCCTCACAGTTTAAAAGAGAAATTGAACAAAAACTGTTTGTCAGAGGATGATGTAGCTCGCTAGCTAGCCTGGACCACCCTGCTGCGGCGGATGGCTGCTGCTCTCATCCGGACCAGCCGGATGGAGAGCTGCGCGTGCGGGGAGCTAGCTACGTACCGTCGCTCCGTTTAATCTCCACATAAATGCCCACGAAGATTTTCCCGAAGATCCCGGCCATCTCTGAAGCGGGATATTCCTGTGCGGTGTCTGGGGGAAAGCCGAATTCAAGTTGTGTGCTGCTGCTGCTCAAACTGAGGTCACTAGCGGTCAGTCCCGGTAGAGGCGATGCGCACGCGCAGGAGTGGCCCAGAGCGCTCGGTACCACAGCATCCTCCAGATCCAAGCACTCACACCTGTCCACGGAAGTCCCCAGCAACACAACCTAACCATGAAGACAAGAAAAAAACAGTCTGGTAAAGAAATACTGCACACAAAATAAAGTTTAAATGGTAATGGTTGCTTGCTAACTTTAAAAATATTAAGATTGTAGCCTGAATTTTAATTTCTTACGGCCGCAACACTAGTTTATTTATTTTGTATTTTTTTAAGTCAAACAACACGAATTTATCCACATTTGGGCTAATAATAACTAGTTTATTATTTTTATCTTGGGTCAGCAAAATAAGTCTCCGTATTGCTTCATTGATATAATATAGGCAACGCAAAAAGACAAATAAAATCGAAATTCAGTTTAAATCTGTCTGTTCTTGATCTGGGAAATCATGCAGACTGGGCCTTTTAAACTCAACATGAGGCCTGCAGAAGATAATTCACTCGACACAAGGTGGCAGCAAAGGCTTATTTTAGGCTACCAGGGCTTTATTCTTTTTTTAAAATCTATTTAAAGTTATTTCAGTGACATTTATAATATATCTAGGCTTGCACTGTGAAATGTTTTCTTTTCAGTAATATGGATGTATTACTACTGCTTCATCTATTCACACTTTTCCGCTTTTTTTTTTCTCCATAATTCATAAGTGGTTCTCTCACTTCCATCAATCCTCAAGATGTTGGTCCTTAACTGCCTTTTGTACACATTTCTCCTGGACCCACAGCACAGAGTCATACTTCAGTGAGACCTTTTTATATATGAATATGTAAGGTTTGTCTCAATAGTAGGTAAACCGCGTGTCCTTGAATAAAAATGAAGGCAAAGTCGTCTCATGTAATCCTAATACATTTGAATCTCAAATACCAAGTTTATTCAGCTGCTGAAATATCCACAGTAAACCCAGGAGTCTAGACCAACTATTTCTGTATCACTCTCATTATTCTACATACAATATTCAACAATTACAGCTACTGCAGAGGATCTATTTTGCAATGGATTATTCATGAAGTGCACAGGCACTGCATATGAAAATCCCTTTGAATGGGGTGTGGGGCTGGGAAATCCCCATATTTTATCTCTCAGAGGCCTTATTGCCGTACTGCTCCTATTAGATTACATCTAGGTCTAGTTTACAATCTCTGTTGGAGCTTTACACATTAAATAAAGTTGTATGATAGGTTATGAATATACAGCAGATCAATATACAAAATAATTAAATTACAATAAACCAACAATAAAATAATGTTTAATAATTTTCAAACCATTAAAAAGCAGCGTCTACAGCTTTATTGTAAAGCTTAGACAATAGAAAACATCTTGTGCTTCCTCAAGAAAGTGGCATTAAGTTTCTATGGAGCAGCAGATGCCATTCGAAGGCTATAATAAATAATTACTAATTATTTGTGTTTACTGTTTAATTATTTTTCAAATCTTTTGTCTTTTGTCAAAATAGTCAGCAGTTCAAGTTCAATAAGTATACAACTTAAAGGTACTATAAGCAGCATGCACTGCGTACTGGTTTAAAAACAGTACTGCAGTCTAAATCAAAACAACTGGTCTCTTTCCTTATTGTATTATTGGCAATGCAGTTTTAGAACCAAAACAAAAAATGTAAACAAAAACAACTTGGGCATTACGTAAAATATATTTTTAATTATGAATAAATCATCTGCACCATTGTTATCAGTAAAACTAATATTTGATTTAAACATGTTTACATTATATCTTGGGACACATGTGGATCATTTTTATTAAATATAAAAAATATATACTGCACATAGCACCTTTAATAAGTAGCAATTTTTTATCTTTCAGTTATCCGGTACTGCCAGAAGACCAAGTGCCAAGCAAAGCCCTTAGGCCCAGGGCATCAGTGACTCTCCGCTGACCCATGCCAGCTCATGTGATCAAAGTATATCCTCCAAAATTGCAGTGATTCCTGTGTAATTAATAACTGCTGTCACATGGTTGGATCAGCACTGCGCCAATCAAATTACAGCTCATTTGTTGATGTCGTTTCCTCTGCGGGGGTATAGCAGCTTTAATGGGTAATGGTTTCTGGCAACGATGGGGCCCTTAGTCCTGTTCAATGGAGCTGCAACATCCCCCCAGGGTTTCCTCAGTAGCTAGACCTATTGTCCTTTTTTCCCCTTGTAATTTAATGAAAAAAGTTGTCCATATTAACCACAAATTATCTACTGTAATACACAAGGTACCGAGACAGCTAAACAATGTCCTTGCTAAAAAAAAAAGAAAAAAAAAAAAAGAAGCACCGGTCAATTAAATGTGAAATTAGATCATTTTAAATTAAGAACAGTGGACTTACTTGCCTCAGTTGGTAAATTAAATCTCCACAGTTAATGTCAAGGAATGGTCCAGATCTAATTGAAAAGGCAGAAACTGTAGTTGTGGACAAATTTGGAGCGAGAGGGGTGCATAGGACTTCTCCAGGGAAAGGGTGCTTTACTTTGATGTGTGTGCCTGGGCTGTGCATACCAAAAAAAAACATCCAATCCTTTTTTTATGGCTTTTCTTTACTCTACCTTGTTTGCTCATTAAGCTTTCATAGGATCATCCAAGACTAGAATCCTTTGATCCAGGAATTACAAACTGCAGGGGAATAGGAATGAGATGCCCCTGCTTTAAGGTAAACTGTTTGTCCTGACCAAAATGCATTTAGCACATTTTATTTAATTATTTTATTTTATTTTATTTTACTTAATTTTAGGTCATGTCATAGTTCATTGTGTGTGCATCAAACATGGGGGGTCATTAGGGTCACTTCACTGCACTAATGACCTTCAACTGTCAGTTCCCCATGTAATATTTTCTTGCTCATTTGTCCGCATTAAATATTTCTTTGTTGTTCCTTAGACCATGCTATACTTATTCCTACAAATTAAAGCATGCTGTTGACCAGGAAGAGATTCTGAAGACTGTCTGTTTTAATGATGCTTAGTAGACATATGACTTTTTTTTTTATACAATATTGATCACATCCAGCAAAATTTCTTTAATAGTGTTTTATTGTGACTTCAAGATGTCATAGATAGTAATTGCATAGGTTCATTGTATAATGCTTTGAACAAATTGACTGAATGGACAATGATGAGAAACTGCCTATGAGTAAATCGCAGGAAGTTTATTGTACCATGTCCATTTTCTTGATTAATCAAAATATGTCACGTCCCGTGAACTGTTAATTTCCCTCAAAGACACTGCCTCAGATGTTGCCTGATTGAGTTTTTTATTTGAAAATGTATACATCCTTAATAGCTGGGCTACACATAGCCATGCTCAGAATCCATTTGATGTCCCTTAGTGGGGCACCAAAGCTGTCAGTTTGCAAGTCAGTGGGATGCTGCAATTGACAAACCGCAGCAGATGACAGAAAGATATAGATGTATGTAACCTATACAAGCCTATGTTATATAAGAACTCCATTGCACAAATGCTCTAAAATGTTTAAAAGATTAATTGAATATTATTTTTCTCACATTACACAATGCATTTGAAACATAATGTCTGCAATGTGTAAAAACAAAAACTCTAACAGGGCTGTAACTTACAATTTTTATAATTGATTAATGTGTTGATTATTTGCAGTTATGCTGCTATTATATATATATATATATATATATATATATATATATATATATATATATATATATATATAAACCTGAATATCTCAAAACTACTCAAAACAGCAGATAGAACCCTTTAATTCTAAGGGGCCGTTTTGTTGCTTTACTGCTCTAGCTTGGCAATAAACCCTCCTCTCTCAGCTCATATTATACAATAATTGTTTATAATCGATTAGTTGTTGCAGCCCTAAACTCTAACTCTACTTTCTGACATAGCTGTAGGTGCTAAAGTGAAGCTCAGTCCCCTCAAATCTTTTCAATCCTTTGTTGACAAAGCTGGTGTTTCACTATAAAATATGTATGGTGTTTTTAGGACAGAAATATGTCACCACTGTTTTCTTTTGAACCGCTTGCCATGATTTGTCTTTTATAAAAAATGCATGTGTTGTTGTGCCTGAGAACTTGCAGCAAACTTCACTTCACTTAGTAAGAAATTAAAGAGAAAGTTTGACTAAGGAATAATGTAGAGATTGTGAAGCCTGTATGTTCAAACCACTGTAAGTATGCTGTCCAGTAACTCTTCGTTTGGATTTCTGTGTGACCTGCATTGTTGATGTGGACGGTGCATTTGCAGCGTTAAACCTGTGTGTGGTGCTGCCTGCCAGTCGACATGATTTAATTGTGGCACAAAGAGTACACTGACTTGTGACCTTGTGTGGCTGGATTTAAAGTACAACCCAAGAAATGTTGGAACATTTTTAAAGTTTGAATAAAATGAACACAAAAAAACTTTCAAATCACATGAGCTGTAACATGATTAGCTACAAAAGGGATGTATTAGAGAGGCAGAGTCTCTTAGATGCAAAGAGGAAATGTGAAAATGTGCATAAAAAGATTGTGGAATACTTTAAAAACAATGTTCCTTAATGTCAAATTGCAAAGGCTTGACAAATCTCATCATCTACAGACCATAACATCGTCAAAAAATGAGAAGAGCATGAGAACATCATGAGAAGATGAGAAACGAGAAATCTCTGTGTAAGGGACAAGGCCCCAGACCTTTATTGGAGCCCTTGGTCTTGGTCCCATCTGCAGAGTCCAACTAAAGCTCTATCATGCAAAAAGGAAGCCATATGAACATGGTCCAGAAGCACCGTCGTGTCCTGGGCCAAGGCTCATTTAAAATGGACTGTTTCAAAGTGGGACAGTGTTCTACAGTGAGACCAGTCTAAATTTAACATTCTTTTTTGAAATCACAGACGCTGTGTCCTCCGGGCTAAAGAGGAGGAGACCGTCCAGTGAGTTATCAGCATTCAGTTCAAAAGCAGTCTCTGCTGGTATGGGGGCATAAGTGCATACGGGATGGGCTGCTGTGTGTTTTGGAAGGAACTATGAATGCTGAAAGGTTTATAAAGGTTTTAGAGAATTTATATCAGGCAAGAATGGGACTAAATTGCAACACCAAAACTCCAGAAACTCATAACCTCAATGCCCAGACATCTTCAAAGTGTTTTGAAAAGAAGAGGAGATGCTACACTGTCCCAACTATTTTGAGACTTGTATCAGCCATGAAATTTTAAATGAGCTTGTTTTGTGTATAAACGTGTAAAATTTCTCACGTGTAAACATTTGTTATGTTATCTATGTTCTATTGTTAAAAAAATTTGCTCATGTGACTTGAAAGTCTTTTAATTTTAATTTTATTGAAATGTAAAAATTTCCAGAATTCGGGTTGTAATATATCCACCTATGAAGTAGGATACTGGCTGTTTTTTATTCAGAACTAAAAAAAGTAATACTGTAATTTAAAACTGTATGAAAATGTTCTACTTTCTAAATGTGTGTAGCTGAAATGTTTGACAATTATACTTAGATTTTACTTTTGTAGTAAATGCTTTGTTTTGTTCAATTTCAGACTTATTTTCTTTTATATTAATCTCTATCTTTAGCCATTTATTTAGTTGTTTTGGCAGTTGTTTGGCATTGATCACTGCCAAATAGACCTCAGTAAAAAAAAAAAACATGTTGCATCCCTAAGTGATAAACACACTGATGTGGAAACATATGCAACAAAGTAATTAAAATTAATTAAAAGTCTTCACATTCAGTTATCTGAATGTGAAGACTTCATCCTTATCAATTTGAGGCAGTATCCAAAACCCTCTGTGTGAGACTCACACTTTGGTTCTAGGTCTGTGTGTAGTGTGAACAGTACTCGCTGTGCTCCAGTGCACCTCTGATTTCACATTGGGTGACTGATGCTGTTGAAAGGCCTGAGGCGCTGTGCTCTGTCTGTAAAAATATGTGGTCTATCATGACACAAAGATCTCTGATGAATATTGCACACAATGTGGCAAGGAATCAGGATGTGGTGTGAGAGACAGTGCAGTCCCAGAATTAAGAGAAACTGACCTAAAATGGAGCTATAATTAACATGCTGCTTAAAAGAAAAGATAAAACTGGGACCATTGTGACGATAAAATATGAACAACCTAAAACAAAATTAAGATGCTACTATTGATATTTTTAAAGAACAACCTTTTAAAAAGTTTTCTTTTTTACAATATTGACTGTAAGGATCACAAATTAAGCCACAAGAGGTCACAAGTCAGTGTGCTCTTTGTGCCGGCCCCAAGCCTGGATAAATTGAAAGGGTTGCATCATGAAGACAGCCCAGCACAAAAATCCATATGCATATGACTACATGCTAGGAGGCAGATGATTTGCTGTGGTGGTCAAGGAAAGGAAAAAGCCAAAGAATTGCACACAATGCTACAGTGGAGAAGCCAATCAGTGTCCTCAGCATCAGCCCCTGCTGCAGGCACATTTTACAGAGAGAGGTGTGTGCTGGTCACAATGCAGGGCAGCTCCCGTACTGCCCAAGGGGGAACCAAGCACACGGCTCACAGAGGTGAAAAGGTGGCCTAGAGGCTGGGGTGCGTGCTTATTCATCTATTCTGCTCACGTTATGGCAGAGAAGGCAGACAGATAGGAAGGTGGCGGGGCTACCTACAACACAGCCAAATCCCCAAATGTCACTGAAGGGGCTGGTGCGTTATTGCCATGGAAACACAGCATTAATGTTTCATTTTGATCAGCGGCACAGATCTGATGAGATTTCCCTCATCCACTTTATGTTCTCCAGGTGAGTTTAGTTGGAAATAAGGCCGGGACAGACTGTGGTAATTCACTACTGGCAGCCACTGGGATTACTTTTAAATCTGGTGATAATTAGACCAGGGAAAAGAGGAGTCCCATCTTCACAGTTTCTCTACATATAGTGTTGGCTCATCAATAGACTGCAGTTAGTCCCTTTTGTCCGGTGTGTGCACAAAACAACACATGTGATTCATGGACTACATTACTGTACCCTCTTGCCCTAGTGGCCTAGTGCATGCAATATGAACCCCTCAGTCTAGACGTCCATTACCCTGAATCTAAAACAGTGGGATCAATACCATTGCAGGGAGTCATAATGGCCCAATTACTGTTTGTAGGTTTGTCACTGTCTCAGAGGAACCAGCAAAAGGCCACATGAATACACAGTGATTCAACAGTAATGCTATACATTTGAAATAATGTACTGTATGTAATATTGTGTTTTTAACCACTGGCATTTATGAAAAAATGTGACTGAGTTGCTGTGTGTTACACCTGTGTTTGTGTTCTGCTGTGTGCCTAAAACAACAGTGCTGTACTAGAGCTAGCAAAGCAAATAAAATGGCTGACAAGAAACATTTGCAGTTCACAACAGCAGACTGTTGGGGGAATGTTTTTCTTTTGAATATAAAATGGATATTGATTTGGTTTACAGAGGTGTGAAAGCAACTAGATATGGTACATCATGGTACATTTTTTAGAAGATTATATACTATTTGAGTACATTTCTAAAACATTATTTTACTAGAAGAAAAAAACTAACTTACCCAAGTAAATTTTAGAATATCTAAATGGGGTTTTAAGCTACATTGGTGGCAAAGTAGGTAGTGATGGAAAAAGCGATAGCAGTAATAGGCCTCGTGGCACGGTGGTAGCAGAGGTTGTAGTAGTAATAGTAGTGTATTAGTTTAATAGTAGTAGTCATAATAGTCATTGTAGTGGCAGTAGAAGTAGGCTAGTACTTAATACTTAACTAAACAAATTTTTTTTTTTTAAACTTATATATAATAAGTTTGTTGACTACTTTTTCTTTTACAAAATAATATTATTTGGTAGTAACAGTATTTTTGCTTAAGTACAGAATTCCATCTTTCTTCCATCTCTGATGGTTTGGTTTTGCACAAAAACTGTTAAATTGCCTTAAGCACAAAATGATTGACACGGTTATAACCATGACATTTTAAACTGTGTAACTGTTATGTATGACTATGCAGAAATGATCTTAACCTATTGATTTACTGACATCATTCATTCATTCACAAATGATTGTATCACATTATGGTATAAAACTACAACATGCTTCTGATAGCACTTTCCTAACTTGTTGTTTTGAATGTCTGAAAACCATTGTGATTTGATCTGTTTTTTTTTCTGTTTTGTCAAACCTTTTGAATTTGCTCCTTCCTGCCCTCCATCCATCCTCCTCTGCACTGTTCTTCATGAAGAATGGCTTCATATGGAAAACATAAATCAACGGCAACAGAAAAGCTTTGTACCTCTGAAAGGGGAATGGTTTACAAAGACACAAGGTGAAACAATAAAAGGGAAAGCCATGGTATTAAAGGGTTCACAGTCAGGTACAGTTTTGTCACCTGTATTTATGCAACAGTGAGGCTGCACTAATCCAATCATCCTGGCAACGCTCCTCTCTCTGGAGGTCTGCACCAAACTGAGGTACGGGAATTAAACAGACACGCAATAAGAGCTGCTTTTGGGGATCATTAGTCAAAGAGAGGGGTCACCATCACGCCTTTGATTACAATGGCGCGCTATATTCCCTCTGGGAGCTTTTTGCTTCATTCATATGCAGCTTCTTAAACACCCCATTTATCAATTACCAATGCTGTAGCCACACAGTCACCATTGTTCATTCGTACATTATCTGAGATGCTGTGTCTGCTGGATGTTGTTGGCACTGGTTATATGGATACTGAATACATTTAACATGATAAGTCCTGTAGTCCATGATAAGTCCTATAGTGCTTACACAACACATAATATCCTGGGTGCATCTTTTCTTCACAGTTTGTCACATTTTCCTAACAATCACAAAAGCAGAGAGCCACTATCTCACTAAAATGCATGGCAAATTTTAGAGTGCATATAAGTATTAACTAATTACCTACATCACAACACTACATCAAACATTTCTTCACAAGCACACTCTCATGCACCAGTGTCACAGATTAGGGCCAAGTTAGGATTCAGGGTCTTAGCCAAGGACTACTGCAGCGACAATGTGACTGAACCACCAGCCTACAGATTAATGGATCACCTGCTCTACCTCCTGATGTTATAAAACCTTTTACTAATTCTCTGTCAGATTACAGAAGGAGAACAGGAAAAGAATAGGATGACCACCTGTCCCACTTTTGGTTGTACTGCAAACCATTTAGGCTTCTGTCCCTCCGCCCACTTTTTAAGATAATGTCCCTCTTTTTTATTGGTGCTCAGTGGAAGTGAGATTCGAGTTAAGAACAACATGGTCAGTATTCCTGGTGTAAAATGTAGAATAAATACTTGTAGGTGTCCTATCTTGCAGTGTTGGAATATATGGCTGGTTTGTTGCAGAGAGCTGGGGTTGGTGCTGAATTGTTTTGATTAGAAAAAAAAAATCAGTTTCAAATTTTTTTCTGTTTTGTATTTTTTATTCTAAGGAAAGTAAAGACATTACTTTACAAAATGTGTGTTTTTGGACTGAAAACAGCACATCAAATGTGTCCTAAACTGAAGTTACTTGTATCTCAGTAAGATGTTAAGTTAGATATGTATAATAGCATTCTCTCGAGTCTATCCCACATTGTCCCACCAAATCCCACAACTTTTTGTACTTTTTGAGGTGGTCACCCTATGCCAGAGGGAAAGTTTCTTGCATCACTGTACATTCAGTTTGATTAACAATCATTTTAAATGCTCTTTAAGTACAATCAAATGGACAATAACATTCATACAAATTCAAACTGCTACTGACCAAAACGCCACCCTTTAATAGCCTACAGTGTTATTAAATAGAATATGTAAATGAACAAAGCATATTTTAAAAATGGCACATTTTAAATTTACTTTTTGGATTTTATTTATTTATTTATTTTTAGTTGTGCCATTGGTAAGTGACTAAATTGTGACAATAAATAATGAACTCGCTCTGCTTTGGGATAAGCTGTGAAGATATTCATTAGATTTTAATAAACTAACCACTATATCAAAGTATTGTGTGGCATGTATTACATGCAAATAGAATAACAACTGAAAAGGCAGAAACACTTGTTATCCATTAGGACAGCCTTTCCCAAAGTCAAAAGCATTGTGGCCCCCTTAAAAATCAGACAAATCCTCGTAGACCCCCAACAATAAAACTTTACTATATTTTCAAAAGTCTGTCATGTTTTCCCATAGATTTCTATAAAAACATTAAAGTTATGAAGACTCCACTGCTTCAAATACAGCCACAAAAATACTTAAAAAATACTACAAATAATACTACAAAAATGCTATGAATACAACTACAAATAATACTACCAAAATACTACAAATACTACAAAAATAATTCAGATAATAATAGAAAAATACTACAAACACTATTATAGATACTAGAAATAATAGTACAAAAATCCTTTGAATGCAACTACAAATAATACTACCAAAATGCTACAAATAATACTACAAAAATCACATACTGCTGGCTAAAAATTGCTTCAAAGTTATATTTTTTAAATAAGTACAGAAATGTAATTCTTTTTTTTTTTTTTTAAATGTACTTAATGTAGACAACCTCTGGCCGCCCCCCTGCAGCACTTTCGCGGCTCACCAGGGGGGCCCATACCCCGCTTTGGGAACCGCTGCATTAGGAAGTAAGAATTAGTCAAGAATCTGGCAATCAATCAACAACCAAGCAATAAAGAGAGGTGCCACCAAATGCACTTCAGTCCCACACAAACAAAATAAACTAAATATTTTTTCATTTGTTTGTTATAGCTTTAGATACAGTGAGCAACTTAAAAGGAAAACTTTCAAGAAACAGTCAAACATTCAAGGAAACTAACCCACACCTTCACAAAATTCAAAGAGCATTTTTTCTGGTTTTCTGGTCCCTAATTTCTGATGAAACTATCAGTTCAGATTCAGTGGTTTTGTTATTTACAATTTGAAGCTTGTGGCATTTAAAAGACCTCCAGTAAAGAAATGGTTAAAACTAAGGCTAAAGGGCCTCTCACTTGTTAATGCCAATCAGCGGGACCAGCCCAGCCTGTTGCTAGGAGACAGAAGAGGATAACTGGGGTCTACAGAGACTCAGACTGGTCCCTCATCACCGGTCCCTGGTGTAACTGACCAACAGTAATTTCATTTTTTTACAAGAATAATTTCTCAATCCAACAAGTTTGTACAACACAAGCTCTCAAACCAGTAAATCTTTTTTTTTCTTAAATGACACTAACATTACTCTTCAAAATACCAAAGGAAGCATGTTTTTGCCTGCAACACTGCTTCAATAATGGGATTTCTGAGGTGGCCTATCAGGAAATACCTTAATTACTATTGGCTGTTTCATTCATTGTGACATTTATGAAAACTTTATGGACAGGGTGTGCTCCAGCTTGTGACATTTTGGATTCCCTTCATAGCTGTGAATAAAAAGGTTTTTACCACATGACTCCACCTGATAAAATGGCAGCTTCTGAGAGATTTTGTAAGAGAGAAAAAAGGTCATAAATATAATGCTTTTTAAATTGACAAAATCTAGTGGTATTTTTTTTTTTTTTTAAGAAATTGTAGCTGAAATGATTAAATAATGTAATGTACTCATGTTGTTTTATTTTGGATGAGTTTCCAATTGAACAGACCTGATCAGAAAAATTGTTATATAAACAGCAATCACATATTTCTGTAGGATTAAATGATACAGCTTACAAATGCCAAGCGCTCCATCTTATTAACTAAGTTGGCTTGACACTCACAATTCATTAAATCAATAGGATTGTTATGTATAAAGCAATACATTCCCTGCCCCAACTGTATTCCCTGACATTCAGCCAGAGACAAAGAAAAATGTGCTGACCATGGCATATTGGTTTAACTGCTGTTGACCAGTATTGCAGTTTGACTAAACAAATAGTACGGATCAGATTATGTCAGATGTAGAGTGGGTATAGTACTGCTGTGGGGGCTGTATGTGACGTAAGAAGTGTGTTGTGCCACAGAGCCTTAAGTCCTAACAGAAGGTAATTCCACAGGCAGAACCTGATACTGATAATAGGTCCTGTGTCGAGGTGGGTGACTGATGAATGCCATTTGGTGACAGTTCAAAACACTGAATTAGGCTCTTAAAAAGGTGTTGCAAAGAATACAAAAAAGAGCTAGAAGTTGTGGCACAAGCTGGGTAAATGTCAGTAATACTGTTTTGCTAGCAGCTAACACATGAAAACTTAAATAAAAAACACAATCTCAATTCTTTTAAAAAGTAATTTAATAAAAACAAAATTCAGCAACAAGTTTAGAAAACAGCAATTTAGTTACATAAATAATCAATCACTGTATAATCTTCATTAGAGGTTAACATGATTTTACAATCATTTACCTAACAATAAATAAAATGGAGCATATTCCATAAAACATGGAACAACAGGAACAGAACAACAGAGTTTGGTTTCACTAAAAATGTTTAAAAGAATCCTTAAAGCACCAGTACAGACCCAGTGAGAAAATCAAGACACTATGGTTTTAAACCAAGTTGGCTTATGAAAAAACGTTTGGTAATAGTAAGGACTTCCATTTGGTTGTTTTAAAGCATTAAGACAAGGCAAGAAAGAAGGCTGTTCTTGTGTGAGGAAGCTGGATTTAGAAAAAAACAAAAAATTGTTGTAGAAGGTTAAACAGTCAAACCTACAGTATAGGATAACACCAGTCTGCACACAGTATTTCTTAGAAACACACAGTATAAAGCATACCACCATCTCTTAATCTGTGTCTTCAATATTTTTCAGTGTTTCAAGTTTTCTGGTGTCAACATGTCTGCTCAGCCTAACCACCCATACTGAACTGAAGCAAAACAAGGTGGACAATCTGAAATCCTTCTCATGTTATTTTTCTTGTTTGTTTAAAAAACATGGTTCTGTAACTTCAAGTATTGTGCCTTACATAGAACAATCTGTCATAACTTAATTACATATACATTTTCAATATTCAGACATATCCATTATGCTATACACAACAATAAAATGCAATTTAACATGAGAGATCCCTGAGAGTGAATGATGACATTTGCCAAGTTTTCACAACAGTGCACACTGTGGCAATTTTTCTATGTTGGAAACAAAACATACAAAACAATATTTGTGAACAGCACTGCAAAGCCAAATGATCTGCCAAGTAAAGCTGAATACTTAAAGAGGTACTTTAATGAACATTCTCCATTTGGTTTCAAGGCTTTTTCTTTTTCATGGAGCCATAGTCATTTGTTGAGGAAGAGTAGAAAGAGGGCAAGGTAGACATTTTACATTGGACATTAGTCAGTGTAAAAATCACTTTGATAGAATATAGTTTACACATCAATTAGATATGACCGAAACATTTCACAAACCCCTCTCCACAACGTGCCTGATGTCACACTAGACTCAGCTGTCTGTAACTGATGACTGGTTTAAGTCCCAAAGTGTTAATCATTAAATAAATAAATTAGATATGTACATGCGTGAAAGAGTTGAATGAATAGTTAGAAAGATTTAGACTGTGTTTGTACTTTCATAGTAATTAAGCCACAGTTCAGATTCATTTTTTACAGTTCAAGGTGTACGTTAATATTACTTCAGTGCATAAAATTATAAAATTTATTTTTACTCTTTTTTTTTTTTTTTTGGACAATATGCCAATGCGCAATACATTAGATGTCTGAAATTGTACTAAAAATGTTATTGAAAATCTTTTAATGAGTGAGTTTTCTCATAAGTAATTATTTTTTTTGTTCTTCTGCATGTCTTTTTCAACACATAACACTTTGGGGCTCCATGTGATTTACTTCAAGTTAAAGAGGATAATGAAACAATTTCAACAAAGGTACATTTGTTTAACCAAATCTCTCTCGAACAAGCATCATAAGTTTCTTCTTGCCCTTGTATATCTGTTTCAAGTTGTCTATGAACTGAGTGAACTGGAGAAGTCCATCATGAGCCATGAGAAATGTTTCTCTGGCTTTACTAAGAAACTCAATGAACTCACTGTAGTGTCTTGGACTGATGTGTGTCAGCCGGGAGTGCGTTGTGTTAATGTACGCCCCAATCGTGGCATCCAATAGTTGCCTGAGTGGAGCTTTGTCCAGAGACATCATCTTCCCAGAGTTCCTGCGACTGTGTAGAGCTACCATTCCTGGTGTTGTTAATGTGCATCGCCGCAAAATGTCTGACAGCACTGTGGCACATTTAACACTCTTGACAACCAAAGGAATTACAGCTGCTAGTTCGTTTTTTCCCAGCGAGTGACTGAGAGCGCAGGCCCACAGTACATCATTGATTGCTGGGTGAGTGTCTTGATTGTAGCTGAGGTTTAGGTGAGTCAAGGCTAATGTTGCTAGTTTGTATGCTCTCATAGGATATCCGCGATGCTCCATGTAACGTGCTATTGTAAACAGCTGTGTGTAGTTCATTCCTGTAGTAGCAGCGTCCAGCACAATCTGATAGGCTGTCTCAAAGGCAATGTGGTCCTTCTCACAGAGGGTGAGCGCCGACAGGGCACAGTTTTGAGGGTCCTTCATTGCACACTGCAGGGCCAGGGTGCGGGCAGAGTTGGCCAGGTTCTCCTGCTGATGGCAGTCCAAATGTAGTCGGACAATGGTGCTGTTGGACATGACTGTGCTAGCCACAACACTCGTGGCCTCTATGGGGGTGAAGAGTGTAAACCAGTTTTGCATGATGCTGTCCAGTGCAAAGACACCTACAAAAGAGTGGAAAAAGATGAATTGTTATTGTCTGTAAACAATGAGCTCAACAACTTCACTCTTATTATTAATTGTATATGTTGGGACTTTATGACATTTAACATATTCATCAACATTAGAAAATTCCTTCTTAGCTAAATTTCCCAATTAATAATGCTCGAAGTATTAAAAACAGCCAGCAAAATTATTTCTTTTACCATAATGGACTTTAACATTGAACAGTACTTCAAGTTATCTGCCATTACATTGTGTTGCCCCATTGGTCTGTCCTGAATGAGTCAGTTGAAAGGGTTTTTACTGAAACAGAGACTTGTTATTGAAAATTATTAAAAATAATCTGAATAGTTTCTCCTTCATGGAGCTCCAGCCCTCTAAACCAAGCTTCCTGCCCTCAGGAAATCTGCCTCTAAGCTAATAGTCTTCAAGCCCACAATCTTTACAGTTACCACCATGCCAGTCCATTCTTTCTCTTTTTTTTTCTTCATTTTGTTCATTCTGTCTTACGCCAGATTCACATTGAATGCGTTACATGTACAGTACATCTTCGGTACAGTTTACTGATGGAATCCATCAGAAAACAGGTCTGACTTCCTGTCTGGCTCGAGCTGCTCTGTTCAACTTTATGCGTGACAGCTATGGCATTTGACAAAAACAGACTCGATATGTATTTCTGTTGGCGCACTGGACACGGAGACGTTACTACAACACAGCTGGTGTGAACTCACGCATTAACTTGCATTGACTCTATTTTTTATGGAGGTCGTACGGGCCACATAACGGACAGGCAACAGATTCAATGTGAACTGGGCTTTACTCAAAATCTAACATTAAACTTACCAACTTCAGTTGCACAAGTCACCA
Source organism: Bostrychus sinensis (assembly GCA_020698575.1). Taxonomy (NCBI): domain Eukaryota; kingdom Metazoa; phylum Chordata; class Actinopteri; order Gobiiformes; family Eleotridae; genus Bostrychus; species Bostrychus sinensis. The sequence continues at coordinate 15,663,563 of CM036239.1, forward strand.
GCCACCGCACCATCTCTCTCCTTCGCCAGTTCAAAGTAGAGAGGGTCATCCTCATTACCTGCAGTAGGCACAGCATTTAGCTCTGATTGTTGCTGCTGAGGTGTGTGTATGCTTGTGTTCATTTGACATTAGATAGTTGTGTACCTGAAGGCCCAACTCCAGAGAGACTTTGAGCAAAGTGAGGTCTGGCAGACTGTCCATGAGGGTGGCAATTTTGAAGGCATCCTGAGCTAATTTGAAGATGTGGGACGAGGAGTGGATGTTTTTTTGGATAGACTCCAACACTGTTTCCAACTTACGAACATCACCTAAAAAACACATTTTATTTTTGACAAAGAAACTAAATAAAATTAAACTATGTAATAAGTTTAATTAGTAGTAGTAACAAAGACTACCTTTAGCAGCGGTTAGCATAGTGGAGGCCAGTTCACACTGTTGGGACTCTATGTGGCTGAGTGTGAACCAGCGCGGGTACCGGTTAGAGACCACGGGCATGATCTGTTGAGGCCTAGACAGGTCGTTGGAGGGGGCTGTGGACTCCAGAACTGGCAACCTGAGAGCACATAAAATATACTTGTTAAAAAAATGTATATATCCAATGGTATGTAAGCATCTGTGTTGAGTTGTTGTATTCATTCCATTAGGTGAATTAAATGTAGCAAAGAGCTAAATGGGTCATTTATGTCAACATTTTAAAACCCTGTGTCAACTGAGGAGAAACAGTGTATTTGCAAATCAGTTTTTTTAGCAACTTATTTATCAAATGTTCACTGTAAATAGGTTTACACACAACACATAATTAAAGGCAGATATCATATATAGAACTTGTACACACCTCATGGCCCTCAGTGCAATCTTGTATGCCAGTTCGACATTATGAGGTAGAAGAGAGGTGAAGAGATACTTGGCAAAAGTGTGCATGGGGACACTTTCTCTGTAGAGCAGTTCTCCCAAACCACTGTAGGGACCAGCTGTACACAGAACAAAAGTTTAGTCAGCTGTGTTTTCACAAAGTCAAACAATAAGAACTGCTTGGTACAGAATAACAGTTTGTATATAACTAGACAGTATTGTAACAAGATTATTCCTCAACCTTGTGCTTTAACACATCTTATGTTGCTGATTAAAACAATTTGTTATTCAACCACCAAAGGTACAAATCTTTTGTCTTAAGTAATCACAGTACATTCTTCAAAATTACATTACAAACTGCATAAAGAAATACAGAATATATTTTACAATTTATAACAAAATACAACAAATTCAGAATAATGACTGAAGGGCATGGTTTCTATTACAAAAGCCACTAATCTGATTTTATAATCAGAAAAAAGTAATGTACAATCTCTAAACAAACAGGTACTAAAATAGCTCAAAGCTTTTAGTAGTCAATACTTAACTTACCCTCTAACAGAATGGCAGCTTGCTTGCAGAAAACTTTCACTAATGTGTCGTCTAACTCCACTTCCTGTAGCTTGGCTAATAGATGCTCTTCATTGCGACACACTTTCTCCTGGGCGTAAAGGCCATCTGGCATCACCCTCTGCTGGCCTAAGCCAATGAGGGCAGTCTCCATGGCCAGTGACACAAATGTCTCTCCTTCCTCTAAAAAGCTCCCTGAGCCTGAAGGATGGACAGAAGAGAGGACACAAGGTGACGCCCAGCTTAAAAGGGATATTGTCCCTTTGGGTACTGGATTGACTCTAGTATTGATAAATGTATTGATCTTTTTGTACACTGGGCTGTTCTTTTCCTGAGTGCTTATTCCCTTGAGAGTGGTAATCATGTATTTTAATGGCTTAATGATGTCTTGGCAGGCTTCACTGTTTCTCCCAGGAGGGTAAAAGGTCCCCAGTGAATACTCACACCTAAACACTTTTGGATATAAATAGATTCTTTAATCCTTAAATGAAATTTAGCTTTAGTTGTCTTTGTATTACTTTGCTTCATGAAAAGTGATACCAGCTCCTACTACAGTAGGTGTAGGTAGGCTGTTATCTAACTACATTTGTCATTTTGTAAAGATGAACATTTCATCTTAGTTATCTGCATAGTTAAAACATTTTAATTGGAGTGTTTTTCCTGGTGCATTTCTTATTCATGAGCTGTTACTGCCAATCAGCATGTCTGGGAAAGGAAGAAAAGAAGATGCTCAGTGACTGGCATTTGAGTGTATACCAGAGAAGTCGTGCATGGCTCCAGTTCCCTCCTCCCTGCCTTGTCCCGCCTCCAAGAGTGTACTGAACAATGTCCCAACAGGGTCAAGAGGATGGCCCACCCAGCCCTCCAGGTTGGTCACTGAGGTTACGCCTTTGTGGAGCAACTCTAGAATAACAAAAATGCATTGTTATTAATTTAGTTCCTCTAAAACTGAAGTTTCACATGCACTATATATGATGTTTATAGTATTATACACAAAACATACCTTTTTTGTGAGAATGGAAAAAATCCAGCTGTTTCTGCTGCTGCCTCCTCAGAGTGTTGACAACTGCGATTGCTAAGCGAAGTGCTTCCTTAGGATAACCATGAGATCTCAGTGCATCTACTCTGGCACATGCTGTCGGGACATGTTCTAAAGAGTAAAATACGAACAAAAAACATTAGCTTGGCCCTTAGAGTTATTTATTTGGTTTATTATACTTGTCTGTGCCCTCTCACCGTGCCACAGGGGCCACCCTCGGCCATCAAACAGGGAGGTGTCGTGGTTGTCTTGGTGACAGTAGTTGGTGTAGTGGTCTTCAGTGATGATGTGTTGCAGGTGGGGGTCTTGCCAGTGCAGGTCGCAGGCCTCTATGGCCCTTGTGAACACTGTTCTGTGAGGCTTTGTGCGTGAATCTGTCAGAGCACAAAAAAACTGTCAGAACAACATAGTGCAACCCATCACCTCTAATAACATTATCTGTGATTAAAAAAAAAAAAAGTGTGTGTGTGTGTGTATATATATATATATATGTGTCATTGCACCTTGGTTGCCAGCAAGGCCCTGGGGCAGAGCATTGGTCAGATTGGTCATCTCGCTGCCATGGTTACCATCCTCCAACGGGCAGACGTCCACACTGTTCCACCTACAGAGCTGCCGAAGCCAGAAACCCTTCTGCTCAGGCTTACAGTGGGGGTTAAGCACCACACACATCCACAGGGCTCCTGAAAGGAACGCACAAAGATCATACTGCATTAAGAGACAGAAGATTCCCATGGCTTTACTGTAATCAGGATTGTAACTAAATGCATCCAAATTATAAGTAAAAAATGTGACAGCTGTATAAATTCAGTAAGACAACAGGAAATTGTGTAGAAAACAAAGGCCTTTATTATTATTTCTTACTAAAGGTATATAAAAAAGAAAGTTTTGTTAATGGTTTATTACTCAGAGCCAGGTTGGAAAAGAAACCCTGAGATAGAATGTAGGGTAACACTGGACAATGAATAGTCAAGTGGGGAGAAAGGAGGAGGTAAAGTAGGAAAACAAGGAGACAAGGGGTGTTACACTCTGCTTCTTTGTTTGGACACAGTGAGCAGAGAAGATAAGAACATGCAAGGATGGCAAGTGGAGTGATGAAATCCACAACAACAATTCTCATTAAACAAAAACAGGTATCATACATTTTAATAAATGATAACAACAAGTTATTTATATAATTAGAACCTAAAATGACATAAAAACATTAATATAATAATTGTATTACACAGGCCCATTGTCAACATTTTGTGCATGTTGTTATTTAATTCCAGAATTTTCCTTTTAAAATTTAGTAGCTAGATGTTTGAATCAATTAATAATTATTTGTGTGTTTTGTGTTTATATTGTACCTAACTCATCCCACAACTGCCGGTACTTGTCAGTCATGGTGGTCCCCTGTTGCCTCCATAATGCCAGTCGAGGGTCGCCCATGAACTGCTCTGTGATCAGTGTCAACATGCGAGCACCGTTGGAGTCCATCATCTTCAGCATTTCTCTCACCTGCAATAACAAAGTATTTGGAGTTGGAAATAAGGTCGGGACCACACAGAGCTAAAAGACTGGCTTCTTTAAATGTGGAAATGATGGCTACCTTGCTGAACAGTAAGTTGAGCTGCTTCCCTGAGCCGTGGTACCCGCCCTGGGACAAAAAGAGTTTGACCTGCTCTTGAACTTGCTCCTCGTCCAGATGCCAGCAGTTCTCATCATCGATACTGGCCCCCGCTGTCGGATCTGGAGCTCCTATAACCATACAAATCAATATGTTTAGATTTGCTGCTGCTCATTTTAAATTGTAATTAACTCAGAGACAAATGAATGAAATTACTGTGCTGCAAAGCGATGAGCAGCAGGGGTAATTATGCTAGCGTCAGCATAAACTGTACCAGATGCTGAGTTTGCGAATCCGCAGTGCTGGTTAAGCTTAAAGATGTGATCGATACCATAAACTCACAATCACGATGGAGTGAGTGGAGTGAGTGGAGTGAGTGGAGTGAGGAGTAACGGACGCGTTAAAAACAAACAAAAGTGAACAATGCATGTAATTTTTGGTTACAACTAAATGATAACACAACTCTTAACTATAAAATATAATAAAATTAATCCAGTCCTATAATACTCATTATTTCTATGTACACAAAATAAAAATCTTGTCATCAAACAAGATTATTCCAGATTGTACAAATAAATAAAAAGCTGTCGACAAAATATACTGTTACTACACATCACCAGGTCAATGTGAATCACACAAAAACATAATGTTGTCTAGTAATTGTCTTCACTTACCGTGAACCTGGTTGATCTCAGAATTTTGCGAGAGGATTTCATCTGCTAGTTTCTGTGCTGTAGGTAACACTTCTGTGTGATGCACTGTAATAAGGTACTGGACAAACTTCTGCAGCTGATCCCTGTTCATCTGGAAAAGTGTCTCTGAGATGGGCAGGCGCAGTTTGACTTGCTCAGGCTTCCGTACCCGATATAATGACAATGCCACAACATGGGCGCAGTAGAAGATGTCCTTGTTTCCACAGCTACATGTGACTGCTGTGATTTTACAGCGGTCAAAGCTGATGCTAACATTGCAAACCATTTCCGGCTCTGAGGATGTGGCAGGTTCCCTCACTGTTCCACTGAGGTGAAACCCTACAAAAAACACAAAATAACTGTAAGTGTCTCAAGGTAAAAGGCAGCTCAAACATCTCATTATACACAAAAGAAACATGTGAAGAGACAAAGGAAAGAGGGTTGTAGACAGCCACTGAGGTAAAGCCAAACATTAATTTCCTTCTCATTTCCTTTCCAAAACGAGTCTGGTGCTTACTTTACCTTAAATACACCCCTACCTTCATCAAAATGAACCATATCATCTGACCAGCTGCAGAGAGAGAGCTACTATTGTAGCCCTCAAACTAAAAACACAGAAAGGTTAAGGCCTAAATTATGTCATTGTTTGGTTGTTGGCCTCTGTAGACTCCACATTGAATAACCTCTGCCCACAGTGCACTGGCTTGAGTATATGTTAATGTCTGAATACAAATGGGAATTGAAAATATTTAATAATAGAAATGTTTCTTCTAATTACAATAGTACAGTACTTTTAGTGCAATAACAGATAGTGATAAATGTCTGCAAATGTTACATGACTAGTGTTGGAAAAAACAAGAATAGTTCATGTTCACCACTATTCTGTATAAATCTATGCAAAGCTGTGGTACCAATATAACTTATATAGTTTACTAATGCATGATCAACTGTTAATCTAATTTAACAACTACTCTTTGTATTACATTCAGTCATTGGTGACACTCTGTTGTGCTGAACAACTGAACAAAACAGATCAAAACCAAATGTTTTTAGTCCTACTTTTTTGTCACAAAGCCTTTGTTACACTTTACAAAGCCACACTCTCATATTCTGTATTTTATATGCAGAGTGCCACCAATAAGAGGAATGTGTGTATGGCCATAGCCCAGTCATGCCTGCCCCACAGCTGAACCACTGACGTAACAGAAAGAATGAGTGAGAGGAGGAGGCTGAAACTTGTTTGCCCTCAGCTGAGCTGTGCACATGGAGTGGTTACACTTGGCGGTGAGCCAAAGCCCTGAGCTCAGCATTCTGTAAAGCACTTCCTCTGAGTGTGTGCGCTTCACAGCTTGCATAATACAGCTCAGTGCATTGCATAGCAACTAACCTTAACTCCTTCATGGCCAGACTAGCATAACACTCATCTAAAAGCCAGGGTTTAACATCACACCTAATTAAAGTCAGCTTTAAGCTATCGTTATTGGATTTAGAGGGGGAAAGGGAATGGATTTCTGGTTTAAAAAAAAGACTGGGACATAAGCCTGTGAAGGAGGGGTGGACAGGGTTCACCCTTAAGAGACCAGAGGCCAAGAGACACACTGGTCACTGAAAAGTGGCTACAGGGGGTATTGTTCAACAGGACTGACCACACAAAAGCACAGTCACACACCATCCAGTCAATCATAGAGAGCTACACATACCAGTTAACCATTAAGTTATCCAAAAATGGGCAGTCAGGCAGAAGAGCCCCTCAGCCAAGGTGTGCTTTGTGTGTGCACTTCTGATGACAATAGGGAACCTAATCTCTCACCCAAGGAGACGCAGAGGCACCTCTGGGGCCGTCGGAAAAAAAAGAAAACAACAAATCAATAGTCATGGTGCGCTGATTACCATCTGTCTTTAATGACTGGGTTTGCATCAGCTTCTACTGAACTTATACAGCTTCATGCTGTACCTGCTAATGCTAACAGCAATCAAACAAACAGGAAGCATTTGATTGACCACATGTCATGTATATTGTCATGTCTATTGCCTCTGGACCTATGACCCATAGATTAGAAGATAATGTAAGAGAAATGGGACATGAAAATGCCCTTTCACACAGAATCAGGTCATGGAGATTTTGAGTTAACTAGGTCAATGTATGTCTCTTTTTGTGTGTGATACACATTAAATATTTGCAATAACATATCTGGTATTGATTTGCAGAGTATAATTTAACATAGACCCACGTTCAACAGTGCACAAAGTCCTACACAAGAACTTGTGATGGTACGGCTTATAAAGTGCAACTCTTACAGGCTCTGAAGCCAAATGATAAACCAAGATGAAAAGAGTTTTCAGCTAACAAACCGAAATGAATTTCTGAGCATGAAACATTCCTCATCCGAGTTTGTTTTAGTGATGAGGCAACCTTTCATGTTTCAGGGAAAATGAACACACACCGCTCCATGTGCCGTGGGAAATTCACCGAGATCGTCCAGAGGTGAATGTGTGCTGTTTGATCACTGATGCCATTGCCACCATTGATAAGGCTCTACTACAGCAAACATGGCAAGAAATCCAGTACTGTCTTGATGTGCTTTGTTCAACTGATAATGCCCATATAGAGATGTATTAAATGAGGCAAAAAAAAAACTCTACTCCTCATTTTGTAATAATTTCTACATATTTGTCTGATCATTTGCTTTTGTGATACTTTTTTTTAAATTGTAAAGAGACTTTATGGACACCCTCTACTAGAGTCTCCACAGAAGGCTTCATGAGCTGCACTCATTCTGTTCCTGATTGAGCTGATCAATCCCACACAATCACAATAAAAATCCTACAAGCAAGAGAGAGCTATGCAAACCTTAAAATTGTACCTTCATTAACATCATTGCACTCCACATAGAAAATGAATGGGCCTACCACAAATTCCACTTCATCTTCCTGAAACACTTAGCCTAACACTCAAATGCTTCCAACTGTAACCTACTTTTCCTATCACAGGACAATTGACAAGCATGAGCACAAGCAGTTTGACGATCGTGTCTGCTGATCTGCATCTGTTCAAACAAGCACACACACACCTGCTGTGGATTGCTGTGTTGTTCAACTATGATCTTTGGCCTCTACACAACTGACAGTTGCTTCTTTAAAGTCAAAAAAGTCAACAGCCTTGCCTGGAACACAGATCATTGTCTAAATGAGGCAAATCTAGATTCAGGTTAAAAATAACTCATGCTAGTGGCAATGTTGTTATGACGCCTCAGGAAGCTAAACATTTTGTTGTTTTTACCAACTAAAACCAAGAACTGCTAAATTTGTGACCATCATGCTTCAAAGTTCTTCTGCTCTAACACTTTTATGATCAGTGGACTTGCTTGCATGTATATAAATTACACCTCCCTTGTGTGTTACAAAAAAGTAGACAGTGACTCAGAGCACAAGCATTTTAAATCAGGTTTGCCTTGAGAGAAATCAATGTAACAGTATGCTCCGTAGGCTTGTCTTCCCTTTGATCAACCAAGAGCAACCGTTTGACTGTTATTGTGACGTCATAACGGCACTTCTCGAGGAGGAAACACAGTTTTCCTCCAGCGTCATGAAGAGGAGGGGCCAGCACTGACTAAACAGGATGCAGTCACACCTTATCATGGCCCAACATCAAGCCAGAATCACACACCCTGAGCTCACTGCTGTGTTTGGGCTAAAAGCACAGTACAGCTTGTTCTGGAGGAGGAATGCTCACACAGCAGGCATGACTGGACGATGAAAACAACTACAGTCATGTCTGAAGTTAAATGTCCTCACCTCAGCCAAGCTCCATTCTTGTGTGCATTTCTGACAACTTTATGGTCGTTTCACAATGTATATATTTTTTAAATAGCCAATAACTAAATGTGTATGTGCCATGGGTCTTACCATTTTAACCTTAACTTTGGGACAAGTTCTTCTTCTTTCCTTTCGGGTTTTCTCTTCCAGATTATGGTCCACCCCTTTATATTATTCATTTACCGTATATGAAAACAATTAGTCAACTTGTAGGGACATACCAGGCATACCCCTTTTTGTGTACCAACATACCAAGTGAGTGTCCTGGGCCTGTGAGAGCTTGTGTCATCCCTGAGGTGGGGATGCTCTTTGTGTCTGGCAACAGGTTTTTCAAATCAGATCATAGACGTTGCAAATTTTGAACTAATGTATATATTTTTTATTATTTAAATTGATATTCTGTTAGTCAACCTACAGTGGTTCTACTGTACACTTGATAATAGTATATTTTTCAAATAAACAGTTAGCCATGGGTGCATTTTGATCACCGATACTGAAGGCTTGCTCTTGCGTACAGTCAGACAAGGAGAACCAGTAAATTTGCTTGTCATTATACTGCCAGTAAATTGGGAAATAAACCAAAAGGTAGGGCAGATAAATATTGTTAACTAAACTACAACAAAACTAAGCCTCTTTAAGCCAGGATGGTTATAGGGTAAGAAATTAACAATCTTGTGAAAACACTATTGTCCACACCATATGTAACATACATTGGAAGCATTTTGTAAATTTGGCTATGCAAAGTCTGTGACGATTTGTGTCCAAGCGGTTAATGCTAAGAGCAGATGGCAAAGTGTAATCTGGCTGAGCAGGTTCACATGGCATAAATAAGGTTTGTTTAACTGATGCAGACTTTATGTCATCAGATTTGGTGGAGTGTTTGTGTTCCCACATGGTTTTATGTACAGTGGGTTATTTAAAGGAAAGGAGAGGACAAAGGATGATGAGAGAACCATCAGTCTTCATTAAGCAAGAGATGCTGTGAGCTGAGGTAACAGCTACAGATGGATGACACCTTTAAGTTCACTTTAAAATGTAAGCAGTGCTAAAAAGAATTGTATAATTATGAGGTGCTCCATATTCCTTGTCAGTATGGCTCAACACACAAAAGATAGATGTTTTGATTTCTTCTTATTATGGTCCTTTTTTATTACATCTGAAAACAGCACAAACGAGTCTATTTGGTTACGATGACCTCAGTCTGAGCAGTGTTTGGTGTTTGGAACAGTTCAGCACTTATTTCTGAATGGTTGTGTTTTTGGAGCTGCTGAGGTCTGAAGGCCATCCCTCCTCAGAGACCACCTTTTGGGGCCAAGGATTCCCAGGAGGCAATGACACTGGCAGGCTTTGACTTGCAAAGACAGTGTGGGAATGGATAAAATTCCCTCAACGAGCCACAGAAAGCCACAGAGAAAAGTACAGCCTCACTGGTCTAGAGCTCCTCCTAGCTAAGCTGACACTTTTAGTTCAGATAACCATAAGCATTACCTCCACTGTGTTGAACAGGAACAAAACTGGATTTATTAAGCTAAATGAGGGCAGATGGAGGTAAAGTAGCTGCTCCGTTCCTCCACACTGCCCTCCTCTCCCTTGATTTGAAGGTTAATGATGAAATACTGTCAGTAGAATACAGATCAGGGAGATATACGCGTGGATGAATGCAAACACTGACCAACCAAAGATTCAGAAATATGTTACAAAATACAAATACCATTCAACTTGATGGATCCATTTATTATCATGTATTATCATGTTCACAAAATATTTAGGTACATTACTTGTGTTCAACACTGACTTACAAAAAATCTGGGCTAAACGTCACAACTTAAAAAAAATAAATGTCCTCTGCGTTACATTACAACTAATATAGAATTAAACTGCACCTATATGTTTAATACATCTGTTGTAGCTCCACTAATAAACAACCTGTTCAGTAGTTGCACACTCAGAGCAGCTTGCGCACTCAGATACATAGTTTTCAAGCTGCTTCAATAAGTACTATAAAGCTTAATAGGAATATGCTGTATACATGCAGGAGTAGTCGGACAAAGAACCACATTATCCAGTTGCTCTACCTTGATAATTGGAGTGGCAATAATTTGGTTTGCTCAATGGATTGATTTTCACAAACATACCAATCTTGTGATGCATGTCACTAAAATCTGATTGTGGCAGGTGTAAAGGAACCTGGGTGAGAATCAAGAGGGAAAGCATCCAGTGAAGAATAAAACACTGCATGGTAACTGTCTCAGACACCAAACACAGATTGAAGAATGTCACTGAAGCACCAGACAAAACAGAAAAAAAGTCCACTGACCTTGACTTGCTGCAAGTGCAGGCACTTTAAAGATGGCATCATGTTTTAACACTACTCCATCACATGTATAAATTCTCTTTTTGTATTTTTACCTGACAGCAAGCTCTTGATTTTTTGTTGTCAGCCTATAGATCAACACCAACCCTAATACTCCACCTAAAAGCTATGCAAAACAAACTGAAGCCCAAGTTCAGTGAAAGCCATGTTTATGATAAACATGGTATCTACTGGCCACAGGGATGCAATTGTGGCATAGAAAAGGTCACAGTACAAAAAGGAAATTTATTGGGGCATAAATGTTATGTTACTGTCTGTTTAGTGTGGAACTGTAGCATAGTGCAAGCGCATTATGGCACAAAAGTATATTTTACATATTCAACTAAATTGCTAACATCATGTTAGCCGATTGGTTTTTCATAGTAGAAGGTAATGTCTATAGCGAGTACAAACAGTGCTCTGAAGTAGTGCACCTCTATTACTTTTAAAAAGACTCACTAAAACTGAGTGCTTTAAGGCAGATATTGGTGTAGTATCTAAACTTTTACTTATTTAAATTTTCAAAGTTCACTTTTTTGCTAGATAATATGCTACAGGAGCCAAACACCATGAATTGTCTCCTCCACCTAGACAGCTCACAAGTAAGTATAAGATACTTTTTCATCACTTCTTGGTTCATTTTCACATTTTAAACTTAAGGTTTGATACAATCAGCCTATACACACATATTCCTCTTTGTAGGCATGACAAACAAGCTCTTTATGCCCTGTAAAATAACAATCTAGATGAGAAATGTTATCATCAAATAGCCTTATTGGCTAAATCTTTGAAAGCCCATCAGTGAGTACACAAAGCAGTCTGAAAGTGGGGGAAATGGACAGGCCATGTGGAGTTTGCATTGCATAACAATTCAAATTAATCATGCAAAGTAATAGGATTACAGCGCTCAAAGGACTCAGAAGGTGTCCCACGTTTCAAAGGCTCACAGGTGACAAACTGCATAAAAAGACAAAGGCTATAAAGCACAGACTAACTTCATTAATGTGACCTAACTCTTACACGTTCTGCCTCTCTGGACAATCTTTTTGATTAAACACAAACCTGAACCAACTGGCTGCAGCTAATGTAAATAGTGGCAATTTTTTTGTGCTTAATTCCGATTCTCTCCTATTTAACGCGAGAGTGAAAATGCGCTTTTGTTTTTCCTTTTACTGGAGGCAACAGGAAGCCTGAAAGGCACTATGAACATGAATATAGGAACTATTCATAAACTGTTGGTCTTATGAACGCTGCAGCTTTGATTTCTGTGCTGGGAGGTTTCTAAGGAGGCATAAGAGTTAAAAAAACAGACCAAGTGTTAAATGTTTTGATTGCAGTGTTTTTGATGGAGGAAACTGTCATGTGCAGGAAAACGCACAGCTCAGCAGACTGGTGCCAGCTCCTTTTTCACCCAGGTTTTCTACTTTTATTGCTGTCACATTTTTTAATTTATCAACATACTGTTGACCCATAATATACTGCAGCATACTTGATGCAAGTCATGAAGTGTGTGATTCATTCAAATATTTTGAAAACCCAAACCGTGACTACATGTTTTCCTTATTACTCAATACATGAAACGCTTTTGATGCACAATGCCATACGTTTTACAGGATAAGCAGAATCGTACGTACTTGATAAAAGCGCTAACCTAACTTAAGACATTACAGAGATTTTCGGGTAATTTGAGTGATCCCATGACCTGACCCCTGGACATCGACAAGACTGAGCTACAAAGAGGTGTTTATTTAATAATTTCATAAACCACCTCCTCTCTCTTGGCATAAACAGAAAGTAAATGCTGTAAGATCTAAACTACATTTAACGAAAAAGATTACTTAGGGATCATGTCCTATATTCATATTCAAACTGCCCACTGCCCCAAGCAAAACAGGGTTTAAATGCACCGGTCACACAAATTCCTTTTCATAAGCATGCAGATTTAAAGTCCCATTGTACTGTAACCTCCCAGTGCGTGTCGCCGGGGCTCCCCATGCCTTTTGTTATATCTTCACTTAACCGTTTTATTTCACTCGCTAACAATTCAGACTGCTCATGTAGTTGAACAAATGTCTCCACCGGTGTAGTGTGTGGACCGGTCCAGCTGGTCGTATCACTCACCAACTTGGAGTGCGTTGTCCACGCAGCCGCTTTCCAACAGAGCGATCCCCCGTCGAAAAGGCAGGCGCATCTCGTCGTCGCTCTCACCACTACCTCCAAAATCCTCACCGACCCCGTTAAAAGACGAGTACATACATATTTCCCGTTCGCTCCTCGGAAAAGACCAGTAAACTATCCGCCTCTGAACTGGCTCTGGGATCCGCTCGAAGCGCTCCTCTACCCTTTGAAACGGCCACTTCTCCGCCACTCTCCGCGCCGCAATGTCCAGAAGAGCCTCCGGACTCTGCGTTTTGCTGGACTCGCCTGGCGCATTAGTGGAACCGCCATACGGAGCCCCCTGGCTTCGAAATGATCCATTGTAACCGTGTCTACAGCAGAGCCGCTTACTCGGGGGCTGCTGCGTGCGCTCCGCCATGATAGTTCCACTTTAACGCGGACGGAGGAAGTCAACGCACCATATGAACGGGTTGGGGAAGGGAAAAGGTTAGCCACGGTATGTTCAGCCAAATCAGCCTTTTAAGGAAAGACGGGGGTTGGACTTCTTCGTGCGTGTCAAACCCCTTTGTTGACAAATGAAGTGCGGGGCGTGGCCTGTCCGGCTGGTTCGAGCTAAATGAGGACTAATCCTTTGTGAGCGCAATGGGCAGATTTGAAAAGGAGGTAGCTTTGTTAACACCCGCCTGTCCTCCTCCCGCTGTAGTTTTACTTGAGGGCCTTAAGATATTTTACAGAAAGAAGGTCGAGGCGAGCTGCTTTGTCTGAAGGGAGCTCGTAAAGCCCCAGTGAGCCTTGGTCTCTGTGGGCGGTGATTGGCCTGTCAACACCAGGGCCTCGTGGTGTGGGGGGAGGGGCGGCAGACTGAGGACCGCCCCCGTGACGTTTAAATGTCCACAGGAATGTTGGTCTTTTGAAGATAACTTATAAAGGCTAATTTAATTGGGCCTATAATACAATCGCCTTTGCTTGTAGCTACGTTTGTACATCAGTATAATAATAATAATAAAAAAAAAATAAAATAAAAAAAACATCAAAATATCTGTTTGCATCTCTTCAGGCAGCACAGTGGTTCTCAAACTATGGCGCCATTGTTGGTACACAGACTCTTTTAGGTGGTACTCACGAGTGTCTGGAAATTTTGAAAAAAAAAAAAAAAAAAGACAAACATTAAGACATTAAAACATTAAATGCATAAGAGTTACTTCAAGTTGAGTTCTGGGTGAAATTCGGATTTTGTCCTGATCTAGTTGTTTAGAGTGTGCTCATGGTTCAGGCCCAGTATAGTCATTGATAAGATTAAATCAATGTTTTAATCATGGGTTTAGACCTGGTTTAGTCCTGATTTGAGCCTTTTTAGTTAGTTAGAAACGGTGCTTGGAAAGCCTAATATTTTCTGCTGTGGTGCATGGAGTAAAAAGTCTGAGAACCAGTGACCTACTGCTACATAGATGATGGGTTGTCACTAAATTGTACATCAAGTTCAAATCAAATCTTTGATGAACCAGCATTTTGTATTAGCCGTCTGGTAATTATAATTAAAGCATTCTCTAGTCATCTGCTAAAGTATCCTATAAATGTAGGTTTAAATATGTTTCCACTATATGGTCATGGTGCTGCTTTCCTCATTTGTCTGCAGCTCAATTTAAAGCTGTAGCATCCATCACTTGATATGATTTTAGGTCCAAAGCTTGTCATTATCGGAATCGGGCAATTCCACACATTGGTCTTAAATTAACATTTTATTACTTCAATGCAAAATCTAACCCTTGCATAGTTGTGAATAAAAGTTTTTGTAATTTATTTGAGAAAAGCATCATATTTCTCAGTCACTTTTGAACAAGGGCAAACACTGTAGCAATTTTACACAAGCATAAATGCACCATTCACCACTGAGTTTATCAGTCTTCCTTCTTCCTATACAGTGCCACCTGCTGCTGCAGGACAGTTATCAGCAGTCTCATTTCAGCACACTGCTTCATGCTGAGTAAATGATTCAGAACCTGTGGTTGAAAATCTTTACTATTGTCTAATTTTTCCCTGCAGACAGAGCAGGAGAAGCACAGTAATGACTGAGCCTATTCACCCAGCATGGAGGGAATGGTAGGTGGGCTGCAGGAAGATTGCAGGCACACACAAGACTCACTGACAAAAAAGATACTCCTAAAAACTTAATTTACTTCAATATTTTGTCCTCATTTTTTACTATTGAAAGAAATATGTTGCTTATACATAACATTTCCTAAAAAGTTGGGTTTATAGATTAAATAAACTACAAAAGTGATGAATGAATTAATTTCAGTCATCTTACACCACAACAATACAAACCAAAAATGTAATCACCAACAGAAAACCAAAATAGCAAAAGCTTATTTCTTCTGTTCAGTCCATGTAGCACATTGGAAAATTCTATTTGCAAACGTATATTTATAGTCACCAATGTAAGTACAACTTAATCAAATATAAACATTTCAAGTTATTACAGACATTACCATCTAATGATTTGTTTGTTATATTGTACAGTGAGTTGAGATACTGCTGGACAGCACTCATCCAAGTATTAAATCTTTTCCATGATATTTAAATAATGGTTAAAATCATGTTTGTAATTTGCATGTTTAATTTGGCATAGGCTTTTCTATGTTAGATGCCCTTCCTGACACAATCCTCTGCATTTATCTGAACTGCGGATTAGAACAAACTGTAAACCTGGATTTCACCCCTTGTGGTTGTATTATGGGGTGATTTTCATCTATAAGGTATTCTTTAACCTCTTTGTCTTTCACCAACCTTTATGTCATTCTGTATTTATTGCTCTGGTGTGTGGAACATTTATTGGTCCACAGTGTATCCTAAGCTACAAACTAGGTAGTCAGGCAAAAAGAAATGTTAGCATGATTTCTATGGATGAACTCTTCGTTGAGCAAAGATGGCTAGTGTGGGTAATAATGACACCCTGCTCACTCTTGGGAATAATCAGGCCCTAACACACTCGCTCAACACAAACCATAGTATTCTTTCATGCTGTGCTCATTTGCATTCTCATCAGTATGCATGGAAATTCTGTCTGAACTCTAATACTCTAACTGCTGCATAATACACTTTAATGAGCATAAAAGTAAGCATGACAATTAAAACTCGCATTAATCACTAAACGCTTAGGGGTGAAGGGATGGAGGGTGGTGTAAGAGGGCTGGTGGGGGGCACAGGAGTGGAGAAACTGAAATTGCAAGCACAGAACCAAAGGATGGTAGGGCATAAAAAGGAGGAGGAGCAAAATGATGGAGATAAAGAGGCAAAGGAGATGAGAGCCTTTCGACTTAAGCGTGATGCCTGATGAGGAGCTGGATGTGGCATCACAACGGGAACAAGGGATGAAGGATGTGCTTTCATCACAGGCATTGTCCTGCTCTTTTTGTGGCCGCATTGAGCTTCTTCCATTTTAATTTTCCCATTCTTTACTGTCTTTGTTCCTCCTTTACTTGTCAGACAGGAGGAGTCCACCAAGACAAGGATGTTCAACTGCATACAACTGTATATTCTGTGTAATACACATGTGATCTCATTACTATATTTCACACTTTTAAATGTTTTCTCTAACAGGGTACTGTGAAGCTCATGTGTAAATGGATATTTCCTTTGGATTTTTATTCAGTATCATCATTTAAAACCATTTTAACCATTGCCACTGGGTTACATGCCAAGAATGGCTTGTGCAAATACTATACCTTTTACACATCAAAATGGTGAACACATAATTCGCCACACAAAAGGCTCATTCAAAGACTGATTATTCTTTGGTAAAATTATGGCAAGGAGGAGCATAATATAAAGCATGTTTACATTTTCAAAAACTTGACAAGTATGCTAAGGCAAAAGCTCCAATATATTAACAATATGTAGTCAACAACTTACATTTAAAATTTAAATGCAAACTTTTGGTAGTCAGTCCTTCCTATTATTAGCTTGAATTAATATTTGCATTAGTGCTATTGTTACCATTATTTACCTTGTGAATATAGGGGGAAAAATGTGTTTCAACTTAACAAAAACTGACTGTGCGACAGACATATTCAACCAGTTTGACTGAGACTAGCCATAGCCCTTAACCTTCTGATTGCAATCAGTTGTACTAACCCACTACACCAGAGAGGACAAAAATTACTATTAGTTAGACAATTTAAAGTTTTACTCAAGTAAAAGTGTGTTATACAAAATGTACTCAGAACTTTTTCTTCAAAAAAAAAAAAACTTAAGTAATTTCCTTAAGAAAGTAAAGTAAAGTAAAGTAAAAGTATCAAGTTACTGTCCACCACTGCTTGTAAGCCTCGGTCGACATCATACCCTCCTTCTCCTGGAAGGTTTATCATTTTAACGTTAGTTGTAGTGTTTCACTTCAAGTGTCTCTGCAAGTCCTTTTACCAGTTAATAAATGATTAAGGCATTTAAAGCAGTTATTACATCATTACATCTAAAACTCCACCCAAACTTTATAAAGAGTTTTACTGTACTTTTACTTTAGTTTTTTACTCTACTTTCCTTTTTGAGGACCCTTTCATAGAGTTATCTCTGCTCCTCAGAGGACTAAAAACATCAGTGCATTACATGTGATTGTGTCCCATCTGATCTGATCCAGTGGGTTTGTGGTGGTGAAATTGATCCCTGTGGTAGATGCACTGACAGACCCGAGGAGCCAGGGTTCAAAAAAATTTGGAAGAGGAGAAGAAGAAGAGAGCAAGAGCTTTCTGATTGTTCTGCCTCTAAATAATACAGCACTATAGCAGCCAGCAAACAAAAGCAGTGGTGTAACCAGGAGCTATACCGGGGATAGGATACAACTCTGTGGAATGCTTAAATTACAGATGAGAGCCAAACATCTTTTTTCATGTTTCATGGTGTTAATCATTGATGGGAGCCAAAGCAATGGGGGAGAGAGATAGCATTCAAGCTATAGATCTATATAGATCAAAAACTTGAAAATATAACTAGCCTGCTAACAGAGTTGACCAATAGAAACTTCACCCTAATGGGCACAAGGACTTTTAAGGACTATTGCCAGCATTCTGTGTTTTAAACATTTAATCGCAATGGTTCAGAGTGAAAAAACGCCCCCATGTTCCCATGTGATTAAACATAAATGTATAAGAGCTTGTGAAAGAGCATCGAATAACTAAGTTGTTTATTAAAAGACTCCTTTCATTGATCATATTTTTTAAAATCTGTGGATCTGAAAAAGTAATTAATAGGAATTTTCTTTTTACCAAATTTCAGAGGGTGAACAATGCCTTTTGCACCCAAAAAGATGGGTATGAATATTTTAAGCATTTAAATAATTAAGTCAAAAGTGTTTGGGGCAGCAAATCCCTGAAAAGCTAATCTGAGAGGGAGGAAGGATTATGAAAAACACATTATACATTTTTTATTTTATCAGATGCTATTAATTATAAACATTGGTTCTGATTACTATTCACAGACAAAAGGACAAGAACAAGGCTCTATGGACTTAAATTTAGAGGGTTTTGTCATGTGTGGTATGTATTACACGGCTAAGAATGATGGGCCAATTCACTCTCAACATATTTATTTTTGCAGACGCTGCAAAAGATACAAGAATGCAGTCATTAACAGGAGTACTGATACATGTACTCTGCAGACTCACTCATCTGTACCAACTGGACTTCTTATTATCTCAGTATTAAATATGCATAACAGTACTAAACATAATACAATATACTAGTACTGCAAAACACACCAATCATAGCTCTGAAAAAATATCTCTCAAAACTATCACATTCTGTTTTAGCAATTATACAGTTTTACATGTGACATTACCTTTTACGAATTGACAAATCACTATATGCACTTTACTCCTGTAACCTTTTGGAACGGATTTGACACGAGGGCAGGGCCACCGGCCAACTGGTCTGACCGAAACTAAAGTTTTACTTCCAAACAGCAACGCTACCTTGGGAAGTGCACCCAAAGATCTAAGTTTCACTATTAGTGTTGTAAAGATTTCAGCTTTATTTTGTTAATTTTCACTCACCTGACTCCCAGTTACTTGCCTCACTTCCTGCTCCTTCTCCACTCAGGAATTGGTTCCGCAGTAGTTAGTTAATGCCCTTGACCTGTTCAACTCAGTATAAGAATCCTGCACTCACCGATCCTTGCATTCTTGATATACGGCAGCCCATGTGTGTCATAAGTTTATCCTTCCACCATTTTGTTAAATAAATAAATAAATAAATAATTGAACTGATCCTGATCCTCTGTTTTTTTATGCATTCTTACCAATGCTCATGGGTGTAGAACCAATCCTCTGAACCAGCCGACCCACACCTACAATATTGCCTTTTAGTTTCTTACAATTAGCAAGTAGAGGGTTTCCCTATTAAAAGTACACAAGTCGGTGTAGCCAAGGAATACAAAACCAGAAATAGTGTAAAACAATGTAGATTCGGAGACATCCAGGCAGATTCAGTTAAACAAAAATTAAATCAACAACAGTTGGACTAGAGCTAACATTTTACCACCAACCAGGTGTCTTCATCAGAGCTGGATTAGTGACAGGGAGTCCCGCTAGATGAATCTGCGGGTGGTGACGTGATGGTGACATCACCAAAAAAAGACCCTGGGAATTCTTCTAATGGCTCTGTCCCAGGTGTGTGACAGCAGGTCTCTTACAACTCACACAACTGCTGCACCAGGACTGCTTTCAAAGTTTCTCCCCTGGTCAGAGTGGATATGGGCTGGAACCCCAGAGTGATAAAACCTTTGCCACAGTTGATGCCTTCTGGTCACTGGTAGGTATCACTTGGGTGAACTTGGAAAATACTTCGTCATCACCATCACCAGCTCTTGTCCATTACGGGAAGGATCCATCAGGGTGAACTCAATTGCAAGCAATAGATTTGGCCTCGAACTAAGGAGATGGCCCATGGGTGCACGAATGTTTGGTTGGGTACATGTTACGACTGCACAGCGCTCACACTCCTGACATCAGTCCTTAACATCTTTGTCCATCCCTGCTCAGAAACACCGCTGCTTCACCACATCTGTTGTGCTCTCTATCCCCTGCTGGCCATGGTTTTGATGAAGCTCCCGCAACACCTCTGCCCTCAAACTCTCAGGGAGGAGGAGCTGGAGGACTTCCTCTCCACCATCTGGACTCCAACTCCACCTCCTGAGAAGAACTAGCAGAGTGGACCTTGGGTGCACATGAGCACTGCAATAGTGAGCAATATGACCTGGTTTCTGACACCGGTGACAAGTAAAACTACTAGGACCTGGGCTCTGGAGGCTTCTGCATTGCTGCGAGAGCTTGAGTTATTTGATCCAACTGCGCCTGCTGTTTCTGTACTATGGCTGCTAGAGCTGCAAGCTGTGAGGCAGTCAAATTACTAGGGGGAGACTCAACTTGGGTGGCAAATTTGCACAAATTTTAAGTTTTAATTACGTTTAATTCCCTATGCAAGTCAGAATTATTAACATTTTGCGCAAACTGGTCCTGTAACAATACAGCAGAAGTTGGTCATTCGATACGGTGAATTAGATACAGTACCTTCTCCATAAGACAGAACACTGCATGGAAAAATTCTTGTATTATTTCACCCTCGAAAAGAAGACCTCCGCAGGGAAACATACAGCTTTTGACAACCGTACATCTTTCAAAACAACAAAAACTTGTTCTGGAGTTTAAAGTTCATCCCAGACCTATACTTAATTTCATCACAAGCTTCACCTTTGAGATGGCCAACGTGAACCAAGCCAGATCTGCAGGTGACTTGACTAGCCTGGCCTGCCAGACAAATTCTTTACTTTTTTTACTTTTCTTACTTTTTTTACTATTCTATACAAAAAAGTCAGTCTGGTACCCCTTTGGTAACATTATGTTTCTGAGGCAGAACAATGACAGACGGAGTGACCAATCAGAGAAACAAAGGGCGGGACATACTGACCCAAACAAACATGGATTCCTGCTGTTTTTTTGTTTTGTTTTTTTTTCCCCATAAAAAAACAGAATATGCCGTATTATGAGCAGCTCTGTACTTATTTCTGAATGGGGATAGCAGCAGAAGCCAGTTGTACAAACAACAAAAACAAGTTTTTATGCGTACAGTTAATCATCGGATGTAAATGGGACTTAACTGTTGTTAAAATGGCAACAAGATGAAGACAAAAATCATGCAGAGGAATAGACAATAACGCGGACTTCAGCAGAATCAACAAATGACGAAGAAAAGCACTAAACACTGTTATTCAAGTCAGAGAAGTTATTAAATTAGCTCAGTAGCCAGTGCTACCTTGGCTAGCTCTTCCGCTTGCAGACATGCTGCAGATAATCAGCTATGATAGGCCAGTTCCAAATTAATCCAGGGGAACCAAGTAGGACAGTCTGGCCTTGACCTCTTCCACTCACTCGCCAATCCCATTTTTTACAGTCGGCGTGACTTTGGTGTGCTGTTTACTTCCTTAGCAACGTGAGCTGCCATTTTCATAAAGAGGCAAACAAAGTCTAACTTGTTAGTTAGACTTAGGTCTAACTAACAAGTTCTCAGACATTATTGTCACAAATGACCTAAAATTGCACTAAAACTCTTGAACAAACAGCCAGCAACTGCTCCCAGGTCTAAATTGATTTTAAAAAGAAGACAAATGGGAGAACAAAACAAAAATGGGCCAAAGAGCTCTGTCATATCTGGCCAGATTATTTATTTTTTTCTCTAAAGTCTCCTATGGTTGTGTGGGCTGTGTTAAAGGCCATGGGACAATCAGGGTGATTCAGTTTATTACCTTTAGCACCTTTATTATTAAATAGCACAATTGTATAGAGGTAATGTGTAGTTATGTATTGCTCTCAATGTTTAGAATGACTAAATCTACATATCTTTAGCAATAATGATTATTTAAAGTTCTGTGTTATAAAATGCTCTGAGCATATATAGCAGTAGTCCGTTTATAGAGCTGCTGGGTTCACTGGATCCCCTCTGCCAATTTTTTTCTGAGCTATTTTTCTCATGTTTGTGGCTCTGTTGCCAGTAAAACATTTAAATATGGTTGCTGTACATTGTGTGCAACATTATTTGTGTGCTCCAACCCACAGCAGCCCTACATCATCTCTAAAATTAAATATTTTTGCAACTAATGCAATGGCACCAAGGCTTTCCTATGGGTTGCCATCCTATGTTTTCCCCTTTGCAGTCGTTGCTAAGGCGAGCAAAGCATCACGTGAGTTCTGAATTCCCAGATGTCTGACCTTGAGAATACTGTGAGTTCCTCTGAAGATGGGGCATTTCCTTTCTCTTGGTAGGTAGACTACTCGGGCAGTAGCCCCCAGGCTTTCCTGTGGTCCCCTTAAACTTGGCTCCAAAAGTGAAAAGACAACAAACCTGCACACCTTTAGTAAGAATGCTAATCAGCCCAAAGCGGTGAACAACAGGGCAGGTCACACTGAGTCCTGGCCACTTAACGGGCACATTCGAAATGGGAATTTCTACCAATCTAAACCCTGACTCAGTTACTGTGGTAACTCACTCTGTGAACCTAACCTGGTCTGGAGCACATTTTATATAGGTTGTTATGGATTGATAAAAGATTTTAAAGTTTAAAAGATAATTATTTAACTTGTATACATTTATAGCTTGCCCCTTCCCTCTGCTAAACTCAGAGTGAATAAACTCAGTTGTCTAACTCAACTCCAAACTTGTTTCTGAAACACAAAAATCTGAGTTGGCCTGGTCTGAGTACGGTAAAGAGCAGTATGTAACTACGGTTCTATGTGCGTAGCCCTGTAGAGGATTTGCTAATGGTTATTCACCTTGTGGCATTGCCCTACGCCTGAGAGATAAACGAATCTACTGCTCCAAACATGGCAGGGTATTGGCACATATGCCATATAAGCCCCATCTATGTGCCATTTATCTCCTTTTAAACTCAGCAACAGGAGAGGAGGGTGGGTCACTGGGCATGCTCATACACATAGAACTGTAGTTACATATAGTAACTGTTATTTATATGTCGTATGTGTGTGGGAAGAAACTGGGCCCTTTTGATTTAGTGTGAATGGAACTTCCTGTCGACGCAAGAGGGGGCAGTAGATAACCCCTAAGGACCATAAACTAATTATGTTTTCCTTCTTCATGTACACTTCGCGACACTCTGTGTTGACTTTTACGTTATAGAGAAACCAGTTGAATCCATGTACATATTGTTTTTCAGGACAATGTCATAAATTACCTAAACTGTGTAAACTCTTGCAATCATGTTTAATAACGATTGGATATGTGTTTTTTTCACTATTATTCACCAATATGCAGCGGCAGAGGTCGTCATGATGGCGGCAGAGGACGTCGTGGCAGTGGCACCCGGGCATCAGTCCGAAGACCCTCGCAATCTTACCTCCAGAGTCCGCAACAGCGGTGACCGGCCCCATGCGTCAGTTGCTGCAGCCTAATTGAGAACAGGACATGCACTGAAAACTGCCTGGAAGCAAGGAACAGTCTGACTGCCTCCTCAGCCTTTGGGAGAGCAGGCCTGAGCGGTGTGTGCAGGAGGCAGGAATAATCCATGGAGAAAGCTGGCAAGAACGGTGTACAGGAGGCGCCAACCAAATGTATAAACAGCAGGAGGAACGGAGACCGCTGCAGGCAAAGCATCTTCAAACTACTGTTCCAACGCCAAGGTTACCATTGCGGATGTTCAAATGAGGGGGTCACCAATGTGGAGACCCCCGTCGGAGTCACCAATGTGAAGAGAGACAAGGATGAGAGTATCAAGTCTCTACTTCATTAGTCAAACTTCCAACAAGAACAAGATCCTTTGCGGTTACACAATGGATGTATTATAGGTCTAATACATCCATGGGTTACATTCAAAGAACTTCCGCCCCATGCTCCCTCACTTAGTGGTGGGAGCATCAATACTGCGGTATTGATATGCACACAATACTCATTTGGGTATCGAGAAGTTGAATAAAGTATGGATACAAATGAATACATGTGGAATAAAAGCACATGCATCACCTGGGGGCAACTTGCTCCAGTGTTTTGTGCCATTGTGCATTTTGGTCTGGTCCATCCACGTCATGTGACAAGAAGTTAGCAGTTTTGACTACTGTGCACTAATAAGGGTTTTATTCCATACTGTGTACAATTAAAATTGTTAAATGGTCAGGGTTAGTCATGGGATTTGTCTTCAAGGGTAACAATTTTTTGAATTAAAAAATGTCACCCATAAGACATTATGAGTATCGGGTATTGGTATAGACTAAATTCCCCCCAAAAGTAATCAGTATTGTATCGAATCTAAAAAGTGTGCTATCGCCCATCACTACCCTCACTTCCCCTTCCAGACACTTCACCACAAAAGCACAGACCTGTGTGTGAGCCAAGTCTCCAGTGTCCCAATTCATTTTACTGAGACAAATATAGCTCCATATTCCTCGCCCATCTTTTGACATTTTAGTAGGCCTGTAAAGTTTAGTTCCACAATCTTTGGTCTAAAACAGTCTAAGTGCTGCCCTCTTAAGGTTAAACGGTGGCTCTGCAGTAACTCACTAAAATTCTTTGCACATGGATTTATTATAGAGGTCTCCATGGCTTTGCAGCCGGATGGAACCCGAAACCACACTAAAAACAGGAAACGTGAACCAATGAACAACTCAACGTCAGAACACGTGACCACACTCATAGAGGGCCGAGCCTTTACTACAATCTGTATATTTCTCTTTTAAATGATCCAGGCCTGAATTCCGTTATACCCAACCTCTGTAAAAAGAACCAATAAGTAGACTATAGATATTTCCTTAAGCTTCATGTTTCACTTCCTATTTCTGGACTCCTGCTGCTCTTGAGCGTGAAGTGTGTGTGGTTCTTGTCTCACCTAGAAAATTACAAAAAAAAAAAAAAAAAAAAAAAAACAATAGACGAAGATGAAGGTGATTACACACTCAAACAGTACACACAAACGAATAAAGATGGCTTTGACAGCAATTTTCGCTCTATGTGATGGTTTGAGGTTTTTCATTGACCTTGAAAATAACTCAGAATAACAGAGAGTGGACTCAAGACCCTCCAGATCCCGAGCTGACATTTTCAAAATTCTTAACTCTCCCAAAGCCTACTGTAAAAAGACGATTTATTTATTAAAGTAGGACTATGTTGTGTAGCTATTACCGTCTCTGCTTTTCTTATTCTGGTGAATTTGTACTTTTTATGTGACTCGCCGCTTCAGTCTATATTATTACAGCTCATTGTTTGGCCAATGTACCAACAATAAACATTTAATCTAACTTATGAGTCATTGAATGCATTGATATTTATTCAGTACCTGCCCGAATCTCCCTAAACCAATACAATACAACAGCGACACCTTTAGGAGACAGTGGTATCTCGCGTGTACAAACTACAATTCATATGCTTTAATTTCAAAATTAGTTTTTGTTGATCCACGGGCTACCTCTTCTAATCAAGCATAAAGATAGCATTCATGACATCTACAATAGCTTGTGGCAGCTATGAACTGCAAACAAGGAGTTTGTGAGGTACTTAATGTCCTCTCTTTCTATTTTATTGGCCTGCGTACCAATTTTTAAACAGACTGGACAAACAAATAGCATTCACTTTAATAAAGTAAATCATTAGAAATCGGCACATGTTACCACACTCATGATGAGAACATGGAAAGGCAAGACAAAGCTGTTTTCTTTCTATAGCACAATTTTTACAATCGTATGGTGTTATGTAATTATAAAAATTAAAGGTTGTGGATGTGTTTTTTTACTGCACAAATCTATATCACCCTTGTTCTAATCTGGTGTCCCCATTGTCCAAGAAGATTTATGGCAATAGCATGCCATTAAGCAACTCATAGTTCAAAGTTCTTTTATTATCACACACACAATAAAAAACAGCCAAAAGCAGAGCTAAATATGAGCATAAACAATGTTACAAAGTCTAACTTTAACATACATCAACTGGCAAAGCTGTAGTCCTTTTTGTTAGTGTAATGTTTTTACATGTAAAAAAGTGACTCAACGTATTTATATTGACTGTTTTAATGTAAAATTTTCTACAACATTTACCATGGTTTGTGTTCAAGCAACAATAAAGGCCAATTCAAAACATAAATTCCAAAAGTCCAAAGTCTTTATTTAATAAGTAGCTAAAGCAATCTCAAAAAATGTTATCACTTTTTAAATCACCAACAGTTTAGGCTGTTCCCAGGGAAATTCTTTTCGGCCAAAGTGACCATAACAAGCTGTAGCCTGGTAAATTGGTCTCTTCAGACCCAATTCTCTTTGGGAAAAAAATATATACATATTACATATCATCATATATTTCAATATCCATGTTTTATTTTATGTATTTACTTACTTTACAATGACTCCTGGTCTCAGGTCAAAGTTCTTCTGTACAATTCGCAGCAGCTCATCTTCATCCCTGGATGAGGTGCCATAGTGAAACACTGAGATGGAAAGGGGATGGCTGACACCAATGGCATAAGAAATCTAGGAGTGATGTAATCTAATTAAGTAAAGAGAGTTTTACACAGATTTAGACACAAAATAATGCAACTACAGTAGTTAAAATCAACCTGAACAAGAGCCCTTCTGCACAGTCCAGCTTTAACCAAAGATTTGGCGACCCAGCGAGCAGCATATGCTCCCGATCGATCCACTTTTGAGTAATCTTTTCCAGAGAAAGCCCCTCCTCCATGCCCTCCCCATCCTCCGTAAGTGTCCACTATGATCTTTCGTCCTGTAAGGCCTGCATCACTCTGTTTTTGATGATATAAAGGTCAGAGGTCAGCTGAAGCAGAAAAACAACACCCACATGAATTTCAACAACTTCAGTTACGCTTCCTACCAACCTGTGGACCTCCTAATAGGAACTTCCCACTTGGCAACAGATGGTAGATGGTCCTGTCATCCAAATATTTGGCTGGAATAACAACTTTCACTACTTTCTCCATCAGGTTTTGTCTGATCTCCTCCAATGTAATATCTGGACTGTGTTGCACTGAGATAACAACCGTGTGAACCCGCTGTGGCTCCATAGCACCCATGTTGTCTTTATATTCCACAGTGACCTACAAGAATTTTAAATAATACTTAAATGCTCAATTAACCATGATATACCGTATGTTGTGATAGCTGACCTGCGATTTGGAGTCAGGTTGTATCCAGGGACACTCTCCATTATGTGACAGCTCCCTCATTCTGTAGTTGAGTTTGTGAGCCAGAAGTATGGTCAAAGGCATGCACTCTTCAGTCTCATCAGTGGCATACCCAAACATCAGCCCCTACAAGGCAAGGACTTGATAAAATACAAAGTATTTCAAAATCAATGCAATTTTATACAAAAAAGTACTGGACCTGGTCACCAGCACCAATGTCCTCTTGATCTTTTCCTTCAAAGACACAGTCTGAGATCTCCACACATTGCGGCTCAAGTGCAATCAGAACATTACAAATCTTATAGTCAAACCCTGCAGGTGGCAGTTGGGGAAATATTAACATCTAATTCAGAATATTACATAAATACTAAAGTTAAAATAATGCACCTTTGGCCGAATCATCATAGCCAATCTTCTTGATTGTATTTCGGACAACAGACTGAAGATCTACTATGGCCTTTGATGTCACTTCACCCACCAATAAAATCATACCAGTTTTTGCCACACACTCTGTCACAAAACATTATTAGATCTACATTAACAGCTTTGAAAATGCCATTTACTATATTAGAGGGCAATGCAATACAATACACATCTTACACTAACCTATATCAGGATATGCAAGTGACTCAATGTGCAATAACGCTGACATTCATTTAGGTTATAGGCTTTGTTGTACAGTTTTTATCTAAACCAGGAGCATAAAATCATAATTGTTTTTGTGTTATCAGTTAATATATGTGATGGCATTTAGCACTAACTGGTAAATAACTAATATACCACCATATAATATTATAAAAGACATGATTTTTGCTAAAATTATCGGGAATAAAAATACATACCACAGGCTACCTTAGAGTCAGGGTCTTTACTTAGATATGCATCAAGTACAGCGTCACTTATTTGATCACACATTTTATCTGTGAAAGACACAAATAGGTTAATCAATGGTAAGAATTTAATGTAACCAATCTAGGCTATTTGTACTTGGTCACTTTACGTTAGGTCAAATGATTAACAATGCTATTAGGTAAAATGATGGCTATAGTCACCAGAGTGTCCCTCTCCCACGGACTCAGATGTGAAGAGGAAGGTTTTCCCGCCTGAGGTTACTCGAGGGTCCATCTTCAGCTTTGGGGGTGATTCACAAAACTCTCAAACTGAATTGCGCCCACAGCTATAAGCTAAGAGTGAACTGCTCTCTAAATATAACCTCTGATTGTGTCAAACAATAATTAACTACAACGTTACACATGTTACCATCATGGAGGCAGGCGGGCACTAGGCTAAGTTACTATTGGTAGACTGAAATTTCACTCATAATCTAAAGCCAAAATGCCTGAGAACACGTGTAAATACACATACACTATCTGGCAAAGGGGCTGTCACAATCTGGAGAGCGCGGTTTTGCATGTAGGCTAGCACAAAACAGGATGAGGAAATAAAGTGGAGCAACTGTCTGATGACTTCACTCTTTATTGCCTTGCAAATATCTCTGTGCTAAGCAAACACAGCACTTTGCTCCCTATCAGTTCACCGACAGCTTGTTTCCATTCCATCCACAGCTGATGGTAAGTAAAAGCATTATACTGACACTAGAAGAGCAACTAACTAACTATTTCAAACTTGTGCTCTAGTTTAGTTCATTAAATCATGAGCTGGAAGTAGATCACTGGTCCTGGTAGCTTATATGTGTGTTTGTTGCAGAGATGTTTTTTTTTTTTTTTTTTTAGACAATTTGATGATTAAGGGAAGTATAGTTAATGAGTAACACTCAAGAGGTGCAACCTTCAGTAGAAATTTGCCCTGCTCTTACTGTATACCTCAGTAACAATAAGCACAGCCTTCTTCTTGGTTTTAATCAACTTGGATCACAGAACTTTAATGCGGATTATTGTTGTATGAACCTTTTGGTTGGCTGCGGCTTAAAGACGGTGCTGTCATGGTAGGTTTGTGCCTTTCATTGATTTAGATGGCAATACATTATTGTCTAGTTTTGTTTCTATCACAAAACTAATTGTTGGTTTGTGTAGCCTATGACATTTTAAGTAAGTCTGTTCATTATTTGTACTGCTTGGCTCACAAGCACACAGGCCTATGCAAACTAATACTTTGTTAGCAGTTTTTCAGGAAGTCCGGCTTTAGTCACAGTGTGTGTACAGTGGCAGTACTTCTCTACCTTTTAATGTTTATTTGGTAACGATGAGAAAATAAAGACTGGTGCTAATAATCTTGACAGTTTTCTTTAATATTATTTCTAGGCTGACACAAACATCCAGCCACCTGCCTCTGGCTCATCTGCTAAGCTTGACCATGTGCAAGGTCAGGTCAATGAGGTGAAAGTCATTCTGAAAGACAATATCAACAAAGTGCTGGAAAGAGGGGACAGATTAGATGATCTCATTGGCAAAACGGATGATCTACAAGCATCTGTGAGTCTTGAGTTGTGCTGGTTGTCAGTGACCTTTCTACTTGGTTGTAAACTAAATCTGCTGATATCATCAGTGTCTCTTCTCTAAGTTCTCTAAGTATCATGGCATAGGAAGTTAAAAGATTGTGTCCTCCTTTTTTTCAGGCTGACTCCTTCCAAAGAACCTCTTCTCGGGTTGCCAGAAAATACTGGTGGAAAAACATTAAGATGATGATCTTAATAGGTGTAGTTGTGCTGATTATTGTGATTCTCATCATTCTGTTTGCCACAAAGGTTATATAAATCTAAACAATTGGGCCTTTGTTTAAAGGGGCTATATTATGCTTTTATTCACACTTTTAAACCAATCTTGGTCACCTCTAGAACAGCATTTTACAACCTTTAAAAGCAAACCATCGTTAAGAAATATTCTACTGGTGCCATAAAGAAAGAGGTGAATGTAGAGTTGAACATTATAACAGGGCAGAATGCTCTGAAAAGTTGATTTAGCCTAATATAGCGCCTTTAATGTAAAATTTGTTTAGATTCAGAGCACTTTTACATGAGCAACTGTGTTCCAACTACTGCACTATACTCAGACTAATCAAGTGCAGTGAGGTTTTGATGTACAACTGAATTGCCAATCTCCTACTGTAGTGGACAAAAAAATCAACTAAAGCCTAAATCTGTAGCAGTGGTTCAGCCAGTCTGGGTGTTTTCTGCTGTAAAGATTTTAATGGTGATTTACAACACTCCAAACATCAATTTGCAATGTGTTATCACGTTGTTGTAAGGATTACCAATCCACATGACATGTTGTGATTATTTTATTTTGTTCATTTTATGAGCAATACACTGTATATGCTGTATGTTTACTGTATACTTTGTAATAACGTGTATACTAAGACAGATGATCATTTAAAGCAACAAAGTATTTTGTAACCAAGCCTGCAATGTAAATACATTATCTATTAGCCACGCATATTTGTCTTATTATAAATTAAGCATTTCACAAAGATATGAGGAAAGCTGCAACTTTGCATTATTCTAAATAAACAGAAAACATCAAAATCTAAAACAATGAGACAACAAATACTCTGGGAAGTACTGGTATAATGTAGGTCATAGTGCTCATTATTTCTTTCAGTCATTGCTCTTTTCTTGATACCATCTCTGGGAAATGTTCCTCCCTCTGACAGAAGTCATTCAACACTGTGACACCTATATAAAACAAAGAAAAACAATTTAAGTAAGCAGAAATTATAAAACTTTCAAAAAGCTTGAAAAGATAACCCCATACTATAATCAATTTAAACTTAGTGCATTAGCTACAAGTCCTGAAGTCAAAACCCCAAATACTGTACGATAACAGAAAAAAATTCAATTTGTCAAAAGACACATTAAGAAAAAGCATTACATGCAAATTTCTGGAAATGTATCGGCACTTAATATTCTTCTTGTTTTACAACAGGTTAAGAAGAAAATTTGTTAGAGTAAAAATATAAAAGAAATCTTTTCCATTGCTGTCAGTAACAAAAAAACAAAACAAAAAAACAAAACAAAACAGTAATACATGTATAAAAAGCACTTCATCCCCCATCACAGAAGAGTCCAATACAAACCACGTTTTAGCTCAAGGATTACTGGCTAAAAAAGCTAAGAAAGAAACAAGCATTGAGGTAAGATTATTAATGCATGTGTAATAATAATAATAATGACAATAGGACATAGAAAATCTTGAGAATGCTGTACGTATCCTTTAAAAAGGAAACAGTTATTTTACCATATATATATATATATATATATATATAATATTATTACGTGTGGGGGAGTAAGGGCCTGTAAAAAATAACATTACATGTGTATATGTGTACGTTTTACATTACATACATTTAGAACAAATTCAAATAGAAAGAATGATGACAAAGCTGGAAGTTTCCCATATTGTTTAGTTTAGAAATGCTGATACAGGATGTTGTAAGACCATACCAAATGGCAGCATTCGAGAGCTCATGCTTCTCATACCCGGTCCGCATTGAGCGGGCCCTGAGAGTTTCTGGGAGTCAGCTCATGGCCTGCAAGGAAGCTCCGCTGGCAGGTACAAACAAGGTATGTCAGAGTTAGGAGACAACATTCTTCTTTTTCTGTTACCTTGTACATCCTTAACTTTGGCATCCATTAATTGTAGTATCAGTTCTTTACCTGTTAACTTTACAATAAAAAAAAAAGATGCAAAAAAGGCAGCAGAAGGCCAGCTGTGTTAAAATATAATCAGCACAACAGTGTAGTATCTATGTTACCACTACTGTAAGCACTTGTGGGTGCTGAGAAAAAGAAATAAAATTACCAAACACCAAAGTTAATCGTCTATCTTAAGTTAAAGCAAGTCAGGTTGTATAGCTTTACATACCTACAGATCTTCAGGGTTTTCCCGTCAATACGGCTTGTAACTGTTTGAGTGGCCACCACGCCTTGGCGACTTGCCATATCCGCCTGACTGATCTACAGAAGTAGATCCACCAAGTGAAAATACATTATGTCATTGATATCTTTGACTATTTTCTTACAGCATTTGAATCAGGTAATTACTTACTGTCGTAATCACTATATCCACCATAGTAGTTGTTGTAACCAGAGTAATCATAGCCACTATATCCTCCATAACCTTGATTATTATACCCATAATTTCCATAACCTTGGTCCCAATAGCCATAATTTTGGTTCCAGCTTTGATTGGGACCTGCAATTAAACAGAGACCTTAAACAAACTCTAGACTTACAGATTACAGTAAATTATACACTTAAGTTTTTCTTCAGTGGTTTGCCCAGCCAAAATATTTTTTAAGACCAACAGCTTTATTGGATTATTTGGCTTTAAAATAGGCTATACATGCATCACACAGCAAGCATTCTCCACCCACCACCTCTTCCCCGTGACCTAGAGTATCCACCTC
Source organism: Bostrychus sinensis (assembly GCA_020698575.1). Lineage (NCBI taxonomy): Eukaryota > Metazoa > Chordata > Actinopteri > Gobiiformes > Eleotridae > Bostrychus > Bostrychus sinensis. The sequence continues at coordinate 15,696,148 of CM036239.1, forward strand.
TGCCACCCCAGTACTGCTGCTGCTGATACTGCTCCTTTGACATGGCGGCCTTAACTTCACACTGAACAGTAGAGTTAAAGAGAGCTTAGTAAACACAGTTTTCTTCTTATCAGTGTATTGCAGTTAATAGAAAAAAACTACCTTGCTTAGTCCAATGTTATGGAACTTTTTCTCCATGATCGTCTTTACTGGTTCATCATCTTTGAAAGTTATAAAACAGAACCCTCTCCTTTTATTAGTTTTATTCTCCATGGGAAGTTCAATTGACTCCACCTGTTCATTATGAGTATTAATAATAACTTGTATTAAAAAAAACTTAGGATTTATTTTATATATATAATAAAGATTTACATACCTCTCCAAAAGCCTCAAAATACTCTCTCACTTTCTCTTCTGGAGTGTCTGGTGATAGACCCCCAACAAAGATCTTTTTCACTGGTTCTTTACCTTTCATTGCCTTGGCCTTTTTGGGGTCGATGACTTTTCCATTTAGTTTATGTTCCTTTTGTGAAACCACCTTAAGGAAATAATCAATCAAAACAGTGAGCATTTTGTATAGTAAAAAACCCACTAACCTCTTTTTTGTTGTTGTTGTTGTTACGTCTAAGAAGTTGACAATACCCTTTCAACGCTATCAGGATCTTTAAAGAGGACAAAACCAAAGCCTCTTGAACGACCAGTCACTGGGTCGAGCTTTAATGTGCAGTCTACAACCTCTCCAAATTTGGAAAAGTAATCTTTCAGGTCTTTCTTAGTTGTATCCCAGCTGAGGCCTCCAACAAACATCTTCCTGCAATAAATGTATAAGAAAGCAACATATTTTTTCCTTGCATTATGGATAAAGACAGATTTTTAATTAGTTTTCGTGTAGTGTAAAATTCAAACTAATTGTCATGTCATTTTTTTCTAACAATCTAATCAGTAGGTAACATCTAATGGTTATAAGCTTAATGTAAAACCAAAAGAGTGACGTTACACAAACGGCACCCAAACAGAACAAGTGCTAAAGTTCACAAAATGTTTATATCAGAAATAATCACTGAGCTATAGCTTGGATCCGTTAACTGAATGAGTGTTAATAACTCGATCGCCTGAATTTTTAGACGCTGTAGATCATACAAACCCCTCATCCTCTTCATTTTTACTGGCGTCAATCCTGGACCCTTCGGCCTCTGCCCCCATCAGGCCGGACTCACTGCCCATTGTCATTGGGTCGTCGCTATTTGCCTCTCCATCCTCCTCCATCCGCATTATGCTTGTGTCTTCGCTAAATTCGTAGTCCTCTGACATGTTTGGAGTAAAAACTAATTAAAGATAAGCCTATCAACAGAAAAAATGACGCTACGTCAAAATAACCTATAACGTTAAAGGCTATCAAGCTAGTTTTCTTTCTGAGCAACAGCGCTAGCTGCCTCGTGATTTTCCGATATCTTGTAGCAGATACGGCTGCAATGTTTTTTGTATATTGAAATTTTATCAGTAGTAAGACCGAGCTTATTGTTGTTTTTGTTGAGATTATAAAAATCGAAATCGTCGGTCTATTTTTATTAAGCCGGACTGCAGGCCAATGAAAAATTGTATGTTGCCACCTACTGGATCGGAGTATATAGCATCATTGTTTTTAAAATTATGGCTTTTGACTTGGCTTTAAATAATACTTTAATGTTATATATATTTGTTTTAACAAAACATAACTCAAATAATCCACTGTGTTATCAAATATGTCTCTCTCCGTCCTTTATGCTTTTCTGCGCGTTCCTTTGAAGGCTCACCAGCGCCATCTGTTGAACTGGGTACGGCACAGTCACTGACACGGAACATGCGGGCCACTCACTGCTGCTGAGTGTCAAAGCGCTGCGAACCGATGCTAGAGGTGGCTAACACGCTGGCTGTCTACTGCTGTGCTCTCGTTTACTGAAGGTTCCTCAGGTGGACAGTGTTGGTGGAAAATCCTTTCTGGCGTTGTCAGCACAAAAGGATTGAACCACTGCTGCCTTGTTTTAATACATCGATATAAACTGGATACGCTAAGCTAGCCAACTGAAGACTCGTAAGAAAAAAATGGCCACTGTCTCAATACCTGTCAATACAAGTGCACTTTTACTGGATATCGAAGGCACAACTACACCAATTACATTTGTAAAGGTAAGGTATGTTTAGTTATTGCATTTGTGAAACATCAATGTTTGTATTTGCGGCTTTTCATTCCTTTTTAGTCGCACAAAAGCGTTGCTTTAATTGAAAATTGATAGTAACTGCATGATTCAGGTAAGGCCCATTATTCTCACAGAAGGTAGCATGATAGCCAAAAATAATATCCATTAGCTCATCATTGCTACATGCAACTGCCATGAGGACTGACTAGGCCTATAATTTATCAGCACGTTATACCTTCTCCTACCTTTAATCTACAGATACAAATCTTTTCTCACTGGTCATGCTTCAAGTTTTGGTATAATGACATGTTGTGCCTCATTATTTTTAGGATATACTATTTCCATATATTAAGGAGCACCTAGAAGATTACCTGTCTGCTCACTGGGAGGAAGATGAATGCAAACAAGATGTTCATCTTCTTAAGAAACAGGTACAAATAGGAGTTTTAACTATTGTTAAAACTTGTCACTCACTGAATTGGTGTTTGGATAAAGCCTATTACAGAACAGAGCACTGAAACGTTACATCATCCAGTCATTCTCTTAATATCATATAATATTAGTAGCAGTAGCATCGTTTCCCACAGCACTGTAGTGAAGCCGGCCACCTTACCAACAAGCACCCACCACCTTGACTACAAATTAATATACTATCAGAAGTCAGTTTATTTACCAAAAAAACTTATTGTGGTGCAGTGTTTATATTAGGCCAACTGTATGATCTTTTTAGGGGGTGTAAATGTAGTGTATAAATAACAATTTGTTGGTGCACAATTTTGAGGTACAATGAGTTTGCTACCACCTTAACTGACAAAGTTTCTGCCCTTTACAAACAACGCCTCCGGACCTTCTCCTGATGTGTGCTTACATACTGTAGGATTAAGTCAGTAGGATGTCAGGAGACTTGAATACACATGAGAGGAGAAAGTCCGTGTGCTGTGGGGTGGGGGGATCGGGGTCTGATGCCTAATTAGTGCGGCTGCTAGCAGCGCTATTTAATTAAAAGCCTCACTGTCATGGCAGATTGAAGAGGACATGAAACAAAACCGGGCGTGCCCTGTCCACACTGTGGACCAGACAGCACACACTGATGAGGAGAAGGCCATTAGGGAGGTAGTGGATAATGTGCTGTGGCAGATGGCCGCAGACAGGAAGTCCACTGCACTCAAACAACTACAAGGACATATGTGGAGAACTGCCTATGCATCTGGGAGAATCAAAGGCCAGTGAGTAATTTTCTTAATAGACTGCTAACAACCTGTGCATTATTGCAATCTCTTTATGTATGCCATGCTTTTATTGGTAATGGTTCTTTTGTAACTAGGGTGTACCAAGATGTAATTCCAGCAATCAGAAGATGGCGGTCACAGGGTCTGAAAGTTTACATTTATTCCTCTGGGAGTGTGGAAGCACAGAAACTTTTGTTTGAACACTCTATTGAAGGAGATGTTTTATCTGTAAGTATGCATATAGCACATTTATGCACAAAATACTTATTTAAAGGAGATGTTTTAGATGCGAGTATTCAATTAGCACATTTTACACACGAAATGCTTATTTGAACTTGAACAAGCTATAGAAATGTATGGTTATCCATTTTAATTGCAGTCACTGTAGTTGAAATTGTATTTATTTTTTTCCTCAGTTGTTCGATGGCCACTTTGACACAAATATTGGTGCAAAGGTAGACAGTAAAAGTTATGAAAATATAGCAGAAAGGATTGGTTGTCGAGCTGAAGAAATAACTTTCTTGACGGACGTTACTCGCGGTGAGAACCACTCTAATTCTATTATCTATATCAAACCAGCCATTTGGATAAGGCTTTGTTAGCAATGATCTTACACATTTTATGATTTTGTTGTCCAGAGGCTAAAGCAGCTGAAGATGCTGGAGTGAATGTGGTGTTAGTCGTCAGGCCTGGGAACATGGAGTTAACAGATGAAGAGAGAGCTCATTATAACCTTGTAACTTCATTTAGCCAACTTGAAGTGACAGGATATGCTTAATGCTCAATTCACGGCGGGAACAAAAATGACGACAACTTGATGAAAATATTTATACCGTCCCTCTTTTTCCTTAAAGACTGATTGTTATGTATGCAACCTAAACTACTGTTATCTACATGCAAAGACTCACCTAATGAGTTCCAGTCGTTTCAGAATGCCTTGTGAGAGTGTACTTTTGGACTAAAAAGTCAAAGCATCACTGTCTAAATGGGTTACACGTTTGACAGAAGGGGAAAGGTAAAGTCTTTTCAAAACTGTAAATTTTAAGAACTGAAATGAACAGGTCTGAACTAAACTGTAGTTGGGCTTTTACTTTTTAGATGGACATCAGACATCTTTATTATACAGTTATGCCAATAAATATTTGGACACTGACACAAGTTTTGTTATTTGAGCTGTTTATCAAAATATTCCAAAAATACAGTTATACAATCATTGTGGGCTTAAAGTGCAGACTCTCAGTTGAAATTTGAAGGTATTCATGTCCAAATGGGAGGAATGATCTGGGAATTACTGCTCTTTAATATGTAGCCATCTCTTTTTCAAGAGATGAGAAGTAATTGGACAAATGCCTCAAAAGCTTTTGCATGGGCAATTTCCCTAGTTAACCCACCATCAGTTGAGCAGGTAAAGGCCTGTGATTGATTCAAGGTGTATTATTAGCATTTGAAAGCTGTTGCTGTGAACCCATGACATGCAGTCTTTGAATGGAAGTGAACTAGACCATAGGCTGAAAGTAGGTGTATCAGTATCTAAGTCTATCATAACGAGAAGACTTAATGAGGGTTCACTACAAGGTACAAACCATCCCTCAGCTTCATTAATAGAAAGGTCAGATTATTTTTGCCCCCCCCCCTAAAAAAAAAAAAAACGAACACACAAAACCTCTGAAAATGCTGTACTACTTATGCCAGGCCTATTAGTGGCGCTGTGACGCTGTCACAGAAACACACTCAAAACAGACAAGAACAAACGGGGCATGCGCAGAAAACTGGTGCCAAGTAAACATAAGAACATGGCGGGGAATATAAATGTGCGAGCTGCACAGGGGACCATAGACTGTAGTGAGAGGAGCAGAATGTTTTGCTCAGAAAGCTCCGTAGCGTCTGCAGCCCGAACACAACACCGTGAGACGCTGTTGTTGTTGCGGGAGTTCGGGGTTAAGGGAGAGGTGGAGCTACGGCGTCATCGTTTCAGAAAAGATGCATATCGGCCTTCGAAAACGCCTATACAGAAAAAAAAAAAAAAAAAAACACTTTGCGGATACGCCTTAGCTCGTCTCCGTGTGAACAAACCCAACATGTATCAAAATGATGGGCAGAGAAAAGTGTGGCGAAGGCTTGGAACGGCGCGTGATCCAAAGCACACCACATCTTCTGTAAAAGATTGTGGAGCAGTGTGATGCATGGCTTCCAGCGGCACTGGGTCATTATTGCTTGCATTATTATTATTAGTTTACCTTCTGCTCAGATTCAGCCTAATGACCAAATGTAATGTAAAAGCAACCCAAGAGTTTAAGGCCAAGACGCGGAATATTTTGAAATGGTCGAGCCAGTCACCAAAGACAAAACTAAGGACAGAAGACCCACAAACAAGCAGCAACTGAAGACGGCTACAGTAAAGGCAACATAAGGAGGAAACTCAGTGTTTGGTGATGTCCATGGGTTCCATACTTAAGGCAAAGGATTCTCAACAAAATATTAAAAATTAACATTTTTATTTGTGTTGTGTTGATTTGTCCGATTAATTTTGGTCCCTTGAAAAAGGTGCTTTAAGCCAATATTAATTATATAACTGTATTTTGAATATGCTTTGGTTAACAGCTAAAACAACAAAAATTGTCAGTGTCCAAATATTTATGGATCTACCTGTATATCCCCACCTGTATTCTAGTCCATTTTGTTATTTATTTTGTCATTGTATGAAGTTTCTTTTCATTACATAAGTATATAATGGACAATCTGTTATAACATAATAATGTGAAAACAGACCTGCAAAAGAGATTGAAGATGTATGCAACCAAGACGTCTTAATAATATGTAGGTGCTTTTTAACTTATGTGCCAATGTCATTTTTGTCTTAGTTACGGTGTTTGGAGCGAAATTGACTAATTTTATGTATAATATACCAGGAACATTAACCTAAAGGTAAAAATAAATGCCTTTTTGATATATACTTTGGATGCATGTGCACAAATCCAGTTGGCAGAAATTGCATAAAAAACAAACAGTTGCATGTACAACTGAATTTTAATAGATATTCACCCTTTCTCTTAATACACGTATTTCATTAAGAGGGTTAGGACAATTATAAAAAACAAAACACATTTTAAATAAATACAATTTATTAAAAATATTGCCTGTAGTCAAACTGAGAAATTTCTTTTACCAACGACAAAATGAGAAGTTACTGAAAATGCAGCCCTCATAGTTGAAATGAAAGTCAGGTTTCTAAATTATCCTTCCAATGATCTTCTGAAGACTTAAAATACATGCATTTAAGACTTCTATGAAAGCTGTCTCAATTTTTCATTGTAATAATGAATCAAAGCATTAAAACAAAGTAAAAACACAAACAGCTGGGATTGTCTTTTGAAGTGACAGCCCACACACAATGTGGGCCTGTTTTTACTAATTGTATGTGCTGTGTGTGTGCCAAGACAAGTAAAAATTCCTGGGCTTTAAATGTCCTGATGTAAACAGAGTTTTACCATTACTTAAATGGTAATTTAATTAAAATTCACATGCAAAATGTAATTTGTATTTTGAACAAATTCTTAAAGTATTAGTAAATGACCTGTCATCCAGCTTTTATCGCTTGTCAATTACTTAAACCAGATTTTTACATTTCTACCTTCACTATGATTAGTCATTATAAAAATGTGATGCCATTATATTTGCCAGTATTTTACTCCTATAACAAGGCATCTCATTGCTAGATTATTTGATGCACAAAACATGATGCTTTTTATAGATTCCTATTGTTTTTGCAATTTGAGCGTCATCTTTAAAAGTTTTAATTGACATTTACTTGAATCATTCAGGTATATTTATGATATACTATAAAGCTTAATGCTGTGTTTAAACATGATCAGGCTAGTACTTTTTCCACTGAGTGTGATAAATGTGACTTATCCAACAAGTCATAAATAGCGCAGAAAAAGTTTTAGTACATCTTGATCAAGATTGTTTGCATTACAAACAATTCTCCCTTTAGCCAACTGTGAGACCCATAATTTTACAAGTACCACTTGTAAAATGGATCAGTGGACACAATTTAGTTTGTGTCTACTAGTCAACACTTTGGAGTTAGTGGGGTTTGTGAGCTGCTCAGACCCCCAGTTTGTTGGCCTGTGTCAACACTACCTTGAGTACAGGCATAAAAGCTGAGGTTTCACTGAAGTTGCTGCTGCTTACTATGTGTGTGTGGATATTGAGGCCCTCTGTGTAGGACCGAGACTCAATGGTCCTAGCGATGCTATGGAGTCCTCCTACAATAGCGGGAGACAGCTGTAAAGTACAGAGTGTAATTATATAGGGGTGTGATATTTTAAGAACATCAAAATGAACAAAAGCAAATACTCACAGATTGATCTCTCAGTTTGTCATAGAGTGCCTCCAAACGCTTGTTGGCATCATCAAGTTTCCTTTTAGTTTGCTGGGAAATAAAAAATGATTTATATATTCAATATTTTTGTTATAGTTGTCAAAATAAATTATATACGGTTAGGTCCATAAGCATACTGCTCAAAAGAAAGGTACACTTTTTAATTAGAGTATAGAAACAAGGAAATAAAACGTCTGGGAAAGTGATCTAGTCAGTTATGAAGCAGAGGATGTTCATCAGTATGAGCTGCTTTGGTGTAAATAAAATTTACAACAGGTGCACAAGAGGGGCACCAGTGAGACAACACAAAACAGTAATGGTTTAAAGGCCAAGGCCACTGTCATTTTTTCGCCTCAAGAACACGGAGGAGATTCCAGGAGACAGGCAGTTACTCTCTGAGAGCTGGACAGGGCCTTGGATGGTTCACAACTCAAACAAACAATATCTGCTCCTTTATGCAAGGAGGAACAGGATCAGCACTGCCAGAGCACTACAAAATTACCTCCAGCGAGCCACTGGTGTGAAAAGAAAAGCAGAATTGGCATCTCCTCCACTGGGCAGTGTGCTTTTCACAGATGAGAGCAAGTTCACTCTGAGCACATGTGACAGATGTTCAAGGGTCTGGAGAAGCCGTGGCTATGTCACGCTGCCTGTAACATTGTTGTCCATGACCGGTTTGGTAATGGGTCAGTGATGATCTGGAAATGCATACACATTGAGGGATGCACAGACCTCTACAGGCTAGACAATGGCACTCTGATGGCAAGCAAGTGTCGGGATGAAATCCTTACACCCATTGTCAGACTGTACACTGATGCAGTGGGTCCTCGATTCCTTCTAGTGCCCCACAATCTCATGTGGTGAGAGTAGGCAGGCAGTTCCTGGAGAATGAAGGAATTGGTACCATTGACCGGCTGCCATGCTCATCTGACCTAAATCCAACAGAACACCTCTGGGACCTTATGTTTCAGTCCATCAGACACTGCCAGGTTGCACCTCAGAACCTCCAGGAGCTCAGTCATGCCCTGGTCTAGATCTGGGAGGACATACCCCTGGACACCATCCATTGTCTCATTAGGGGCATGCCTTGATGCTGTTAAGCATGTGCACCAGTAATTGGAAGCCATCCAAAATACTGAGTACCATTTTTAAGATGCTGTAAAGAAATTTCTGCAGAATTGACTAGCCTGGCACACAGATTTTTCACTTTGATTTTTGGGGTATCTTCAAATTCAGCATTCTGACAGGTGATCATTTTCATTTTCATCAAACAATTTGGCATCTTTACGTTCCTTAGACATTACCCAGTTCAATGCAACTATCCAACATGATTGCATTTACTTTGGTTAACAAAACCTTTGTCAATATTTATGAACCTAACTGTAGGTTTTGTCATAAATATTTACCGGGTCAGTAGCTACAGCTAAGCATTTCTGGATGAGTCCCTCAAAAGTGGTCTTTAAAAGCACGTGCTCATCAGGAATGGGCTTCTTTGTGATCTTTTCAGCAGGCATGGACTGCAGAGGCTGAAAAACACAAAGTTGCAGTTTTAACATAGATGTATTAACAGTGACAATGCATTGTAACATTTACATTTAGAAATGACACATTTGTTTGTGAAAACTGGTGTACTTTTTCACCGCTCATTAAACGGGCAATGTTCAATCAACTTTTTTGAGCTTTCTGCTGTGTTATAATGTAGTTCCCTCATCAAAAACTTACCTGAGTTGTGTTTTGCTTCATTCCTGCATGTCTAAGTAAACATATTCTCTGACCCAGGCATTGTGAGGCCTCATGATTGGTTCCACAGACCCCTGCCCACTCCAGGAAGCACTGACCAATCAACAAGCCCTCTACATCCAGTCTGCTCTCATTCATTTTTTTCCAAAAAACAGTGCACAGCTCTGTTTCCACTGATTCTTTACTGCTATTTTTAATGTTGTAGTAAAATGGCATCATACAAAAAGTTTAAGGAGGTGAAGTTCCTTTTATTCTTGAAATTATGTTCTAAAGACCGCAACACTCTGCAGTCTGCTTCCCCATTTCCTTTATGGCACCAGTAGAGTGCTAGAGTAATGTAATGCATTTTTTTTTTCTTTTAGCCAGATAATGTTTTTAAATGTTGTAAAATGTGAAATGCTGTTCTAGAGGTGACCAAGATTGGTTTAAAATATGAACAAAAGCACAATATGTTTCCTTTAATGCAAAATAGTAAACCAAGTTCAAATATTATTCTAGCTAAATAAAGCTGATAATAAAAGTAGACAATGTAAGCTGTATACCTGTATAACATCCCCAGTAGGTGCTCCAGGTGCACCTTCAGTGCTGGTTTTGGGCATTGCTGCATTCATGGCAGGTGGGGCATAGTGGCTGCTGCTGCATGCCTGAGTAGGGGGCCTGAAAGGCTTGCGGGATCTGGCCCATTATCTGAGGGGACCCAGAAGATATAACCTGAGCCTGAGGATCAACACCCAGTGGAGCCATGATGGGAGCGGTGATGGGAGCTGGAGGGGTGTAGTTCTCTGAAACCAGCTAAATATTTTACAAGCATTTTAATAAAAATATCCAACAACATTTTCATCACTGTCAAAACAGATTTTACAACCTTCTTCTTTGGTGCTCGACTTAGGGTTGGGGGATCATTCCAACCATTTTGTGGTCCTACAATGAATACAAAGAAATTTACTAAAATTATGCTTTATGTTACACACCACAGGAAAAGGCATACATACTGTTCTAAGGTATTTAAATGACAGATAAATTTGTCATATTTTATATTATATTTGTCATCATGATTTATACATAATTTTACTATAAGTGACAGTTATGATCATTTGGATTCATATGATCATTTTATGTTATGGTGTAAAATACTCAAAATTGAATTATTTTAAATTCCTTGTGTGAACCTACAGGCTGTGTAGCATTGACTGAGACAGACAGTAATTAGAGTCATGCAGACCTGTTCTTTGAGAGGCAGGGATCAGCTCAAGGCCAGAGTCATGCTGTGTACCTGAGACTCCACTCTGTGGAGGCAGCTGCATGTAAGACCCAGGAGATCCGGGCCCACCATGCTGGAAGGATGCCACCGAGGACGGAGGAATGGGACAGGATAAGGAAGTGGAAGTTGAAGGAAAGAAAGAAGGATTTGAGGAAGATGAAAAGGATGGGCACTGACTGCTGAGAGGTGGAGGAGGATATGCGGTTTGAGATGGGACAAGCTGAGAGTATTGCAAGAGAAAACCAGGGGGATGAGGAGGAGAAGAGGGTTCGACGAGAGGAGGAGCCATAGAAGAGTACTGATGAGGCTGAAAGACTGACAACCCCCCAGCTCCCTGTGGGTACTGGGTGACCTGGGGATAGGCTGGGGTTACCCAGAACAGATTTTGTTAGTAAACAGCAACTAAATACATACATGCAACTAGTTCATATACTAAACTACACAGTGCATGGCATGCTAAGGTCATTTGAAAAAATGAGAAATACATACAATGCAATATTACAAAGAATCTAATATATAAAGAGTGAAATACTAGGCAATTGTGTTATATGAATAAAAAAAACATATAGGAAATGCTTTAAATACTAATGCTTTAAATACTTTAAATGGAGATGAACATGGGGTGTAACAATACGGTTTTGCAACAGCACAATACAATAATTAGAATTGTTGCAATCCGATTCAAGAATGATATTAGCTGCTTTAGAAAGATATGATTTCATACGATTCAACATCTTCATATAAACACAATAGATACAGCAACTTTTTGCCAAAAATCATAAATGTATACTCTAAGTCTAGCATTGCAACCAGGGTTAATTATGTCAAGCAGAAAGAGAGTGAAGAAAAGTTGAATATAACAAATAACAAAAATTACATCCAAAAAGACATATCTGGTTTCATTTTAACATGCACATTTTAAATATTAATATTTCCAATATTATACATTTTTTTCCATGTATATTGATATACGCTACCTAGAAAACAATTTGATACAAGGTAATGAGTATCGATATAATTGCATCATAGGAATAAAAACTGATACATTGATATAGTGATTGTATTGTTACATCCCTGGATGAATATGTTATATATGTTACAGGCAAAGTGCAAAGTGAGAAGGCTGTTGTTCAGATTTTAAAACTTAAATGTGAAAATGTAATATTTGGATTCATAAAAGGCTTTGTTGTAATTTTCCAAAATAAAAAAATACTGCATCTTTCACACTTTCCTTAATAGCACTGGGCATTCTATGGAATATCTAGATATTTCCTACTGCCTGTAATATATATACTTGAGTTTTGTTTTTTTTATTTAATATAACATATAACTGAATTTTGTTCTCAATATGAACAGTTTTCTTTTCAAATAAAAATTTAATATATGTGTAATTGTTTGCAATTCTAATATACAGAGTAAAACACTTACGCTGGTACTGATGGCAGTACATGTAAGGGACAGAGGAAGCTGGAGGAGACGTAGCTGTGCCAATGGCTGGCATCCCATACATGAGGTTTGTAGGCTCCACCTGTAAAAAAAAGAAAAAAGAAAAGAAAAGAAAAGACAAAAGTATTAAACCAGTTTTAGTAATGAATTTATATGCATTATTTAAGAATTATATATAGTTATAAAAAACATGGTACGGAATCCATGCAGATGAACACATGAGAAGCTGGATGTAGGGTTAATCTGGCTATGACAGCTAATCAAGCTATGACCCAGTCAGTTACACAATGACTGGTAACAATGAAATCTTCTTGTGGCTGGCCAGCACACAGCATACCTTTGATTGGTCTGAGGCGGTGACTACTGGAAGAGGAGCAGGCACATGGGGGAAGGCAGTGGGAGTTTGGTTACTCCAAGAGGTGACAGTGGATGCAGCCCTCGCCTAAACACAGAGAGACACAGCAATAACAAGTCATGGCAGAGAAAAAAAATCAAAACAACATAATACACCCACATTAAACCAGCAGACATGAGAGAGGGCTTCATAGAACCCAGCATTTAAATTACACAATCAATTTTATGAAGGCATTGAGCATTTTATCATATTCTGTCAAGCAATCAATCTGTAATTCAAACACCAACTCAAATGGAAACCAAGTGAATTCATGAAATGATAACACAAGAGTGGTGGCAAATTAGTATGAAGAGATGTCACACAGATTAGGTAGACTGAAGTTAAGAGACTGAAAATAAAGAACATAATCCTCATACCAAAACCTTTGTTGGAAGCTAAATGATTCTCAGTCATCTGGCTCATAATATAATAAAATGGGTAGGAACATGCAGTATGGAAGTTTCGCATTTTACACTAAAAGCACAAAAGTAAAATAAAGGACACTAGTGTGACTTACAGGCTGGTAATACTGAGGCTGTGCTGAGGCAGGTGCTGTTACCGGTGCCGAAGCAGCTGGGGTGGGCTGAAGAGGGGTATACAGATGATTGGACTGAGCTGAGACAGGCAGAGTCTGAGGTTGAGGGGTTTTGAGAGGATCTGCTGCTTGCTGGCTCAGAGCATAGTTAAGGCGCTCACGAAGCTGCTGTAGACATGCCTTTAGAGGACGAGAACGGTCAAATATGAAGTTCCCAGTTTTCCATTAACTAAGGCGACATTCATATACTGTATTTACATACTTGGTTGCTTTTATCAGGTAGGTAGGTAATAGCTGTAGACAAACAGCCCTGAGATGCTAAAAGGGTTGCATACAGGCTCATCTTCTCCGCTAATAGCACACCAATAGCAACAGGACCAGATGTCTGTGTCTGCTCTACTGCATGTTGCATTACCATCACCTTTTCCACCAGGTCCTGAGGGACATACAGGCTCAAAGTAAGATTAAACGCTAGATACAAAAGGTTCTGAGGAGTATGACTAGACAAACCTGTAGAGAGAGAGGGTTGTTTCCTTCCTGTGCCTTGGTCCAGCAAGACACAAATTTCTCAACATTACCAGCACAGATGTAACACAGACAGGCTTGCGCTTGCAGCTGGGCATCATTTGCTGCCTCCAATCTGCCACCAAGGATATCTAATACACATTTGTAATTGAGATCAAAGAAATACAAAAATCTGATGAGAGTGACTTCAAAAGATGACAAATTATTGAAATCTTTCATATAAAAGCAATACTGTATATACCACAAAGAGGGGAGAACTCCTGAGGCTCAGCATAGGTCATGACAGCGGCCAGCGCCTCCTTCCAGTTTTGCAGCTCACATATGTTTAAGATATCATGCCAGTCCTTCATCACCACTGCACTTATAAGCTGTATGACAGAAACAGAAATTTGCTTCAGTCATTTTTATTCCTCATTCATTTGGCAACCTGGAAGGACTGTTTGTTACCTTTATTAACTTGCTGTTTGACTTTGTGAAATACTTCTTTTGAGTTTTGTCTAAGAGCTGAGGCCCTCCAGCAATAGCCAGGATAATACTGTCTGCCATGCGACTGTCATGGAGACAGAGCTCCACAGCTCCTTCAAAATCTCCAGTTAACAGAGCTTGTGTGATCAGCCCATCGACATCTAAAGGCAAACAGTAAGTAAACAACAAAAGGCCAGATGAGAAGTACTTAGGAGTGGCTAATAGTACATCTAATAATAATTGTGCAAAGTTTTTATGGATAGCCAATTTAATTTCATGAGCTAAAGAGAAATAATACCCTGACTGATGCTGAGGCTGACGTTGTCTCCAGGAGCAAAAACCTGTGGTATTCCCTCTTTAGGAGCTTGACACACTTCAGCACTAGTATCCAATAATGCATCCTCACTTAGATTCCTAGGCAATTGTTCACTAGGACCTTGAAGCATTTCTGCACTTGGAGCGTGAAGCAACTCTGCACTAGGAGCTTTAAGCAATCCCTCACTAGGGGCCTCACTAGGATCCTGTGGTGCTTCCACACCAAGATCCTGAGGTGTTTTCTCTTTAAAAGCTTGAAGCACTTCCTCACCAGGAGCTAGAGGCACTTCCTCACTAGGAGCTAGAGGTACTTCCTCACTAGGAGCTAGAGGCACTTCCTCACTAGGAGCTAGAAGCACTTCCTCACTAGGAGCTAGAAGCACTTCCTCACTAGGAGCTAGAAGCACTTCCTCACTAGGAGCTAGAAGCACTTCCTCACTAGGAGCTAGAAGCACTTCCTCACTAGGAGCTAGAAGCACTTCCTCACTAGGAGCTAGAAGAACTTCCTCACTAGGAGCTAGAAGAACTTCCTCACTAGGAGCTAGAGGCATTTCCTCACTAGGAGCTAGAGGCATTTCCTCACTAGGAGCTAGAAGAACTTCCTCACTAGGATCCTGTGGTGCTTCTACACCAAGATCTTGAGGTGTTTCCTCTCTAAAAGCTTGAAGCACATCCTCACTAGGGACTTGAAGCACTTCTTCACTAGGATCCTGTGGTGCTTCCACACTGAGATTCTGAGGTGTTTTCTCTATAAAAGCTTGAAGCACATCCTCACTAGAAGCTGAAATGCCTACAGGAATAAGCTCCTCCGCTGTTTGTCCAGTTATTACCTGCAACACATGAGTGTTATACATTATGTTTCATCAACAAACCCTGATTGTCTGTACAAATAACTAGGTGTAACAGTACATGTAGTTGTAGTGTATTGTTTCGGTACAGCACATTCGGTACAATTGTGTACCATTTTGATACAATTTAATAAATACATTTAATATTTTACACTGGTCTTTTGTGAGGCATAACAAATTTTTTCACAAGAGTTTCTACGCGGACGTTATTAAGTGACAGACTGAATTGCGAGGTGCACCATGAGTGCACCCATAGCCCGCACATGACTGAGGAAAGCTGTGGCTTATGAAAACATTTTGGCCTCCCCGTCAAAAAGCAATAACTGGCAAAGACAAGTGGATAAGTCTAGAGAACTCTCCATCTCCTCAGACCCTGTGTGTCAGTGCATCGCTGCAGGGACTACAGTTACAACAGGGATAAGAGAGTCCCCAGTGAAACATGCAATGCTTTAAACTTTGAATGATTACTTTATCTTTTATAATAAAGTAATTTGGCGCGTTTTTATTTTCTTCTATTTTTTGTACTGAAAATTTTGCCTCCAAAAATCTGAACTGAATTGAGATGTGATTTTGGTGTACCGTTACACCCCTACAAATAAATTTTCTAGGTAAGTGTAGCCTACCTCTTCCTCTTCACATTGCTCTTCAGTAAAGCCTTCAAATACCTGGTCTTCCTTTTTATCAATGAGATCATTGAACACGTCACTCTTGTCCTCAGCATCCACTTCTAGTGTTTGTTTACTCTCTGTTTGAGGAGCAGAGTCCAGCTCCAGTGTGGCTGATGGTTGCAGGTTTGCAGCAGCTATCATGTCAAATGCTGCCTCAGGTGTATCTGCAGCGGGGGCAATGCTGATGTCTTCGACAGGCTGTGCATTACATGGAGTGAGAGAATCCACCTGGACAATGGCAAACACTAACGCTTCTTAATATAGGAAGGAAAAATGTCACTAGTCTACATTTCTACAGCATAGAAGTTTAAATGCATTCAATATACAGAAAATTACTTACTACAATACTACTTGCTTAACTACTATACAGGAACTATGGTACAGTTGTACTTGTTTAGTCATGTCTTATTAAATAACAAAAAAAAAAAGAAAAAAGAAAATGTATAAAGTGCTGTTTTACCTCTGCAGGCTTCTCAGTTAATGCAGCAGAAATCTGAAAAATAAAGACTGATCATAAAATACACCAACAGGCTACGCATTCATGTCCATGTATTATGATGCTAAACAATATATAAAGATAATATGCATTGATTACACAGCCTAGCTTACCTTTAAGGCTACTTCCTCTTTGTTGTACCCTAGAAGCTCCAGATACCTGCTGCGAGTGTCACTGTCAAAATTAGCCTAAAACACAAAACAAAAAGCTATGAAACTAGAAATATGGTACAGACTAAAGTTTCCAGTTTTGTTTAGATACTAACCTTGAGGAAAGACCAAACTGTCTTTTCAAACTCATTTTTAGCTGAACCCATTTTTTCTTCGCAAAACTCTACAAATCGACCTGAAGTGAGAGTGGCTTGCAGTTGGTCGGAGCGCTTCATTAAGGCTGTTTCAGTAACAACCTGGCTGACATGTACAACATGAGACATGGGCTGCTGAGGGTTTGGTTTAGCATTCTCCAAAGACACCAGCTTCCCTCCAAACTAACAGTGATAATGAAAGAATGACAGTGCTTTAATAAATAGTGCAAAGACAAAATCAACAGAATAAGACACACAAAAAAATGGTTTACAGCAAACGACGCTCCAACAGGTCTCTGTATCCATTTGGGGGGCTTCTTTAGTGGGTTAACCGTAGTTGGAATAGTGGCACTCTGAGGCAGTTGCAGTGGGGGCAGAGTTTGGCCTGTGCCAAAGGGATCCATATTTCCAAATGAGTTACTAATCTGTAAGGGATACAAACCACAAACTTAATTATGATGAAACATTTAATATGTGTATTTAAAAGATATGGACAGATTTAATTTGATTTGAGTAAGAATGTAGAGACCTTCATTCCCTATGAACCAGCAAGAATTCTGAACCACCACAGACCAGATTTTCTTCCCATGAAGCACAAAAGTCCCTTTAGGAAAGTACTCCTAAGCCCAATTTACAGTTCACGTTTAAAAAACATGAGACAGAAAATCAATCTCTTCCATACAAAAATGACCTGTGTCCCACTTCACCAGCCTTATTTACATTAGCAATTGAACCATTGACCCGTGCTATTAGATTGAATCAGAATATAGATGTATCACATTACACAACTATAATTTTTAAATTATTAAATAAATAATATTAAATAAAATAATTTAAATAAATATTTTCTCAGACTATATATTGCTGACATTGTCTAGACCAGGGTAGCCTTCTTCAGATCTTGAGCCAGGATCTTGGTAAGAACTACCTCGCTGAATGATTAGCCTATTGTGCATGTTTTATCTTCAAAAACAGACCCAGGCCCCAGGAAAACATGCAAACTCTACAAAAAAAGACCACGTCCAGTTCGGGAATTGAACCCTGGACCTTCTTGCTGTAAGGCAACAGTGCTAACCATTTTGCCACCATATGATAAAAAGTATGATTAAAAAAAGGAGTAGGAGCAGCTGATTTATCAGTTGTGAAAGTAAAGTAAGTAAACTTGATTTTTACCTGGTCAACATGTCTCTGGCTTTGTGCTTGATTGGTGCCTCCCATAATGGAATAAATATTTATACGGCTATTAAAGCCTGCCGCAGAAAACACTGCAGGGTTTCTTGGGCACCACTGAATGTCAAAGCACCATTGGTTGCAAGTAGGCAGTTCGTATAAAACCTAAAAAATTTATTGTAAATTACTAAAATAATGAAAACACGTTATGGTTATGGTTTTGTCACTACTGTAGCATAGAAACATGATTAAACCATTTACCTCTCCAGTGTTTGGGTTCCAACAAAGAATCCTACTGTCCTTCCCACAGCTAAGAAGCAGCTCTGGATCAGCCAAGCTCCAGGCAATGGCCAAGACACCTCTATAAACAAGGCACTATTAGTAAGTTTAAGTACATAAACAAAAATAAACTGGCAAAATCAATAAGTTGACTTGCTGTGTGTGATTCTCCAAAATCTTGAGAGGAGATGTAGCAAAACGCAGGTCCCACATTTGGATGACTGGCATTCGGTCATCCTCAGAGGCCATAACTAACTGAGTAGCAACTTCTGGATTCCAGGCCATCCCTGAACAATGCATCTAATATCACAGACACAATAAATAAACGTCAAAAGGTTCAAGTGTCTAAAACAATGTGCAAGTCACACGGTGCAGCCAACGTGAATAGTGTACAAGTGACAGATGCACATTAGAGAGGCAACAGACACTTTCTTTTTAAACTAATAAACTATGGTCTGCAGGGCACACAGTTGCAAGCAGAGTTTATGGAGCTTTCTCTTTTTTCCTAAGAAACAGACAACAACCCATCTTCCTCCAAGAGTCTCACACATTGCTGGAGCGTTAGAACCCGAAATTAACATTTGGCAATTTTGCAACATTGTATCAATCATAAAGCGCTCTATTACCTTTAGCTACAATTCAAAGTAAAGTAAAACTAATTTACATTAAAGAGAATAACATACTCTGTTGCTATGGTCGCTGACTTTAATAATCAGGTCATTCTTGCGCAGGTCCCACACAGACGTTCGACCACTTGGGCTGGTAGAGGCCAGGATGTGTTGAACTTGTCTGTTCCATGCTACACAGCTGATATCCTCTAGAGGCTTTATGAAAACAAAAAATAAAAACATGTGTTCACTACCACCTGTTTATCATGATATAAATGCTTTAGTAACTTTTTTATTTATTTATCAGATACAGATGACCCAAATTAACAATAAAATAACAAAGTCATCTACCTGTGTTTTGGGTCCTGGTGTCATTGGAGATCCAAAGTTATTCATATCCCATATGTAAATTTCTGATTCATTTCCACCTGATGCAACTAGATTTGACTGTGGAAGCAAAATAAAATATTCTATACACAACTCCTTGTAAAATAAATTTAGAGCACACACTTTAATGTGGGCATACCTGAAATGGGTTAATGTCAAGAGCTCTCACTGGCCCTGTGTGTATGTCACTCTCTGCAATGACCACATCCTTGTCTGCAGCCATAATCTTCGCAGGGTCATAAAGGATGACGTTTCCATGTTCTCCTCCAGCAATAAGTACCCCGGATGGTCGACTCTGCCCATCAATGCCATATGAACTCCAAACTAGTTTGTGGTATCTGATTGAAGAACAAAATGCATGTCACAGACGATGGCATACAAAAAAGTGGCAATTCTGCAAATCTTAATACCTGTGTGAGGATGAGAAAGTGCCACAAGATTTCATGTCTAAAGATGGGTCTGCCAAGTCTAACTCGAAAAACTCCAAGGATGCACCGGTGCTGAAGGAGGCATCTAGCTGCTGTGCTGAGGTTCCTAAAAATAGATGACAATTTTAAGCACATGCATGTAAAGTACCACATACTTTCTCTGTGGCACCATTTAAACACAATAAAGGACTAAACCAGGACTAAACCAGGACTAAACCAGGACTAAACCAGGGCTGGTTCCAAATTCCCAAAATTCAAATGAAAAAAAAAAAATGAAATTCCCCCAATTATCAAGGAACTTCCTAGCTCCTTATGCTATAACTGGATGCATGCCATTGTCCACTAGAGACTGTACGAATTGTCTTTTCAGTAAGGATAGAGGTAGGAAAAAGGAGCTTCAATGCATCCTTGCATAGCTCCTTTAGCATAAGAAGCTCCAGACGATCCTTATCCCAAGCAGTGAGGAGCATGTGATGAGATTGAAATGAGTCAGAAGTTTCACTACCTCAGACTTTATTCCTTAAAATTATATTGATGATTTATAAAAGCCAACACATAATGTCTAATGTTTGACTTTTGATAAATGATTCTTGTCTCTATGAGCTGTATGGTGCTTTGCACACTTTTGTTTACATTTTAGAAAAAAAAAAAACTTAAAACCACATTGCTAAATCTGCATAAATCCACAGCAGCATGCACCAAAAGAACAAACATTTGTTTGTCATTAATGCTGCTAATAAAAGAAAAGGGATTTGGTGGAAAATTTGTCCAGAACATTTATAGAGAGGGGCTGGAGATGTGCTGCTGTTGCTGAGTGTCAGAGAATATTTATTACAGCCTGTTCTTTGTGTGTGGACTAAAGTGGTGTTTGTTGTGGTTCCGTCTGTGGTGTTAGTGCAGAACTCTTTATCAAACAGAGCCATAGCTCAACTTATATGGAGTGATTTCTGATTATTTCTGTAAATCGTAATGTTCAAAATCTCATTAAAGTTATGCTCCAGAGGAGGATAAGGTGCACTTGTTGTAGTCCATTTTAAGGGCGGTGTAGTTTTTTATTAAACAGCTCTCCACGTAACTTCCCTTATTGTTTCCGCTGCTGGGTTAGGGTGGTTGGATCCTCCAAACGCAGCTAAAGCTCCTTCTCCTTACTGTATAAGGAACCTCCTATGTTCTTATTGTTGACCCCATGAAGTTGCTCTCAATGGTTAAGCAACAGGAAGTAGGAGCAGGAGTTAGGAGGTACAACTTGTATTTTGATTTAGCGTATGTCTAAACCAAAACTAAAGCAGGACAAATTAAGGTCTAAATCAGGTCTACGCCAATACCAGGTGTAAACCAAAGAACTAAACAGGGACTCAACCTGGTCACGACCAAAAATAAAATGTGATCCAAATCAGAACGTAAACACTACGTACCACCATTGATACACATAGGATACCACAGTTTGAGAACCTCTAGGCAAAGTATTAAACTAAATTCACTTCACTGCTCTAGTATACCTGTAGCCAGATAAATGGGGTGATGCTGTGAAGGGCTCCAGCTCGGCATTGCTGCATGGTTGATCTCTTTGAGTTTCATCCTGAAAAATAAATTAAATAAAGTTTAGTTCTAATCTGCGCAATTCAGTATTAGGCAAGATGTGTCTGAGATAAGACATTTGTTTGATAGCCTTTAGTCATCAACCACTTTATTTGGGTTTACTGTACTCCCTCGATTGTGTTCTGTGGAGGTGGCCCGTTTAAACAAATAGCTATCAGGCGTAAAACAGAGCATTGTCCTAAAAACAGTGTATAACAGTGCTATAGACATTTATACCTAGGGACGAAGCCTTGTATTGGAAAAATATATAACGTTTAACATTGGCTAATAAAAAGTACAGCGTGTGCTAGCTACAGCAGGCTAACAGCTGATGGGAAGAAATAATAAGCCACGCAGCAGGTCGACAACTCAAGGAGCCTTAAGGCACAGGGAAAAACGGGGCACTTAAAGACAAACTGCAATAATACACTTTTACTTTGCAGTCAACGGGATATAGTACCTCAAAACAAAAAGTGCGCATCATACAGATTTATGACAGAAGTTGGACCGGTCACACTCAGAACAATCCGTACTATTTACTTGTGGAAAGCGGCTTACCTTTTCTTCTCTGTGCTCCTCACTTTAGTGCCAACACAAAATTGCGCACAACACCGGATAGCAGTTGTAATTTCTCTTACTGCTGCAAAAAAAAAAAAGCTCGTGGGTACAGTCAGAACTAATGTGACCGGTCCCAGCTGCAGACTCCGTTTTCCACGTCCTCACTGGTCTCCATCAACGTGGCACTAAGAAGCAGCAGCACGCCTCCTCCCACCAACAACCACTTCCGGGGGTACTGTCCACGCCGCTCTGCCCCTGCTCTGCACCCACTCAAGACGGCTTGAAAGAAATCTGATGCTTTTGAATATTTGACTAATATAAATACAGATATGACGTTTATCCAGTTATTAATAGTATCACAATGAAAGACGACATTCCGTTTTGGTTTAAACACTTTATTTCCTCTTTTTTGATCAACAAATGGTGAGTTAATGCTGTGTAGTGTACTGTCTGGGCATTAGAGGTTTGAGGGTTTCACAGGGGACGCTCTGAAAAACAAACAAAACAAAAATAAGGTCATACCCAAGAGGAAAACAAGTTACAAAACTATTTAATAATAAACAACCCTCATTAACATGAGTTTTTGTAATCTTTCCCAGAAAAGTCAGATGGGTAGTGATTATAATCATTGGGATGTTCAAGTTAACGAGATAACGAATTTGGTACATACTAGGAGTAGGTTGCATCGTGATCCAAAAGCCAACCTGTGGGGGGGAACATGGGTGACAATCAGCAAGCACCACATAGAGCAATAATTGTAGACTGCAGTAAAACTATATGCTGCACAAATAGACGCCATTCGCAGAAAACCAGAAAAATGTACAATACCAGCTCTGTTTGTTTCCCTGGATTTCGATTTTTTAATAGGCTACAAATATCAGCCAACCACGGAGAGAACTGCAACCACGTGGAGTTGCTGGCTACATGGATGTATTACTGAAATTTGTACCTCCATGGGTGGCTACTTCGACCACGTGTTTTGTCCTCTGGTTTTGTCCCGTATGCCCACAAACGTCAAAAAACAAGACGAGTCGCGTTACGTCTAACTTCTGTACTTACTGAACAATCTTGTGACCGCACCCAGCCTGAACCAGCTCGATCTTCGTTAGAGATTCAAAGCAAGACGAGCCATTTTTAACTTTAATAAATTCTCTCAATTAGGTAATTTCATGACTGTTTATCCCAAAGCCATACGATACATTTCCTTAACCCGCCTGTGGAAATGACCACACTGATGTTTTACTACAACAGCTTTATACTCGACTTCCTCAAGTTCCTGGTGAAGTGAAAAAGCACATATTGATATTATACCGTCCCCTAGTGGGTGGAAATACACAGTGAGTCAATGACTACCAACCTGCTATGTGTTCGGCAGCATAACATAACAGACATATTTATTAAAAACAAACACAATTTGATAAATATACTACACTACATGATTTATTTTACAAACGTGTATTCCCGATTAAACTTTTTACATAAGTCACCTTACTTCCAAAACAATAGGATAAAAGCTAGTACAAAAGTTGCTCTACTTGTGAAAGGATCCTTTGAAGCTGAGTGTGTACACGTAGGTCTATACAATGCAATATGAATTTCTGTGAAAATGTGAATGAGAAATGCTTTTAAAAGTAAAAAAAAAAACATTGTTCAAACTATACACATAAGGATAAACAGAGCTGCATTAATGAAAATGTTATTTGCTAAAGCCATTAAGGGAAAGTCAGGACTTCAAGAGTGAGAACTTGACTGCAAATCAAAATGTATAATTATCTGGTCCAGTGAGAATTAGAAAATCTAGGAACTACAGAATATTAAAAGGTGCTATGAGCAGTATATATTTTTCATATTTCATAAAAATTACCCACGTGCGCCAAGGTACATGAGGTAAACAGGTTTAAATCAAATATTAATTTTACTACAGTTGAGGTATTAACAATTAAAAATAGGTTTTACATAATGGCCAAGTTGTTTCTGTTTACATTTTTTGTTTTGGTTCTAAAACTGCATTGCCTATCATCCAATCAGAAAAGAGACCATTGTCTTGATTTACACTGCAGTGCTGTTATCAAACCAGTATGAGTGCATGCTGCTTACAGTACCTTTAAAATATTGCACCAGGTAATTCTTAATATTGTTAATGGCAGTACTTTTGTACAAAGCATACAGTAACTTATTATAAATTTTATTTTAAAGCCTGGGTGAGGCATATGGTGGGACATTTTATCCATGTACAACCACAAAGACAAATTTCAGTCTTGTAACTGTAAGGGAAGGACTGCTTTGTATTTTCTGATATTGAAATTTGATGAAATTTTACTAAATGTTAGTGACATTTTTCATACTAAGAAATTTAAATCTTCAAACATTGATTTTAGAGGCAGAGTATAAACTATATTTTTGAAACAGATGCACATGTCTATTGTGGCTATAACTCGTTTTGCACCTGAATGAATGCAGTGATGCTTTGAAAAAAAACAAAAAACACACAATATACTGTACCTAAACACAAGTTAAATTAATCCTGACTAGGGGACAGAACTATTCTAACACATGGTTTAATATGTATGACATTAGACCAGACATAAAAGGATCAGATAGGGGAGTGTTTCTCATTTGGATTATGACTGATTAGGAACAGCCCTAATGTATCACATACAAAATATCCTATTTTCTTTGTTGGTTACAAAACCAACAATTAAGTGACAAAACGAACAAATATGCTTCAGGACCTGAGGATGACTCTCATAAAATGCAAATACATTTTTTTTTTTAAGATTTAATGACTATGTTTGTAAGCATATGCATAATGCGTAATGTGTATACTTGTATTATAATTTATTTTGATAAAATCAATTAGTATATTCAATTTCTATTGGTCAATTTAGTCTAGGCTTGGCTAACATAGCACTGTAAGCTATACAATATTGGTGCTCAACAATGATTACATATATTTGTCAAAATAAATATCAAAAGATATATGTTCATTTTATCTACTGTACGCAGATATATAGTGATGACATAAAAAAATTACAGGCAATGTATTTTTAAAATCCACAAAATATCAAAGAATAAAATGTTATAACAAAGGTTTGGAGAAATCGATGTGAAAGGGATTTGTTGGGCAATATGAAGTGAACATTTTAAAATCTCCCTTTTGTCTATAATATCCAGATGAAGAACGAATAGTAAAGGTGACTTGCTCTTCCCATTTGTCCTTCACTCAGTTGCTTTTAAAGTGTTTTGACAGTTTTGGACTCTCAGTTTCTCCATCTGGCTTTAGTTTCACAAATGTACTGTTATTCCTTTTCATGCACACAGGGGATTGTTGTGCTTCCTTGTAGAAGTAAAACCCCAGGGGTCCAAGGCAAAACAACTACACCTCAATACATAGTCCAGTCTGACAGTCTGTACTCAGGCCTAGCAGTTGATGGAGGCACAGTCAACTTTGGCTTTCCCTGCTGAACTTATGATCCTCATAAGGCAGTGTCCAAACTCCTCTAGGATCATCCTCTCGGCTTCGGCCTGAGTCTGATGAGTCTGTTCTGAACGTTTGGCACGCTCCAGCAAACACTCACACGTTGCTTCAAGGACCTCCTTTGTCACAAATGTGTATGGTAACCTACAGGAACAGAAACTCAATCAATGATTATTACATTCTGCTCCAGTTTTGATACTTTGTACAACACACCAGCATTTCACTTGAATAAACGCTGCTTTAGCTAGAATGTATCCATTGAGGTTTCCTATTAAGAGTATCTTTTGGAGATAGAGGTGTTCACTATTTCGGATATAAACAAATTTGCACAATCAGAGCTGAGTTATTGACTGACCTTATCTTTTTCTTAACATCTTAAATTTGACTGTTATCCAACTAGACAAGCTATAACCCTTAATTTTTCTTTATACAGAAACTCCCATAAGTTTGAATCACTGATGTGCAATACCAGCTTTCTCACTTCTGAATCAATACCAATCAATACCAGGTACCAGCCTTTACAGTCACAGCCATTGTTTTTTCTGCATGGATGTTACAAATTTTGGCTACTTTATGCCACTGGAGCAGCAGAACAGATTGGATTGAGTTGTACAATCCAACATCACATTGCTGTGCACAGATTAAGGAACTGGTGGAATGAGAAGTAGTTCTTTAAAATTAATATTAGAATAACATTTTTGCCATTACTATTAAAGTATTAATACTTTCATACTGGCATCAAATCAAAGTCTCTGGTATTGAAAGTATTGATACTTTATAGTATGATATAGATTTGCACATCACTAGTCATCTGTGCAAAGTTTTGAACCGTGCAATTAGGCACCAATGTTTTTTTCAAATATTTTACAGTCTAATTTAGGTTTTGTTTCACTGGGTGCATAAGCATGGTTAGGTTTCTCCAGTGCCCATATTCATCATGTGTTAAATGACAATAAAGATTAATTAAATATAATTATAGTAAATACCAGAGACTAATTTAAGATGTAATATGTACAGATGTTTTATACAGTACAGAAAAATTTTGAGTACCTTCCACTACCGGTGGGAATAACTGGAGCTGTTCTCATGAGCAGGTCAGAAATCTGTGAAGAAAGTTTGGTCTTGGCGGCAGTTTGCTGCTGCACTCGGACTTCTGCCGCATCAGCTAAATGCATCAGTGTCTTCCTCTCTGGACTTTCCTCAAAGTTCTTACAGCCGATACACTTACAAATTGATGAGCACATGATTTTAGCCTTAATAAAAGAAAGAGAAAATAAATCTTAAATTTTTAGTTTTCATAAAAAGTGAAAGGAACAAAAAAACATGCTTTGAGAAAAAAAAAATCAAACTTAGACTCCAATAAATGTATGACATCTGACCTCGTAGCATTCGCAGTAATTCTTGAGACAGCCTGATCGTTTGCAGTTACAACCTTTGCTGTGCCGACGATCTGATTCTCCTTCTTTACCTTTACCAATCTTCGGCTTGAAGGCCTCAGGATTTCGGTCCAAACATGTCTGTGAATACAATTTGGAGTTGATCAATCTTTCTTTAACATATTGCAATTCCTAATCACATCAACACAAAGAGCTTCCATTTACCTTTATTGCCTTAAGGCGCTCTGTTTCATGCTCAAGGTTATTAAAACAGTTGTTGCAGTTACAGTTATTGCAGAACTCCCCATTTGCAAAACAGTCACAATATCTAGAAAAATCAAAACAAATGAACAGATTAAAAACCTACATGGAACTTTGAAATGCACCTCATTTTTACCCAACAACATGGTATAAAATAAAAGAAGTACAATAATCATTTCAGGTTATA
Organism: Bostrychus sinensis; assembly: GCA_020698575.1. NCBI lineage: Eukaryota > Metazoa > Chordata > Actinopteri > Gobiiformes > Eleotridae > Bostrychus > Bostrychus sinensis. The sequence goes on from CM036239.1 coordinate 15,723,224, forward strand.
CTTACAGTTTGAGACATTGTGACTTGGTGCAGTTGCATGGTTTTCTTGGTCTGGATGTGGACTCTGCTGTTGACAAGCTGTGTTAATGAAAAAAAAAAGCTTAGTATAAACTAATGATACTCAACCCCAGCCACATTTTTCTTGCATATTTTGATTGGGCACTAAACTGAAAAATACTGTCTTTAGAAACCAAATAAAAAGATGGCATGCCTTTTTTGGTTGTGTAGTATTAGGACGTAAAGCACAGCTGTCCAGCAGAAGCTCACTTTTTCTGTGGTGTGGTAAAGCCCTGCTGAGCCAAGTCGGAAGCTGCTAGTCACTGGCTACTATTGCACACTGACCGTTATTCCAAATGGGATGACAGAAAAAGGCACTACGGGCTACAAGAACTGTTGTCCCGGTATGATGTGGGACTGCTGAACAGGTCTGGTCCTACTTTGGTAGATGTTTAAATTTATGCTGGTCCAAATGTTTCCTGTTGACCTCAGGCAGGCACTTGGACTTTTCTACTGCAAGGACCTGCTATTGTGATGGCTGTAGTATGCGGTTTACTATTGCCTTGGTCAAAAAAGACAATGTTTGGATTGTAGCATATGTTGTCCTAAAACCTACTGATACTATTGATGGTGTCTTTACAGATGTTTTCAGACAGGCACCCCATACCATTAAGCGTGCTTTTGTACTGTAGGCTGATAACAGTGGTCATACTACCCAAAAGACATTAAACATTTTTACTGATCTGACCATAAAACAGTTTTCCCCTTTGCCTCAGTCCTTTTTCAAATGAACTTTGGGAAATGAGAAGTGACATTTTTTGGGTCGTGTTCACATAATCATTGAACACGAAATGCATTTACTTGCTTTTGTGGATGCAGTGATTTCCTTGCTTGTATGTACTTCACATTTGGTCAATAAAGCTTATTCTGAATCCTGTCTGTTTTAACTGAAGTGCTGCATTAAGATCAGAAGTACGACCCTTAGCCTTACCCTTCTTTCTGAAATTATTCAACAAGTTTGAAATGTATTTTTATTTGCCATTGTACGTCTTTACTTCTGAGAGACTCTGGTACATTGACCAAATTGCTGATAAACTCCTTGAGAGAACTCAAGAAAAGAGGAATTTAGCTCTGTGTGTTACGCCGTGGAACTCAGTACAAGATGTGGAAATCTCCAACTATACGCCATGATGCACAGACCGTTCAGGGGATACTACTTCATGCACAGATTACTAATCCAGGTGGGTTTAGGTCCCGCAAAATTATAGACATATCTCTTGCAAAACTACTGGTGGGTCAGCGTGAAGTTGGCAGCTTTCACACCACAGACGCACCGCTGCAGGGTACGGCTGGTGCGCCGCTCCCAGACCTCCTGTTTGGAGCAGTCTGAGAGCGTCCGTTTAGTGTGCACCTAAGTGTGGCTACTGTGTTCACACTGACCCAAGCACACCGCACTCAGGTCGAAGCCTCTTTTGTGCCGACCTAAACAGTGCCAGTGTGAAAACGCCCTTGTAACTATGGTCTATGGGATGCTACACACTCAGCTTCAAACTGTCCCAGTACATGCAAAAGGTCCAGGCTTCAAGCCAGCAACATTTGTATAAAGCAAAGCTGAGATCCTGCAGTCCTGTGCCCCTTTACCTTCAGTTTCTGTCAACACCATGCACCCAGTCTGAAATAGTAAGATGCAAACCAAACTGCTGTTCTTTTATACAGTGCTACAGCTACTTGGCATAAGTACATTTAACATTACAGATTTTATATGCTTGTCAAAAACATAAAAAACGTGTTATTCTTTACCCATTAAGTGGTAGTCTGGCCTGAGTCTGGATGCTAGTTGATGCTGAAAAACCAGGGCTGCTGGCAAGGGTCACGAAGGGAGACTGCTGCAGCTAAACAGTGAATGAAGAAAGTGAATGTGCTTTTTCACAAGTGCAGAATTTTGCGACAAAAGCAGTTCATCCTACCTGTGTGACATATTGAGCTGGCACAACTGCATATCCTACATTTCCACCCCCAGGAGCTGGTGCCAGTACAGTGCCTGGAGGCAAGTTGGTGAAGTTGGGCTGGATCTGGGGTAAGGGGGTTGCGGGCATAATCAGGCGCTGCTGGGTCTGAGGGGTGGACACCACCTGGGCAGTCGTTGTCAAAGGCTTTGGTGCCACCTACAGAGAACAAATAACTTTAGCTAAAATTGAGGAAAAGATGCTAACTAAAAAGCTGATACCTACCTGTTTTACAGACTGCGCAGGGACTGATTGGGACCGACATCCGAACTGCTCCAGTACTTACCATCATCGGTTTGGCTAAGGTATATTAGAAGTTTGGAATTAAAAAATAAACAAACTTCCAGTTTAATATTTTAGAAGTAATATTGAATACTATCTGCTTTTAAGTCACCTGTTTGAACAGAGTTTGTGCTGGGACCACTGGATTGTGCTGTGCTGCTCGCTGTTGTTGCTGTGACAAGACGAATGTACTGGAACCTGCTACCTGGTACTTGTATCTGCTGCACATTTGGCTGTGTGGCCAGTGGAATGAGGGTTTTGAACTGAGAGCCGCTGACACCACCCACTGCCACAGACTGGACAGGTTTAATATTCTAAAACAGAAGACAGAGCTCAAGGCTACAAATAAAATGAGAAAACAGTCAATTTTAATCTATTCACCTAGTGAAGTTGCTATTGCATTTAGTGCTTTGGAGAGTCCCTATCAAGCCTATATGAATGAACTGGGTAATGTACTAAACAGAAGACATGCTATAACTGTATATAACTTATAATATAGTTTTGCACAGTATAGAGATAAATTAACTGATTTAAGAAAAAAAAAGAAGAGGATGATATATATCTCTATCTCTATCTATATATCTATATCTTTATCTCTATCTATCTATCTATCTATCTATATCTATATCAGACTGAAATAGGATTTGGAGAGGTTTTGTAAAATCCATTTCTTTACTACTTTATACTGACAAGTTGCTGCTCGTCCTAGCTGGATCTTTCTGCATCTTACCTGTGCTGTTGCTTGGCTAGTGACCACTTTGACAGGTGAAGCTGATGTAGACTGCTGAACAGCAAGTATCTGCTGGCCAAGTGCTACATTAACAGGCAGAGTGACTGACTTCTGAGGGGCGCTGGGTGTTGGAGATGCCACAGATACTACAGTTACCTGGAAACATAGGGAAAAGTACAATATAGATTGTTACACATAAAGTTATCCATGTTTCAAAGTAGTAGAAAATGTTGGTTTAAAAAAGATTTAGCAAAAGGAAAATGACTAAAGCTGTGCATCTATATCGATCCAAACAGAACTGATGGATGGTAGAATGCATTTTAAGTCAATGTTAGATAAAACAAAGAGAAATTTAGATGTGGCCTAAAGACAACCAGTGTATACTAAGCCATGAGTTACACTTTTGGGATCTAAATTAATCTTTAATCAGGTGGTCCTGTGTATATTGTCTGTCACACTGACAGACAATATAACAAAAAAGCTGCATGTGACAATAAAGTATGTACTCTGAGTGATATGATACACAATATAAAATAAGTCACCAACAATTTCTTAATTTAAATGCTAAAAATAATATTAATCGTAACATATATAATAATTAAAGTAAAAATGTGTTATCTTGTAAATTAATCAGTTTTATTGTGCATTAATTGCAAAAAAACAAACAAAAAAAACAATCGTACTTATTTGTTAGATTTCTACCACAGCAACAACTGCATTTGTCACTTGTCTTTTAAAAGAGTTTACCTTACTCGGAGTCTTCAGTGGGGAAATTGCAATCTTCTTGCCTGAGATGCTCTGTATATTAGTGCTATGAGCCTCAGCCAAATTAATGGTCCTGGCAGGCAACACAGGCGAAGTCTGTGTTAGAACCCGTCCTAATTAGGGAAATGGTAAATATGAGCTGCAAAGTAAATTAAAAAAAAAAAAAAAAAAAAAAAAAAATGGCATAAACTTGCCTGCAATAACTGGAGACTGAGGACTGACACCTTTGCTGTTAACAGTTTTTGTGATGATAAACTTAATTGGTGCAGATGATGATACAGGTGTCTTTTTAGCAATCTGTGAAACAAATACATTATATTTGCATCTCAAAAATAGTGGCACTACTAAAAAAACTAAATATACACATGTAGGACAGTGGGGTTTGTAATATGAAATGAATTTTATTTTTGTAAACATTAACATTGTATAAGTATAACAAACTTAAAAGTTAATTTAAATTTTAGGTCTCTTGGGTTAGGGTTAAATTAAAATACAACTGTTATATGCCTAAACTATTCAATTGAGAACAGTTTTATAGCATAATAATGCATACCTGTACAGTCTTTAGCTGCTGGGCTTGTAATGTAGTCACCTGATTAGTTGTACCTCCTACAAGTGGCTTGAGTTCAGATCTCCCACCTATAGACACAACTTTAAATTGTGGAGTTTGGGTCTTAAGGTCTCCAGATGTTGGGCCAACAGTTGCCTTGGAGCCAGCGTGTGGTAACTGCAGAACTATGGGCTGCCCAGACTTCCCAATTGCCGTAACCAACAGTTTCTGGCCTTCTTGCTTAATGACTTGATGTGAAGTAACAGCTGATTTTGCTGCTTCTGTAGCTTGAGCTGAAGCCACCTTGTTGAGAATAATTTGATGGTTTGCAGCAGAAATGGTGAAGGGGGCAGAGAGTTTTTGCAATCCACTTGTTGAGACAGTAGCTCCAGTTACACTGTCTGTAGTTTTGGTGGAGGCGGTGGAGGTGGCAAAAGATGGTTTGAGAGTGGGGAGGGTTGATGATATACTAGAAATGGACACTGGAATTTGATTTCCGGCACTGCTGCTGAGTGCAGAGTCTTTAGAGGTGGGTGTAACTAGTGTTTGTTCTGCTGAACAGGCACCTGAGGAGAGGCTTATACTTTCTGATGCCACAGGTGTGTCAGTTTCCATCGGAACCGATGTGTCATCGGTGGCCTTTGACTGTACAGTGTTTCCATCGGATTGAGAGTGAGGTATGTCCTCAATGGCCTCAGTATCCATTATCTCATCTGGAAGGAGGCTGTTGAGCTCTGGGGACACCACATCCATGACTGCCAGTCTAGGTAGTCCCTGGGTACTAAATGAAACATATACAAAGCCACAAATCAACATAAGCTAAGCTTGAGATAAATAATGTACATTGCAAGAAAAAAAGTAAACATTAGGTATGTTAACTTTCCAAATTTAGATGAAAACAGATCCGGATGCCTATTAATATAGTTCCTAATAAATATCTAAACCTTCACACACAAAAATAGGCATTTTTCATATTTTCTGCAAAACAGAAGAAGAGTTGTTATAGCTAGCATATTAGCTGTAAGAAATACATAATTTGACTACTTTTGGCTCCATTAAAGCATAACATATGTGTCACCAAATCAAATGAGAAGTGCAAGTTAATAAACAGAGGTTGACAGCTGTTGCGAGCTGAGCTAGGCCGGAGTGATCATCGCAGGCATATCTGTCTTACTGTACTGTTCAACATATACTCTATGAACACTACCCACAACATAGCACTCACTCAGCTCAGTGAGTGTAGTATACTTTCAAGTCCTGTGGTCAAATAAGGAAATGTAAACAATGCACTGCAGAACACTACATAAACACACATGGCAATGGTCTTACCCAGGACAATGTAAGAAAGCGTAAAGCAGGTTGTTGGCTTCGTTACTATTTCAGGCCGGGGTTGGATTTCGAAAGATCCGCCATTTTTATATCGTCATCAGCTCAGCTAGCTCTCGGCTAACAAACAGCTATGTCGCATTAGTATATGTGCTTAAAACTTATTCAGGGGCCAAAACACACAAAGAGTCCACAAAACATAGCAGACATGTATGGGTATAGACAACAAACTAGCTGCTGTTTGCTAAGGTTAGCGACAACTTAACTGTTTGTATGAGTATGCAACGTAAATAACGCTAGCTTTCAATAACTGAGTCAACTAATGTATCACAAAGGACGGGACAATTTGCAAAATAATTATTAATTGTTGCAATATGTAAGGAGGGGCAAATGCTTTACATACTTTAACTCTTGAGATGGTGCACAGATGACATAAACATGGCAGAATAACACACCACGGGATCGTTTTCTGCCTTAACATTACTAAAAAACAAAATAAAGCCGTATTCCGCTGTAATACTGAGAGGGACGTGCCATACATCTGAATAAAGTCACGCATCGGAAATAAAATTAGGATCAAAATTGCGCATGTTGACTTTAAACTTATGGGACGTATAAAACGGAAACAATTTCACAAAATAAAGGAAAGTTAGTATCTTCTAGTTTAATTTGCCACAGTATATGAACAATACCGTGGCCCATTTGCGCCGCTTTGGTGTCTACCTTTAGTGCATCAGTGTTATCATTATTATCAGCCTCATCAAGTTAGCTCAGCAGTAGGACAACTGTACCATAGCAAACTTGCTGAGCTTGCTAACCCCAGCTAGCTAGCTGCAATATGCTCCATAAACCTAAGCAATTGTTAAGGACCCTGCTTTTTGTCACACGTAGCGCAGAAAACCCTCAATCGGCCTTCTCTTGTGTCTTACCTACCAGTGTTTTTTTACGATGAGCAACGGTTGCAGATAAAATGAGAAAAGGAAAAGCGATTGTTCAAAATACCGCGCCGAGCGCCATTCCTCCCTGACATTTCACAAACCAACCACGCCCTCCGCGCCTTACGTCATCACGTAGAAACGCCTTAAAGCCGCAGCAACACAGCCGCCGCGTTCAGTGCAGTCAGAGGTGAAAGGTAAAAGCTGAGGGTTTCTTTGATGAATACAAGTTTTACCTCAAAGAGACTTTGAGATGATCAGTCATTGTCCCCAGTCAAGTCAGTTCCGCATTGTATACCATCTTTAGCACAAAACATACAACTTGACGCACCGAACTGAATAGAACAACTGAAGAAATTAGCCTGATAAGAGGTGTACGAACAGGTTTATTAGAGCCCATTTTGATCACTTCTCAAAACCTATAGGTAAACTTACAGTGGAGTGCATTTTTTTTCGTAACCATATACATATACAATTACTATTTAGATTACATAATTTGTATCCAAAATCATGTTAAACAAATGACATTTGTTTACTCCCAAATGTAAGCAACGAGTGCTCGTTTTGTCTGTGTGATGGTGAAAGTATTGAACATGTCTTTCTAGAGTGTCCTCGAGTTTCTGTATTTTGGTCTGGTTTACAAAGTTATCGTACAGGAATGTTTGGAAAAAGTTTTATATTATCTAAACTTCATCTTTAATAAATAAATTCAAAAGTGTCCATAATCACCCAGTATAGACAATACAGTTGCTTTCAGAATGATTTAGGATTTTCCTTTTTCTTTTCTTTTTTTTTTTTAAGAATTACAGTTTATTTAAATTAATGACTGTATCACAGATCAAATAATTATGTCCGTATCCTCCTTTAAATATTCATAATGTAAAGTAGCACTACTATCAGTCATCAGAGCTTCTTGAACAGTAGGCTACTAGAAGTGCATAACATAAGAGGGAATTAAAAAGTAAAAGTTACGAGCCAGTCTTTTATTGCGGTCAGCCAGCCGGTGTTTTCGTTTTTCCGTGGTCATGTGAGCCGCTCACAAATTTTGAGTGCACTATTATTCCTTTCTTTACGGTAACTTACATTATTATTATTATTATTATTATTATTATTATTATTATTATTATTATTATTATTATTATTATTATTATTATTATTAACATATATTATGAAAGAATACCAAATAAAACAAAATCTGATGAGTGTTTGAGGTGGAATTAAAATGCATCTATTTCTTCATAAGCCCAAGAAAAAATAGCGCCAGTGTACTAAGTACTTCTACCAGCAGTACCTTTAATGTGTAGGCTATTTTTTGTGTATTTGTACTTCAGAGTACCTAGTTATGTGCAAAATTAGACTCAATGTGCTGACTTTACAACTGAATAAAAAATGTATTTTAAAAAATGGACAATGAAACCTGCTGATATCTATTTAGTACACCTAGTACTACTACCACCTAGAGTATGAAGTACTTTTACTGTGTACTTTTTATGTAATTGTACTTCAAAGTACCTAGTTATGAGTAAAATTAGACCCAATGTGCTGAGACTGAATAAAGAAATTATTTACAAATAGGACAAAATGAAAACTGCTGATTTAAATTTAGTACACCTAGTACTATTACCACCCAGAGTATGAGATACTTTTATAGAGTACATTTTGTGTAATTGTACTTGAAAGTACCTAGCAATGACTAAAATGAGATTCAAAGTATTGATTTTAAGATTGAGTAAAAAAAACTTATTTAACAAAAAGACGTAATGAAACCTGCTAATATATTTAGTACTAGCACCTGTGAAGTGCAATTACATATAAACTACACAGTAAAATATGTAATTGCACTTCATAGTTCCTAATTATGAATAAAATTAGACTCAGTGTGCTGAGACTGAATAAAAAATGTATGTACAAAAAGGACATAATAAAACTACAAATATATATTTAGCACATCCAGGACTACTACCACTGAGAGTATGTAATCATTTTACTGTGTACTTTTAAGTCCCAAATATAGCACATTGAGTCTAATTTTACTGATTATTAGGTACTTTGAAGTACAATTAAATAAAAAACTACACAGTAAAGTATTAGTACTAAATGCACTTAATACATATTAGCAGGTTTTATTATGTTCTTTTGTGAAATAAGTTTTTTACTCTCAAAGTCAGCACATTGAGTCTAATTTTGCACATAACTAGGTACTTTGAAGTACAAATACACAAAAAAATAGCCTACACATTAAAGGTACTTCAATGGAGTTAAAGTGGTACTAAAGGTAGGCTACTGGCAGAGGTGGGACCAAGTCACTGTTTTGCAAGTCACAAGTAAGTCTCAAGTCTTTGGCCTCAAGTCCGAGTCAAGTCCCAAGTCAATGCAAACAAGTCCAAGTCGAGTCTCAAGTCCTACACTTTCTGTTTCGAGTCCTTTCAAGTCTTTTTAACCCTTAGGACTCTAAACTTAATGTTTGTCACGTTTTATATTGTTGAATTTATTCTCATGTCCCACATTAGAAAAACAAATATACGACAAACAGATGGTAAATTTTTTGCTGTACTATTTACATTTATTATTTTAATTTTAATTTATTATTTAGTTATTTACAAGTTATTGTAACACCCTAAGGCTAGAAGAGGCCTACACAGAAAACAGGTTTCTGAATACTAAAAAACTTTACTTTAAAGCCAAGTTCTTTAGTATCAGTGATGTACAATAAAGCTAAATACCTCACCAGTACATTGTACACTGCTCAAAAAAATAAAGGGAACACTTAAACAACACAATGTAACTCCAAGTCAATCACACTTCTGTGAAATCAAACTGCGTCCACTTAGGAAGCAACACTGATTGACATCAATTTCACTGCTGTTGTACAAATGGAATAGAAAACAGGTGGAAATTACAGGCAATTAGCAAGACACCCCCAATAAAGGAGTGGTTCTGCAGGAGGTGACCACAGACCACTTCTCAGTTCCTATGCTTTCTGGCTGATGTTTTGGTCACTTTTGAATGCTGGTGGTGCTTTCACTCTAGTGGTAGCATGAGACGAAGTCTACATCCCACACAAGTGGCTCAGGTAGTGCAGCTCATCCAGGATGGCACATTAATGCGAGCTGTGGCAAGATGGTTTGTTGTGTCTGTCAGCGTAGTGTCCAGAGCATGGAGGCGCTACCAGGAGACAGGCCAGTACATCAGGAGACGTGGAGGAGGCCGTAGGAGGGCAACAACCCAGCAGCAGGACCCCTACCTCCTCCTTTGTGCAAGGAGGAACAGGAGGAGCACTGCCAGAGCCCTGCAAAATGACCTCCAGCAGGCCACAAATGTGCATGTGTCTGCTCAAACGGTCAGAAACAGACTCCATGAGGGTGGTATGAGGGCCCGACGTCCACAGGTGCAGGACATTTGGCATTTGCCAGAGAACACCAAGATTGGCAAATTCAACACTGGTGCCCTGTGCTCTTCACAGATGAAAGCAGGTTCACACTGAGCACATGTGACAGACGAGACAGAGTCTGGAGACGCCGTGGAGAACGTTCTGCTGCCTGCAACATCCTCCAGCATGACCGGTTTGGCAGTGGGTCAGTAATGGTGTGGGGTGGCATTTCTTTGGGGGCCGCACAGCCCTCCATGAGCTCGCCAGAGGTAGCCTGACTGCCATTAGGTACCGAGATGAGATCCTCAGACCCCTTGTGAGACCATATGCTGGTGCAGTTGGCCCTGGGTTCCTCCTAATGCAAGACAATGCTAGACCTCATGTGGCTGGAGTGTGTCAGCAGTTCCTGCAAGATGAAGGCATTGATGCTATGGACTGGCCCCGCCCATTCCCCAGACCTGAATCCAATTGAGCACATCTGGGACATCATGTCTCGCTCCATCCACCAATGTCACGTTGCATCACAGACTGTCCAGGAGTTGGTGGATGCTTTAGTCCAGGTCTGGGAGGAGATCCCTCAGAAGACCTTCCGCCACCTCATCAGGAGCATGCCCAGGTGTTGTAGGGAGGTCATACAGGCACATGGAGGCCACACACACTACTGAGCCTCATTTTGACTTGTTTTGAGGACATTACATCAAAGTTGGATCAGCCTAGTGGTGTGTTTTTCCACTTTAATTTTTTTTTTTTTTTTTAGCAGTGTATATTCATTGTACCAATAAACTGTACTCTTCTGGCCTTGCCAGATGTTCACAGGCTTCAAATAAGAGTCCTCTCACATTTGAAGATTTACAAAGTGAATACTGCTCACTATACAGAATAGCGACACCTGTGGGAAAAAGGGGTACTGCAGGTTCATGATGTATGGTCAGAGCCATGAGCTCCAGCTCCAACACAGAGACAACACTGCAGAAAGCTCCAGCTGTGTTCATTTTTCACTGTTTACTGTCTAAGCTCACCGTGCACAGGTAAAGATCTCCTCTGTGTAATCACATAAAGCTGAGTGTGCGTCACGTGATTCACGAAGTCTCTCTCAGACTCCACATATTCACCGTTAGACCTCTATTGCAAATGATTATTTTTTACTTTTAGATTTTTTTTATTTGTTGATTTTGTTTTAAGTTTTATTAAGTGTAATCTGCACCTGAACGCCTCATGTCTGTGTCTGGGATGAGCTGCTCTCAGCTGTGAGGAGAGGGAGGGTCACCGTCCGCGTTCTTCGGACATTAAAACTAAGTTCTGGTGACTAAATAACTATCTTTTATGATTGTGCTTGGAGTAAAACATCGGAGGAACTGTGTGAAAAGTCCGCGAGTTCTCGACGATAGAGCGTTATAATTAGACGCGCGTGTATTTGATATCAATAATGGTTGTAAAACTTTAACGCTCCGTATCTCTGTGATTTCTGAGTCTAACAACACAAAACAAAGACTGACATAAAGCTTAAAATCTCCTCTGCTGTTATGTCAAAATGTCATGTGCTGCTACAGCTCAATACACTTTATTGTGCATCAGAAAACACGCACTAGTAACATGCGCAGGGAGAGAAAGTGCCCATTACTGCGCGAGGAGTTTAATTAGGCTAATTGTTTCTCGCACACTTAAAAAAAATCATACTTTTATTTCTTTGAGAAGCATCAAGTCTTCTCAAGTCACAGGGCTCAAGTCCGAGTCAAATCTCAAGTCATTGGTGTTCAAGTCCAAGTCGAGTCTCAAGTCTTAGTCCATTTCATCAAGTCGAGTCTAAAGTCATCAAATTAGTGACTCGAGTCTGACTCGAGTCCAAGTCATGACTTTCAAGTCCACACCTCTGGCTACTGGTGGTAGAAGTACTTAATACACTGGCGCTATTTTTTCTTGGGCTTATGAAGAAATAGATGCATTTTTATTCCAACTCAAACACTCATCAGATTTATTTGGTATTCTTTCATAATATATGTTAATAATAATATAAAGTTGTGTAACTGTGCTTCTTCAAGTCAGCGATTAACGCTCGCTCTGACAGTTACCGTAAAGAACCGTATAATAGAGCACTCAAAATTTGTGAGCGGCTCACTTAACCGCGGAAAAACGCGGCTTGACTGCAGTACGCTACTTTCTTTAAAAATATGTTGCTTGTCTACTCCTCATGTAAATGGATCATAATAAATAAATAAGTTTATCCACTCATCCCAAGTATCTACCATTCAATGTGGTATCCATCCAATGTATCCACCCCATAGAGATAAATAAAACCCAACCACCAGAAGCGGAAGTGATTCCCTTCTTTCAGGGGTCAGAAAACCGGAGCTGTTGACATCTAGCGAGACAACAATGGCGACCGAAGTAAAACAGGAGCTCTCACAACTGATGAATTCAAGTGGATCTCACAAAGACTTAGCTGCTAAGTTAGTATTCGTCATAGGAGAAAAACTAAGACGCGTTTACTTTATCACACAGGGAATATGAACGACATAGTTTTTAGAAAAGTGCAAGCTAAGCTAACATTAGCTTTGTAGCTTCATTGGCTTTACATTGGTGTGGATGAAAATTATTGTCAGTTTTTGTTTTCCTACCATTTATAAGGTTATGGTTACCATTTTGTTGGGTGATCTGACGCTATGCTAATAGGTTTTAAAACATAGGTTTTAAATTTGTTGCATAGTGGTATTTCACATTTAAAAGAGGACAAGGTTTCTGTAATTGGTTAAACGCCTATTTTTTTTATAACAAACACTTAACGTTACATTTACATTCAGTACATATTAGTTGTGCTTTACGTTTGGATGATGGGTTATTTTATTTGGTTCAACAGTCTTCTGATTTATATAACGTTAATACCCTTGTATTGTCCTAGATATCGTCAAATTTTGGAAAAGGCTTTACAATTTACAGGCGCAGATCAACTGGAATCCCTGAAGGCATTTGTTGAAGCAAGTAGGATATGCTTGATCTTATTTTATTTCACTTTTACTGCTGAATTCATTTTTGTTTTTAAGGTTGTGAGAGTGTTTTGTTTGTTTTTTTTGTCTGATTTTTTTAGTGGTTAATGAAAATGTCAGTCTTGTGATCTCAAGGCAATTACTAACTGACTTCTGCACACATCTGCCTAACCTGCCGGATGCCACAGCAAAAGCTGTGTATCACTTCACATTGGAAAGAATTCAGCCCAGGGTGATCTCCTTTGAGGAACAAGTAAATTTTCACACATTCTTTCTGGCAAAGTCAACATTGTTAGTTTTAGAAGCATATTCATTCATTAGATTAGATACTTAATTGGTTCTGAGGGGAATTTAATAGTTTTTAAAAAATTGTGTAATTTTTAAACTTTATCCAGCCCCAACCCAGAGTTTTTGAATACACTGAGTTTCACAGAGTATTTATTTTAAAATGTATAAAACTGTATTTTTAGGTGGCCTCAATCAGACAGCATTTAGCAACCATTTATGAAAAGGAAGGAGACTGGAGAAATGCTGCCCAGGTTTTAGTTGGAATACCTCTGGAAACAGGACAAAAGTAAGTTTCTTTAAGCTGTGCTTGTATACGTTCATAATATAATTGCAAGTTTTTAGCATGTTCTTATCATGTGATTTTCTGCTCCCTAAGGCAATATAATGTTGATTATAAGTTGGATACCTATTTGAAAATTGCCCGGCTTTACTTAGAAGATGATGATCCAGTACAGGCTGAAGCTTACATAAACAGAGCTTCACTGCTACAAAATGAATCTTCAAATGAACAATTGCAGATCCATTACAAGGTAATATTAAAAAAAAAAAAAAAAACATCCAGCTTTTACTGTTAACAAGGAAACCATTAATCTTTCATGTTTTTGTAGGTGTGTTATGCCAGAGTACTAGACTTTAGGAGGAAGTTCATTGAAGCTGCACAAAGATACAACGAGCTGTCTTACAAGTCAATTGTCCATGAAAGTGAACGACTGGAAGCACTGAAACATGCTCTGAATTGTACTATACTGGCGTCTGCAGGTATTTCTGAATTAAATCCCCATAATAAACATTTGGGTCCATAAGTATTTGATCACTGACACAAGTTTTGTTATTTTTGCTTACAAATACAATATGTGCTTAAAGTGCGGGCCCTCAGCTGTAATTTGAGGCTTTTCACATCCAAATTGAACAAAAGCTTTAGGAATTGCAGCTCTTTCATGTGTAGCCACTTTTTCAAGGGCTCAAAAATAATTGGACAGTTGCTTCAAAAGCTATTTCATGGGCTGCATGGGCTTTTCCCTCATTGATCAATCATAAACTGAGCAGATAAAAGGTCTGGACTTGATTCCAGGTCTTACATTTGCATTTGCATTTGAAAGCTGTTTCTGTGAACCAAGAACATGCAGTCTTTCAGTGGAAGAGAACTAGACCATACTTAGTTTGGATAAAAAAAATGGTGAAAAAAAAATTCACAACAGCTACCTCAGTGTAGAACATTCTCCAGGAAGTAGGTCTATTAGTGTCTAGGTCCACCATAACAAGAAGACTTCATGAGAGAAAATACAGATGGTTCAACATGAGGCACAAACCACTGATCAGCCTCAACAACAGAAAGGCCACATTAGACTTGGTCAAAAAACACCCAGAAAAGCCAACCCAGGTCTGGAACAGCATTCTTTGGACAGATGAGACTCAGGTCAACCTGTACCAGAATGATGGGCAGAGAAAAGTCTGCAGAAGGCTTGGAACGGCTCATGATCCAAAGCACGGCACAGCTTCTGTAAAACACGGTGGAGCTACACTTTAAAAAGCTGTAATTCTTAAACCATTTTTCCGATTTGGATGTGAATACCCTCAAGACAGTGTGCACTGTAAGCACATATTGATTATATAACTATATAATTGTGTATGTGTCCAAATAATTATGGCCCTAACTGTTTCTGCAGCATATAAAACAAAAGCTGAAACATTTTAAATACCGTTGTTTTTTGTTTTCATTTTATTGCACACACATTTTCCTGCTAATTAAAAGAATTTAAACTGCGTAACATAAAGTGCACTGTAATTAGGCACACTATAATGCAGTTAAAGCTGCATTAAAAACCAAGGTACCACTATTAACAGTGTTGAATACAGGTGAAAAGACACTAAGTAGGAAGGCTTCGTCAGTGACCTTGACCTAGAGAAGCCCCAGTGCTGTGCTTGCATGTAAAAGTTAAGCTAAACATGGAAATTGTTCTAATCATGGGGACTCATAGGCTCATCACATACCTATTTTCATCCAGGGCTGTTTATCAAGCACACAAGGTCTCGAACAGAAGTGTGCCCTGGTTGTGTGCACATAAATTAGTAAATAATCTACAAACCAATTTTTACAAGATAATTTACATTTTGTATATTGTTTGTTCAAGGCCAACAGCGCTCCCGCATGCTAGCCACTCTTTTCAAAGATGAACGCTGTCAACAGCTTGCTGCTTACGGTATACTGGAGAAAATGTATTTGGATCGTATTATTAGAGGAAACCAACTACAGGAGTTTGCAGCAATGCTCATGCCCCACCAGAAAGCCACCACAGCAGATGGTGAGTAAAAGATCAGATGAAAAGATACTGCAAGTACTGTGTAATAATCTTTAATATCTCATACAAATTAAATCATGATTAATGACTTGCTCGTAGACTGTCCAGTAGCAATAGTGTTAGTAGGCGTGTTTGAGTCCAGTTTTTATTAGATTTTGCTTACACTTGCCATCAGTAGTTAAACATACTGTTGCTCTGAAAAGATTTATTATATTTTATTTACATATTTTGATCCAATACTGGAAGTTGTAGCTGTTTGTTCCACATTGTAATTTCTGCCCTTTAGGATCCAGCATACTAGACAGAGCAGTGATTGAACACAACTTGTTGTCAGCAAGCAAACTCTACAATAACATCACTTTTGAAGAATTAGGGGCATTGTTGGAAATCCCTCCAGCAAAGGTGAGACATAAGTTAAAATAACAGATAATATAATGTATGCTTTTGTGCATCTGCTGCTGTTACACTAAACAAACTGCCTCTGTCTTTTTTCGTGGTGTGAATCTACCTTGGAGTAACCTTTTTTAGATGTTTAGAACTCATCTGAGCCCTTTTGAAAGTACCAATGTCTCTGTTAGTTTAAAGGACCCCTGTGCCAGCACATAGAGCTGCGTAATGTTCGCCTCTTCAAAAAGGAATTAAGAAATATTTAAAGGTGTTTTAAGTATTTGTGCATTTTGGGAAATACTTTGACATCTGGATCAAAGCCAAGACTGGACCATGGGCTGCTTTTTAGAGATGACTGCACTATACTTTGTGAATTTATATGGTATATGAGAAATTATGTATACTTGGAGATTCCAGTTTCTCTTTTTCTTCTATAAGGCTGAAAAAATTGCTTCTCAAATGATTACTGAAGGACGCATGAATGGCTTCATTGATCAAATAGATGGCATCGTACACTTTGAGAGTAAGTACTTTTTACCTTGTATAACATTTTTGAATGTAATGGGGATATGGCAAAGTAGTGGTATTGTGCAAAATTAGAAGTTTTCAGCACTTTTTGTCTTACAGCCCGTGAACCCCTTCCCACCTGGGACAAACAGATACAGTCTCTTTGTTTCCAAGTCAACAACCTGCTGGAGAAGATCCGACAGGCTGCACCAGAATGGGCTGCACAGGCCATGGAAGCCCAGATGACCCAATAAACCTCAGATTAAAGTGCTCCAAAGTTGTAAAGTTTGTCTCCGTGTTTTGGTCTCTTAAATGAAAAGTTATCAGAAATCCTTGGATTTAATCTTTACAGTTACTGTATTTTTAGTGTTTGCTGCCATTTCTGTGATTTACTATAACATGTGCATGTGATTAAATCACTGGCATTGTTTTGTATGTATGAAAAATGCATATGTATTAATATACAGTAGAAATCAAACATGAACAAACGTTAGGTCCACACAACCTGTTTTTTTTAAGTTTTTGCAATGTGTTACTGTGACAACATGAAACTTCATACAATTATTAAATTATAAGCTGAGACAAACTGGGTTCGCTGCAGCCCTTCTCTTTATTACAAATTACAGTTGTTACTATTAATGTAAGTCTTTTAGTTATAAATAGTATTTATACAACAGTGTTTGGCTCATTAAATCCCTGTAGAAACGCCAAATTTGTTACAAAATGAATCCAGGTTTTTTTTTAATTGATAAATTTGTAGCCCCTCTTGCAACTTTTTTGCCACGTGTGTCACCTGAGTTTCCTGCAGGTGATTGCAGTCTCACCAGTCATTTTTGGCTGTTGGAGCATGTAAACAAAGTTCAATTAACTGAGGCAAGGAACCACTGTGAAGATGTCTTTATCCATAAAGCATTTAATTGTATCGTGTTTACAGTCGCAAGGGGGCAATGGCTGCAGTCTTTCCAAACCGAAAACGTTGGGTGTGAAATTTGGTACCTTATGACTAATTTCTGGTACAAATCCTTGTTATTATCTGACAAGTTGATGTTGTTATAACAATTCAGACCACAAGAGGTCGCTGCTTCTCATAAATCGGGCAACAGGAGCATAATAAAGCCCTCTGTAATAATACAGCTCCCTGTAATGAGCAGCTGCAGCTAAACCGGAGAGTAGGCATAATTTTCAATTTCCTCCAGACTAATTATGGACTGGGTTAAAATTATCTTAACCTAAGAACGCGGCAGACACCAAAACACTGTCCAAAGGTAATGCACTGATCCTTTATGAATGTGTTAGGACATTAGTCCAAGAATACATGGTAGCAAATGTAAAAGAACCCGAAGATGAGTCTCATTTTCTATCTTTTTTTGCGAATAAATGAGTGACACCAAGGATGTTTTTAACTGTTTATATAAACCATGTCCTTTTTTAGGCTTGTTAACTATGCTAGCCAGTTTTACTGTTAACATTAAAAAGTGGCACTATGGGCAGTGATAGACATGCGCACAGCTGATGAAGAGGCACATCTGCACTGACGTCACCTCCCCCTGAAAAAGCTGCTAATTTGAAGGTGTCCGGGAGTGGGACATAACCCGATCTCTGCAACGCAGTGAGCAGAGCAGCTTCCAGACAAACTTTTGCGCTGGTGTCTGCATGCATTTTTGTCAAATCGGTTCGCAGTATACACTTTGCGACCTGAACTAACTTTTTAAGCCCCCTGAGCCAATATACCAAGTCAAGATTATAAAGACGACAGATAAGCTGAAAATAGAGCCTTCTGTTGGACCACATCCAAGACTTGAAAAGCTGAGTAACTTTTTTTTTTTTTTTTTTTTTTATAGTTCAGACAGTAACTGAGGCTGCTGATCTGAAGGGACTCACTGTAGCTTCAGAGGATGAGGAGATGAGCAGAGGAGAGAAGCAGAGTTTGGAGTGCGGGACTTCAGATGAGCTCAACCCCTTTGTCCTGTGGTCTCCCTGCACAGTTGGGCTGGAAAGGACGATGAAGATGATCTTGGTAAGTCTTTAACTCACTGTCTATTTACAATATGGTCATTTTTAGGAAAGATACAAATGAGCCGTCTTAAATGTAGCTATAGCCTTTTTGGGCAGTTTGTGTTGAATCATGACACAGGAATAGTTTCAGATAGCATGCATTACAAAGTTGACATTTGTTTGCTGTAGTATCAACCCGCATATCGTTAAAGCTTAGCCATAGGTTCATATCTGCCTGTCTGCTTTTAACTATCAATACCTACAGACAGAGCACGTTCCTTTGCAACCAAGTCAAACTCTGTGATTTGATGTCAGGCAGTTTCTTGTGGTTGCAGCTCTATTTGAGTTTGTGCCGGTGTTCTTACGGGCCGCCTGCCAACTGTCTGGGTCATGGTGGCCAAGTGGGAAGCACTGCTGTCTGGACTCGGCGAGGCTGAGCTGTAGAAATATACAAAGTTGCAAAATGTGCATTCCCAATGCTGTCATCTTAGAAAGTAATAGCTTAGATTTTTATCCTTCAGATCAGCGGTGTAGTTTGTTTACAACTGACTTGTCTGCGCACGCTGCATAGATTGCGTCATTATGGAACAACTCCCATGGGCTATAGTCAATAGAAAGTGTATTAATAGAAGTTAATACAGTTTTCTAATTGTACACATATCATACAATCCTGAAAAGTATTCTATTGCTAATAATAAAGAAACATCTAAACAACATTTATACAAAATGCCTAGTCTACAAAAAAGTTTACAACGATTTGCCTAATTGTAAAAAAAGTTTTCATTATTATTTTATTCACATTGGATTTTTAATAGCACGTTCTTTGTAGTTATTAAAATATTGAAAATTAGCCTTCATTGCCCAATAAGAGGGGTCAAAGCAAATGACCCAAGCTAGGTGCCAGTCTAGCAGTCTAACACCAGTCATCATGTTGGCCACAGAAGCCAATATAATCAATGTGTACCCTCTGATTCATCCACAGAAATTCAGATGGATTGTTCAAGACAAGCTCCCGATATAAAGCTTTCTACTTGGACTTCCCAAGAAAGATGGATTACAGTGTTACCTATCAGCCACTGACATGTCTTTAGAAGCCAATAAGACTTGGAAGCTTTTGCTTTCAGGAGAAATCTGAGCCCTGGATGAGCTAGTAAGTGGCCCAGGGACACTTCATAGCTGTTACAAAGACAGACCATGGACTTGTTATGGTGTGTCAACGAACTGATTGTGTGCCTTTAGGTCTGTAGCACCTTCTCTCCCACCCCATGTCACAGAGTTGAATTATGGAAATTTTGTGGAAGACGCTGACTTGGACACTGAGCCTGGTGTTGATGGCTGCTTCCGAATTTCAAAATGTCAACAGGCTGTCACACATTTCTCAAGGTATATGACAATAGTTAATCATAAAGGACTTCTGCTAGCCAGACATGTGTTCTAAACAATGTCAGTATTTACCCTTGTCATCTTTGACATCAATGTTTTTTCTTTTCTGTTAAAGAGGAGTTCCTGTCCTACCTGCAGCACTATCAGTTGACAGTCCCGGTACGAGTGGATGAAAACGGAAATTTCTTGAGCTACACTGTGAAACATCAACGCTCAGGCCGGCGGAGACGGGGGTTGACGGTTCCATCAATGGGACCACTACCTCTGCAAGACCCCCTAGAGTCCCGGCTGTTCTATAGACTGTCAGCTTATGGAAAGCACTTTCACTTAAATCTGACACTCAACCCCCACTTGGTGTCAAAACATTATACTGTGGAGTATTGGGGCAAAGAAGGGCTAGAGTGGCGCCATAACACAGTAGATAACTGTCACTATGTTGGATTCTTGCAAAACCAGCATAGCACAACTAGAGTGGCCCTCAGTAACTGCAAAGGCTTGGTAAGTACAAAATGTTTGTATTATAATTTTTATAAATGGTTTCAAGCTGTCACATATAGTTAACAAACTATTAACTGCTCACCTTTAACAAACTCTGATTCATCCTCATACCTGACCTAAATCTTTAGTCACACTACGCTGAAGTTTGACCTTGGAGTATGTAAACTGATTTGAAGGTGCTGCTATTGAAATAAAATCCCAATAGCATGGCATATGAAGCAACATATCTCATAATCTGTTGCCACCATAAGTTATACATTATCTTTTTTGTGATACAAAGGAAAGGGTCCTGTTATAATGCCAGATTTATTAATGTGAAGAAAATGTGTATTAGCTGGGTTGTAGCCAGATGTGTTGGCAAGACCTACACAGTGTGATAAAGTGAATTGGTGATCTTTTTACTAACAGCACCAAAAATGGACAAATCTGTGTTTAATGTAATCAGCTTTCACAGCAGTTTAAAAACTTTATATTGCCAGCATGGTGTGATATATAGTATGCTTTAATAATCAAAGTATATTTTACAGAGCTAACATTCAGTTATTTACTTTGGTTAAGACTAATTAACTGTGTGTATTAGAGTAGTGTTTAACTGCAGACAGGGACAACCATAGTATATTTACTGAAGTGTATTCCAAGATGTTAATATCACTTGGTAAAGTCAAAAATGAGTTCCAGCTATGAAACTTATGTAGCAGAACTATAAATTTTATAGGTTAAAAATATTAAATAATGGCACAGGTTTTATGGATGGCTAGATTAGATAACAAAACCACATTTTGTTCATTATTAGTGATATTGTACTTTCTGTGACACATTTAGATGGGAAATATAATATATTTTTTTAAAACTTCATGTAGGTATTGCATTGATCTGAAGGGTTCTCTTGTTCTCTTTTTATTAATGTGTTGCCCCAAAAGCATGGTGTTATAACAACAGAGGAAGAGCAGTATTTAATAGAGCCATTAAAGAACATGTCCTTGACAAACTCCCGTGAATGGAACCTGGAAGAAGCACAGCAGCATGTTATTTATAAAATGTCTGCCATTCCCTCACCACAAGAGCATAGCCAGGAGTTCAGCTGTGGCATTTCAGGTTTGTAAATCTCCATCTGGGTTTGGACTTTGTGTGGGTGGAAATGACGCTAAAGAATGATTATAAATAGCTGGTGAGAGGCAGCATTGGTTTGGGTTAGGATCAGGTTTTGGTAGACATGACCAGGTCTATTATGTGCTATGGTTAGGCCTGGGCTAAACCCATTTGGGTCTGCCAGAGAAATCCATCAAATTTAGCCTCTTTAAATTTGGATTTCAGTTACTCTAACAATTATAGAAACACTAGCTTATTAACAAAACCAACAATTACTACATTTAGATTTCAAAACCAAATCCTGGGCCTGCATAAATATGACAACTTGGAAAAAGAACCAGGTGGATATGTAGGTATGTAGGCCAAGGTCTAAGAAGACAGAGCAAAGGCTGTCTTCACCAGGAAGCCTGCATGCCCTAACATGTACCATCTTATAGCTTTTTCCCAGCGCATCTGGGTCATAAAGCAAAGGCCTTAGCTGCAAGGTTCAAAGGGGCAGATTCCCTGTGTGCATTTCACATACTCAGCTATCACAGTATCAACTCTACTTCAGTAGTGTGTCATTATTTCAAAGTGCACTGCATTTTATAATTTGGAGCCAGCCTTTATCTGACTGCACCTGTTCTTTGCAGATCTCAGTGCTCCTTGCCAGTTCAGCACAACCTCCACTGTTCACTTGTCACCGGCTCCACAGAACAACCCTGAGTTATCCAACAGCACCCACAGACAGAGGCGCTCCGTCAGCACTGAACGTTTTGTGGAGACTCTAGTTGTTGCAGATAAAATGATGGTTGGTTATCATGGACGAAAAGACATCGAGCACTACATCTTGTCAGTAATGAATATTGTAAGTTTTATCCTATGTTTTGGTGTTGGTCTTGGATAAATTTATATGTATTTCTAACATAAGGATACAAATGTCTGACTTTGTGCCTTTTCTTCTTTTCTGGAGGTCAGGTTGCCAAACTTTACCGTGATGCCAGTCTAGGAAATGTTGTGAACATTATTGTGACCCGTTTGATTGTTCTAACTGAAGATCAGGTATGAAAAACATAACTCTTCTCATCTTACTCAGGTTATGTGAAATTGCCTAGTTTATCATATATCTTTCAATGAACTGAAGAAGTTTTATTAATGATGCAATTTGGCTTTTTGCAGCCTAATCTAGAAATTAACCATCACGCTGACAAGTCTCTGGATAGTTTCTGTAAGTGGCAGAAGTCCATCCTCTCTCATCACAGCAATGGCAACAGTATACCTGAAAATGGCATGGCTCATCATGACAACGCTGTACTAATCACAAGGTAAGTTGAGAGGTGTGTAGACTATGGGCTCACTGTCCTTGAACCTGCTGTTAGACTGGCTTATTTCAATATAAACTAGCCTCTATGAAGATTGAGTAAATGTAATTAATAACTTCCTGCTTGGTGTTACATATTGTCTATGATAAGCTTCACTATTTGTAATCCTTTTCAAAATATGTAGCCTGTGTTCAGTGCATGTATTCCATGAACTACAGATAAACTGTAGTGTTTGAATGGACATTATTTACAATAGTAAATGTATGATCTGTTCACACTTTTTTTTTTTTAACTGATATAAACTTAATCGGGCTCTAGCAGTTAAAATTTGGAGATTTATACACTGTAAGTTCTCTCAAGGGTTCTTCTATAAAATAAGAGCCCCTCATTTCACCCAGTAGACACTATTTCTATCAGCACTGCTGAGAGATAACCTATCAAGTGTTTGTTTTAATTCTGTCAAAGAACATTTATTTTTGCTTATAGTTCGAACAGAAGCTGGTTATACTGGTCACACCTAATCTTGCTTTGATGAGTTTTTGGAGATTCCACACTGTACACTGTAAAAGTATTTTTATTTTAGAAATAGATGCAGGCTAAATAAAGCTAATACTTGTGTTACTGTCGCAAAATATTGCGTTCAACACAATATTAAATGTAATAACTCTTTTCTAGGCACTCAAAGTTGCTTTACAATTAGGTGCATTATTCATTCACTTCTCAGCCACACTTAGATGGAGGCGTGGCTGCCATTCTGCACCTACGGACTCACACACACCTAACCACTCATCCCATTCATGCACCAGTGCCACAGACACTGTCCAAGGATACAGCAGTGGTATGGAAGAGATCTACCTACTGAGCTACTGCTGCCCGCAGTGTACAGCAAAAATATGTAGATTCTTGCAGGGTAGGGTATCATTTGTCATGTGACTCATATTGGTTGTTTTCAGAATCTAGAATGTGATGATGGGGGGTGGGAGCCATTATTCCTGTATTGATTATATGCTGTTTGTGTAAGAAATATTCAGAAGGATAGGAGAGGAGAGGAAAATTCATAAATGCTGAAACTGATCATTTATATTATTGACAAGGTACATTGTCCCGCTATATTTAGCCAGCCACACTAAGAAATCTGCATATTACCCTGTCTCATCTCAATCAAACACCTACTGAATGTTGTGACGTTATCTGAAAACCAGCAATAGTTCAGTTGCGTCTTAAGTTCAGATCTCTTTGTTGAATCAGGATTTGAGGCTTTGTTGCTTTGTTTGGAATGTGGGCTGTAACGTCAATAAAAGACTGGGATATTAGTGAAATAAATCAAAACAGTTAGCTTCCTGAATAGGGTCACCACATGCGTTAGGAGCTGCTCCTCTGGGAACAAGGGGATACACAGGAGCAGAGCCTGTAGGGTGAAAAGGGTCAGTCCAGGAAAAAAAAATTGTAACTTTGCCCTTGGTTTAGTTGATTAAAAAGCTTTGTGTGATGCTTGTGTTACTGTTTGAAATGTATGATGTGTTCACAAAGCAGTGAAGCTGCTCCTACACAATTGGATTACCTTTTAGAATTACAGGGGACACTGAAAGAGGTGCAGCATAACCGAGACATTTTGCTTCATTCCCTTCTATGTGACATTGCAATGTGTTTGTGGAATTGGATTCCACAAAAGGTACTCACTACTGATGGCAGAGTTAATCAGGTATTTTACTAAACCCAAACCCATAACTGCTTCATGATGTGCTACAGGTAAAGATTATATCTCACCATTGAATATGGAAGAAGTGAAATTGCAAAAGGCAAAGTGAAATCAAATACTTAAAATATAAAACATGTACAAAATACATTGACTGAATGTATGTGTTTGTCTGACAGGTATGACATCTGTACCTATAAGAACAAACCTTGTGGTACTTTAGGTAAGTGGGCTATATGTTAACATGTAATTTTAGCATTTGCCTTTCTTTGTGTCCTCAGACAAACCTTATTTAGTCTTCTCTATTAAAAGATCAGCAGCCAGACAGCCCCTCTGACATATAATGAGACGGATGTTTTCACTTGTGTTATTTTAACTCCACTCGTGGTTGCTCTATGTTTCTTGGAAGCCATGGACCTGGACAGCCCTACTCACCTCTTCTCCATAGCCTCTGGTTTATTAAGCCATTTTCCTTTGCCTCTGCTGTTGGCCTGTAACCTCAGTTTGTCTAAGGTGTTTATTTACACTTGCACCGAGGAAGGAAAAAGGTATGTGTTGGAAAGCTAGGTAGTGAGACAGAGGGAGGAGAGAGGGAGTTAAAAGAGGATAGTTGTAACAGTGGTCGGAGATGGGCAGGGAGAGGAGGAGTTGAAAGGAAAATGGAAGAGGAAGAACAATTAGAGGGACTGTTAGAGAATGCAGAAGGAAGATAAAGTTGGGGGGGGGGGGGGGGGGGGGCATCACATTACCCCTTAGCCCCACCCTAAATCTTCTTACCCAATCCTTCTTTCCCCATCTTATCTGCTGCACAGGCCCTTCAGGCACCACAGTATATCTTAGAGGTAATATTGTGACTTCAGGGGTGGTTTGACAGATTGACCGCATTCGTCACATTCCCCCCGTCCCTTTAATTGCCCTGGCATCTGCTCTGTTTCCTCGCTGTCTCACCCTGCCTCCGCCCCTCGGGGATCATGCTCCCGGGTCACATCTCTGGCCTTTAGGGTCGCTGAGTAATCATGGGCTGGAGATAATGCACAGTCCACCCCTGGCTATGAGAAAACATGTCCACCGCAAAAGTGTTCTTCACCTTCAGCCACATTTTGAAACTAATCGTAGAGTAGCCAACCTTTCCCCCCATTTTCCTGTCTTTCTTCACTCCCCCCCCCCACCCAATGGTTTAAGTGGCCTCCTGATTTGCGAGTCTATTCTTGTTTAGCCTCTTAGCATAGAATACAGAGAAAACAGTAGTATTGATGAAAGTAGAGTTTCTAATCAAACCTGTTCAAACTATTCAAATGTAATAATGCACACCTGCTATGTAGGATCATTTGATCCACACTCCCATTACCTGTAGATATAATCTTTAAAGAATAGCCCTGTATTCCTATGTGACCTGTGAAGTTGTAACACCTGAATTGCTAAGAGGTTCAAATGCCCTTTCCCTTACTCCCACCTTCTTTGACTTGAGTTTGGGGAAGAAAATATGTTTATTTTGTGAGTTTTATGATAAGTTGCTGTGTTGTTGCAATGATTGTTACCTGTCTTGGACTGTGTCTGAAGTTATCCATTGTTCCTTGAATTGACTTTGTAGTTTGTTATTGGTGATTGTGGATGTTTGTATGTTTCTAGGTTTGGCCTCAGTTGCTGGGATGTGTGAGCCAGAGCGAAGCTGCAGCATCAATGAAGATATCGGCCTTGGTTCTGCTTTCACCATTGCACATGAAATTGGCCATAAGTGAGTTTGATGTATAATATGAAGTACCTCACACCAGGCATTACACTTTTTGTTTTAGCATATCTTCAATCATTTGACAACCTCCATGATACCTCAATATTTTATGCTGGACAAACAATAGCTATCAGACCTGCAGGTAGCTTTTCCTCCTCCAGCAGACTACTTGAACTTTATCGCCACATTTTTCCTCACGCAAATGTTAGTGTCCACATACCTCTGGCTCTTTCTTCCTGAATATAAAGCAAAATAATGATGATGTATTAGTCTATGTATCCCCCTCTGGAGAGTTCAGCAAGATGGCGATTTCCTTTATTATGTCTCATGTCTGCTTCTGTTGTGGGGCAGTTGTAAAAATAGTCTCTGCTTCTAGAGGATGTATAAAAAAACACTGGCGTGGGGGTTTCAAGCGGGTTGATTTATTTCCAGAGTAGAGTAAAATGTCATAAACGCCAGCCTTAGAAAAACAGGTTCAGGCTGTGCAATGTGGTTGGGTTTGGTATATGCATTAGACTTGATCTGAACTTTTTCATTGTAGGGAAAAGCGTTGACATCCTGTGGTAATACAAGAGTTGCCTATAAATTATATCCAGACAGATAACATTTTTTGAGGACATCTATTGATAGTCACTGATTTTTAGCCATCACAGTACTTTATTTTTCTGTTCAGCCATATATCAAAAGGGTTATTTAGTCTCTGTTGGTGATAGTGAGTGTCCCTCATGGCCTGCTCAGACCTGCATAAGCTGATTGACAAGCAAGCATCACAGTGGTGATTAGGACCTTCTTGAGCCCCAGACAGGGTTTGACCCTTAACCCTTAGATCTTGTCCACACAGCTGGTTTGGAGCTCCACAATTCAAGTTAACTGTGGTCAATATGGGACTTTGGAGCTAAACAGTTCACAGTCTGACGTATCAGTCATTATTCTAACTTGTGTATTTTTCAGTTTTGGAATGAACCATGATGGTATTGGGAACTCCTGTGGTACCAAAGGCCATGAGACAGCCAAACTGATGGCTGCTCATATAACCGCCAATACCAACCCATTCTCCTGGTCGGCCTGCAGCAAAGACTATATTACCAGCTTTCTTGAGTAAGTGGAACAATATTTCAGTGTGGATTCTGGTAAAGACATGCCTGTTTATGTGTGTGCATTTCTGCCATTTCCTCTCATGATGTAGTATTGTGTCTTGGAACTCTTATTCACAAGAGCTTAATTACGGTGGCTACTGTTGGACCTCCTTGTGGCCATATATGATAACAGGGTGCCTTACACCTCTGCATCACAGAGCTGCGAATATTAATAAATGTGGTCTGTAGTGATGTTTAGGCCAGCTGCTCTCTTAGGCCAATCCTCTCTGTTTTATGGTTAGGTCAATGAAGACAAAGTTTTTAAGAGCTCAGATAGAGTAAGGAGTAAAACAGTGACATTTGGCAGACTGACTCACCGCTGGTTGAACTGAACAGGATAAAAGTGCTGCCAGCCTACAATGGTAAAAAAAAAAAAAAAAAATCACAGGCTTCCAGTCTAACTTAGAAAGGGCCAGTTGCAAAGAAAACATCTGGATTACTCTGTCTGGCAAGGAACAGATGTCTGTGACGATGACGGGCAGAACGAAATAAAATCTACTACTGTGATGTCTGCACGTGGGCAGTGGGCACATTGTAGTCAGTAGTTTTCAAATTGCGACCTACCAAAGAATAGTATTTAACAAATAAATATTTGGTTTGCTTAGTGACACACCACTAACACATACATTAAAAAATACGTGTTTGTGTCTAAAATACTCTTGAGTTCCTTTTCACAACAGACCACATGCAGTATTTGGCAATAGAAAACTGGGACTTGATGTTTATCATTTTGCCCTCAGGGAACAAAACTTTAGATTAAGGGAAGTCTATTCCTTTCAGGACAATATCCTTGAATCTGAAACACTCTATGAAAGATTTCCTGTTAGGGTTTAAACAGTTTCATTGTTTGGAAAGTAAGTGGTCAGCATTGTTTCCCAACTGTTTCTTTTTTCTTGAAATATCAATTGAAAATGAACTAAGTGTTGCAATAGACCATTCATATATTATGCGATAGAACATTTGCTGAAGTTAGGAAAAGCCCAATTTAATTATCACACGGCCCACTTTCTCGTCTTCATAATGTTAGAACAATGCAGTATAGATGTAAGCTTTTTTAATAGTACTTTTATATTATTCATTTATTGTTTATAATCTCAAGGTCTTTCTATGTAGATACATGGATGTCTTAAAGTGAGGTTTCTGTAGGAGGTCACCTGTGATGTCAGCCTGCGTCTGCTTATGCATTCATGATTTTCTAGTGAGACCCTCCAAGAAAGAGGATAAAACGGCCACGGTTGTCAGATGATGTTTCCGGCTGAAAGCTTTGTGAACAGCACTTGTGACAGAGATGACAGTATTATATGCCAGCTTCTAACCGGGATACAAAGAGCTGCTTCTCTGGTGCTCTGTTGGGTTCCTGTCCACTTCTGGCTCAAATATCTAATGGGGACTCAGCCACAAAAAGACAGTTATTTAACTTCTTTGTCAGATAAACTAATGCTCAGCTTAGTTTAGTTTTCCTCTCTGCTGTTTTTTTTTTATCAGCCTTTGTATTTCTTCTAAGGATCCAGTTTTTTAAACTCTAATTATCCTCTCTTTCCTTTAATCCAAGCGTTGGCTATCACACACAGCTCTTTTTGCCAAATAAACAACTTAGTGGTGGCCTTTCACTGTCTAGCTCGAGGAACATGTGGTGCTTTGGGTTTTTATCAATGTTTTATGAATGCACTTGTGGTTCATGCTGCAATAAAAGCAGTTGTATAGAATTCTGTATTTTTGTCTTAAACGTGTATTCTCTTGATTTAGTTTGACCACCCCTGGCATCGTGGTTGATATGAAATTGGCTGAGACTGTCTTTTCTACAGTGTCAAATAATAAGCCTTCATGTGCAGACTTTTGACTCTTAAGTTGTTTCTTTTTGGACCAATAAATAATAAGGCTTGTGCTTGGTGCACAATGACTCAGGGAACCTCAGATAAGGGTCGCTCTCTCTCTTTCTCTCACTCTCTCTCTCTCACTCTCTCTCTCTCTCTCTCTCTCTCTCTCTCTCTCTCTCTCTGCAGCAAGTACCAAGAAATGGGATTATTTGAAAACTTTGAAAACTTTTCACATAAAGATAGGTATATACCTCTTTATGTATCTTTTCTATGTTCTATTTCAGGCACTTAAAGGGTGTCCTTCAACACCTACCACTTGTATGATTTTAGCTGCAGTCTCATAAAGCACAGCACTACGTTATTGTTGTCACTCTGCCCACTTTTCCTTTCCATAGTTGGGAGGCCTTTCTGCATGTAGCAGCTGCCACAGCTGGAAATAACGTGGTGTTATAGTAAATACTTATGGTCATATTCTCCTTTAAAAGAATGTGCTGCCTCAGAGAGAAGACAGTAACCACTATTAAATTCCTTTCTTCCTTACAGGCTAGAATTATTTGAGTTCATTTTTTAAGAAATTAACTATTACAGAACACACAAACTTTATTTGGACTTAAAAAAAAAAGGCACTACAACAACACTGCTATTTTGGTCAATAATTGTACTATTTTTAATTTGTGGATGGCGTTCATACTAAAATCTAAAACTGTAGTCTGTTTTTTTTCTCTGCACGTTCTTTGGGAGCTCACATATTTCTATCTGACAAAACAGACTAAACAAAATTCAAAACCTGGACATGTGACCGTGGCTCACTCCACCTTTTTCACATTGCCATTTGCATTGTCATTTTGTTGGCTCTTGTGCAGTTTCAGTGAAAGCTGTGACATATAGACTTGGGCTGCCTGGATTTTAAGCAGTTCAGAAAAAAAGGTTTTGATGATTAAATGAGCTTATAAAATGAAAAAAAATCTAATGATGAAAGGAACATTAGATTTAATTGAAAGAGAAAAATGTGACTTTAACAGTCTATTTGTAATTTAATATTTTTCCAGGGGCCAAGTAAAGAATGGCTCCTTTGTGTAGGAGACAATCTTATTGTGGGTTTGTATTTTTGACAGCTCAGGTCGGGGGACGTGTCTGGACAATGAACCTCTGAAACGAGACTTCCTGTACCCAACAGTGGCCCCGGGGCAGGTGTATGATGCAGATGAGCAGTGTCGCTTCCAGTACGGAGCCTCTTCACGCCAGTGCAAGTATGGGGTAAGAAAACTACATCTTTTAATGCTCTTGTGCTCAGCCAATCATTCAGCCTTTTATTAGATTTATCAATTTCTAAAGTCCATGTTGTAAAAGGATTGCTTGGGTATAGTAGCACGTTTTTTTTTTATATATTTTTGGGAATAAACACAACAAAGATAATTGTTTTAATATCTTCCAGCAGTTACAGCTGGTCTAGTGTCTTTCTGGTCTAAAGTGTCTTTCTACACATTACTGTATCCTTAAGCATTTCAGAAAAAGAGATGAAGGATTTGAATCAACACCTGCCTCATGTGCACAGTTTGAATGTAAGATGATAAGGATTTGCCCCTGGCTGTGCAATCTCTGTACATGACACAGGTAATGAAAACCATGTGGTTGAAAGAGCCCTCAAAGATTAAACAGACAATAATGTGACATTGTTTTACAGTATTTGGGCTCATGATGGAAAAGAAACAAAATTAGCTGGGGTCAAAAAGTTATAAAATTTCAGCAAAAGAGAGCAGAACAGCAGATTAAATGCTGGCTCTCAATTAAGCAGCGTTATTTTAGGCCTTTAAGCTCATAATTGTGATTTTAGGACAGCATGAAAAACACTCATTTATAAGTCAGACACAGTTTGCAGATGTTGACCTGACTTATTCTGGATCATTTTTCTATAGCTGACTCTGAAAGAGTTGCCTGCCTGATTGAGCATGAGCATTAACACAAGATTTAAAGAATAATTGTATATTTTTGTATTTATTGTTTTTACCATCACACCATGCATTGAGATTGTTCATACAATATTTAAGTTTGAAAATGTACAACGCCTTCTTAAAATCAATTTTCTAACTATGTATGAGAGGGGAAAAAGCAAGATGTTACATTTGTAAAATTAAATATTTTTTACACTTTAAAACAACTCACAACTATTAAATAGTAATAAAGAATTAATAAATATATATATATCATTAATTTAATAAATAAACAGATTATAGAGCTTGAATTACAACTGATGTTTATGTTTTGCATTGATTTACATTAGCCTATTTCTAAATAAGAAAACATTTATAACAGTGTTTACTTAATAAATGCTGAATAGTGCGAGTTTAATCTTAATTTTTACTTACCATTCTGCAGTAATCACTAGCATTAAGTAATGTTAGTAATAACTATAACAATAACCACACTTAAACTGTCTCAACGTTGTTGTATGATATTGTTCATCAATTAAACTGTCTCTTTCGATTTAGACGTGTCTTTAGAAGACTTTTAGTGTAGTTTTGAGGATGATTAAATGTATCTGACAGCTTTAGGTTCTAGTGCTCATGTTTTAACATCTAAGCAAAGGCCTATCTCAAAAGTCAAGAACTTGGCTCTGAAAGGGAACCGACTTGTCTCTGTACTGCAAGCCAGTTTTTCAAACTTTCAGTCACAGCAGAGGATGTATTCATATTGACAGAATAGTGAAAGCTGGAGGTATGAAAAACAAACATCTTTTGATGGTTATATTAGCTAGGCAGTACATAGCCTCTGCCCTTTTTTATTGCCAGCTTGTTCTCTTTTTCGATAAATCCATCAGGTCCACATCCACGATGGTTAAGGCCGGGGCCACTGACCTTTTTTAACAGGGCCTGATAGAGAAAGGAGCAGCTTATTGAAAGCAGCTGGTAGAGAGGAGTTGCTGCAGTAAGATAGTGGCAGTTTGCCGCTTTATTTAATCTGGATAGACTCAAGGAGCTCCATGTCCATGGCATATTTACTGACCTCCAGGGTCAGAATCTATGCACAGCATCATAACTCTTTTTCATTGGCTTACTCTTCTGCCATACACAATTGTCCTGTAAAAGCCTTTGAAGTTGAGATGTTGGATGACCCATTTCAGTTTAAAGGGAAATCTAAGAGCTGTTCTTGTAACATGTGTTCACTTTATTGGGTTATTTATTTGGGGGCAACGTAGTGCGGTCTTCCCACTTTGTCTTACACCCTCCCATCATGTGGTAATTTAAATGTATTCTTCTTATTTCCCAGACTAAGGAGTAGAGGGGAGATGTTTATCCAGACCACTCAGTAATACCTAAGAAATTTGTTGGGCCTACAAGTCATCTTTATCTCAGACTTGGGAGGCCTGTTGCTTACTCTTGATTTCCCCTAAGCAGAAATGTGATTTCTTGAACTGATGTCACAGTCCCATGTGGTCCTGAGGTGAAAGTGAGCAAATATTAGTCATGGTGTTGATCCAGCTGAGTCTTCATTTCTCATACAAGAACATTAAGAGCACCCAGTGACCCTTGGCAGATTGCTCAAAATGCACCATGATCCAAAACATATGGACTCTTAATGCTCCATGCTTCATAGCAGACTGAATGTGGTCTTGTCAAGTCCCCTCATTTTCAAATTGAATTTGTAAATATACAAATGTATGAAGATCAATGCTGTTTGAGTTGCTTTTCCTTTCTCAGACTTGTCACAGCAGAAAGGAAAACCACCCAAACTATAAACCATAAATTCTTTGCACTCTTTTCAGTAGTTCACTCCTCTCTAGACTGAAATGATTTATTCTGACCAACTTGCTTTTGCCTTCTTTCCTAGGAAGTGTGTAGAGAGCTCTGGTGCCTTAGCAAAAGCAATCGCTGTGTCACTAACAGTATTCCTGCTGCAGAAGGGACTCTGTGTCAGACTGGCAGCATTGACAAAGGGGTATGTTTTCATCCAACACCCTCTTCATGGTATATTGTATTTTTCACAATGTGTTACTTTGGTGAACATTAGTTGGCAATACAGTAAAGTACAGTAAATTTGATTTTACCTTGCACATCACTATAATACTCTGCATGCACCAGCTAACCTCTGCTAGTGTTACCTCAATGCATTGGCTTGCATTGATTTGACTATCAGACACATACCCACTCACAAATAAGTGCACCAGGCTTTAGGTCATCTGCTCACTGTTTATGGCAGCCAGGTTAGGGGAGACAGTTTTAACGCGGATTATGGCTGCCATTGTCTCTGGATGGTCCGAGGTCTAAAAGAGAAGAATAGAAGAGTGTCACGAGCTGTCATCCATGATTACGATAAGCTCAGTGGAGCCTTTTAGGACAGGGGGTCCTGGACAACACAGGGGCCCCCAGGTTGAGCCTAGTCGGCTTTGGGGCAGCTTTAGGAGGGCCAGTGGCATACACTGTCTGCCCTGTCGGGGACAGCTTCAAAAGAATATGAATGTCAGCCATTTCTCACCCAGCATGTAATGGAGAGAGGCCACAAAAGTGGGGCAACAGACGATGTGGGGGCCAGAGGGAGATGAGGCAAAGAGGAACTGACAGGAAGAAAAAGAAAGGGGTGTTTAATGCATGTTACCATCTACCTTCTTCTCTTCTGTGTGGTCAGTTCAATTCTGCTTTGTGCCCTATCTAACTCACCATCCTTGTGGTCGTGGTCCCTGCTGCAAAGGCATTTTCTCCTTCAAGGGAGTGAATATATCAGTCAAGGAGGGCAGTGACCCAGCATTGCCCTCACCCACAGTTTTTGTCCCTTTTGGTTCTTAACCCATTGACACAGCCGAGAGACAAAGGAACATCTCTGATCCCCTCTGTAACTCTCAACAGCTTAGCACCAAGCTTAATACACTCCAACAGATTTACACACAGCTCACTGCTGTTCCAGCTTAAAACAATAAAAAAAGAAAACAGCTTAGTTAAATTTCAGATGAAAGTTATGTGCCAGAAATAATGCATGTGATTTTTCTGTTCAAATCTTTGCAAAAGACAAGAAGTCACACAAATTGAACTGTCTTCAATGCCTCTGAGGTCTAGATCTATATAGAGACCTGATGTACTGATCATGTGCCTCTTCAAAATAATTTGAAACCTCAAGTCAAATGTAAATATGTGAATAAGTAATGGTAATGCCTAAGTTATACAAATTCTGCAAAAGAGTACATGTGTAAAAGGGCTAAAGCAGACATTAAATTAGAGTTTCTGTCTTTCAGTGGTGCTACCAGGGGGAGTGCGTGGCCTTTGGGACCTGGCCTCAGAGCGTGGATGGAGGCTGGGGGCCCTGGTCCACGTGGGGGGAGTGCAGCCGGACTTGCGGTGGTGGTGTGTCGTCCTCCATGAGGCACTGTGACAGCCCAGCGTAAGTAGGCAAAGTAAGCCACAGCAAGCGGAACACACACATTCAGGTCCCGCCTTCAGGTGTGTGTCTGTGTGTGTCTGTGTGTGTCTTTGTGCGATATGTGGATGTGTAGTTTGGTGCCAAGTGGAGCATGTCAAATCTCATATTACATGATTCCCTTCTCTTTGTAAGATGAAAAATATAAATTACTGTTGCTAGGGATTGAATTTGCAACCCAGTAAAAGGGTAATCACTATTCTTTTTTGTAAATAGCTTTTAGATTATCTTATTATCTCAAACTGAGCCATCCTACAAACTTTGTTTATTGCTACAGATGGCTGCCAGTGTTATAAATGCATTACTAAACCTTAATACATAGAGATATACAGAGTAATCCAGCAGCCACTGAGGCTCATGAGTCAGTGTGGTAGAGAGGGTTGCGTCGGGAAGGGCAGCTGGCATAAAACATATGCCAAATCAACAAACTAATCAATACACACTAGGAGGCAGATTATTTGCTGTGGCGACCCCAAAAGGGAAAAGCTGAAAGTCAGGGGTGTTTCTAGGGGGTGGCCAGAGGTGGCCAGTGCCCCTGTAACTGTGAGCCTGTGCCCCCTAGTGGCCACTCCTCTGAAGTGTCCTAAGTGCCTTATGAAACTCACACATTATATTGTAAATTAGTTTCAAGGGTTATTCTAGCGTTATAAAAGGGGGAAGATATGTTTATCATATTTACAAAAATTATATCATAGTTATTTTTAGCTGTTATTTTTAAAATAAGTTCCAGTCAGTTTACATCAAAATGTCTCATGTACCCCCCAGCAAAAAGGCTGGCCCCAGTGTGGCCCCCCAGTTAAAAGTGGTCTAGAATCAACCTTGCTGAAAGTACAATTATCAATGAAAAGGATGGTTAAAGTTACTGTGTCATAAAGTAAGTATCCTAGTTGGCATAGTTTGAGCTCTCACCACAAGCTCTCGACATCCACAAATCATTTCAGTCAGTACATCTCCGTCTGGGGAGCAAACTTTTTGGAAGCCTTCAACTTTGCATTGTGTTATTTTAAAAGTAAGCTAGTTTGGGCCACAGAGAGGAAGAGGAAAGAAAAGATAAGAACAATAAACATGCTGATGTAGTATGTAGTAGACATAGAAGTAAGGAGTTTCTTTGAGGTCACACAGATTTCATCCCAGTTTTATATACCATGTCATGCTCTTAGATCAACCTGGGTTTTATGAATGAATAATTGATGGGGATGTCACAGCAAACACAGTTTTTTTTTTTTTACATGATACCACTTAAACAGTTCCAACTGTATTTCAGTACTTATTTCTTTTTTTACAATGTAGCTTTTATTTGTAGTTTGATCACTAACTTCTGTGTCTGGCAGCCCATCAGGAGGAGGCAAATACTGTCTGGGAGAGAGGAAGCGCTACAGATCCTGCAACACAGATGTGAGTATTGGGTCTTCAGGGATTCTTTCTTTCTCTTATATCACTGAATGTGGTGTTCCAGTTTTTTAGACCCAGAATGCAATGTAGGTGATTGTGAATTTCTGTCACACGGTTGTAATAAATATCTAAAAGCTACTTTCACTGAGTAATTTCGGGTCTTGAGCAATACTTAAGGAAATATTTTATGTGGCTACAACTTGCAATGTCTGTCCAACTGTTTCATGGTGGCTGATATTTCAGATGGTGAAAGCTGAACCAATATTTCATCACAGTGTTCACACTATTCTCAAAGAAAAAGTGTGTGCCTGCACCATATACAGTGACAAATATGCCTAACTGTTGTTTTTAGCTTCACAATTCTTATTCTGATCAGTTCCTCAGTTTCTCGGGCTCCCTCCCTTCCTGTTTACAACTACACATGGCTGGCCAGTACTGTTTTATGAATTTGTTAAAAATCCTGCCATAAAGCCCCTAGACATCCTTAATTGAATATAAATGGATCAAAACAATTAACCTACAAAATGTAATGATTTTTTAAACAATTTTACATGACTTTTATAGAGTTTTTAATTTTCTCCGTAATACCTAAAGAATATGGTCCAAACACTTGAGCCATGATTAAAGTGGCTGAGCTCCCTGAGGTCCACCTGGAACACTTTCAGCATCTGAAATACAGCTTTGACACTGGAGCTTTTATTTGTCCTTAGAGAGGGTGTTTTGGGGGTTCTTAGGACCTTTTGACACCAATAAACTCTGTCTTTCCACTTTTATTCTCTTGTTGGCCAACCTTGGCAGAGAGAGGTGCCAACCCAGATAAGCCTGTCCAGAAAAAAGAGCCAGCACCAACCTGCACTGAGCTCAGCATCTACCTCATCTGGCTCAGTTTATGTGTTTATAAAAAAACAATTGTATCCCCTCAAACAAAACCAGTGGTTTTAATTGCAATTGACTGTTTGTGTTTAAAACAATAAAATCTGGCATCTTACCATCATCTGTGAGACCTCTCCTACAGATTTGTTAGGAGCATTATCATGTAAATATACTGTATCTATATATATTATCAACCTGCCCAGCCAGACCCATTTACTGCTGTCTTCTGCTGAGATCAATCAACTTGACCAATCATTATCTAAAACATGCCTTTATGCGATGCTTAGTTTGATTGATTGGTTGTTTATTTTTCAAATTAACAAAGTATATTATACTTATACATCATACTTACTTTCAGGCATGCCCTGCAGGGTCTCGTGATTTCCGTGAGAAACAGTGTGCCGATTTTGACAGCATGCCTTTTCGTGGGAAGTACTACAACTGGAAGCCATACACTGGCGGTGAGTTCAGATTAATTTATGTACGCAGTGAGTTTTATAATGTCATGGTTTACACTACAGAGGGCAGAGTAACTTAGTCAATGTAATGATTGGTTGAAGGTTTGGTGTGATCTTTTGACACTTACAGTATTATTATGCCTGTTTCTAATTTAACAAAATAGTGAAAGTGCTTTTGAACTACAGTTACTGGGAGCAGCCGAGGTTACAAAGCCCTGTGTCATTGTATCCCCTTGATGTCAGATCCTGGAAAATATCCTCTTAACTAAAAACACAAATAGCTCTATGAAAAAGTTATAACAGTTTGAAGAGAAACATTGCTTTATTTTCATTCAGATATGGAAATTTGTGACTTCATACTTCATTTTAGCACTCTGAGGCTATGGGCTGTTTTGTAAGAACAGCAAATAACCAGTGTGTAGTTATCTGCTGGGCTGTTGTTGGATGTAAGCTTATGACACTGCTGTTAAAGTGACAGTCAGGCTGCTGCAGCTGATTTTTTGAGTAATTTTTGTGCATGAACAATATTGTCAGTAATCAACACTTTGACAATAGATTGAAGAATTAGCTGCTGTAGGGGGGACTTTTGGATAGCCATGGTCACTGTGTGTTCTCTGTTTAAGGTGGTGTCAAACCATGTGCACTGAACTGCTTGGCAGAGGGCTATAACTTCTACACAGAGCGCTCCCCTGCGGTCATCGATGGCACTCGATGTCAGGCCGACTCCCTGGACATCTGCATCAATGGAGAGTGTAAGGTAAGAAGTACAGTAGTCTATACTATATAAAAAAAACCTTCAGGGCTTACACCTGATTTGAAGATTTAGTATTGTAACACTAGGGATACTAGATAAAGTTCTTTAGTGTGTGGTGTTGCTTGTGACCAATAACTCTACACCTTCAAGTGGTATTGTTTTAAGAAAAAAAAAGAGTAAAATACTCTGTTAAAAGTAAGAGCACACCTTCTGAACATTCTTATGGTGAGATGTTTTTCATGTCAAATTATTTTTTATCAATTAACACAGTGAGGGTATTTAATTGATTAGGGTTACATTTAATTCATATTGTTTTCATATGCTTGTAATAACTTGTGTTGTATTTGTTTTGACTTAACCCTAACCTCAGCATATAATTTGATTCCTGTTTGGCACAAACACATACATTTTATGCCCACAACATCACTCTTGGTAGTATAAAAACATGATGTGTGTTTTAAGAGACAGAATACTCCCACAAAAGGAGCATTACAGGTTTATTTCCAAATTTGAGTCAATTCTGCATGTATTTTTATTTTAGAGGCCTGAGCTGGCTCCGCAGTTATATTGTGATAAATCTCTGGAACACCATCTGCTTGGAAATTGTACAAAACATTTAAAACTGCTCTGTGTGCACATGTGCAGGAGAAAGACACAGAGAGAGGGGCACAGAAATAGACATTGAGCATAAGCCTTTGGGAGATCAAAAGATATGTCTTTCAATAATAAAAACTTATAATTATTATTTACTAATATACTACAATTAAGAAAATGATGAGTACACTGGTTTAAAAATATGATGGAAATACACATTACAAACCAACCTAACAATGTAATATTGGTTTTACTGGTTAAAACTAATGACAGAATATTTAATGTATCTCCCACTGTCTCTCTGTATTTAAAGCACGTGGGCTGTGATAACATCCTGGGCTCAGATTCTAAAGAGGACCGGTGTCGTGTCTGTGGAGGAGATGGCAGCACTTGTGAGGCCACTCAAGGACTCTTTAATGAGTCCTTACCCAGAGGAGGTACAACTGATCTGTTTTCCTAATCCTACCTATGGGCTGAAAGCGGCTCAGGAAGTATAGCAGGTGTCCTATTACTAGAGGGTTGCTGGGTCGAATCCTGCTCTTCCCACACAGTTCATACTACTTACTATACATACTTTTCCTTGATGACTATGACTATGATTGTGTGTTTAGTGGTGGTCGTTGGTGCAGTGGCAGCTCATCACCACTGAGTGTGACTGAGGAGTGAATGAATAATACAACTAATTGTAAAGTGACTTTGAGTGTACAGAAAAGTGCAATATAAGACAGATGTATTGTTATTATTAAGTGTAAGCATTTGGCTGATTATAATTTAGTGTGGTGTTGTGGATAGTTTATTTTGGTTACTGCACTGGACTATTTTATTGGGTCACAGTATATAGCCTAAGTAAAGACAAAGCAAAGTTTGTCCAAAAAACAACACTAAGAAATTTTGTGACCTGTTGAATACCATGTGATTGTGCCTATACTAAAATGTTGTCAGTATATAGATGAAAACCTAGTATATGCTACGTTCATAATAAACAGGGGACTTGGTGTTAGCCCAAGCCTGAGGTCATCTATAGAGACGAAGAGACAGAAAACATATTTCTCCTTGTATGGTATGGCTAGTAAACCATCCAAAAATACAGTGTGTGCATATGTGTGTGTGACTGAATAAGAGAGGGGGATTGTTTTGTCCTCTGGCAGGGATGCTTTGTCCTTTTTTGGCTGATTTGGAATGTATTCTATATGTGGTTTTACCTCATGTGACATGAAATATGCATGTGACTGCTCTGTTTTGGAAAAAGTCACATTAGGGGGATGAAGTGGAGAAATACCACCTTGAAGGTGTCTGTCCTTCTCTTGTAGGCTACATGGAGGTTGTCCACATCCCCAAAGGTTCAGTTCATATTGAAATTAAAGAAGTCTCCATTTCAAAGAATTATATAGGTAAGTAATTGCCTTCCCGAAAGTACCTTGCTCCCTTTCTAATTCATAGACTTTCAAAACATGCTGTAAAATGCTGTACTGGTTTTATCAGTGTAGTTTTTGTAACTCATCATCATTTTGGGGCAGCAGTAGCTCAGTCGGTAGAGACGCTTGTCCACTAACCTGAAGGTTAGCGATCAAGCCACAACCTGCAGTGCGTACCGTCGTTGTGTCCTTGGGAGACACTTCACCCTCCTTGCCTGTATGAATTTGTCAGTGAACGTGTTTGGTGGTGGTCGGGGGGGCCGCTACACTTCTGTCAGTCTGCCCCAGGGCAGCTTTGGCTACAGAAGTAGCTCACCACCACAAGTGAATGAATAATGCATGAAATTGTAAAGCGACTTTGAGTGTCTAGAAAAGCGCTATATAAGACTAATGCATTATTATTATTATTAATCAGTAAATGCTAATATGAAAGGATATTCATGAAAATGACCATATCTTATGTTCTCAGTATCACAGTCCTCACAGCTTGTGTTATGTCACTTTGCAGGTAGATCAAATGTCTTGTCAGTGTAACACAATCTCCTTATTTGGAAAATGTTGACTCCAAACATGGGTATTGGTGAACATGAGCACTCAGCTCTATCATCTATTGTTGATGTTCATAGGAAAATACAATCTAATAAATATTATTTTGCAAGCTGTAAACCTTTGGCCCAATAAAGGCAATGGCATTAAAATGCTATTTAAACTCAGTGGTTCAATGTTGATAACTTCAGACATGTTATTTTTATGTAAATGTTTGGCATTCATTTCTGCTTGATTTCATAGCTTTGTCTAATATTTTTTACTTCAAGCTGTTTCATATTTGCTGTACTGTTTGGGGCTAACCACATAGATTCTAACAATTTCCTAGTGTCATTGTGGAAAGGCAATTAGAGACACAATTGTCCTCTGTTGCTTAATCCAGAGTCATAAAAATACCACAAAATACACATGTGATGGTGAAGCTATGGCACTGAACTATGCGCTCTGCTCAGACTAAACAAGACAAACAAAACTACATCACTGGCAGAGCATGAGTGAAAACAGTTACAGAAAAGATTGACTGAAGCCAGTGCTGCGCTGTTTCATTAACTAAAGAAAGACACATGAAAGTGTGGTGAATTTAAAGCGGATGGTGTTGATGGACGTCTTGAGTTATACTTTGAACCAAAAGAACTGTGTCAGATTTATAGGGCCGTGGTGACAGCTGCCTGGTCCACCAGGATTAGGAGGATATGATCTCTATGTATCAAAATTTAAAGACCACAATTTTGGCTGTTGTGTGAGTTGAATTTTGCTTCTTAGTAAATTGTTATTTATTAAAATAA
This sequence comes from Bostrychus sinensis, assembly GCA_020698575.1. NCBI lineage: Eukaryota > Metazoa > Chordata > Actinopteri > Gobiiformes > Eleotridae > Bostrychus > Bostrychus sinensis. The sequence continues at coordinate 15,764,514 of CM036239.1, forward strand.
ATTTAATTTAGTGATTGAACAATGTATTGATTAAGTGATTCAATCTATCGCTCTGTTCTGAGGCTTGTGCTAGCTTGAGCCAGAGACATAATGCAGCCGTTGGATCATTTCTGCTAATTTTGGCCCAGTTGCTTTCGAGTGAAAGGGGATATTTTCAGATTCGTTGTGCTTGGAGACCAGTGTTTGTTTTGACAACCAGGCAGCCTGGTATTCCTGAAGTTGGTCCAGGCTTTCACCTGAAGTGTGTTTTCTCTCTCAGTTTACGTGTCTGCACACGTGAATGTCTTAATTTCCAATTCTTCTGCTCAGTTTGTCAGAGGGATTCACAAACACAGAGAAAGAGCCTGTGACTTCAGAGTAGCTTAAAAAATTATGATTATGATGAAGTTCAGCAATGACCTCACAGTGCGATGATTGTCTCCACCTGCTGCACCAGCTACTGTTCCTGAGTGCTGGTAAATACATCTTTCTCAAAGGATTTATTGTTTCTCTGATTCTTTAGCACTGAAATCTGAAGTTGATGACTTTTACATAAATGGAGCCTGGACCATCGACTGGCCCAGAAAGTTTGACATTGCTGGGACGGCCTTCCACTACAAGAGACCCTCTGATGAATCAGAGTCCTTAGAAGCCCTGGGGCCGACCACTGAAAATCTTGTTGTCATGGTAAAACATTCCACTTTATAAGCTTATACTACTTGTGAAAAGAAAGCAGTGTCCATCATTTACCACAGTTAGGCATCAAGCCATGGTCTTCTTAAAATGTTCAGGAACTTATCTACACGAGCTCTCCATTCTCACCTTAAGAGCCTTGTGCATTGGGATTGTTTCAGTTCACTTGAACTTAACATCTGGGTTATAACCTCAGGTGACCCTCAGCTAGTGGTCTTTGCTTAACCGCTATTTATATGCAGCTATTGAAAAAGATTTGGCTTATGTTAAACAAAACACGGCTGCATTAGCTCTGTTTGTTTTTGTGTAGACTGTAGTATGTTAACTTACAGACTTGGTATTTAGTTTTAAATATACACTGTCTAGATGTGTAATGCCTTTCATGCCTATGCTTCTGCATAACTTTTCTATGCGGAGATGTTAGGCAACTGTAAAGCATTTTGCTGTAATCCAGTGGTTTTTGCCAGTACATGATTGCTGAAAATACCAGACCACACAGCCCCGCTGGGATATAGCAGTGACTAGCCACTCAACCACTAGACCTTTTCTCTGTGGCTTGCAGAATGGCGATAGACTGCTCTAGTCATACACTGTATCCATTAAGCTGGATACAGTGTATGACTAGAGCAGGATACAGTGTATGACTAAAGATCTTCACTGACAGAGAAATTAGAACAGTATTTATTCACATTCATCTGAGAAGGGTGACAATGAAGAACATGTAATATTTACCCTTGTCAGTGTCCACTTCTGTTACATGATTTTCTCTCTGTTGTGCTTTGCAGGTTCTTCTTCAAGAACAGAACCTGGGGATACGGTACAAGTTCAATGTGCCAATCCAGCGCACGGGAAGTGGTGACAATGAAGTGGGCTACTCATGGCACCACCTGTCCTGGTCTGAATGCTCTGCCACCTGTGCTGGAGGTAAGGCAGCAACAATATGATTGTGTATTGGTGAATTTATTATTTTGTGAATTTTGTTGGTACAAAAAACCCACAGCTGAATGTTGACCAATGCCACAAGTAAAACAAAACTTTTTTCTCCCAGTTCGGAAGCATGGCCTGGACGGGTTTGTACTATTCTGCAAAAGTGTGACTCAATAGGCATTAGTATATTTAAAAAGCGAAGGATTTTCAAGTTCAGAGCAGCTATTTTTGTGATGGTGAGGCACACACAACCCTCCACTGTCCTAAACAAGCCTGTGCCTTGTTGATCCAAATGATGTAATTTGTGTCTGCTGTGTGTCTTGGGCTGCACCTCAAATGACAGCTTTGATTATCATCCATAGAACCAGCTTAGCTAATAATGATGTGTTGTCTTATACAGTAAATCACCATAGTAATAAAACCTTTGAAAAACACATTTTGACAGCCTCACAACTATCAACTCCTTTACCTCATGCTTTGCACCATTCATCTGAACTATATTTCACTCTGAGCACAGCTGGGTTGATTTCCTTTACTTTAGGCATATGCACATATATTCATACTTTGTCTTATTACAGCTGCCAGACAAGACTGCTTTAGGATATGTCCCGTGAGGGTCCAAAAAGACCCTTTCTGAGGTGGTATGGCATACACACATGCCCGCACACTCACAGTGGGAGGAGTGACACTGATACCGTAGTACTCACTCTCCAGGTTAGAAGCCAAAATAAAGAGCTCTGTCCTTTGTGGAAATGATTTGCCAAGTTATCCTGCAAAAATCTGAAATTTACATGTCTGAATTTAGCGCGGACCAACATTTTAATCTTTGCTTTGAATACTCTGCAAGACTAACACGTTCCTGAATCAGATTTTTGATTTGTGCCATATGATTTATATGTCATTTCCTCTGTAGGTTCCCAGAAGCAGGAGGTGGTGTGTAAGAGGCTGGACGATAACTCAGTGGTCCAGAACAGCTACTGTGACCCAGACAGCAGACTTCCAGAAAACCATCAAGACTGCAACACTGAGCCCTGCCCTCCAGAGTATGTACTAGCCCCAAACCAAGTACAATGTCCTAAATACTCCTTATACCTAAGGGAAACTGATGAGTAAGGTGCTAATACTGTTTTGTTGTCTTGCCATGACACACACACCAATTCCTTTTATTAATGTAATGTGTTCATGCTAAAACATTTTGCAGCCTTCCTAAAAAATATTCCATAAAATAAGTCTGACTCGTGTTATTAATTCACCTTCAAGCTCTACTCGTAAAATGAATTTGGAAGAAAATAATGAAGTCAGATGACAGTGATTTATAGCTTTTACATGTTTTTCAGCTAAAAATAAGAGGGCTAAACATGGCCACCTGCTTTTGATTGTTTTGGCTACTTCACTAATTCTTGAGGGGTAATATACATATATAAGGTGTAATATGAACTATAATTTCTGGCCAAATGTCCATAAACTCAACATAGTAACTGGAGGCATAACCAGACTTGTGAAATAGGGGTTATTATGCATCAGGTTAATTAATTTCAGACCTTCTAACAGTTTTGTTTCTTACAGTGTTGTTCTGTTGGATTTCTGCCAAAGCAAATAATAATATTAGAAAAAAAGTGTGTAATTTTCTTATTTTTGTCTTGCCATTGACTCAGAAATGTGATATTGATTTTTTTATTAGTACACAAAACATAACATGCAACATCAATCTGTAGATGTAAACACTATTGTTACTTACTGAGTAAAGGCCAAGTCAACTATGTAAACATGATTGTTTTTAAATAGCCAGGATTTTTATGAGTTTTGGCAAAGAACACTTTAACAGATGTTTAAAACATGTTAGTGCTGTATACATTCTTGCACATGATGTAATATTTCAGAGGGCGTATGTGTTTAGAGAGCTGTTGTCAGGACAGTCTTACAATATTTCATGTTCAAGTATGTTGTTAGAGTGCCATCACAGGCCTGCTATAAATTGACATAGCCCTGGTTGCAGCTAGCTGGGTGCGGTGCGCTATAACATACTTTTGTTTTGTATTGAAGGAATAATTAAATGCTTTACCCACTCAATTACTGAAGGTTTTCAATGATTTTTGTCTTTAAAATTATGTTTTTACTTAATTTATGTTCATCCATCCAACCATCCATGTTACTGCAGTAATGCGTTACAACTGAAGCTAAAGGGAATTTCCTAATTTATTATTTTTTAATGTTACGTAACTGAAGCTCACAAGAAGTGAAGTACTATATATATGAATCCTGTATCTTTGTGCAGGTGGTTCATAGGTGACTGGTCTGAGTGTGGGAAGACATGTGATGGCGGCATAAGAACAAGGACAGTGGTGTGCATCAGGAAGATTGGTCCTGCTGAGGAGGAGACACTGGAGGACACCCACTGTCTGACTCACCGTCCCCTCGAGCAGGAGTCCTGCAACAACCAGTCCTGCCCCCCAAAGTGGGTGACTCTAGACTGGTCAGAGGTAGGGATTAATGCTCGAAGCAGCTAGCCTCTTAATGTTAACAAAAGGTTTTCTGATACATTTTCTTTACTTTTTCAGTGCACACCGAAATGTGGCCCTGGTTACAAACATCGCATTACTTTATGCAAGAGCAGTGACCAAAGTAAGACCTTTCCACCCAGCCACTGCCCAAGTCACAACAAGCCTCCTGTTCGAATCCGCTGCAGTTTAGGTCGGTGTCCTCCTCCTCGTTGGATCCCTGGTGAATGGGGACAGGTAGGTCATTCCAGCTTGAGTACTTAGAGGGCTTACAGATGCAGAGAAAGATAGCTTGTTTTAGTTCATTGTTGATATAATTCAAACTTGGATGACATACAGGAGTCTCTGCATGCCTCTGTGACATGTGGGCTGAGTGTGAATCCAGCAGACATGGATAAGGGTTGGTAATATCCCCTCTGACTGTTTGAAGTTTATCTCTGCGCTGCTGCTTCCAGGAACATGACTTAGTGGAAGGCTGAGTAGCATTCCCTGGCCGTTGAGCGCTATACAACACCAGTGACTTGTGTTTGTCAGATGACGCCACAAATGTGCGTCAGAGAAAGTAGTATTTACTAAACGTCAGAGGAATTGTTGAATATTTTGGAGTTTTAAACTGTCTGCTCTGGTCTTTACAAGGAAAGCCAACTGAAAACTTGATGTCACACTGTACCTCTCTGTTGTACAGGTCAAAGTTAAAGAGACAGTCAGTCTATATTTTACTTCACCTTACACAGATTCAGCCACATGTGTTTAAATGCAGAAAGACATGTCTTTTGTATTCAGCCAGTGACAATAGCTGCCATAAAGAAATTACCTGCCTGATAACCCCACTATGGTCCATCAAAGAGTGCTTCAATGCCCAACTGAACCAGGTTCTATACTGCTAGTGCAACAAATGGAGCCTGCACTTTTTCCTGTGCTGCGAGCATGTACATTGTCTTTTGCAATAATTAGAAGTAACAGCATTGCTACTATAGTGCGTCCTGTCCACACATCAGAAAGGAGAAAATGCTGCCAGCTCTTGCTCTTTTAGGCCAAAAGGTCATTGGTTCAGATCCCACTTAAGTGTCACTCTTGACATATGCCATCTGTCATGGCCGGCAGCAGGCCCTAATAATGACTCTCTAATTGGGAAGGGATGACATGCAGGCTCACTGATCCGGCAGTCACTGAGGATCAGTGGAGGTGACAGAAAACTGTGTAGATCTCCCAATAGGGTGACCCTTTGTTGATATTAAACACACATGCACACAAATACGCACATGCTGATGACTGACAACTGCCATGAGCCTGCCCATGTGCAGTAATTATAAAGATATCTACCTTATATGAAGTTGTTGTTTTGCTAAAATGGTGTGTTGGTGCCCGCTGGAATCGTTTTGTGTGTTTTTTTTATTTTTTATTGGTCATGCTTCAAACTGATTTCATTATATTTGGCACATAGTTAGAAGTCAGTTAAGAAAATGCAGGTGCACATTTTGGGTTGCGCACATAAAATTAGTGAACAAAGCTGGATTTTTTGGCAAGACGCACAACATTATGTCATCTGTTGATTAGTCTAAATGCTAATGCTAGAGGGGCATCTCTGGACATGTCCTCAGTTCACCTGCACATGTCAGTTTTCTTTCTCATTATATGTCCTATACATATATATGTGGTATAACTGACAAACATTTGTTACCACAATTTTAAATGTATAGCATTTAAACACAAAGGTAAAGTGAGCACAGTTTTATTTTAGTATTACACCAGTCACATATTGCAATTACACAGTTTATTTTCCTATTTTTCTTCAAGAATGCTAGGTTAGCAAATCAATTTATGCTGCATCTGAGGTCAGTATAGTACCAATGACAGATATCCATTTATTTTAGCTAGTATATAGCAGCAAACAAAATCGTATAGTTGCTCAAAATCACTAAAAGAGATGTTGAAGAGTAAGTTTACTGTGGGAATTACTTGCCTGCATTACTTCCGTATTTACCCTGTTGAATAACAGTCTCACAGAGAGCACAGAAATTAAGTTTGTCATCTGTTGCAGTGTTCAGCTCATTGTGGCCTGGGCCAGCAGATGAGGACAGTGCAGTGTCTCTCCTATACCGGGCAGCCATCAAGTGAGTGTGCAGAGTCCCTCCGACCGGCCACCATGCAACAATGTGAGAGCAGGTGTGATGCCACGCCGATCTCCAATGGTGATGGTAAGGCAACCAAATGAACGTAAAGCACATATAAACAGGTTTGACTTTTTCAATATACAACATCAAACATTGCTGGCACCCTATGCCTATCATGACATTTTAGAGAAACAGGGATGGGTGCATAACGACAGACAGGTGGTTTATGTGCATACTTTTTGTACTTTTTTGCACATTGCCCCAAGTGATGTTATAGGCTGTTATAGACTGTTTCTGTCTGAACTTCACCCTTCTGCTACGACCTAAACATGCTCGGATGACACACTGCTCTGCACAATTCCAGGTACATTAATCTTTCCAGTGAGGATGGCTCCTGTTCAAGTAAAACAGCTTAGTCCTCCATATACACTTACACATGATGGATGGCTATTCAGATGCATAAAGAAAGGGCTTTCAATTAGCCTGAATGGAAAACGTGAGCAGCGTTTACAGGCTGGCTAATGGGATTAGCTGTAGGCTAATTGTTTCTTTACGGACAGCAGTGAGGCAATGTCTCGTTTCATTTGGCTCTGCAAAGGCACGGGCCAAAGCCTAATAAGGGAAGACAGTCTGATCGTGATAAGGCATTTAAAGCACTGCTTGACAACCATCCAGCAAGCAGTTTGTGTGCTCGTATGAGTATGTATTGTTGGGATGGCAGAAAGCCCAGTCAGTGAACAAGGCCAGCATCTGTCTCAGCTTATCCTTTGCATCCAAGTGTAGCTGCAAAGTTTTATTTTGTGGAGGCCTTGGGAAGATCCAACTCTCCTAAGAAAGCAGATCAAAAAATAAAATATATTTAAGATTAACTTACTTATCTTCAAAATGTGTTCCTGTTACTTAACCCTGCCCTTTTCTCTATTTTTACAGAATGCAAAGATGTAAACAAGGTGGCCTACTGTCCTCTAGTTCTGAAGTTCAAATTCTGCAGTCGAGCTTATTTTAGACAGATGTGCTGCAAGACATGCCAGGGCCATTGATCTCTTCAGGACAAAAGCAAGAGAGCAAGGAATAAATTGACCTCAAACCATGGAAGGAGGTTGGTACTGCAATAAAAGGGACAGAAAAATGAAACAGGCTAAACTTCATCAAAACGCTGGATTAGCCGAGCCAAGAAGAGTTTGTGGTTTCTCTGTTTGATCCTCCTGCCCTCCCTCAAGAACACAAACCACTGCTCAGCCACAACGCTGACTCAAATCTGTTTATTTTTACTTCTGTGAAGTGGAACTTGGAATATTATTTGTAGAAGATGTTCTAAGTTTTATTATAATAATAATTATTAATATCATGCTAGAGTTCCTCCATGTTTGTTGTTTGTAAACCCAAAGTGCTGGACACATCGCTCGTGGAGGCAGAGATGAGGGGATGGGAGCCCATAGTGAGTTCTTTGGGCTACTATTGTTAGACTGTGATGTTAGCATGCTGGCATTTAGCTTTGGTGCACTTTTTTGTGTAAATACTATGCCGTTGTTTGCTCAAATACCTACCATGTGGCAGAGAAATCCAATCAGTGTACTGTATATTTATTCTTTAGGTCCAGGCAGAGCCAAGATGCCTACTGTTTAAAGGGGAATGTCATATGGCTTAAGGATAGTTAATGACTTTGTCCTGAAATGAAACAAACTGTAGCATAAAAACTCTTATATCAATGTATTGCATACTAAGTGATTTAGAAAATAACACTTTTTTCAGAAGGATGCCATAAAACAGAAAATGTCTTTGACCAACACAGAAGTTGGTTCACATGACACGATGATCCAAAACTCTTTTCTAGAGATCTCATTGTCAGGCTTCACTTTGAAGGATTTATTCTGAAGGAGTTTGTGAAGCCTGGTTTCATTTCTAATCAGTTAAGAGGCACTAAACATACAGCATATGCACACTGTGTGCATGGATGTTACGTTAACATTCCTCTTCTATCTTCTTTACTCTCTACAGAAAGTCAGTGGTGCTTTATCTTTGTGTGATAACTTTATTTCCCCCTATGTACACTCTGTGAAAATAGAAATTTAGTATCTGGTGCTATCAAACAGGCGCGTCTGTGGAACATTGAGACAATACAAATAATATTTTCTCAGTATTTCTGTTGCCAAATGCTGGTCATGTTTTTTGATTTATTTTTTTTTGTTATACCTCACACTGGGATTTTTTTCTAAACTGTTTATATTGACACTAGACATGTTCTGTGTGCTATATGGTGTAATGTACAAAACGACCCATCTACATGAGGCAACCTTTCTGTCATTGTTACAGTTGTGAAAGGGAACACCTATTAAAACTATTAAAATCATGGAGCTACAGTAGGAGTTCTTGGCATTGAAGAGACATTTAGGAGCATTTAAGGACCTCAGTGGAGCTGTTAATGAATATTTTTTGTTTGCTGCTGCTACTTTTTTGTAGCCACCTTCAGTAGGACAATGGACAGATATCAACGAGGCGAGGGGGAGAAACAAAGAAGTTGCTGAATTTATACAAACTGCCAGCGGATTATAAAGCCTCCAGAAATCTCTCAGACTGGTCCTCATTGCTGTGAACTTGGATGTTTGAATGTCACATTGCGTATACATAAGTGCAAAGTAAAATCATCATGTGATACATTGCATATATTTTATATTCAGTATTATTGTTGGTACACTGTTACTAATTTTTTCAAATGTAAATTATATTCTAATTTATTGCATTTCCCCACCTGTACATTTATTTCACTGCATGTAAACTGAAAATTAGCATTGTGAAAAGATGCAGTGATACAGCCCTTCACCTACATTTTTAAGTAGATTCAATTAAAGAAGCAGCCTTTAAAGAGACTCTGTGTAAATTGATTTCTTTTTTCTTTTTCTGGAGTGTTGGTGCCAAAGTGGATTCTTGTCCTTCCACTTAACTCTTGGCTTGAGAACAGCTAGTGGCATAACCCCAGGATTCCCATTACTGCATCTGAACACATCCATTCATATGTTACCTCGATTTAACTTGATGAGGGAGGAAAAGCTTTTGTTTTCAGGTCACTCAGTAACACGGAGCCTTCATGTGGTTGTGGAGTATCTAAACTGTTCCAAGTGTTTGTTTCACTTTTAGCGAGCTGTGTCCACTTCAGGTTTAAAATAATTAGTAAGAAGCCCTCTTGGCTGAGAAAATTGCTGGCTCCTTTAAGTGTCCCATATAGAAGAAGACCGATGACCTGCTTGGACTGGGCAGTATACCTGATTCAATCTGTTCAATATGCTGACAATGTAAAAAGTTCTCTATTTTATTTAAACTATCTCTCCACCCAGCCACAAATTTAGCTAAATTTCTACAGTTTAGCAAATGTTCAGGAGGCAACATTAACCATAAATGCTATGACAGTTTTGCAATTAAATCATTTTTTAAAGGGATACTCCTGTTAGTGGAAGAAGACGACAAGAACAATACCACCGAGGTGAAAGAAGTACTCAATTTCTTTACTTAAGTAAAAGTACAGATAAAGGAGCAAAAAATGTACTCAAGTAAAAGTAAAAGTATGGCCTTAAAATTTCAATTGAAGTAAAAGTATAAAGGTACTTACGTTTAAATGTACTTGCAAGTAAAAAAGGAAAAGTATTTCGCACAGACTCGACAACTCATAAATGAGTTAAATGCGAATCATTTTACTGAAAAATTGTGCTGATTACTAAAGTGAACTGACTGATGCAATAGAAGAGACTGAATCTGTCACTGAGGTCTTCTGTCTTTATTATTCTGATTTTATTCTGATTTCTAAAGGAGTACTACTTCTGCATCTTTTATATTAAAGTACTGTGTGTCTACAGCGAGGCCATGACAAAAACACACATTTTAAACCAAAACTCGAAATACTTTTTATTGACACCAACACATAAATGTAGTAGAGTAAAAACTTCAGATACTTGCTCTAAAATGTAGTGAAGTAAAAATAAAAGTACCCATTGTGAAATTTACTCAAGTAAAGTACAAAAACATGAAAACTGTACTTAAGGAAAATAACTAAGTACTTTTACTTTGTTACATTCCACAAATGTAAATCCATTAAATTCAAATTTTCCATGGGTTACAGCAGTGTATAGTTTAGTCTCTGTGTCAATTCTCCTATCTCCTTCTCCAAACCTGGGAGTGTGTTGACAATTACACTTCAAGATGCTCAGCGGAGAGTTAAAACATCCTAAATTTTGCTGAGATGCCTGAGATGGTTTGCTAAAATAAAAATTACATGAGAACTTTCACGGTCAGATGAATGTATTAGCAACAGGAGTTCTTCCCTCTGCGTATAAGAGGTGTAATGAGGATGGGGAGCAGATTTCTTCTTTAAATGCCAAGATTTAACGCTTCAAAGGGAAACTACAGACCACTGCTGTTTCTTGCCAGCATTAGATTTTGCATTAGAAAGGTTTTAAAGCAGAGCAAGACAAGCTGCTGATAACACATTAACAAAGATGAAACATAATCAAATACAGAATATGCTTGTGTCATCTTCTAATCATCTTCCTCCACCTCATAAACCCAAATACATATGGTGCTATCGGATCACTGTGCCCCTAAGAGGTGTGCTTATTAGTATTGTGACAAACAGCATTGGGCCTGTGAAATTTATCATTGTAGTTAATCGAAGCGGTAGTGTGAGTGCGGTGTCTTGGCTGAGAACCTGTAGCACTTGAGGCACTGTGCTTCCTGGATACACAGCAGTGGGACAGGGAGAGTTTTCGAATGGTGTGGTTGAAAGAGTGCATGCCCGAAGCCGAGGGGTCTGACAAGCTGGAATGCTGGCTCTGGATGGGAAGGTTATGACCCCAGCACCTGCTATCTTCTGACTTCTGTTTGGGCTCAGGTCTGTTAATCCGTGCCGCTCATCCCTTCAGCAGAGGCCCGCACTAAGATCAAAGCAATGCAGGGGAGGGCAACAGCCAGCCCTTCATGAAGAGCTGAGGATGTGTTTTTTCCTTCACACCTTCAAAGTTGGTGAGGGGAAATGCTTCAGCTGTGCACAACAACATCTTATCAACGTTATATAAGACACTATACTGGACATATCAGCTGGCAACCACTGTACGCCATAACCACAGGAACACATAAGAAAGGTAAACCAGCACGTGCACAAAGACCATACTGCATACAGCAGGATATTGCAAACTATTCAAAAATGTACAGTTCAGTAAAACAATTAAGTAAAAACAAAGTGGCCTCCAACTGTATAGTGAAAGACAAGTCAGACAAGCATTTATCTAAAATAGATCCACATGCTGCTAACTCTCTAAACGTGTGGAGGTTTCCCAGATATAGGTGACTTTTAGGAGAAGCCACTTCACCAGACTCTCATCTGCCAGCTTGGACAAGAGCAAGTAAGTGGATTAAATGCATAAAAGATCAATAACCAATCACTTAGGCTAACAAAATAAAGCCAGGGATGTTGGCCGGTGGCGGATGAGCCCGAAGCACACTGCAGATGTACTCTATCTGTAGATGTAGAATATAGGGCAGAATACTTAGAGACATTTTTTCTCAAGAACATTATGAAATCTATCAAGAATGAATTACGCAGTGCCCCCCTCTCCCCACACGCACACACATCCCCCCTCAGCTGCCCACAACTAATAAATGACGGTGCGCTAATGAAGACAAATGATAATGGCACTGTGGCAACATAATCTTGTCCAGTACGTTGTCCATGTTCATTGTAATGCTGTAATACTATTTCGCTTCATAGCCTGCGTGTCCTTCACTCATGTCAAGGAAAAGGTGAATCCTTTTATGACAAATGCAATGAGCTGTCACCCAGTACCTTCTAGGCAGTCACTGTGTATCAGTTGAAATGTAATGTTCTAGTCACTTTTAGCTATATTCTGCCCCCTTTCCCATGGGACTGCAGTGTCTTACAAACACTGCTGAAACCTAAGCTAACAAATTCAGCAAGACTTACAATATACAGTATACAATCTATTTGCAATAACAGCATATTTTCATTAGTAAAATATGTATATTATTGTGAGCTAATTTAATGCAAAGTGTTTGTATGTGTTTATAAAGTATGAAAGCAAATGTGACCATTTTGAAGATTAGGTAATACTTTCTAATCTGTTTTTTTTTTTTCATCAAACATGAGCCCTACATCCATCATACAGTATAGCATATACTAGTGGACAATGAGAGGGGTCCTTGAGTTGGATTCTGTCTGAACCAGTTCAAAGATTTCTTTCTTCACCTCAGGATCAGGTCAGTGGCTTGGTAGAGACCTTCAGAAAGGTAATCTGCAGTATATGCAACCTTTACAAACACTGTGTACAATCAATGATAGAGGGTCACTGGGATATTCTTGAGTGATTGATCTTTAATTAACTGCTTTGATTTATGGATTATGGGTCAGTATTTATTCTGGTTATAGACAGACAATAAAAACTATTTGATATGTGGCATTTAGTATTGTATATCCTCTTTTTTTTCCTTTTGCCTCCTTTCCTTTTCGGGGTCATTGTAATAATTTGGCATTTGTGCACTGGATTGTGTCCTGTATTTTATTTATTTATTTGTACATTATATAGTTTGGGCGTTATTGTGACTTCCATCTCTGTTGGTAAGTGTTGTTTGTATGTTTATGTATTTTATGAGGATCATTGCTGCAAATCCAATCTCCCCTTGTGGGACAAAATATACTTTGACTTTGATCTGCCTCATTGCGTGCAGTGATTTGGCAATGATTTTACACCAGAAGCCATCCCTTACACAACCATCTCCATTTGCCTGGGCTTTGGACTGGCATAGAGGGTTCTCTTGCTCGTGAATCCCCATGGCAGGATTATTTGGTGATATTAAATGGATCATGTTTATAAATAAAAAAGTGGATCATATTTGGAAAAGGCAGAAAGGCCATCCTTGAATGTAATGTGAAAAAATCTGATCCAGCTGTAGATCTAAATATTAGAGTTGTGACATTAAGACTATTGTTCAACCTTCACTAGCTGCAATGTGTTGGCATGGAGGCCACCTGTAGCAGAGACAAATGGACTCCGTGCTCTGTCCTTGGACACCGTGAATGACCAACCATTAAGCACGAAAATCTGACGTGCCTGTCCAAACCATCTTCTCTTTGATCTTGCAACTCATCAATATCTCTTTTATGAACACACATGCCTACTTTCCTGGGCTCACCTTGCTTATTCACATGCTGTCCATCACTCCCAGAGGGAGGACTGAGATTCAAGGGTCTTACAGTGGACTTCTTCAAAACATCTCTGTTGTTTAGATGTCTGCTGTATGCAGGATTTAAGTAAGAGTCTGAGGGGAAATAAACATTTATGTCTGGAAATGGAACAAGATGATTATGTAGAAATATAGGATAGGAAAAACATAGGCAGTCTAAGATACTTCCTCCTTGGAGCTTGGTAAAATGACTCCACCCCCCCGCTCTGACGCTAACAGATAATGGGGCTACTGCTTTGTAATGATGGCGATTTAAGCACAAAAATTTTCTGAGCAAGTCTGGTGACAGTGTGTGGGATTTAAAAACGCACAGGAACACCAGCTCTTTAAAAGGGCTCAGCATAAAGGATTATTCATGCCTGTATAAAAATACTACTTCAGGTATGTTTTTGAGGTGCAAACATTATAACATGGTTAAAAACTAACATTATTTAACATAATAGGGGACCTTTGAAGATTAAACCTGGAAAGCACTGTGATAGTAAAGTAGGCTTTGTCCAAACAACTGTCTATGCATCTTCATGAGAGGAAATATTTAACAACATTCATATCTCTTAGTGCCACAATCTGAACTGGACCTAGACTCAGAATCCCACATGAGCAACTAAAGCACCACGTAACTGATTTTAGATTGCTGCAGTACTCTCCGTACTGTTACATTTGTAAATTTAAGCTGATTACCCAAATTTCAATAAAACTAATGCAATGGCAACTCTTTGTATACAATTTGATTCAAACTGCCCTGCTAGCTTTTACCTGAACAGGGCAGTGTGAATAATGTCTGTTATTATGGGCATAATTAATCATTACATATATTTAGAGCTAAATGTCACCCTAAACATTTTTTCTGCAGATTTAGATAAACATAACAAAGATAAAAGACAAGACAAACATGTCTATAAATGTTATTTATTTCTCCTATTTTGGTTTTAGACCAGGACAAGGACAGTGACAAGAAACTGAAGAAATCAGGACATATACAGTTGTCTGAACACAGTTTTATACTGATTAAGAATAACTATCTGGACACAGCTGTCCAGTGTAGAAAAGCCTTTCCATCACAGATTAAACGGATGGTATGTGCACTCAATCCAGATGTTTGAGCCAGAAGACAGTTCAAAAAGCAAGTTGATAGCTTCAAAGTGAAGCAGAGTGAGCACTTTGGATGTTGTGTGACCACTTCTTCAATCACAAAGTTTGGACAAGCCCTGACCTTTGACCCTCTGGCCTCACCTCTTGGCCTTCTTCTCCTTCATGATTTTCTTGCTCTCCTCTCTCCTACGTTTATTGACAGGGTTGCGTGGGTCGTAGATCTCAAAAGTGTCCTCGTCCTGCATGTTGGCGTCTTTCACTTTTCTGGTTTGCTCGTCAAACTGCAGAACATGGCCCATCCTAAATCAGGAAGAGAGAGGTAGACAGAGTTCAAAGAACCGCAGCAGAAGATCCTGTAAATCATTGCTCCTGTGCAGCTTTTAAAGAAAAGATCTGAATATTTTTTTGCCTTAAGTAAGACAACTTTTCATAAACAATCCTGAGCTGCAGTCTAGCAGTTAGGCAGGAGACGTTTTGGTTGTTTAAGTGTATATGTATGTGTTATTTGTACTGTAATTTTTTTGTAACAACAAAGAAATTTAAATAGTGATTATTTATTCTGCTTTCGAGGTGAACTATCTTGCACTTACTCTGCAGTGACTGTGTGTTTCCTTTATAGTTCAATTGATATCTAATTTTGTCCCAGCTTTAAAAACATAATTAGATTAGAGGGTGAATTAATTATTGCTGCTTGTGGGAAGCCAATATTGAATAGACGTGTAGAGATTTGAACCCATACTTAAGCCGAGCTGGTATTTTGAGACTGTAGGAGCTAAATACTGAAAAACTTAGTGCCATATTTTGTACTTCATGCATTTAAGTTTTGTTTCATTTTTCCACAGAAGGTTTCATTTTCCTGACAGACATATTAAAGAATGCAGCAAATTTATATTGCAAAGGCAGAGCAGTTCATCAATTCCAGGGATACATTTCCAGACATTGGGATGCTATGCTGTGGTGAGCTGTCACACTGTCTACTCAACATCAACACCAGAGAGTTGTTAATGAATACATTCTCCAATGGTTTAAAGTGCTTATGGTGTGTCTGATCAGGTAATTACTTAGTCATATTGAAATTTGTCTAGACTAAGCTGAAACACAGTATGTTTACATTCACATCTGCCCTGAAGCTGATTAACAGGAGATCTAATGACGCAAGTGTGTGTTGAAATAATCTAACCTCTTGATCTGCTTATGAGAAGATTGTGGTGGACCACTGGACCTGAACATTTTTTGTTGAGATAGTAAAAGACATAGCTAAATCACACTTCAAAAAACTAGTCCTACTTGCTAACACCACTTTCTGGTCTGTTTGGTTGATGCCCGTGAACTACATGTCTCCGCTCAACTCCACTGAAACCCCCTCAGTCTGCACTCAACTTGGCGGCGAGCGCAGCACAAACCACGTCCTGTGTGCATGGGCACTCTCTTGGTGTTGACAGCCTGACAGACAGCCTTGAAGCATTTTTGGGTCTTATCAAAACCGCATATATGTGGCCACAGAAACCTTAATTTTCATAGTTTTTTTGCGCCCATGCAGAGGGTGGGAGTTAAGGTAGAACAGACAAATGTGATAGCACCACAATGCTCTTTGCAATCAGAGCTTTTGAATGTAAGCCTTAAAGGGAGTTAAGAGTAGTGGGGGTGCTGCAGTGGGAGTCTAAACTTGTAGACACAGACACAGATGGAACAGTTTACCTCCTCTGGCCTAGACTTGACTTCCATTGTCTGACCTGTTGTAACCCAAATTCTGTTTGCAGCCTTCCTAGAGTGGCACAGACTTCCCACTGGTGTTTTTTTGGAGCTGCTATGATCTGAGCCCAGTCCTCCCTCCTGATCCTACCTGGTGGGGGCATCACAGTGAGGTGTCGCCAACTAAGGCTTCTTTCAATTCATTAGGGCCCCTAATCCAGACACACACAGACAGACTGCACTTCAAGGGGTCTTCTCGAGACTAATAGCAACTACAGATTTTGTTATTCTTAAATCTCTTACACATAGACACTCAAATTCACACACATGGTATTCATTTCAAACTTCCACTCGGTGCAGTTAGCACTTGAGATCTTTCGTGAATAACAGAATATGAGAGGAAAACACAATGTCAGGCCTGATTTCCTGATGGCCAATCTGGTAGCTGTGGCTGAAATCCTGAATTGACACACAAATGCATATTGGTTGAACTTTAACACACATTTAGGGTTAGGGTAAGTCTGAGAGCTAGTATTACAAACATGTTAAATCTGATATCAAATGACCCACTTTCAAACATATCTGTATCAAAATAAAACTCATTATAGAGTTGTATTTTATAGATTACATCCAAAAGGACCTCATAAAGTGGCCTTGACTTGCCGAATGGTTCTGGAGTCACATCCTCCCGTGTTCATACCAGTATTTGTACTGATACCTTGATTTATACATATGGCTATACCACTTCTATTTCTACAGGAATCTTTAGTTTCAACAAGCTAGATAGTATTGCAAACATTAACCAACTTGGCAGTAAAAATCTCTTTGATATAATCTCTTTAAGTATGGCTAGAAAAGGATAGTTCCGTATTGTATAAGACACAAACTGTCCCTACAGATGATAAATGTCAGAACAACCCAGAATTAAGAAAGGCGGACCAAAGCACCAACACAATTTATGTTCATTGTATTACACAAATAATAAACTCAAAACATAACTACAATGACCTTTAAAATATCTATTTTTTAAACTATTTATTATTATTTATTTTTATTATATTATTTATTTGTATTTATAATAGCTATATTTAATTAACTTAAATCTTATTTATATGACTTTTACTGACCATCCTTTGTCATCATCCTCTGCCAACTGCTCCACATCCTCCTCTGGAGCGTCAGTAATGGCAGAAGAAAGTTTGGACTTAAAGGACTCCAGTAAAGCAAGAGTCTGAAAAAAAAATGAGTAGAGGTCATGTAACCATACAGCACATGCTATGTAAGCTTGTCTGCTGAAACAATCAGGGTTAAGATAAAATAAATCAAAAAATGTGTGCAGATTTCTGGTACCTGTTCTTCTCTGTTTGAACCTTTTTTCTTTTTATGTTTTCTGAGCTCCTCATACTTTTTCCGCCCTTCAAGGTATTCTGCCACAGCCTCACTCACTGGCTTTTTCTCTGCACAAGAGACACAACAAAGCAATCATTTTCATCTGTTTGTTAGATTATCATTTTGTTCTGACTTGTGATTCTCTTAAAATTAAACATTGCATGTATATATGTATTATTGGCCACTCACCACTAACCAAAGCAGTACTGATGTGAACAGTTACTACACATTCTACACACAGTAAACATCTGGTTGCCAAGATTGAGGATGCAGTTAGCAAGATAGAAAAGGTCCAACACTTGATCACAGACATAAGAGTAGAGATAAAAGTAAGCAAGTCTTATCCAGCTGTGACAGCTGCTGCTGTAAGTGATCTGAAAGCATGAGAATGGGGAGGTGAGGAGATGGCCCAGAGCAGACCATTCCTCCCTCTTTAGACTGACATGCTTTGCATGAATCCATCCCACTGCAAGTCTCAGGATCAGAATGTATCTGATTGAAGACCCAGACACATAACCTCTCACTTTATCTTGTTCAAAGATGACCTACATTACAGCTGCCACATTATAAAGAAGGCTGCTCATGGTAAGCACCTTTTAATAACAAACAGACCACTCACACACATTCTTTGTATGGGTTTCATCAGTTCCACCAATTTTTTTTTTTGCATTTTAATATTATTTACAGATGATACAAAAAGTAAACCGGACCAGAAGCTGATGTTTCTCATCAAACCATACAACAGTATCATAGGTGAAGTTGAAAAACAAAGTTGTGTGGGCACTGAACTGTGGTCCTGACTGAAACACCAACATGCTGACATTGGTGTCTCATCAAGTTAAAGTGCTTGTGTAAATCTCCAGCTCATGCGTACAGTGTGTGGCAGACAGCGAGACAGAGACTGCTGGCTGCTGCGCTATATGATGTCACACACAGCTCGGACAGTGGCATCTCACAAACTCACTGCTCTGATACTAAATAAAACTGTGTTTAGTCACAGATGTAAATTCTAACAGAAAATATAAAATCATACATAGACAATAAATTCAGTTACAATTTGTGTTTTGAAAAATGATCATACAGCAGCAAACCTTGAACTATTACCGACATTTCCAAAAACTGTGCTGGAAATCTCATTTGTCACACATCAAACTGGAGTCAACGTGGAAGTGTGCTCAACTGCTCCAGGGTTGAAGCTTTTCTTTTGATTTATGAGGGCAACAATTGATCTGCTGTGTCTCTCCCCAATGGCCTGTGTTGCTCGGCCTCCACACTGCAGCCTCTGACTTGCTGAATACTGACTGATGATGCCCTGAGGTCTCACAGTGAGAACACACATCACCTTCTCCAGCTGTTGTCACTAACTACTATCTTTCAGTTTGATGGCCTTTCTAACTACATTCCTCCCCTCTCCTGTCACCTGGGCTCAAGAAGGCTACAAATCAAGTGTACAACCAAAGCCCGTTGTACATGACAAAAGCCTCTTGATTGCACAAGAATGTGCCCTGTGTCCTTTATAGAGTGCCTTGTATTTTATCATGAGTGGTGGTGAGGCTATGTTACTTATGTTGTGTGTAGTATTTCTATTTCTATTCTTCAAATATTAGTTTACACCATTTATAAAGGTAGCCTAAACAAAAATTAAACAACAGAATTCTCAAAGTATTTAGTATAGGCATCAAAAGTCAGCATTGCACTAATTTTTTTTATTTCTTCCAAATCTTTCTCTTATTTGTGTAAATTTGATGAAACCTTAATCACAAGCCAAGTGCCTCTTGGTCTTGGGCAGTTGGCCCTGAATAACTGAGAAATATTTTATTGGATTTCTTGTTTGGACATGAGTAATTGTTACAATGTACTCAATAAAGCCTGAAGAGGACACAATGAATGTGCACATACTGTAAAAAACAAAACAGATTTATTTTGTTCTCTCAATTAATTTAATTAGATGAATAACTTGTATCATAAGAATTATTGCGCTGACTGTGAAAATGAACACATAGCACAGCTTATGATAAAGATGAGACAGCTGTAGACTGTGGACCACACTCAAAAATTGTGTTAGGTTATCATTGCATTTTTTTTTAAAAAGTATGCATTCTACACATTTTTGGTGTGAGCCATCTGAGAAGCTTGTGAAAAAGAGCAGAGGTCAACCCTGAGCCAGAGGTCAGACCAGGAGCTGGAGAGTGATTTAAGCTTTTAAGAAAAACTTTTAACTGCTGCTGAGCTTTTCCAGCACTATGAGATAAAACAATCCTCACAATGACTTCTGAAGCTGCGCTGAGTTTTAGTATTTATGGCATTTGAGCAGACATTAGTCTTTCTGTATCACCAACCATTGGTCCATGGCATTAAAGCATTCCATCTAATGGAATTACCTTGTGCTTTCAATACAGAAATTTAATGAGAAACCTTTAAAAGCAAGTTGTCTCGCTGTCCTAGAAGCACCAAAGCACCCAGTTTAACTGTCACATTAGATAATGATGTAGATTAGGATCTCTATCATCTGCAAGACAATACAGCTGCTGTGCAACATATACACTGAATAAAAATTTTAACGCAACACTTTTGTTTTTGATCCCATTTTTCATCAGCTTAACTCTAATATCTAAGACTTTTTCTGTAAACACAAAAGGCCTATTTCTCTCAAATATTGTTGACAAATCTGTTAAAACCTGTGTTGGTGAGCACTTCTCCTTTGCTGGGATAATCCATCCACCTCACAGGTGTGGTATATCAAGATGCTCATCAGACAGCATGAATATTGCACAGATGTGACTTAGGTTGGCCACAATAAAAGACCACTCTAAAATGTGCAGTTTTACTGTACTGGGTGGGTCAGAAAACCAGTCAGTATCTTGTGTTACCACCATTTGCCTCACACAGTGCAACACATCTCATTTGCATAGAGTTGATCAGGTTGTTGATTGTGGCCTGTGAAATATTGGTCCACTCCCCTTCAATGGCTGTGCAAAGTTGCTGGATATTGGCAGGAACTGAAACACGCTGTCGTATTCTCTGATCCAGAGCGTCCCAAACATGCTCAATGAGTGACATGTCCAGTGAGTATGCTGGCCGTGCAAGAACTGGGATGTTTTCAGCTTCCAGGAATTGTGTACAGATCCTTGCAACATGTGGCCGTGCATTATCATGCTGCAACATGAGGTGATGGTCGTGGATGAATGCACAACAATGGGCCTCGGAATCTCCACACGGTATCTCTGTGCATTCAAAATGCCATCAATAAAATGCACCTGTGTCTGTTGTCCATAACAAACACCTGCCCACAACATAACCCCACCGCTACCAGGGGCCACTCGATTCACAGCAAACCACTCACTCACTCAAAACCGGGATTCATCCATGAAGAGTGCACCTCTCCAAAATGCCAGGCGCCATTGAATCTGAGCATTTGTCCACTTAAGTCGGCTAAAACGACAAACTGCAGTCAGGTTGAGACCCTGATGAGGACAACAAGCATGCAGATGAGCTTCCCTGAGATGGTTTCTGACAGTTTGTGCAGAAATTCTTTAGTTATGCAAACCGATTGTTGCAGCAGCTGTTTGGGTGGCTGGTCTCAGACAATCTTGGAGGTGAAGATGCTGGATGTGGATGTCCTGGGCTGGTGTGGTCTGTGGTTGTGAAGCCGGTTGGATGTACTGCAAAATTCTCTGAGACACCTTTGGAGATGGCTTATGGTAAAAACATGAACATTCAATTCATAGGAAACAGCTCTGGTGGACATTCCTGCAGTCAGCAGCCAACTGCACGTTCAAAACCTGTAACATCTGTGCCATTGTGCTGTGTGATAAAACTGCACATTTTAGAGTGGCCTTTTATTGTGGCCTAATGCACACCTGTGCAATATTCATGCTGTCTGATCAGCATTTTGATATACCACACCTGTGAGGTGGATGGATTATTTTGGTAAAGGAGAAGTGCTCACTAACACAGTTTTTAACAGATTTGTCAACAATAATTGAGAGCAATAGGCCTTTTGTGTACATAGAAAAAGTCTTTGTCCAGTTTCCAATTTTTGTCCAGTGTAATTACCAGGCAAAATCTAGTCAAAGTGTTTGTTGATACTATAAACAGGACACTCACGCTCAGATTAAAACTACCGTATCAAACACTGTTTCTTGCTTTTTCACAATAAACCAGTCAGTCTTAAGATGCCACTGTCTAACTCAGTGTTTCAGAAACTGCTGACCTCTGCCCCAAGGTTGCTATAAGTTTTAATTATTTAAGAAATGAAAGTTGCATTTATGGAAGAACTGAAAAGCCTAAACTAACAAGCATGCATTGGGTTGATGAGTAACATTGGCAGCCACACAAAAATTTTTAACCACATTTTCTGGGGGGTTTATTGCAAAGATACAAAGCTTCATACTAACTGTGTACACACTTATAAAATGCTCTTCAAAACAAAATGTAGCAGATAGGCTGAAGCAGAAATAAGCATTAAGTTTTTTTGATTTTTGTAAGGAGGTGGGAAGGTTTGTAATCTCAGGTGTGTACTTACCCTCTTTGATTTCTTCTGCAGCAGGTTTTAAACTTTCATCTTTCTTTTGTTTAATGGCAAGAATTTCTTTCTTCAGCTGACGTACCTCCTTTCGCAATTCATCCCTAAAAATTTAAAACAAAAACAAAATAACATTTTTACTTAACCGCCACAAATGTGGCTACTGACTTTTAAAAAAGAACCCTGTTCTTATTGTCATTTGTCATAATGTTGAAAAATTCATTTCAACATTATGACAAATGATAAAACTTTATGACAAATGGAAGCATAAACAAGTTAGAAATAATGTTAAAAGAAGGAAGGGATATCAAAAGTCTGACGAAGTCTTATTCACACAAGTACCTCCTGGGGAGTAGGTCTTGAGTAACTGAGAAATATGTTGGGTTTTTGTTTGGTCATGAGTAATTGTCACAATGTACCCATTAAAGCCTGAAGAAAAGAAAATGGCTCAGACTTAAAAACTTTTATTGTCACTCTGTGGGGGTAGAATTGCCACTAAAATTATACATTACTTTAAAATCATCTTTGATTTTAAAGTAATGTAACATTATTTTTTTGCATTAAAAAAAACAAAACAAAAAAACTATACATCTTTTTTTTTAAATGTCTTGCAGCAATTGAAACTGACATTTAGGTCAAAACCTTCAGCCAGATACTCCTGACCAAAGATCTGGAGAAGGGTCCCCGGGCACTGCACCGCGGCAGCCCACTGCTCCTGACAGGTTGACCCACTGGCATTAAGGGATGGGTCAAAAGCAGAGATTGAAATTCCCTACGGGGATCAATAAAGTATACCTTATCTTACCTTATTTACAGACAATAAGATCCATCATTAATTAAAACATTTTTAAATCAAATTTATAAGATAAACTATTTTACATCATGATAAAGAAATCTATATGTTTAAAAACTGATTGGATCTCTTAATAGAAAAGGCTGTATCTTAAATACTTATTTTTTTTATCTTTGCTGTTAGTCCATCATTTTAGAATAAAGTTATATATTATTAAAATCAAATTTGATGTTTTCAATCTTTATCAGCTAACATAATTAACATGGATGTGTAATATGAATGATGAAGACTATGTAGCACAACGTTATAAATAACAAGTGCCACAGGCATAGGCTCATACTACAATACACGCTCTAGGCTAAATTAAGGCCAGGGTTGTGAAATATGAGTCTCTTTCAAATTAATGCATACTGCTTTTTGTATATCCTGACAGTTCTGTTTTGTCCCATATTTCTGCAGACCCTTGAAGCACAGGTAAGCTTCATCGTCTGGGCTCTGGCCTAGAAACATGTGCATCATCTGCAAACTGCAGAAAAAACAATAGCTGCTTTGTTTCTGCCCAGCTCATCACTGCAGTTCATTGACATCCTAATTTGTTCTGTTCTATTTTGAAACACTCCTTTAACTGGAGTGGTCTTTAGACTGTCAACTTAGTTCAATGTTCTCCAATATATCCAAGAAGTCTGCCATAAGCATAATGTAAATGTCAAACCCAAGTGCATGGCTTGTGTTGTGGTTCATCTCTGGGGTTGTGCTGCGATACATATACTGTAAGTTCCAAACACTTTGGACAGTATGCACGCCGCAACACGCCGTCATTCGGAAAATAAGTGGTGTATCCAAGGCAACAGCCAAACAATCGGCTCCACCGCTCAAGTGCCAATAAAGATAAAGAGACTAGAGAGGACAGGAAAGGCCTAAAAACACCTGTTCAGACACACCTCAGGGCTCAGCAAATTCCCCTCACCTAACAACAGGACACGCTGCTTTCTAACCTTGAGAAATCATACATGCTTAACTCAAATCAATTATATTTCTTTTAAAAAGTCAAATTCTCATATGTACTGTACATTATTTTCTGCTTTCCATTTGTCCTCTCTGGGGACGCCACAGCAAATCCTCAGCCTAATAGTGTGCAGTGATTAACATTATTTTTTGGCATAGGTTTTTATACCGGATGCCCTTCTTAAACCACTCCTCTTTATTTATCCATGCTTGGGGCCAACACAAGGAGAATACTGGTTTGTGACTCTTTATGGCTAGAATTCTCATATGTATAAGATTTTCTTTTATTTTATCTTTTTTTCCCTAGATATCCATTTGGTTTAAGTGCCTAATGACCAACTTCATATTTGCATTATATCAGCGCTTACCACCAGAAAAAATACACAGGGAAAACAGTTTTCAGTTACAACTTTAACATTGATGTTATTGATGTGAATGGCACCACTTTAAATAATGACCCATAGGTGCACAAAGATGCAGCCAAATGCAAACAAAGGCAAACAAAGAAAAAACTAAAGTGGGAAAATATGCTATACCTGTGTGTAACTAGTGTGTGCTAGTTTCTGTGATCTGGGTGTTTTTGGAGCCTGCTGTTAGTGGCCTTGGCTTAGATATAGCATAACCCAAAAGGCTGTAGATGCCTGATTAAGTTTTCATAAAGACAACATGAAATGATTGGCAGTAGACTAAGAACGTTGTTGGTAACATGCATTTAATATTAGCCTTAAACACAGACACAGCATTTCCACAACTTTTAGATTAGTGACAACTGTGCTGCTGTATCACTGTTAATATAGTCACTTTCCAACTTTAAGCAGACGATTGACTGAAGAAAACGAGGGCACTCGGGGGAAAAAATGTTCAGCCGCATTATGATTTAACACAGTGGAATGTATATTTGGACATAAAACCCAACACCTTGGTCTTTTTTATTGTGAGTCAACCACAAGGACGAAGAAGCAGCTTCTTTGGACTCCATGTCTAATGACTGAGCAAGTGATGTGGATGAATGTGCTAGAATAACAAGATGGCTGGGTGAACTCTCCTCAGGGGGCACTCCACGGCTTGGGTAAAAGCCAAGAAGAACTGTGAGCACTAGAGGAGGAATCCAACCTCAACACAAGAATTTGCATGACTTTGCAGAGTGATTTGGACCAATCCAAAAACGCTACTCCCACAATGGACAGTCTAAGCACAGCTCATCTGCCTGCCAACTGTTAACCAGCTCCTTTGACCCAGCACTGACAGACCCAAATCTTAATACCCTGGTCCATGCCAAATATACACTTTTTGTTTAGTATCGCTTCTTTATTCGGATTGTATATTCTGTCTGGAACCATTTCCAACAAGCAAGTGCTTCACATAGAGTATTCATGCTACAGTGATGTGTAAACCTGTCAGGTCCAAAACATACAGTACACAATCCTGCTGCCAAGTGCTGGACTATTTCAAGCAGTTTTCTTCACAAAAAACAGAGCAGACCACTTTCTTGCTCTTCCTAACCTTTTTCTGAGAACACATCGAGTTATGACTGATGACGAGAGACAGGTGTAGCTAATTAATCCATGCCGACACATGGTCCGCATAATTAGAGACTGATGTCTTATTTAAGTTACATTGTCCACCAGAATAACGAGCTTTCTTCAGGCACTGTTTAAACTCAGATAGTGTGGTTGTTAGGTAAACAAGACAATGTAGATAACTACAGTGCACACCACCCTTCATTAAGGCTCATAAAGTCATATTTAGGCAAAACAGATCATTCTTTTACACAACAGTCTAAAAAGGAGATCATAACAACATTGATGTGATAAATGTGAAGCTACCCTAGTAACAACTCCATTAGGGTCACTCTACCTGTGTCATTTTGGTCAATTTTAGTGCTTCCTAAATTATGTATATGGCATATAACCATTTGTGGTCACATAACGACCACAAATGGTTAATGTAAATAACAGGAAGCTGTGCTCTGCCATTATGGAGTGCCTGCAGTGACTGATGAGCGACTGGCACAGAGAGTGGAGGGAGCTCCTGGCAGAGGCAGCTCACACTCTGTGCCACAGCCATATGGAAGCGTTTTGCTTCCCCAGTCATGGCCTGTCAGCTTTAACTAAAGTGGCGACTACTCCATACTGCATCTGGGACTTTATTTAGGAGTGTCTGTTATAAAAAGACAATGTCCAAGAGAACATACATTACATATTAAATAGAAATAAATTGAAACAGCAATATAAAATATATCTTAAACTGAAACCTTATAAAGCTATGACTGAGATATTTTTGTATAGTTAAGTCCATTTGTAGGCATTACTTCGAAGTGTGAACTACATTATGTATTCACCCAATAATAGAGGGCAGGACTGTATGGCTGCTTTTAATGGCCCATCTTTTTTTCCAGGTGATTGGTTATCAGCTGCTACATACAGAGCCTAAAGCAAAGCAACAGTGGGAGAGCTCACACAGCAACAATGCTCACGTTGTCCCATACCACCACTGTACCTACTCGCCTGCTCTTAGATTCACTGCCAAGACAAACCTCTGTGTTAGGTTACATGTCTTGTAGAAAACAATCGGTGCTTGTGCTTAATATTTTAGAGTCTGACGCCCTGGGCTGCCTGTCAGTCAGGGATACACAACTGACTACAGCCTGTTCCTTTTCCCATTAGCACAAATCAGGGAAGAGTATGCTGATTATGTCTGCTGACTATAAAATAGACAAAGGAAGGAGAAAAGTGGCTAAACAGCAAAAAAATAAAACATAAATGAATAAATAAATCTCAGATAAATGTTTTTGAGTCCCCTTCTCAATCCCATGTCTGCTATCTGGTGTGCATACAGATGGACAGTGCTAACATTCTTGTTTCACTATGAACATCACCTCATATTTGTTTAATGAGCTATTCAAATACACAATTAATGCAAATTACATTAAGACCAAGCTTATGCCCCACTGACGATACAGCAAATCTTCTGAGCTATAATTATGAGCACTTAAGAGGGCAAACCATAATTACCAGCTTCCTAACTATAATTCCAAGTTGAAGATATCAAGATTTTGAGACAATTACTTTGGTTTACATTACCGTGTCAGCACAGCATCAAAGAGACACAAAGCCATAATCACTAGTGGTTACTGTATAAATAGCTAGTATAATCTTAAACACACATACCAGAAATCAATACATTTACTATTTGAAGTATGTTACTGATTTTAAAAAGACTAAGTCCTGAACAATTACACTACTTTTTTATTTATTTTTTTATAGAAGATTGATGTTTACAACAACTAAATACTAAAATTTTAAATAAAAGGCTCAGTAACTAGTCCCTATTATACAGGCATTACAGAACAGGAATTAATATTTTTGCAAGATATAGCATTAAGTATTGTAAATCTTACATTCAAAAAAATACTCTTCGCTCCTTGTCAGAAAGGTCAGAATTGGTCATCACTTCATTTTGTACCTTGTTGAGTTTTTTAACTCTACATAGCTCAACAACGCCCCCAGCAGGTTATACACTGTATTAAAAAAATGAAAAACTTCTTTGAATTTCTTTAACAATCCTGACCCCTGTTGGTACAGATTGAGCACATTGAGCTTTACCTTCTGCTAGGCTTTTCCCCTTGATCCTCTTTTCCACATGCTTTCTCAGTCCCCTTTTCTTTCTTCAACTTATTGGCGATTTCCCTCATCCTCTCCTCTTCCTCTGGAGTCATACTTGTACTAGCAGCAGTGAAAAATAAATTGTCAGAGTAGGTGATGTGCAACACTGACAAAGAACAACTAAAAGTATGTCTTGGAAAAATGCTCATAATTATATTAACCAGGAATAACTTTGTTTTGAACTTTAAAGGGTAGTGTACAGACTTAAAAACTGTATCATGTAACTTTTTCCAGATTACATTTAAATTGAGTAATACAAAACAAACCACATCCTAAATGCGGTATCAATAAACTTAGTGTTGTAATTTTAACTATACTGTATTAGATGGCCTAAATACTGTAAGTAAAATTGAGAGCAGGCATTTCACTATCACATGATTCAAACGTACCCATCCACAGCTGGTACAGAGCTCAGTCTGGGATCATCTTTCAGCAGATCATGGCTACTTTTACTTTTTCCTTTAAAAGACTGTAACAACACATAACAATTAGAATTTTTATTTCTGCTAAAAATAGTTGTTGAGGTATAATAATGCCGACATTCACAAATAAATGACTATCATTTGTTCAAATTTACCTTTATGTTGGAGAATTGCAAAATATGTAAATTAAATAAATAATTGGACTGAAAATATTAAATGTATCTTAGAACTGAAATGGCTCAAAAATGACTCGATACAGAGAGAGATGATCATATTTGTCTTAAAAGGAAAGTCAGGATCATCTGCAGATCTGAAAATAAAAGTCTGTATTTACCAATGTGTTTATTCCGTACCTGAATTACTTGGGTTGCTGCCTCCTCCTCTTCTTCAGCTTCCTCTCCAAATGATAGCAGACTGAAGTTTCTTTATAATGAACATAAGTCACAACTACCATTTTATATATTGTCATATTATCACCAAGTAAAGCTAAACACAGTGAACTTCATCACAGTGACATTTATTCTTACAAAATGTCTGTGTACATACTTTGTGGCTTTTGACTGTGATTTCTTAACTTCTTCTTTTCTTTCCATTTTGGATTTTTTTGTTTCACGTGGTACTATGTCATCAAAAGGAGACGCTAGCACCTGTAAGAACAAGTATTACATACAATTAAAATTTAAATGTAACATTTGCAGGGGTCAAAGAAAAGACATTTGAGTACCTCTGTGCTTCTTATCTTGTGTGGATTCAACGGTCTTTCATTGCAGTCACATGCAACTTCTGCCAGTCTGAGCATATTATACACTGTGTCTCCTGTAACCTATTTCAGGAAAAATACAGCATTAAAAAATAGAAACAAATAAAAACAGTCCAGAAATATGGTATGTTTTTGTAATTTTGTGGAGTTGACGGATTTAAGTCGTTTTATAAAGCATATAGACTGTTTTCTTTTTACCTTGCCAAATATGGTATGCTTGTTGTTAAGCTCATCAGCACGTGCCAAAGTAAAGAAAAACTGACTTCCGTTATCATGTGTCCCTGCATTGGCCATAGCAACCAGCCCTCTACGAATAAAGCGCAGCCGTGAGTGAAATTCATCCTAGGAAAGAAAGATTTTTAAATTTTATTTTATTGTTTTTTTTTTTTTTTAAAATCATCATTTCATTTTTTTTTTTAAATGTTACCAACATTTTGGGTGAGCAGAATGTGGCTTTAAAACAAAAGTTTAGGCACACACTAACATACACACACAACATTGATTCTAACCTTAAATGGATGACCATAAACGGACTCTCCACCTGCCCCCGTCCCAGTGGGATCACCACCCTGAATGATAAAGTCTGGCACAACTCTGTGGAATATTGTGCCATCGTAGTACCCTTCAAAATAATAACACATTGTTACTGTAATAACAATAAAAGAAAATAGGGTGACAGGGGATTCTGAGATTAGGTTTTACTATATGGCATTATATCAGGTGCTTTTCCTAAATATGGCAAGTATTTTATCATCTAACGGTTTTGCTGCAAAGCTGTAGTCTTTTTACTCCTGCCTGTTAAGTCTACCAGTGCAGTGTTAGTCCAATATTACCTTCCATACAAAGTTGCACAAAGTTTCTGCATGCTTTTGGTGCCTCTTTAGACCACAACTCAATATCAATGTCCCCTGCTGTCGTCTTGAGCAGAACCTGAGAAACAAAAAGTGCCCAGTTACAAATTTAACGAATATCCCTTGACACCATTGACATTGGGTGCTTGGCGCAAATACTGTTGCTTTATAATAACACATGTTGTGTTTTCTCACAATCTGAATATAAACGCCTAATTAATTGATTAACCTGCCAGTTTAAAAATAACTGATCTGTGTTAGTAAACACAATGTTGCTAAAAGGTGCAGTTTAAATCCGGTTTACCTTTCCATTTGTTGGTGGCTCTTGAATATAAATATTACTCATCGTGTAAAAACATAAACCATAAAACCAAAGAAAATGATGGCTGTGTAGCTACTATCCCAATTTTTTCGTAGTAGGGTCTTCTAAACCGACAGCGATGCAAACATCACGGCCTCCCCGCAGGACGCTTTTCTGCTTCCCTGTGTGTAGGGGTGTTATTCAAATGAAATGGTGTGTGTCTTATATTGTCTTTATATATAAATATTTAATTTATATTTATTATTTTAAATAGCTAGTAAATAATTGTTCCTACACTGTGAAAATCTGGATACAGTTGTGTCTGTTCAAATTGATTGTTCATATCAGATTGGCAAACCCTAAAGAAATGTTGGTTTGATCCGAGTGTGTCACGAGAAATAACCGTCGAAAACAACAGGAATAACATTTGTTCCTCACAGTCAGTTAAAACTGGTTAAAACCGCAGTAATTACCAAAACTAATTGAAAAGTTAAAAAAATACAATAAGAAATTAACAATGCTATAGAGTGAAATTTTAAGGGCCTTTTCCGTTTACACGCTCCTACCAAAACCCCAGTCCAGTAGGCGGCGGTAAATGCACCTTTAAGCTGGTTAAGGCTAAACTGGATCAAGCGCCGAAGAAGCCGAGGGCAATAATGGCGGAATCTGAAAACAACGCGGATCTGAAGCGAAAAGCAAGTAACAAAGATGAAGAGGCCGAAGAAGACGGTGATGAGTGGGTCGGGCCCATGCCAAGCGAAGCTACAAAGACTAAGAAAAGGAAAGGTCTGTTCAAATCGGTTACTTGTTGCACCCCTAAAAGGCCTCACTGACTGCCAATGCTGATAGATGCCAACCCCAGACTCTAATTAAATGCGTATTATTTTTCAGTTTTGGAATATGAGCATGTTTACTTGGACAATCTACCATCAGCTGCGATGTATGAACGAAGCTACATGCACAGAGATGTAATTACACATATCGTGTGCTCTAAGTACGTCTTAGTCTCTTTTTAATATCTAATTTCTATTTTGGATGCTGGTTTTCTTCACATAAAAAATAAGTTGTACTTTCAGCCCAACAAAACATATATAACTTACTCAATCATTTTTAGGACCGAATTCGTTATAACAGCCAGCCAGGATGGACATGTCAAGTTTTGGAAAAAGAAGGAAGAGGAAGGCATTGAGTTTGTCAAACATTTCAGAAGTCACCTTGGTATAACGTTAACTCTTTGTTTCTTGGTACATTGTTAATAAAAATTTGATTTATTGCTCTCATTGTTCTGTAATATATTCAGGTGTTATTGAAAGCATTGCAGTTAGTGTTGAAGGAGCACTTTGCTGCTCTGTTGGTGATGACCAGGCCATGAAGGTATTTGATGTTGTCAACTTTGACATGATCAACATGCTAAAACTGGGGTAAGTCTTGCTGTGTTCCATATGTAAACATGAAGACCCTGAATAGTTTACTCTTTTTGTATTGTGATAATATATTTCTTATGGCTCTAGGTTTCACCCAGGCCAGAGTGAGTGGATCTACAACCCTGGAGATGCCATCTCATCTGTGGCCTGCTCAGAAAAATCCACTGGCAAAATTTTTGTTTATGATGGGCGGGGAAGTAATGAGCCTCTCCATGTCTTTGACAAGATGCACTCATCACCACTGACCCAAATTCGTTTAAATGCCAAATTCAGAGTGATTGTGTCTGCTGACAAAGCAGGGATGCTGGAATACTGGACTGGTCTACCAAATGAATTCAAATTTCCCAAATATGTAGATTGGAACTACAAAACAGACACAGACTTGTATGAATTTGCAAAACACAAAACATATGCCACCAGCCTTGCATTTTCTCCAGATGGAAAGAAAATGGCTACCATTGCATCTGACAGAAAAGTCAGGATTTTCAGATTCCTGACAGGAAAACTCATGAGAGTGTTTGATGAATCTCTAACTGTAAGTTGATAGCTTATAATAATTTATTATGTATAATGGCAAAGTCTATTCACAGTTTATTTGCTCAGTTTTTCACTCTTGGTTGAATAGATGTTCACAGAGTTGCAGCAGATGCGCCAGCAGCTTCCCGACATGGAGTTTGGTCGGAGAATGGCTGTGGAGAGGGAACTTGAGAAGGTGGATTGTATCCGTTTGACAAACATCATCTTTGATGAAACGGGACACTTTGTCCTCTATGGGACCATGCTTGGCATCAAAGTCATAAATGTAGAAACCAACAGGTATATTTATGAGGAAACATAAATGTGCATTGATACATCTGATCTGTGCAACAATTTATTCATCAGCGTCACATTTTTTGGTGTGTGAATAGTGGTGTGAGTAAAGCAGAAAACTTGATATGAGATAAATTAACTATACTATCATATAACATAATGTAATCAATTAAAAATATACAGTCCTAATTACATTATTCAGTGTAAAATAAAATAATAATACACAGACCATAAAACATATTTCCATTGTGAATTACAAACCTCATTACTATTTTTATTTGTTTACAGATGTGTTCGAATTCTTGGAAAACTTGAGAATATCCGTGTGGTTCAGCTGAGTCTGTTCCAAGGTGTTGCAAAAGCCATGAAGGTTGCACCAACTGTTGAGATGAAGGCATCTGACAACCCAGCCTTACAAAATGTAGAGGCAGACCCTACCATTTTCTGCACTGCGTTTAAGAAGAACCGTTTCTACTTGGTAAGATGCAGTCACAGATCAATAATACAAATTCTTGTTTAAGATCATGGCCAGTGACAAATCAACAAAGTTTATTTTTAAGTTTTCAAAAAGGGAACCAGAGGATACCAAGAGTGCAGACTCAGACAGAGACATCTTTAATGAAAAGCCCTCAAAGGAGGAGGTGATGGCAGCTACACAAGCTGAGGGCCCAAAGAGAGTGTCTGATAGTGCTATTATCCACACAACCATGGGTGACATTCACATCAAGCTCTTCCCTGTAGAGTATGTGTCTTGTAAAAATACTGTGATATAAATGTAAATAATCCCTTGCACTTTAAAAAAAAAATTTTTTTTTAGATGTCCTAAAACTGTGGAGAATTTCTGCGTACACAGTAGGAATGGCTATTATAATGGGCATATTTTCCACAGAGTAATTAAGGTAAATACTTTGAAATAATGAAATACATGTGTTTGATGACGGTTTCACTGTTTTTATTTTTGTTTAGGGATTTATGATTCAGACAGGAGACCCAACTGGCACAGGCATGGGAGGAGAAAGCATCTGGGGCGGAGAGTTTGAGGATGAATTTCACTCTACACTGAGACATGATCGGCCATACACCCTCAGTATGGCCAATGCTGGGCCTGGCACTAATGGCTCACAGTTTTTTATCACTGTGGTACCCACCGTAAGTTTCCTCATCTTCTACTTGTATAATTTCTGTTTTAACTGGTTTAAAATAATGAGAGTCTTGGTTATGTTTATGCATTTATACTTGGTTGTTTATATTTTAAAATGTTTGCTTTACCTTTTTATCTTTAACTAAGTGTTGTTTTGTTCCATTAGCCTTGGCTTGATAACAAGCACACTGTATTTGGAAGGTGTATAAAAGGAATGGAAGCTGTCCAGAGAATCTCCAATACAAAGGTCAACCCCAAGACTGACAAACCTTATGAGGACATAAGCATAATCAACATCACCATAAAGTAAAGCATTCCCTGTACAGTGGTGGGTTTTATACTTGCGTTTATTAAAGAATGATGTTTTGAGAAGGTCCCAAGCTTTTTTCGAATCAAATGTTGCCAACATTCCACATTCTTTACATAGGAATAAAGATGAAGTACAAGATGTGTTTCAACAAGCAATGGATTTAATGTTCTCACATTACATTACTGCAGGTAGTAAACTCAAAGTGTACCGTCTTGTAAGCACTGAGGACATAACATAAGGTTTTTTCACAACATTTCTTTGCAGTTAATATTCATAGTCCACACTATGTAATAGCAGAAAATTAATTTGCTGTCACAAGAGCTCATGGTAAGAAAATAGAAGTGCATGCCACAAGTTCTGCGTGCAAAACACTCCAAAAAATGGAGGCATATTCGGGGCATAGTGGCAAACTTGATCACCCATACCCCACATTAAAGTAACTTTTATATATTAATTCAGTAAACAGTTTCATCTGTAACATAAAAAAAACAACTCTCAATCTAAAACTTTGCTGTTGTGCCTTTTAAAGACCAGCTATGGCAATAAAAACATTAACTAAAAAAATCCTAAATTCACATTGATGACACCAAGGCAAAGAGAGCACTGCTATATATTATTTTTGGATATATCCTAAATTTGTTTCAATAAGGGATTTATTTTTAAGCTCAATATCCAGGATGAAATAAAGTTGTAAGTGTAGTGTAGTTTTAAAAGATTGTATTGTAGGTTTATTTGCAAGAGTAGTTTTCTATTGCTGGTAAAAACTAAATTAACACAAATAGTAAATTTGTGTCAATACACTAGATTGCCACTGGTTAATATTTTCACATATTATGATGAGTAACATTATGTCCTTATCAAGAAGCATTTGCACAAACACAACAAGCCAACTGTCATCTCCTGAAAAGAGTAACTTAAATTATGCAGGTGGTTCATGTAAACAGCTTTGTGAAAAGGGAATATGGACTAACACATGCATTGTTAGTGGTGGGGATTGTGTGTGACTGGTAGGACACAAAACCTCAAAAAAAAAAAAAGCCAGTTTAAGTATTTATATACTTTGTTTTCTTTGATCCAGCCACCATGTTTTCACAATCTTCAACATGATGGTAGCAAACATAACGCTGGAAAGCTGATCGAGCTTAGATGCTGAGTTAGGTTATGATGTTGGGGAATATTCCAAAACTGGTAATTTTCAGGCCACATCCAGGACTCCAGCAGCCACCAACTGCCTGGACAACCAATCCAGTCCCTCATGAAGGCCCATCCCACTGCGGGCGTCACAACCCTGAATGTGCCAGCTCCTACCACAACACAACTTATGTAGGCTCAGCACTTCTGTCATCTCCTCCACAGCCACAGCCCCAGGTACATCCTGTAGAGCAAAAGAAAAAAAAGGACAAAAAATATAAACTCTTGACAATGGCAAAAATATCTTTTCTGTTAAGCTGTATATCCACACCTGTTTGTTTGCAAAAATAAGCAGCAATGCATCTCTCAGCTCCTTCTCAGTCAGTAGTTTAGCCAGCTCACTGTGTGCCTCCATAAGCCTGTCCCTGTGGCAGCTGTCGATTACGAACACTACCGCTGGACAAACAAACGGAGAACCAATTGTTTAATATTAGTTGTTGTGTGAGATGCATTTGGAAAAAAAAAAAAAAAGCTTAGTTACATGAAATGATGGTTTATTTACAAATTCAAAACACAATTCTATGGAGTCTATAACATAAATGTTAAGGGGCAGTACCTTGAGTGTTCAGGTAATAATGTTTCCAAAGGGGTCTGAGCTTATGTTTTCCTCCCACGTCCCAGATTGTAAATTTTAGGTTCTTGTATTCAACTGTCTCCACATTAAAACCTTAAAAAGAGTTTAAATAAGTTTTTTAATAAACAGTGTCATATTCTTGGCCTGTGTATGGTATGAACTTTTACCAATAGTAGGGATGGGCTGCATGAACTCGTCTTGCTTTAATTTAAAAAGAATGGTTGTTTTGCCTGCTCCATCAAGACCAAGTGTTACTACACGAATCTCCATCTTAGGACCAATGTGAACACGGTTGTCCTAAAAGCACAAAATTAAGTTAGCTTTATTCATTATTTCCACTACTCATCTATTGAAACCTATAAGTGACAATGAGGATGGGGGTGTGTGTACCTTGGTGAAGGTGACAGGTATGCCAGCGTCCAGCTGAATGTGATCTACCAGCTCTGTGAACTGGTGCTGCTGCTTCTGGAGTGTCTCCAACAAACAGTTGATTTCCTGCTTTGCCAGCACAACTCTGCAATCATCCTACAACAGATGATAATGAACTTAAAGTAAGCCAAACTGGGGACACTAGGGTTTATTGCACAAGTGCAAGGATTTAGTTCTCCTACCTGCTGTAGTGTTTTCTCACAATGCAGACAGGCAGTGGAGACTTGAGACAGAAGGATGGTCATGTCCTCCTGTTGCTGCCTCAACCAGATGAGCCTCTCTCTCACATGTGCATCAACAACACTCAAGGCCATTTCCTCCTGTCGACATAAAGTCTCGTGAAGGTCTGCGAAGTAGGCTCTGACACATGAGCGTGCACTCTCTGCTGTGCCTGGAACCTTTTGAAGACAAAACAAGAAACTGTGAAGAAAACAGTACAATATCCTATTACCTTTTCAACATTTCTCTTACGTGTTCAGTGTGTGCTATTCCAATGCCATCCTCTACTATCTGCTCTCCTCCTTCTATGTGCTGTACAATTCCCACCAGTTTTCTTGAATACTCAGACACTTCATCTGTAAAGGTGCGGATACAATGTGCCATGTCCAAAATTGATGCACGGATCTGATTAGCTTCAGACTCAAGGAGGGCATGCTGAAAGTACACATATCAAGTAGTTATCTCTGGTTGAACTTGCATGAGAAACAGTGGAACTGGACTTGCTTACCTTATGCCCCTGGTGTTTGCCGTACTCCTTACACACACAGCACATAAGTGGCCCTGACTGACAACCCTCTTCCAGGCACACAAACTCAATAGCATGGACTTGGTGCTGCGGGCACAGGGTCTTCTCATGAGGCTTGTCAGCCAGTGGCACCCGGCGGTGCTTAGCCAGTGTTCGAGTGGAGTGAGTGATCTGTGAGCACTCAGCACACAAATGTGTGGCACACACAGTGCAATACATGGAGGCTGTGTGGCTTTCATCCTCATCACAGCGAATTATACACTAAACATTTAAAAAGATGTAAATGAGAAATGCTGCTGCTGTGCAGTTTAACCATGAAGAGAATTAAGTAAAACCAATGCCTTACTTCGCCCATGCCTTTAAGGGCATCCTCTGCCATTCCTGACTGGTTTGATGCTCCATTTTGAAGTCGCTCCAAAAGTTCAAGCAGAGCAAAATTTTTCTTTAGACCCCAAACTCCAGAGTCTCCTGAATAGTTTAGACACAGATATTATCACCTACCTTTATTATTTTCAGTAAGTAGGCCTAGTTGTATTCTGTTTTTGCCAGATTGTTGTGTGGTAACACCCTAAGTTCTATTATGAAAGATCTATGCTACTACTCCTTAA
The DNA here is from genome assembly GCA_020698575.1 of Bostrychus sinensis. Lineage (NCBI taxonomy): Eukaryota > Metazoa > Chordata > Actinopteri > Gobiiformes > Eleotridae > Bostrychus > Bostrychus sinensis. The sequence goes on from CM036239.1 coordinate 15,801,697, forward strand.
CTCACCCAACTCAGTAACCTGTCTGTCGAATGGGCAGCGCACAGCCCTCCCATGGAGGGGCAACCTGGTGAGACAGTCATGGCAAACCGTGTGACCACAGAGCAAAAGCCGGGGGACCTTGTCTCCTTGTAGAGAGAAGACATCTTCACATACTCCACATTCTAGCACCTGTAAATAAACAGGCAGACATAAATAACTGGTAATTACTATGCCAGAAGTGCCACAGAGTCAACGTGTGCTGTTGTCAAAATACCGCTCAAATCATCACCGAATGTAGCAAATACGTACATGCGAGAGCTGCAAAGAAGCTCAAGACCACCAGCCAATACTAGGCACGCATGCCATAACCCTCCCTGATAGGGACATTAACGCAAACAACGAACACGTTTAGGTTTTTTATCTGATGACTACTGATACACAAAACGCTTTACTGCTTTCCATCTTTCAAGCTATTAACGCAAGAGCAACGGGGACGCTTTGGTCGCAACTAGCCTCATAAACAGACATGCCTGGCATGGGTGCACACATAAAAATGCTGTTACCGCTAGCATTATTTTACTTTGCACCAAATAAATGTTTCAACCTTAACAGTGCTTCCGTTTGCCCCTCTCCCATGTCGGATACAGGGCTCCATCGCCGCCACGGCACCCTGCTTGTTTATCCCTGCAGCGGCCATTCTTGGAAGACAGCAAAACTAGCTAGGAAAAAAAGTGTATTATGTGCCGACTACTTCCGGTGTGCTTCACGGAAAAGCAGCGTAAATATATTCACAGTTTTAAAATAGGTAAATATTTCAATCATAATTAATAAAGCGTTTACGTTTTTGTGATTTCATGTCAAATAATTTGTCTCCAATCTCCAAAACATTTACATTTTATATAAATTGCAAAGAACGATAAAACATGAACCCTGTGTATGAATAGAGTGGGAATGTACTTTGGAATTCACATTTGTTTTTTATCTAGATGGTTTGAAACGCATTAGGTTCCTGTGCAGACTACAATTTTGTTTGTACAGACTACAATTCCTATAATCGCACATCTCTAGTGATGACGCAATTTTTGTGCGTCTGAAGCAGTGAAGAAGAAACAAACGCAAAGCGCCAATTTGATTATTATACGGTACGTCTTTGTGAATGGTACATTGTATAACTTGGCGCCATTTTAGTAATATTCGTCTATTTGTGCAACGAACTATTCATTGTAATAAGTGACATATTTCTTTGTTTGCCCAATCTAGTCATCTGTTGCCAATGTCTCAACAACAACAAGCGCCGCTGACCGCGCCTGATTCTCCTGCACTGGTGGTCTCTGCTAATGTGCAGAAATATGCGATCAAGAAGAAAAAGGTGCTTAGTGCTGAAGAGGCTGAGCTGTACGAGCTGACACAGGCTGCAGGGATTATTGTGGACCAGGAGGTCTTTAAGTAAGTCAAATAACTATAAAATTGGTTTATTATTATTTATTATTATTATTATTATTATTATTATTTTATTCTTTTAGGATCATCGTGGATCTGCTAAAGATGAATGTGGCACCTCAAGCAGTTTTTCAGACCCTGAAGGCAATGTGTGCTGGCCAGAGAGTTACAGAAAGCAGCAACACAGACTCTTCAGCTGCTGCCCACACAACTAGTATTACCACAGCACCTACTGAAGCGCGAGGTTAGTGTGGTGACAGCAAATAACAAAGGATTTTTATCAAAGGATCTAATTATGAATATAAATCTCAAGAATTTAACCTGCCATAGTCATTACAAATGAGAATTGTACGCTGTTATTGCTGTTGGCTCTGTGTGAGTACGTCTCTACACAACACCTAAGAGGAGTTTTGTTCAAACATAGAGTATGTTAAACTGTGACAGTTTCATAAAGAAAATGTGTTTATGAAGCAGGTGATACAGTTATATACTTGGGTTATAAGCTATTATTATTTATTATGAACATGTTTTATGACATATGAAGTGTTTAGTGTGTGTTGTGCATTAGCAATCATCATACCTATATTTAAAATACAAACAATGAAAAAGCTAAAGCTAATAAGTTGTCTGGTTGATAATAATATACTATAGTTAATGTTGGTACTGTAAATGTTCAGCTGCTAACAGGGATGACTGAAATAACTCTAAATATCTAATATAGACTAGGAGGTTGATTTTAAATGCTTTTCTTAATGCTCTTAAACCTTCTTTTTATACATGTGAAGGACTCATCATTTATCACTACTGTTCTGCACATTTCTTGTTCCAGTCTTTTCACTAATGTATCTCCTAATTCACTTCACCCCTTAACAAGCTTTTGTTTATCTAAGTTAAGAAGTTAAGAACTGAAGACTGTGAGCAGACAATAGATGCTAGTAAGGCCAAATTAGGCCAAATAACAGTGAAGGATCTTCACTTCATACAGTTTTAATTATTTCCTTATTTTCAATTGTTTTCTGAAGAAGAGGAATCTGTACCCTCTGGAAAGAGTCCTAAAGCTACTGCAGCTCCCTCTGCAACATCAGGCACAAAAGCCCCAAGAGTCAACACAAAAACTGTGGTCTACGGTTCCCAAGATGCTAGCTCCTCTCACTCACAAGGTCCCCTTTACTGCACAATGTCCTACATCTCCATCCTCTTCTTTGCTCACTTTAACTCACTAGACAACTTACGTTCATCAACTTGCTGTGTTCTGCATGTGTTTGAGCATGTTCAGTATATGTACAGAAGATACATAATTTACCCTTACTTTTTAATTATTTCTTTTCCTTATGTCATTCCATATTCCATTCATTATGTGTTCCACTTTATTTCACAACCATTAGGACATTTATAATGCTTAATATCATTGTCTTTTGCATGGTATTGATTGTTTATAAAATTCATTTATTACCTGAATGTATTAAGCTATTCAAATCATGCCATCTTTTTATTTATGTGTTTAAACATATTCAAATAATAACATATTTTTATTTACGTGTTTAAACAGTACTTATGGCCTTCCCTTTTGATAGTTGAGCTTTGTTGTTCATTTTGCACGCACAGTTCCCATATCCTCCTCTTTGTAACTTCAGTTTCTTGCTCACTCTGTGTCAGCAGTGCGCAGTAAAACTGGAGCAAGTCTCAGTGAGAAGACCAGAGAACCCTCAACTCAGAAAGTGCAACGACAGCCGAGTGCCAGTAGAGGGCAGAAGACTAAGAGCTCTGGCAGCAGCAGCTCCTCATCACAGATCAACTCTACATAAAAACTCTGGTCTATTATACTTTTGTAAATATGCATTTTTTTTTTTTTTTTGCTTAACTTTTTTTATTTTCTAGTTTTTTGAATATATATAAAATTTATTTGTGAACAATAATAATTTACTTTTTTCAGTTACTCATGCCTTGCATATAAATATGTGAAAACAGGTGGATGTCTGTAGTTTATGGCAATGTATTGCTGCTAGGTGAGTAAAAATTATTTTATCGTCATTACATGTCTAACATATCTAACGTTTGTTAGAACACGTCAATCAGGGTTTTACAAGATAATTTTTCACATTATTACAAGATAAGAATGTATCATACGTATTTTTACGTAATACCAATATTATCACAAGATACTATCCATTTTTTCAAGATAATGTTTCAGGTTATTACAAGATACTCGCGTATCACGTTTTTATATAGTAAATACTTACCTTGTAATAACATGATCAGTTGATACCTGATAGTATCAAAACAAGACGTATTTATTAAGTATTATCAAAATGTGATACACCAGTATCTTGTAATAACATGATAAATTTATATCACTTAAAAATGAGAAACAGCCATTTCTTGTAAAAACTTGATAATTTTCTTGTAAAAACTTGATAATTTTCTTTTAAAAATGTAATACAGATTAACTGTATTTTTAAGCACCTGGCAGTAATATGCTTAGTAGTATTCTCATTGTGGCAGATGTTACTTTTAATCCAGTTGTTGACTTAAGTTAAGTTAAGTTGGAGGGCTGCATACATTTTTTGTTAAAATGCATGTGTTATTGGCTCTTTCACACTGGTTTTATAAGTATATGGTGTTACTTGTTCAGTTTTCTTATCTTCAGTCAAATTTGAGTCAAACCTTTAAAATGTAAATCATTAACTGAAGCAGGGGTAAGTTCCTATGTGTTGCAGCTTGCTGCTTTAGAGCTTTTTATAATTAAAGATTTTTAAAAACAAACGCCCAAAGGTAATGTAATACAAGACACAGTGCCAGCACGTTAGATCTAACTTGTTTAGGGGAAGGTATTAAAATAATTTTCTTATTATTTGATTTACAAATAATATAAGTTGTCGGTGAGAAGAACTTTTTGGGGCAGCCGTTGACATCTCAATTTTTTGTACAGCACACAGCACCTTTAAGTTTACAAGTGGGAGATTAATAGCTCACAAAGGAAGTTTTTTTGTGCATTATGGTTCAACTATCTATTATACATTATATATATTTGCTTGGCTTGATCAAACGGTCATTGTTAGAATAAACAAAGCCTATAGCTCTTGGCTCCTCTACAAGAAAAGATTACACCCGCACTTAATCACTGGATGTAAAAGGTAACATAGGCCTAATTGTCAGATTAGAATGGTTCTGTTTGATAGTAGACCGAGGGCTAATTGATTTTTGTCACAGATGTTAAAGCCAAACAGTTGCACGTGAAATTCTATACACAGCACAAGCTAAAGACTGGCTGACATTTGAAAACAATTGCTAAAATACTACATCTTCAACAGATATTTATGTTATTACATGAAAAGGCACTTCCTTGCATAGTCTTACCATGCTCTCAATCACAAAATTTGATCCATGACATAGCCTACAGTAGGCCTTAATCATTCCTATTTCTGGCTTTATTTTGTAAAAGTAAATGTAATATTAATTTAGTGTTTTGTTATTATCCTGTTGTTATATATTGCAACATTCTTCACTGACAGACTGCGTGGTACGGGGCTACACCCACAGAGGGGAGTGTTGCTGTTTGTGTGGCTCTGGACGAGGCAGGCTGTGGGGCTTTATATAGCTGCTGGTCTTTTATGTGGCCGTTTGTCCTGTTTATGTGCTCCTGCCTCTCTTCTTCTCTCCTGTGCGCTTTGCACTGATGGCAGCGTGCCTGTAATTGATGGCACCATATTGCTGTAGTGTAGCAGGTTTAATGGGGCTTGACAGAGCAAGGGAAAGCGGCATGCAACCAGGGAGGTTAACCCTTTCACACACACACACCTTCCCTCCTGTCCTTCTTGCCTTTCTTGTCACAACCATGCATGTTTTCACTACTGTATTCTGGATACAGAGCCCCCTGTCATGATTGGTCCTGTTGTGAATGGTTGTAGTAATGTTGATTTGGTTCCTGATTTAAAAAAAAAAAAAAAATCCATGACTTCCAAAAAAATGCCAACCAGCCTTGTCATTCTGCACTGTTTTGCTTGAAAACCATTAATGTGTTTGACAAAGGTAATGTGTGGGGGGGTTGTTTCTCCTGATTTGCTGCTGGCCTGCACTTCCCAGTGTCACCTATAGGGGGCAATGTGGTTCTAAGATAATGTAGCTCTCCTTTGATTTTTTCCATAGGCATCTGCTCCAGCATTTTGGATGTGTTTATTTTGTTTTGAGGGAATTTCATAGCCAGTACAGACTCTTCCATTAAATAGAAAATGTTATCCTTCACTCAGGCGTGTGAATTTGTGCGAGTGTGTGCACTATATGTTCCATTAATCAATAGAGACGATGAAATGATGCTATTGTGTGGTGAGGAAAGCCAAACAGCGCGGTGAAGAATGAGCCAGTCAAAGCTGTTGGCAAATCATTAATGTAAAGTGTTGGTCTAAACCAAGTTCTCACATTCTCTCAGTGCAAGCTGTTCCCAGGTGACAAAAACTGGGGAGAGACACTATTTTAAGCATCAGTATCACACCTCTTTCTGTTTTTTTTTCCCTCCCATCACTTTGATTCCCCTCTGAATTGTGTGCTGTGTGAGAAGTCTGGGTGGGGTGTGGGGAATATTATTCTGTTTTCCCTCTTCTGGTTTTCTCAGGTAGATCCTTCTCTGTGAACTGGGGCCACAATTCGCTCTAAATTTATAGGCCACTTTTTCTCACTTGTTCCTCACTTGTCCTCTGCATTCCCTCCTTCTCTAACCCCTTCACTTTCCATCACCCTGCTTGCTTGCCAGGCTGGCTGAAGATTGGCTATTTCCTGCACGCGCCCAATAGAGCCCTTATCAGTGGGAGAGTGCTGATTGTTGGTCTGTCTCTCAGGCTGACTGACAGTTCAGGCTGCGCTGCTGAAATGTCTGATTTGGTCAGTGTTTGTCTGTGAGGCCTTATCTCCACACCTTATATTAACTGCCTTGACAGTCTGTGGAGGCAGTCTCTCTCCATCTTGTTGCAGCCTCCCCACCTTCGTCCATCCTCTGCTTCTGTTTCCATTCGCTTCTTATACTCCACACCATGTGCTATTTTCTCATAAACATTCTTACGTTGTGCCCCTCTTTGACATGTGTTCTCTTGGATGACCAACAACAAAAAAGAGAATCATGATAATGTTATTCAGTTTTAACCAAAATTTAACCAAATTATGGTAACTTGTGTTCGGGGTTATAGACTGTATTTCAGACAGATTCACATAACATTAAAAAACATTTTGAGAAAGGATAACATTTATATATCATTTCTGTTTTAGCAAGAATGTAAGTAGTTGCAAAAGCAATAAAATGCCTATCATTTATATAATGCTACTGATTTAGTTCCATTTATTATTATTATTATTATTATTAGGTTAGCTATCTACTCTGACTTTTTCTGTTTAGATGGGGACAAGAGGATCCCTGTCAGAAAAAACTTATTCAGCTCTAAAATAATAATTTAAAAAAAGTTTCAAAACCCCCACCATTAACTGCAGAAAAAAGGACTGTAAAATGTAATAAATAAGGGTTACTAAAATAAAATAGACTTGCCTTGTTAAATAATTAAGTAACATTAACTCGAGAACAGGTTTTTAAAAACACTCATCTCTCACTTCAAAAACTTTTGCTAAGCTAACTAGCCTATAGCCTGTACCCACCATTCTCAAACTGGGGTCCAGGGACCCCTGGGGGGGCCCTTGGGCCATAGGTTGGGGTAAAACTTTATTTATGGTAAAACTATATTTGCAAGTGCAGATCATGCAAGATAGAATGGGAATAAATATACAACTCATTACTCAGCCATATGTTATCACCAGAGGAGGAGAGCATGTGCACATAAACTTAGACTTATCTGCCAATTTTGTTTATCGTTTGCTACAAATATTTTCTCTTGACCAACACAAGCCACAATCAAAACACCTGACTCACTTTTGTGTGAGGTGCTACTAATTGGCACAGAACAAGAAATAAATATTGCCTTTTAAGTGTTATTTATTTATTCGCGTGGTTAGCAAAAGGCTGTTGGTTCTTAATAGCAGCTGTGGGAACTAACAGAGTTCACATTCACTTGGCCCCCTATTGTGTTGCAGGCTGTCAGGTTGCACACACTAGGTTCCACACAGCTGGCGGAGTTATTCTGCATATTACTTATTTTTAATGCGCAGTAGCCTATATAGTTAAGTAAAAAAGATGCATTGGTAAATATGTGTTATATGTGTAACTCCTTCTATAAGCTGGACTATCAGGCAGGACAGTTTAAGCAGTACTAATGAAACAATCTGCAATGATTTACAAATATTCTTCATCTTCCTTTAAATGTTCTGTGTGTTTATAATTAATGCCATTTGTTTTCTATCAGGGCAAATTATGTTTATTATAACTGCACTGGGTAAAACGTAAAGGAATAATATATTTTAAAATTATTGTACAATAAAATAAGAGTTAAAGATGTATCATTTTCATAACACATTGCATGTGTTATGAAAATGATTGATATTTAAATTTATGGGTGTAAAAAAGGCCAATTCAAACTCACAACAACACTGGTAACACTCACCATTATTAATCAGTAATAAATATGTCATTACCAGTATTTTTATTTCAACAGTTTATAGAGCCTAATGCTGATCCTAGCCTATCACTTTGCACTTATTCATATGAGCTCATTACACAAGAATTAATAACATTTATAAGTTGATGCCATTTATTATGTTGAATGTAATGCATTGTAAATAAAACAATAACTGGTCACTAATCCTTAATTGACACTTAACCTTTGCTGTAGAGAATATATAAAGTCCTACTAAAATATCTTTGGATTTCTTTTAAATTTTATTAAAAGTCAACTATTAGCTCACAGTTACATGTACATATTTCACCTCCCTTATACCTCTGTTGTCTTTTGTACATTACAATCCATTTAGCGACCCTTGGTGCGTCTGAAACACTTGACTTGAGGAAGTCAACTCTAATGATAGTGTTGCTGCCGATCGACTGAGTGCGGTTTCAAAAAGTAGCAGTTTCTGTGCTGTAAATTATGAGCTGCTAATTGTTGACTGGAGAATAAACAGAGAAGAAAAGAGGAGTTTAATCATTTCCCAATTAAAATGCAGCCAAAGGTGCTTTGTGTGCATGTGTATATTATTCTGCTCCAAATTCCTTTTAATTAAGACACAGACAGAGGTTACCCATCTATCTTTGTCTCACTTGTGTTTTGTTGAATTTTCTTTTTTGTGCAGTTTAACTGTGAAGATTTTAATTGCCTCTAATTGTGCATATTTATTTAATACACCTTCCGTTTATGAACTTTTGGAGCATGCAGAATTGTCTCCATTTGACTTGAACTTATTTCTTTGTGGCAGGCAACTGAATAGGAAAAGTTTATAGAGGAATACATAACCTTTCCTGTTCATGTTTCTCATGAGTAGTTAGTATAGTAGTTTCAACAAATGATCCATAACATGTAGAAATCGTTTCTTCTTCCCTTTTTCTACAGCTGAACTGACTTTATACTTGTGCTACTAAAATAATTTGTGAGTGTGCAGTTGCAAACTCATTACTTCACCTGTTGGTACAAAGTGATATCACAGGCCACTGAGGGACACACTTTATAATTGCACAACAAACTAACATGACATTACCATGACAAATTTCGAACAATAAAAAATATTATACATTAATTTCTTCTCTGGTCCAGGTGCATGTAGCAGATAAAGATGGCTACAGCGCTCCCTTGGGTAATGTCTTATATGTCAGCGCTGTTATGTCATGCCACTAACACAATACCTGCCCAATGTTTTGCATGTGTATAGCAAAGGTATCCTATGTATATTTCGCCAATGCTTTTACCACGCTGTGTTTGAGGGTTTCATCAACGTCGTGTGCATGTGTAGGCTGTGAACCTAGCTGTGCTGCTTATCCATTGTGTCACATAGGGTTTTCTGGAAATATGCCAACAACTACTCTATTGTCTGTTTTCTGTAAAGAATATAAAAGGCCTGGAACACATATGCTCGCAGACACATTTACCTGTCTATCAAAGCTCACGGCAAAAGCAATACACTTACCCCATAACATGACAAGAATTTACATACACCGGTGATTCTGTTTATGCCATATAGATATAGCACCTATTGTGCCTCGCTGATCCAAATGAGTCAATACAATTGAACCATAAATTTTTGACCTGACAATTTTGTTAACAATTGGTGCAACAATTTGGTGTATCTGGCGTCCACATAGAAGCTTTCAACTGGGTGGCAAAAATACACAACTTTAGGCTGTATGAATATGCCATTCACTTTGTTAATGTTCAGACATGGACATCTCTCTACTTTAAAATGTAAATATCACAACTTTTTACTGCCATAAAATAGAAATAAATAGATCAGAATTTGTATTTGGGTAATGCTATATATTTTCATGCCTGTTATTTCTATTTCATATATGCTGCTACCTGCTTTAAAGTCTGTGTTTGACTGTGACAAAGAGATAACAGTGACAAGCTTTGCTTCTTGCTGGCTTGAAATATATGAAAAAACAAACAAACAAAAAAAAAAAAAAAAACATCACGTGGTCACACAATCTTTGCAGATCCTTGGCTTCCTCCGCTTTCTGTAAACGTTCTATCTTCCAGTTGTGTTTTCCTTCTCTCGGTGCAGCACCCTTCATACTCTGCCTCTCTCTCTCTCTCTCTCTCTCTCTCTCTCTCTCTCTCTCTCTCTCTCTCTCTCTCTCTCTCGCTTTCTCTCGCTTTCTCTCTCTCTCTCTCTCTCTCTCTCTCTCTCTATCAGTGCACCCCACTCCCCTGTGCTGTTCCCCTGGCAGCCCTCGTGATTGACACTTACAAATTACCCGGCGGCAGTGGCATTGTGTGTGACCCCTCTCTCTCATCTCCAGCCCGCCGCCGTTTTGTCATCTAATTACTGTGAATCCCTGGCCTGCTCCCCACTGCTGCATTTTTAATATGAACCCCCCCACCCCCACCACCACCACCACACACACACACACACACTCCCCTCTATCCACACAGCACATCCTCCCTCTCCATTCACCTGCAGCCCTCTTTACCTGGTTCTGCAGCCAGCCTTGGAATATATTCTCCCCTAACCACCCCCTCCATTATCGCCGCTCTGTCACCTCTCCTCCCTGTGCCTCCTCCATCTCATTGAGTGTCACTCTAAACCCACACGCCAACCAATCTGTGTCATTTACAGCTTCTAGTAGTGTCATTAAAGTGTTTGGTAAACATGCTGTTCATTTCACTTGATCAATAGATGCTAATGAACTTACCCTGGTGGCGAAATGCAGTGGGATGGACAACACTCACCAAGAAAATATTTATTTCTCTGCAAATGACATAAGCACACAGGGATGTATTTCATATTATTTTGTAATGTTTTTTTAAAGGGGGTCACTATATGTAGTGATAAAATGTAAGCACCCATGGGCCAACCAATCATGTTTGCACTGAGGTGACCTTTTGACCCCAGATGTCACACACCTGTACGCTGATTGGGCAGCAGCGAAAGCAGTTTGTTTTGGTGCTTCGTAGTGTAAAATCTGTGCTGCTCATGCCCTTTTGAATAAGCAACTATTACACAATTGTGGTTTGTGTCTTTGCTAAATGTATAATTTCACCTTGAGTTATGTGTTAGCATAGGGCTAATGAGATTTGTTTTACTTGACATGTGATTTCATAGAGCCCACGCTGGTACTTGGAGAGGGATACATCAGCGAGGGCATCACAGCCAATGTGATCATACCAAATGACTTGCTTTGGCACTCCTTAAAAAAAAGCCAAAAGGGACATTCTAACATTGTACCCTCACCTCTGGCCTGGTCAGCAGAAGAAGTTTGCATTAAATGCAGGACATACCTTTAGATTTCCTACTTACTTACTACTTATTTTACAGTTTTGCCAAAAAACTGACCACAAAAAATTTACATTAATGAAACAAAATACCAAATTTATTTATTCATTAATTTTATTCTTGTTAGTGGTTTCAGGAGAAGATTAATAACCAAATAATATATAAAATATATAAGGTTAATGGCGGTTAAAATCAAAAGATTATTGTTTATGTCTAGTTATCCACTATTTATATGTAAAAAAACAAACAAACAACAACAACAACAACACAAAAAACAGTAGTTTAAAATCTAAATTTAATGCATGTTTGGGTGTGACCTCTTGTTTATGAACGGGTAAGAATCCACTTATGACACAAAGCATATAGGCACACAATATTGAATGTCTGATTAAATTTGTTTACCTCTAAATGACAAAGGGATGGCCTCTGTGTCATGTGGTTATTTTTTCTTTCTGGACGTAATGTACAAGAAAATGCCTTATGGAGCAGTAGGCATGGATGAGACTAACAAGACTGAATATGAGGACATTTTTCCTCCCACATGCAGCTTCACCTATAGACACAGACTTTGTAGGGAAAAAAAAAACAGGTTAACCTGTGCTGTAACTTGCTGACTGCACCATGACAGGACACACAATACTCATAATTCCTATCATACCTGGCCTCACAGGAAGATTCTTCCAGTTTTTTTTTTTTTTTTTTTTTTTTTTTTTGTCTGTCTTTGTGTGTGTTGTCCATGGCTTCGCAGCCCACAGCCAGACTGAGCTCCCCTGCCAATCCCCATCTTCAGCTAGAAATCAGCCGAGCATGGCCGTCTGCTACAGCACACAGGAGGAGAAGGAGGATATGAGAAGGCAGGGATAAAGGCAGAGAGAAGACAGCAATAGCGGAAGAGGAAGGATTTGTCTTTAATGATGAGTTTTTTAAATCTTGAGTTAGCTCTTCCCATCAGGAACATGTATTTAGAGTAGTGTGGATGACAGATGCCTTGAAGCTAACAGACGGAGCAGCAGAGAGGCCGGGCAGAGGCAGGCTGCCCCTCTAACTTGTGTAGCTCCAGGGCGTGGCAGGATTTAGCCTGGCCTCATTACCTTGTCACCAGTTTGCAGAATTATGGGCCTCCTGAGAGAGAGCCGGGACGTGGACTGATGGAAAGTGAAGAGAAAAGTTAGCAGACAGCAGAAGAGCGCACACAGGAAGGCCGACCTGGGACCAGGGCTGAGGTGGGACCTAAGAAAAAGCAGGAGGTAATGGAGAGAAAAGGGAGGAAAAATATTGGCACAATGAGAGAGAGAGGCAGGCTGGATGAGGTGCAGGAGGGAGTGCTGAAACTAATGGTGTCGCCCGGAGAGATAGGAGTCAATCAATCATATTTAAACAAAAGCAGCAGGCCCAGGAGGATATTTACCCAGTGCCCATTTAATTAAAAGTCCCTTTGCTCATATTTATGGGCCATCTCTCCTTCAAATATTAACCTTCCAGGTCCTATGAGGCCCCAGACCGCTCTCAACCCGGCACTATATTGTGGCCTGCATTCTGCCCTGCTGCGGGAGGCCAATTCAACATACAGAGTAAATCCACTCATTCTCAGAGCAGGACCACTGGGCAGTCAGAGAGATGTTGACATTCGGCCAAATATCTGCAATAAAGTGACGTCTGATGAAACTAGTCACATGATTTTTTTTTTATAAAATTACATTGTAGAAAAATTAACCAAGTAATTAATTTGAGTAATTTGAGTCAATCTGACAAGCAAGCACCAAAATATTGTAGCTATTGTTTTCAGGAAATCAAAGAGGTGATCTAACTCTTTAACAACTGTTTCTCTGTGCCTGCAAAATGGTACACAAACTTACCCTAAAAAGAAATTAAACATTCCAGTAATTGTCACATTAGCATTACACATATTTAAGTTGTTTGTTGTTCACAGCTTTTGTTCCTGTTCTTATCACAGTCAGTTTTGTTTGAAGTTTGAGAGGAAGTATCTTCAGAATTTGCCTCCCTGAAATCTTGCACTTCAATATATTACTACATAATGGAAAAGTCTATTTATTTCTGAAGTTTAATTAAAAATGAAAGTCGTGTTTTTTGTAGATTCAGTACACACCCTGAAATATGCCAAGCATTCCATTATTTTAATCGTGATAATTATGGTTTACAGTACATAGAACATAAAAAAAAATCCAGTTTCCCATAAAATGAGAATATTACATAATCATCACAGTTACAATAAATAAAAGCTTAAAATATTTAACAATATAATATAGTTGTCGCCCCTATTTTATTGAAATAATTACAGTTTCATTTCATTCTAATTTATTAAGATGCACCTGTGCCAAACCCTTATTTTGACCTAAAGTTTATCTTGTCTTTTGTTCCTTACCTTTGGCCTTTGTTGTTTGAATAGTTCCAGAAAAATAAATCTTTGCAAAATTTATTTTGCCAGTGCAAATTCATAACAGGCAGCTGAAGGCTCAAACAACGTGGCAGATAAAAGCATATACCTCATTTCCCGGTGCCTTTCCAAACTTCACAGTATAGTGTTGGCTGAGCACCTCTGCTGTGTTCTCACTCCTGTTTCACACATGTAATGAATGAATCAGCATCCTCCCATCCTGCGTCCTCTTTAAGCTGCTGTTTAAAGTGTGGGGACTGGGTTTCTGCTCCGGCTCATACACACGCAGCTCCAGACTGCGGGGACTATCAGTATTTCACAATGTTCTCAGTTTTCTAATGAAACTGAGATCACAGGTAATGTTCACTAAAGACCTTCAAAAACACTTTACATAACTGTTTGACGAACTGGTGCTCACTTTGTGGATGCTTATGTTCAAGCACCCCTCGGAGAAGCACCTGTTTGTCAAGTTTGTAGATTCTTAGACACAATACCTGCATGTGTGGCATTTTTCACCAGACTACTGCCAACATTTTACGGCTGCTGAGGAGTGGAGGGACTTTGAAACTGAAGTCAAGGCGTCACTAAATCAGGATTTATTCACTAGAGCTTTTGAATGTATGCACTAAATTTGTTGTTGTATAACAGCAGAGCTTCTGCTCACTAGACTCCAAAGCAAGTATTCTTACCAGCCAGATAGGGTTATTACTAGCTACTATTTAGTTTATTTTCAATTACTCCAGGCTGAGGTTCATTTTTTTTTTCCAACTTTGATTAAATCTGGGGGATTTATTAAGTACAGAAACAGAAAATCAGAATAAGATGAAAAATACGTAAATAAAATCCAACCTTCCAAAGTGGCTATAGTGAGAGTGAATGTGTTACAAACCAAATTGGAAACCCACATTTGGCAGTTAGCCTAGCAATATAGTGCCGGGAAAACGTATTGGGCCTTCTCAATTTCTTATTTTTACTTCTTCTTTTTGAAACTTCCAACACTTTTTAATATTGGATAAAGATAAGCAAAGTAAATGCCAAATGTAGTTTTTAAATATTTTTTTAATTCATTAAGGGAAAAAAGCTATCCTGTGTGCAAAAGTAATTGCCACCCTTAAATAAATAAATAAATAAATGTGAATGAATTGTGATTAACCACGTTTTTTAAAAAGCTGAGTAAAGGGAACAAATTACAAAGTAATTTGTAAGGCTTTGGGGCTCAAACCATGGTGAGAACCATTATCCACAAATAGAGAAGTCTTGAAACAGTCGTGGATCTTCCCAGGAGTGGCCTGAGCACATCAATGACTTCCAGTGACATCCAGGAGGCCCCATAACAAACCAGAACAACATTCAAAGAACTACAGACCTCACTCATTTAAGGTTGATTGGTGTTCAACAAGGGAGTATTCATGGAAGAGCTTCAAAGTGAAAACCACTGATGACCAAAAAAAAACAAAACAAAAAAACAACAACACAAGAAATGACTTTGTGAAAATATTTAGTGGACTGCCCTTTACATCTGGCATAACGCTAACAAAGTATGTCAGAATAAGTACACCATACCAAAAGTCAAACATGGGGTTAGTGTGCTGCTCTGGGGCTGCTCTGGGGATGCTTTGCTGCATCAGGACCTGGACAATTTCCTGGACGAGCCGTTGCTGCACTCCTGAAGTAATTTGGATAGTTAGGTGGCCACTCATGAAGATTTACCATTGTTCCAAGTCTTCTCTATTTGAGAATAATGACTCTCGCCATGTTTTTGGAGTTCCCAAGTATCAGAAATGGCTTGGTAAACCTTTACTCTGCTTTCCAAAAACACACACATACCCTTATCCCTATGCCATTTGTTCAAAAGTGTGCAAACCAACAATAATATAATTATTAGGCCTATTTCTACAATTACAAAAATGTATATTGAAATGTATATTATCAATTCATTGTACTTTGGTTACAATATATATTTTTTTGTATTGTTCATTTATCCTTGGTTTATTTCTGGCTCCTCTTACTGTAAAGTGCAGATATGCTCAGACATAAGGAGGACTGAGGATCAATTGTTGAAACAAACAATGAATATTGTTGCTTCTGTTCAGTGCAGAAGATATGCCCTGGTATTCCAAGAACAAGACACATCAAATATTAGAAGGTTAGTGTATACACAAAAAATAAGCAAATTTATCACAAACACCCAATGCCACAGACTCAGTACTGAGCTTGAGCAGATGAACAACTGGATTGTTGTGAGAGGCATCATATTTCATGTCACCATTATCTTGGTAATAGTACAAGTGCTGTACAATATTTAAACATAACAACAATGAAGCAATAATTAAACAAAAACAATAGTTAGTTACATGTTTTTACTTCTATTAGAAAGCCTAATAATTTTAACTACTATTAATAGAATTTTCCTGGCATGATGCAAGCAATGGCGTTTACAAAAAAGTTTTAAATAAGTGAAGGAAGAAACAGTGAGGAACTGTACAGCTTTAACATAGTACCACATATTCTATTATAGACAGCATAATGTGCGAGTAGATAACAAGAGTAAAGAGTAGATAACAGTAAAATAATAAATGCAGAAGTGGGATGGAGATACAGTAACGTGTGTGGTGTGATGTGCAATGCATAGATGGACAAACAGATGCACACACAGAGGGAGAGGTTATTGCTGGAGACCGTGAAGACAATAATGCAAACTGACACAAAGTGAAATGAGATGCTAGTTACCGTAGCAACAGGCCATGGGCTGGGGTCTATCTGAAAAGGGGTGAGAGGGGCTGCAGAGGCTCGTGATGGAGAGTAAATGATGTTTGATTAGAAGTACAATCATTTCTAAAACACAGAGCAGTAACTGGAATGTGCTGTATGAGCCACAAACAGAAGTAGCTGAGGCAGCAACATTAAGTGTTTTCACTGTCGATGTTTATGTCAAGGAGAAGCACAAGAGGCTTACACTAGACCAGTATAAACACATATTGTATACAGTAGATGGTGAGAACATACAAAGGCATCATTGAGCTGCAGGCTACTGTTTACTCTGCTTTATTTATTAATATAAGTGGAAAAAAAAACCCTGTACAACACAATGTAAGATTATTTTCAGTAGAGCGGATTTTTGCAGCTTCTGGTGCAATGTGATTGAGTACTGGACTAAAGGATGGTATACTGTATATGTAACTGAGGAAGCACATTGTGGGACTACTCTCGCTCAGTAGTGCTCAAAAGGAAAGAAGTATTAGTAAAAATGCCAGTATTTAGTATTGGGTAAGACTGCAATGATTAATTTGATTCAGCTGTAAGGGGCTCTGTCTGACCAACTTAGGAAGTGAGCAGTTATCTTCTAGGAAGAGACTGAAGTACAGTCTGCCAATAGACTGCACTATTTAGTACAGCTGACAGCAGGTTAGCTAGATAAAGGTGTGTATAATATTGTTACTTGGAGACATGAATTTTCTCACCAATACCAGCCAACTTAATTTTGGTTGAGTGATTATGAGAGCAATTGTCCATTGTGATCTTTTAGTTATCTCCTGGATTGCCCAGCCTGGCCAGCAAATAATTTTTTTTCATATACAAAGAAGTTAGTATAGTATCCCTTTGCATGAGTTTAATTTCCATGGAACAATCACAGGCGCAGTAACCAATCACAGAAATAGAGGGCAAGATGCAAGCAGCGCCCCATTGACCTGTAACCGGTTTTGCCACAAAACACTAGAATCTGCAGTATTATGAGCAACTCTGGACATATTTCTGAATGGGGACAGCAGCAAAAGCCAGTTCTGCAAAGACTTGTGAAAAAGTCAGTTTGTTTGAATGTGGTTGTTAGGTCGGACATTAGCAGGACTTTACTGTTGTTAAAATGACGACAAGATGAAGAAAAAAAAAAAAATCACACATGAACAACAACGAGAACCTCAGCAGAATCAACAGGTGACAAAGGAAATCTTGGTTAATTTTGAGAGGAGATTATCATTCGCATTTGTAAGACACACTGCAGATAAACGGCTGTGATAGGTGGGGTCCAAATCCATAATAAATAAAAATAAAATGTCTTATGCCTAAAAAATTTTGGTCTTCCTATGCTCTGATCATCTCTGTGTGTTACTACTTTTGTCTACTCTTTCCAAATCCAGTCCATCTAACATTTAAAGAGGGTATATTATGCTTTTATTCATCTTTTAAAACCAGTCTTACCATCTGACCTCTAGAACAGCATCGCATGTTTTACAACTTTTAAAAAACATCATCTGACAAAAAGAGTATAATTTCCAAAGAGTACTTCACTGGTGCCATAAAGAAACAGGTGAAGAGACCAACAGAGGGCAGCTGTCTTGTGCTCTTTTGAACAGAATCAGAGATAAAAAAAAAAAAAAAAAAAGCATTTTAATACCTTAAACTTTTTGTATGATCCCATTTTACTACAAAATAAAAAAAATAGCTGTGAGGAATCATTAAAAACAGAGATGCACACCTTTTTGAATGAGAGCAGAGTGGAAGTAAAGGGGTTGTTGATTGGTCAGTGCTTCCTGGAGTGGGCAAGGGTTCGTAGGAGAGGCGGAGCATTCATGAAACCGAGCGTTCAGAGGCCTCAGAAACTTAGAATACAGCATTACTCAAACAGGTGTGAATGAAACAAAACACAACTCCAGGTATGTTTTTGATGAGGGGACGTTATAACATAGTAGAAAGCATAATATACAGTTTACTCCTTAAACTGTTTTAAGACACCTTCAAAACTATTGCTGCAGGATGTTTCCTTACTATTTACTTATAAAAGGGAGGCAGAAACAGAAATAAAATAACAGAATGAAAAATGCTTGAGAGACCGCCCAGTAACAAATGGCGACTAGAGGTAATGAAAAATCAGTATGTATGTGTAAAGGGACAAAATGTAGATATTATTATAAAACTGGTAGTTGTAAAAATGTTATTAGCAAAGAATATTTACACACCTCTATATAAAATTTGCAAATATGTTTTATAAGTGAAAATGTTCAGATTTGTTTGGTACAAGTATTCTGTATGTCCTCACATTGCGTCTTCAGCCTCTAACTTTTTGCAACAAATACCTTTGTAGACTTGCGATTTCAAAGACTGCTATATTTCTTGTAAAAAAAAAAACACATTGCAACCTTTCTCTTCTTTACTTTAGCAAGCCACAGGATTTAAAGGGTAGTTTATATCTGTATTTGTTCTCAGTTCTGCCTACTCAAACTTAAATGTGAAATAAGCACACATGTAACAATACTACCACTAAGATTCAGATTTAATTGTTTTACTGACTATCTATTTGTGGAAATTCACAGTGAAATATGAATCCAATCATCTTTACAGAGATGACACCTCCTCCACCAGCGATGGCCAGATGCACACGTGTCTTCCACGTTCTCGTCCACATATGTAGACAAACACATGCGTGCACACACACAGAGGCAGCAGAATTGAATGCGATAAGGAAGTGAAAAATGATTAACCCCGGGTCAGCTCTCAGCCCCAATCTCGGCAGCGCTCAAAGAACATCCTCGCCTGATTTACACTCGTCATGTTCCACAGCACACATTTGCATATATTTATTAAATTCAGCACACATTGGAGAATAAAATATAACGGGTGGAGGGGTGTGAGGAGAGCAGTGGAGGAGGGGAGTGAGGGAGTGAGGGGGTTATTTAAAGAAGGCGTGTTTCTGATAGATTTGCGTTTCATTCATATTCATTTCCCCTTCCCTTCTCTCACTGTCTGTCTGTGTTTTGTTCATTAACACAGATGTCAGTGCAAGCGTCAGATGTGACTATTCACCGCTTTGGGGAAAACACTGCTGCTGGTCAACCCGGAGAATTGACCTTGTTATCACTGTGACAGACTGTTATTTATCAGTTTGTTGGATAAGACATGCAGCACAGAGAACAGCGATTGTCTGTGTATGAGTTTCAGTACAGATAATTCAGTAAGCCTGCCGGTGTAAGAGCATGCGCAAACTCATGTATCGCTTACAAATTGATTTTTAAATATATGAAATACACTTCTCACTAATTTGGCTTTTGGTGAGGTTGTATTGTGTAAAGTCTTAAAAGTTAACAACAGTGTTAGAAGATGCAATGTGGGGAGATCAGGTGGGATCTGGTTGATGTGAGCAACGGTGGAATGACAGATCAATAGGCCTGAGACCTGCCCACTGCTCTAATCCATCAGTGGGGAGCAGGGCCAGGAAGCCATCACTCTTACACCCTGGCCCCCAGACTGCTAAATGGCCACCAGCACCATAAATCACCAAACTTCTTCTGATGGACTCGCATGCATCGGTATCTGTATGTGTCAGGCTGCCACATCAGGCTGTACTGTACTTCCGAGAGAGCTGCATATACCTTTACCACAGGAAATGTTCACGACTGTCTCAAGGTATAGTAAAGCCTCCCAGACAATAGTCATATATACTGTTACAATACTGTTACATTACAATACTATTATAATGTTTTCAATGGCTGCAGCTATTGCCATCATAAAATTGTCACATTATTAGATAGATGTAGGCATTGATTACACATATAAGGCTGACTGTCATTGCTATTATATTTTTTAAAACCTAATTAATTACTATCACACTGCTTATTATTATTATTATTATTATTATTATTATTATTATTATTATTATTATTATTATTATTATTATTATTATTATTATTATTTTAATATAACCTTTATTTAACCAGGTGATTTAACCTGTCAACTGAGAACCAATTCATTTACAATGACAACCTGGCCAAGAGGCAGCATGAAGGGCAAAGACAAAACAGTAGACAAAGGACTTACAAGAAAAACACTGGGGTGATAGTTTGTCCCCTAACCAAAGGGTTGGCAGGTCAATCCTCACTCAGGGCATGTTGTTGTTGTGTCCTTGGGCAAGACACTGACTTCACCTACACTGTATTCCCATCACAGATTGCGAGAGGAATGAGCTACATGGAAATTTGACAAATCACCACGCTTCACTGCATAAAGGAGCAACCAAAAGAAAAAACAAAGTTATAAGAAAAAGATTAAAACATATGCACACTTTTAACATAGGCCATCCGTGATGAGAAATTATGTACAACAGGGTGACAGTGGCTCAGTTGGTAGAGATGTTTGCCCACTAACCCAAAGGTTGTAAGTTCGAGCCCACCCCCCACCCTCCCCTCCCACCAGCAATGCATACTGTTGTTGAAAAGACACTTCACCCACCTTGCCTATGTGTGACTGTGCTTGGTGGTGGTCAGAGGAGTAGTAGGCATGTTCAGGTGTCTACAAAAGTGCTGTATAAAATTAATGCATTATTATTACAACAAAGTGTATATACAGACCTGTTGCTATAAATTTATAATTAGCAACAGGTCAAGTTAAAGACCTTTTTATAGATTGAGTAAATTGCATGTTTGTATGTATTTATTCATTTCTACACATATTTTTATATGTGCTCTTACTTACCTTACTTACATACCTTGCATGCTGTAAATATAAAAATGCCTTACTTGAGCAAACCTGGTGTAAGCCTTTACCTGCCAACAGTATGTGCGATTAGAGAACGGCAGCAGTGCACGCCATTGCATGTGTATGTCAGCATAAATATAGATAACAAACAAGCCACTCCGAAACAAACAAAACAACAACCAAAACAAAACAACAGCAAAGAAAAAACAAAAGCACAACATTGGCTGTACTCCACTGAGTGGCGGTCTGCCAGACAGGCTGCCTCCCGCAGGCCTGTCTCATCCACACTGAAACAATTGGCACGAGGGCTGTGAATGTCTGTGTGGCTGCCTCAGTCTCTCACTCCCTCTCTCACAGAGAGGAGCATGGCAGAGCACCAGCGCTCAGTGCCAGCAGACATCACGGGGAAGCTGGGCATGCTGGGAACTGCTTCAGGAGTTAAGCCTCAGTGAACTACAGCTGCGAACAACCCAACCTTCACCAGAGCAGACCCAGTGGCCACCAAGTGGTAACACAAGGCATGGAACACAGTGCATTGTGTGAGCGCTCCCCAACTCATCAGTGTCCTATTGTATGTGTGGCATCACACGTGGGTAAAGGCACTGGCCTACTCTTTCCCAACACCAAACTAAACCATGACACAAGTCAAGCACATCTTAATATAATCAAATAGCCTGTTAAATTAATATAACAAAAACTCTAGTAACTGGGTTATGGATCTTTATCAGCTCTTGGAGGACTGGTGCCACTAAGTAAACATACAGCAATTCACAGTCCTGTAGAAGCTGGTTCAGTTCAGGGTGAGTTCAGGTTTACTTTGAGTGAACTCAACCAAACCTCTGTCTCCAGAAAGAGGTTTGGTTTAGAGCAGTGTTATCATCAGATTCCAGACAGCCACTCTGCTCTGGAGCAGATATCCATCCATCCATGCATCCATTTTCTTCCGCTTATTCCCATTAGGGGTCGTGGGTGACTGGAGCCTATCCCAGTAACTTTGGGCCTTAGGCGGGGTACACCCTGGACAGGGGCCAGCTTGTCGCAGGGCGAAGCAGATATCTTTTTAAGTTAATTAAACATGTTATTTTTTATACATACACTTTTTTTTAACTCTTTACCTAACTCAGGGATATACCATAAAACATGTCAAGGTTATGAGCATTAACATTTAATTTAGATTATTTTTTTCTTCACTGTGAACTTACAAAAACTTGTCTTTTGTGTGTGTGCCCCTGATACCCTGTCCTCCTTCTCTCCAGATCTAATGCTATTGGCTGAACTGTGGCAGTTTCTCCCAGATCTGTACAGGTGCAGCTGCAGTGATCAGTGGTTAGGGTTTAACTCTCAGTTAACAGAAAAAGTTCATAACCAGCTTCAAGCAACACATGAACCCAAAGTTACCCAGTTTGGATTTGCATGGATTTGTCAACTCAAAAGTTACTCCACAACTCTGAGATTGTTCAAGATCTCTTTTACACCAATGGTTTATTGTTATGATATAATATACATTTCTGGAGACACAAGCTTCAGGTTGTTCCATTAAAAAGTTATATTTTTGGACAAGTCACTAATACTGACATTTTTTATTATCAGAATATCAGAATGTAACTGAATGAGCTAAAATTAACCTTAAATTAACTTAACTAGCTTAACTAGATAATCACTGACTGTAAGACTAAATGTTATAATCATAAATTTGTAAATTCCACCTATTTTGTAAAAAGCTGTTGTTGTTTTTTTCCAAATTGAAGGCTGAAGTATAAACAAATATTATTCCTGCCTGAAAAGACAGACACATTGTAGTGTATGGTGTTTGGTCCCATGCCATGTGTGGGCTGTGCCAGCATCAGCTGCCCCCCTCAGGCCTGGACCTCCCGTGTACTCCACCCCTTTCCACCCTGGCCCCCCCTCTCCAGTCCAGCTCCTCCCCACCGCTAGCCTTTGTGGGCTAATTAGCAGTGAAATTGGTGAATTGCAGGCTCGGGCAAACACATGCACCCACCCGCATGCAGACAGGGGCTGAATTGCAGGTTCAGGCACAGCAGTGGTGACACTTCAACGTAGCCAAGCGCCACTTCAGCCCCTAAAAAGCTCCTGAAATGGGCCAGGCTGCACAAAGGAAGGAATGGAGAGGGTACAAGGGAACCGACAAGGAACCAGGGCAAGAAGAATGTATATTTATCCTGCTAATGTCCAATACTTTTTAAAAATAATTTCCTACCTCATGTAGTGACCTTACTGACCCATACCTGGGTTTGTTTTGTAAAGTCAAGTCAGAGTGAGTCTGCAAAGTGAGCTCCTTAATGATTTCTGTGATGAACGACACCCATTCCATCATGGCTCCTTTCCCCACACAGCCCATAAATTACCTTCGTATTAACAGGCAGCATTAAAACCATGCAACGTGTTAGGGCTCTCATTTAAAATTAATAAGTGGTAATTATGGAGGGAGGAATTCTAATGAGGAAATAGGGAGGATGACAAAAATGTCCACTCACGAGAGAATTCTTTTATTATTTTATGTATGTATGATATTTTGAATTGGATGCCAGCGCCTACAGTCACCGAACCAGCATGTCTTTCAGTCTTTCAGCAGATAACAGGAATAAAGCGCGGTTAAGAACAGTGAGTCAACACTGAGAGGATAAATAGATTGTTGTATCACAGACAAGTGTTTGCCATGAGCACTCATTTGTATTTTCAAAAGTACAACAAATTAGCAATGAAGAGCTTGTCATTACATTTCATGCCCACTAAATTAAAAATTTCATTAACAACTAAGAACAAATGCATGATTCTTCTCTGTATATTGCTTATTGTTGCAAATGACTGAAAAAAGTGAAAATACTTGTTTACTGCTGCTAACATGAATGCTTTTAAAAGAGATTGACATGTTTCACACAGTCCAATTACTTTAATGTGTTCTTCAAAGTATGCAGAGAAAAAATAGCCAATGTGATACTACAACCAATGTAACATAATTACTATAGTAGCAACATAATTAAAATAAATACTGAAGAAAAGATAGAATTGATTATCTTTTGCACTGCAGTGTGATGAGATATTGGATATGCAATTGTTTATTATTGAGTATTTCTGTCTTTTAACCAATGCATATCATGAAATCTCTTTCTATGTATAATTAGATCATATCACCTTTTTGTCCATCAGCAGGTTGATATGAATTACCTTTATGTTTGCATGTATATGCATTATTATTTGTGTAACATTTCCTGTCATTTATAACTGACCAATGAATCAGGCTGTGCTGGTAAGAGTATAAAAACATCACATAGACTTTTTTTTTTTTGGTACAGATTAAAGGACAAACTAAAATAAAAGAAACTTGGAAAAAAAAAAAAAAACAGATGTATTCAATCCTATCGTGCCATCGGAGCTAATCAATTGCCTATATTTTTGGCCCTTAATATAATGCTGATAATGTATCCCAAAGCTTGGATTTTAATCTCTGAATAACATTTCTATTGTACAACTGCCGTGCCCACTGTCACTGTATAATATCAAACACATGGTGTGTGTGAATGGAACAGCAGTGTTGTCTTCTGAACAGCCCAGCTCATCCTTCTTTGGCCTGTGGCCCCCAGGGGAAACATTAGTCTCTTAATGCTTTGTCATCAGCACAGGTTAATGGACCTCACAGCAGTCTGTTAAAAAGAGCCTGATCAATAAAAAGTGTGTGCACAAACGGATAAGGCCAGAAATAGCAGCTTTTTGAGTCCTGAAAGCCCAGAAAATTATCATCTAATCATCTTCTTTCAGTTTGGGCTTGACTAACAATGATTTGTACTGTAAGATGATCAATAAAGTATAATTTCAATAAAGTTACATTTACAAATATATGGTACCAATATCAAACCTAAACAAACCACACCCACGAGGAACCAAAATTCAAACAGACATGGGCTCCTAAAAAATTGTATGACTAGGAATTTTTGTTTGTAAAATGTATCTATCTATCTATCTATCTATCTATCTATCTATCTATCTATCTATCTATCTATCTATCTATCTATCTATCTATCTATCTATCTGTCTATCTGTCTATCTGTCTGTCTATCTGTCTGTCTATCTGTCTGTTTATATGTATGTATATTTAGTTCTCCGAAGGTGGATAGAACACAGTTAACCTGTTAGTATATGTATGTATATATATATATATATGCTAGTTAGTCTGCCATCTGTAAAATTTTAGATGTGTGAATCACAGAGTGTGAGGTTCTTGACTCTTGAACTGAGAAAGCCAGCTCCAATGTCTGTGTTTAGGAAAAATATGCAACAGAACATAAAACATAAACATGTCATCAAATTATATTGGACTAACTGCAAAGTGTTAATAATTTAAAAGCACAACAGAGACAATACAGATACGCAATTATCTAGTCCTTGTTAACATTGGAGCAAAGCTAAACTCATCAAGCTGCAGAGGGTTATAGGGTAGTAGGAGCCCAATCCAAACAGTGAGTAAATAATCTAACACTTGTGAAAGGCAGGAAAGAGGAAGCCCATTCCCCAGATGACCAGCTCTCTTTCTCTACATCATTATTTCTCCTTCCTTCTCTCTCTCCATCTCCAGCAGAGCAAATCCTGGGTCTGATTCGAAGTGTCTGGCACCTTTTGCCTAAATCGAGCTCTGAGTGGGGTAGAGCTGAGGAGGAATCGGAGGAAAAACAAAGGAAGTAGGGAAGAAGCCAGGAGCCAGTAAGACAAGGTGTTAACACCCTTTTCAACACCAGCCCACTGCACAAAAGGGGCCTATCTGGTGTACCATGCACGTGTGTGCGTTAGAAATATGTTCAATGCTGCAAAACACTGCAGTTTTGTTGTTTTTTAGAAGCTTGAACAAAGCAGTTATGCACATCCAAGAGTATAAATCCCTTAATTTTGCGATTTCAAGATTGTTTGGGTTGTCTTCCTCCCATTACCCTTTTGGAGTCTCTACAGCAAATCTTCTTCCTCTTAGTGTGCAGTGATTTGCATGTTGTTTTTATGTTCTTTCTGACACAACTTCATTTATCTGGGCTTGGGACCAGCACAAACAGTACCCTGGGTTGAGACCCTTTGTGGCTAGAATTTTATTTGGACTGTACATTAAATTTTTATTTTCATTGCAAAGTCACAAGCAGTCAATTTCTTTGTCTTCTTTTGTTTCTGCTTAAAATTCACTCCAATAGACTCGGGCAACCGCTTTATTTCTCATTAGTGTGTTTTGACAGTTAATGAGTGGACCGCTGTGTGTCAGAGGATACAGTGAGAGAGAGGAGCGGTGCAGGCAGACACACAGAAAGAAGAATGCAGAGAAAGAGATGGAGGATGGGGTGAAATTCATGTTGATAAATCATGTGGTCAGTGGCACAGGCATATGTTTATCTCCTGCTGTCAGTGGAGTATGGGGCTCGAGATACTGCTCACACATATCAACAAGGACGACATAGGACTGTTGTTACCTGAGATATACCTCGCTCTCTCCCCCTCCCGTCACACACCCTCACAGGGATGTGGAGGCCAGAGATAGCGCAAATCCTCCTGCTCCATTATTTTTTGCTTTGTCCACTGTCCTGCCCCTCCCTGGCCCCCACATCCCTGCATCAGTCAGCTGTTTACACTGATTTCTCTTTATGTGACTAATTCTACATACTTTCTTCAGCAATTGTGTGTTTTATTAAATTTAAAGGCATCATTGTTTGATGCAAAGTATAATCAATCCACAAGGGCACAAGGGGCACAATGTTGTCCATGTCTTAGTGGGTTGTAAAAGCAATTAGCTCACCTTTGTAAGTTAATAATGACATTATATATGGCATAACCTTTCACAATAAAAAATTTACCAATGTCAATTATGCTACTTAAGACAAAATAATAATAATAATAATAATAATAATAATAATAATAATAATAATAATAATAATAATAAGTCACTGTGTCAAGTGTGTCATTATCACTTACATATGGCTGCTGCTGCTGCTTCTGTACATGATCCAGCCTGTGTATTACTGTGTATGTTGACACATGGCACAAGTGTGTTCTCTCATACTTTTATGTGACAGTTTGGAGTGTCGCTGTGACACTGTGGCCTCAGTCAAAAGACAGGAGCTGCAGTCGACTGTCTGCATACATATGTGTGTGTGTGTTCAACAGGCCGCTGGGAAGGGAGACAGATTGCATTTTAACAGCCATCGCTGTCATCTCCAACAGCTGTCCTCTTACCATTCTCTATTCACAGCCCTGTGTTTGCATTGTCTCCCTTGTGACCTTCCTTCAAAGAACCAGGGGCTGCAGGGACAGAAAGACAGAGCGAGAGGCTGAAATTATTTAAGAAGAAAATGGAGACAGATCATTGAATTGA
Source organism: Bostrychus sinensis (assembly GCA_020698575.1). Classification (NCBI taxonomy): domain Eukaryota; kingdom Metazoa; phylum Chordata; class Actinopteri; order Gobiiformes; family Eleotridae; genus Bostrychus; species Bostrychus sinensis. The sequence goes on from CM036239.1 coordinate 15,829,191, forward strand.
GGATGGAGAAAAAATGCACATGGGGTCAGACTTTAAGAGGATAAGGTGATATCAAAACTACTGTCCTGTTCGTCCACTGTACTCTCTATTAATACAGATGCACCGAGACCCCCTCCTGTCTCGCCCCCCACACACCCCCACCCGACCATGTCCCATCTCTCCTCTCCTACACCCCTCTGCCCCCTCCCCTGCCCCCTTCAGCTGCCTTGTCTCCCTCACATGTTGTCTCTTATCAGCTGGAGGAGCGATAAGGCCACTATCTCCCCATGCCAGGGCGTTGACATGATGCTTTAATGCATAATAAGTTCACTCATCTTTTAATCAATGAGACCAAATGAAGACTTTCTGAGAGTTAACAGTCAGTCATTGGCAGGTTTCAAGCTAAAAACACACTGATAAGGTCTTCTCGTCAAATCAGCAGGGAGAGCCCAGACAAGTATGCAAATCAGATGTACCCTGCTGTCAAAGTCTTAGGCATTGTGCAGTCTGTCGCGGCAGTTTTTCACATACCCACTGAAAACTATTTGAGCTGATATCTGCGGAGGACCTGTGAAATTGTTGACATATCTGAATACTTTCTATTTAATCTTAAAACAACAAATCCATTCTGGATTGCAAGATTAAATTCACAAGCCAGATGCACTAACACATCGAGAACATATTTGTTCCAGTGCAAATGTTTCAAAGTCTGAATATTTGCATGTGGTTTACTAGATGTAAAAGGTAAAAATTCTGAAACCCTCAGTAACACCAACATCCCAGAGAAGAGAAAGGAATGACCTTTACCACAGCTCATTAAAAAGTCATACACTTTTCAGTTTCAATCAATTTTCAAAGATGGGCACCAAAAGAGATAATGAGGCATATGTACAAGTTTAACATACGTATGTGTTAGCATCCTGCTGCCTTAGATTTTGATCATTAGTTGTTTAATTGCATATTTGCACAGTGCTTTGTCTATTTAGAAACAGAAGTTGTAAATACAGCTTTGACTATAAATGCTGTGCTAACTAAAAATAAAATGATAATGAAAAATACTTTGCTGTAGCAGCTACTGACAATCTAAAACTTCACAAAACTATAATCAGACAACTGAGTAAACCTAGTCACGATCCCATCAATCTAATTCTTGTTCCTCCATGCCCATTACTCCCCCTGTATACCCCTCCCTCTCCTCTTGGCCCTCTTAAGGCCAGTTCATGGGTCAGCTGGGTGATGGGGTCTGAGTTGGGAGATAAGAGAGGCCAGAATGGCATTACTATGTTCAACACTCAGAGGGTGACACGGGAGCAATGGCTAGATGGAGAAATGGGAAGGTGGGGTCCTAATCTGCCATCGTTTGAAGTAATAACACATTAGTGATGGCCATCGCAACATGTGTGGAAGGACACACTCTGTACACACACAATAGCAGAGACAAACGGCACCAACATACACAAAATACAGACAGAGGCTGCGCTGGTGTGTAAATCAGAGAACCCCCCCCCCTCCACCCCCCACCCCTTCCTCCCTTTGCACCCCTCTGTCTGTAGATATCAGGCTGGTGCAGCAGGGCTCACAGCTGATAGCGCTCCTGTGAGGCTGGGGGTGGAGAGCTGCGGCGGCAGAGAGTGGGATGGGGGGGTGCTGCTGTGTGTGTGTGTGTGTGTGTGTGTGTGTGTGTGTGTGTGTAGGTTGGAAGCTCGTGGACTTACCCTGGTCTCTCAGATATGGGGTCAGGGGTGAGGAGGGGCACAGGGACCAGCGCTGCCCTGGAAGATGATTGCTCTGTAAATGTGGTTTGTGTATACTGTTGTACATCTACATTTGTGGTTTTTGTATACTGTTGTACATCTACATATTTGTTTTTTGTATACTGTTGTACATATACCTATATAGTTTGTGTAAACTATTGTACATAAATGTAAATGTGATTTGAGTATACTTTGTACATATACATAATAGTTTGTGTATGCATAGTATATACTTTGTGTCTTGTACATATACGTACATACATAGTTTGTTTATATTCTTGTACATACATAGTTTGTGTATACTGTTGTACGCATACTTTGTGTATACTCTTGTATGAATACACTGTATATAGTTTGTGTGTATTCTTGTATATGTACATTGTTTGTGTAGATATACATATGTAGTGTAATGAGTGCTGGAGGTTTTGACAGCTCTGGCCAGTCTCAGCTGTCATCTCCGTACACTGGTGTGCGCAGGTGCAGTGATTCATAAGCAGAATTTGTCTTCTATTCCTCTGGTACCACAAAGATTGCAGATATATAATGAATTCAAGGGACACCCATCTTGCAGCAAACTGTCAATTTGACCCCTGCAGAGAGTGGGACTGCACTGACACTGAGCGGGGTATTGTCACAGGTGCACAGATACTGCTGAACCACATGCCAGCATTAAAAAGAAAGAAAGCAATTTCCTTTGTTTGGCATCCACTGGCTTTTTCCTCATGCTGGGTTTTGATGACACTCCACTAAAGTTTAGTAAAACTTAATGATAGCTGTCTTGTGAGCGCTTTTAAGTGAGTGAGGAGAGCTGGTCTTACCATTATAATTGTGGTCTATAATTAACTTGGGCTCTCAATAGCAGCCTGTTAAAATACATGTGTAAAAATTATAACAGATGATGAATGAATACAAAATACCCAGATATTGTTTTGCACCTCACAGAGATGCATTCAGTGTATCAATTTAGCAATTCTTTCAACCACTGACCAGCTAATTGTTTATTTACAAAATATTACTTCAACATTAATAAACAATATAGCTATGAACATTGTTATCAGTGTTTATTACCTAGGTAACAAGCTCAGATAAAGCAGTGAAAAATTATAAACACCAGTGTCAATACAGTATCTGTAAACAATTTATTCATTGCAACATTGTTACCTACATATTTATTAATGTTTATTACTCCGTAATAGTGGTGAGTTATTCTAAAGACTTATTTTTTCCACAAATAATTTTACAATAGCTGTATTGGAAGTGCATACAGCAAATAAAAATTAGCAGATTTTTTTCAAGAATACACAGGTGCTTTCCTTGATTCATTTTCTTTTGGTTTGTTTCTTGGATCATGAAGCCCCGCCGATCTCTCCTTCTTCCCGCCTTTGTTAAATGTATTGTCTTCTAACTTCTCTTGATGCCTGTTCCCTGGTGGCCACAGTCTCCCGGCACTGCTCCTACACTTCTTCAGTTTTTTTCCCCCCTCTCCTCCCTCGCTCTCCCTCCTGCGTCCTTATCTCTGCGTTGCCGTCCTCAGTAATTATTATTATGTGCTGCAGAGATAATTTGAAAGCTGTGAGTAGAGAGAGAGGAGAGAGGAAAAAAGGGATGAAAGAAACAGTGGCTGTGGCTTCCTGGGCTGTGCTTCTCTTATCTGACCTTGGGCAGAGCCACTTATTGTTAGGCAAATCTCATGCGCAGAAAAATGGAGCATACGGCTACGTGAGGGGTGGCAGCGGCAGGGGGAGGAGGAGCAGAGGAGGAGGGGGGACGGGAGGAAGGAGAGATGTCAAAAAGCTAGAAGTAGGAGTATACGGCGTGATAGACAAGACACAGGAGAACTGCAAGAAGGAAATAGTGTACAACAGTAGAAATGTGTGTGTGTGTGGGGGGGGGGGGGTAGGTTGGGTGCGTAGGTGGGAGAGTACTTCACAAGACATGAAAAAAAAAGTTGCAGCAAAGTAAAGACTAAAAATAAAATAAAAAGCATTTGATTTAGACAAAGAGGGAAAAATGAAAGGTTTATAATATGGTTATTGGTGGTGGTGTTATCCACTTTTCAGGTAGACAAAAATCCTTCTGCTGAAGTGGAGCCATCAGACCTGTTCCCAGGACATGCTGGACTCTGGCAGGACTGTCCTTTGTCACCGGTTCTGTTCAGAATTTTTATGGACAGAATTTGTAGGTGCAGCCAGGGGATGTTGACACACCTTCCTATATTCTCACCTATGGTCACAAGCTTTGATCATAACCAAAAGGAAAAGATTTCAGATACAAGCGGCCCGAATTAGGTTCTTCGGCAGGGTGGCCGGGCGTATCCCAATAAGCTTGGATACCCGGGAAAAGCTCAGATTAGAGCCGCTGCACTTTCACATTGGGAGGAGCCAGCTGATGTGGCTCGGGTAGCTCTTTCAAATTCCTTTTTTGATCCTGGATCCCTTCCTTTTTTTTTTTTTGTATGTTTTTTTTTTGTATATTATATTTTAGGGATGTAACGATATCCAAATCTCACGGTATGATATTAACCTCACGATACATTATTTATTGCGAAATTGTGGGGAGGCTCACCGTATTGTGGAAATGCTCACGATAACAACATATATCATTTACAATGCCCTGCAAAGCCCTTGGTGCAGTAATTATTGTCATATTTCATGTTTTATGTGCTCTAAAGTGTGATAGATAAGTAAGTTTTCATCTGGATCAAATTAGCTGGGTCTGACAACAAAAAGCTTTAAACAGCAGCTCAAGCAGGTGCCATGAGCAATGACCATATAAGGAACTTCCCCTTCTTATACGGTTCTTGTAAACAAAGAGCAGTCTCTCAGACATCACTGGTCAGGGGTCAGCACAGGGGCAGTGTTCACTGTTTGCTTTTATCCACAAACTCCTGCTCACACCCTTCCTCTGCTGGAGAATAGAGTTAGTTTATAGTTTTCAGCGCAAGTCCAGTCCGAGCCTGTAGTCCGCTCCTCGAGCGCACAGAGACGAGGAGAGAGAAGAAATGTATGAGGGAAGCATTGTGGTGCTGCATATGAACATAAAAAAGTTTATTTCGTAACTTTAGTGTATTATTTACTAACCTTTTGAATCCTCCACTACAAAAAACAGCCATGAGTCTTGATATTCGCTGATTTATTCTGCTACCACTGCTAAAAACACCGGCTTACTCCACCATGTTGGCTAAAACGGAGCGAAGGATCATGGTCTATGTAGTTCTCTGCTTTTTACCATGCTGCTGCAACAAAACTATGTATTCTGTCTTGGGGAGAATACTGTTTGATACCGTATCGAGACCACGCCGATATCGAGAGACTTTTGCTCTCACGTTATCGCCAATACCATTACATCCCTAATATATTTAGATTTCTTCTTGTGCTGTTGTGCATTATCTCTCTGTAAGTCCTTCTTCATGAGTAGGTCCAATGCTACAGAGTACCTCTGACATTTTGTGTACATAAAACACTCTTAAATCTTCACCTTATATATAGTGAGTTCTGGGGGAGGGTCTGAGCGTAACTGTCCATAGGGACTTGAGAAAGAGTGTGAGCATGTATTCCTTTGAAAGGGAACCATAAATTCCCATCAGTGATCGAGCTTAGCAAGCCTCAGTCTCGTGGCCTTTTCCTCCAGCTCTGCTCCTTTTAATTACAAGGCGTTCTGCAGGAACAACAGTCTGTCCTTCTGCAGATTTAAAACAACCTGCTCCTAGAAATTAATCGGACTGAGTGTCCTTCACCATGTGCTCCGTGTGGGTGTGAGTGTGTCATCATCTATTACAAATCACAGGGACACACGCCTGACTTTGTTTACCTGACTGGTTAGCAGGAGGTATTGCACAGGATTACAGCATTCAAATGAAGCAGGATTTCAATAACTAACATTGTCCCCAAATACTGGAACTATTCAGACAGTTCAAAGAAAAGGACTAAACTAGAGCAACGTACATCAACAAATACACAGTTACATCAGAAATAATATAGAAACCAATAATTTTTAAGGTATATTCCAGAAAAAACAAAATTGTTAAATGCTTTTTTTTTCATAAAAATGCAAAGACAAACAAACTAGTATAAAATATTTAGGAGTGACTACTTAACCTTATCAGAATTTTTGTTGCAGGTAGGTGATCAACACAACAAGGCCCAGAAGAGAATCCAAAGGACTCACTGGATTTATGATTATGAGGATTTGTAACTTTGTAACCACAACCTGAAATCTGGAAATGTTGGGACATTTTTTAAAATTTGAATGAAACAAAAATTAAAAAAACTTTCAAATCACATAAGCCAATATTAATATATAATATAGCCAATATATATAATATATAGAAATTTTACACTTTTATGCACAAAATGAGCTTATTTCAAATTTTTTGCCTGCTACTGGTCTCAAAATAGTTGGGACAGGGGCAACAAATGGCTGAAAACGCAAAATAAATAAATAAATAAAAAGATTCAGCTGGGAGAGCATCTAGCAACTACTGAAGCTAACTGACATCAGGTTTGTAACATGATTAGCTATAAAAAGGATGTCTGCAAAGGGTTTGCAAATCTCATCATCTACAGAGCATAACATCGTCAAAAGATTCAGAGAAACTGGAGAAATTTCTGTGTAAGGAACAAGGCCCCAGACCTTTACTGGAGCCCGTGGTCTTGGGGCCCTCAGACAACACTGCATCACTCATCAGCATGACTTTACTAACGGGGCCCAGGAATACTTCCAGAAACCACTGTGGGTAAACACAATTCACCGTCCCAACTGCAGAGTCCAACTAGAGCTCTATCATGCAAAAAGGAAGCCATATGAACATGGTCCAGAAACGCCATCGTGTCCTGGGCCAAGGCTCATTTAAAATGGACTGTTTCAAAGTGGGACAGTGTTCTACAGTGAGACCAGTCCAAATGTAACATTCTTTTTGGAAATCACAGACGCTGTGTCCTCCGGGCTAAAGAGGAGGAGACTTTTCAGTGAGTTATCAGCATTCAGTTCAAAAGCAGCGTCTCTGCTGGTATGGGGGCATAAGTACATACAGTATGGGCTGCTGTGTGTTTTGGAAGGAACTATGAATGCTGAAAGGTTTATAAAGGTTTTAGAGCAACATATGGTTTAAAACCCAGCTGGTCTTCAGCTGGAAATCCATATCAGGCAAAAATGGGACCAAATTCCGAGACCAAAACTCCAGAAACTCATAACCTCGATGCCCAGACGACTGGGCAAAGTGTTTTGAAAAGAAGAGGAGCTGCTACACCATCGTAAACCTGCCCCTGTGCCAACTATTTTGAAACCTGTAGCAAGCATCAAATTTGAAATGAGCTCATTTTGTGCATAAAGGTGTAACATTTTTCAGTGTAAACATTTGTTGTTAGCTATGTTCTATTTTGAATAAAATATTTTGCTTTTTAGTTTTCATTTTAATTAAATTAAAAAAAAAAAAAAAAACATTCCAACATTTCCAGAATTCGGATTAGAATAAGATTGTCAGTAAAGTACTCACTATCTTATAACTGTCCAGTATTAAAAATACACTGTATTAATGATTATCAAGATACAAAAGGTAATATTACTACTATTACTATTACATATATGAAGTTTTTGGGTGCCCTAAAACATTATGTATTCTTAAAGCAAATATTTATTTTTCTTGTGATAAACAAATCCTAAATTTTACAGCTTTAGACTTTTTAATTGAAACTTTGCATTTATCATGCTCATGATTTACTAAGACAGGTGACATACTTTCTATGTCACTGCACATCAATCCACAGCCAAAGCTAAGGCAGTATGGGCCATAAGAAAGCAAGAAAGCAACCTCAACCCAGTTGTCAATCAGCTGCAGTAGATGGACAGATGGATGTGTTAGAGAACCATCAGAACTGTCTCTGTTAAAATCAAGCAGCATTTTTCACAGTAAACCATTCTGTGTCATGGAAATAGATTCTTTTCTATAGATGTGAGGCAACGTTTGAGGCAGGACAACAGTGCGAGGTGTGTAAACACAAGTGGTCTAAACTTCCACACTGTCATCACATCCATGCCATTTTAAAAACTCCTCAGTCTCCACCGTGAGGATTTAAAAATACATGGAACAGACTCATGAAAGCCCTAAGACAGCTGCTGAAAAGGCTGCAGTTCAGTGGAATACGAGTGAGAAAGTGCTGTCATTGCATCCAAAAGCAACACATTATCATTGTATCTTTGAAAATGAACCTTTTTTAAGGCGTAATACCTTATTTTTAACACCCCACCTATGCACAAACAGCAGCAGTCTTTCCTGCATAAAAGGTTTGTACCTGCTTCTCCAACTACATAGCCTGTATTACATAAAACGTGTGCACTACATAGTGTGCACTACAAAGTGTATACTACAAAGTGTACACATACGTACATACAGTACATACTTACATAAGGCGCTTTTCCACTGTTTGAACTTCCTGAAGTGGTCCAAAGTGGCCCCAGAAAGCGTCCCAAACCGTGGTACTTTTGACACCTCTTGGCCAGGGGGTCCACCTCTGGGTCTGCTTTGGAAAATGTGTAGCTCTGCACTGCTGCAAGCTGATTGGATGAGAGAGAATCCACACTTGGGCATAAACAACAGGCTAATGTAGCGTACAGCAGGGGTCGCCCTTTGTTTTTGTTTTGTAAAGTCCACACTGTGCACTTCCGCCGATTAGCCGATGAGTGGTTAAATACCGTTTGCGAACACTTGGTTGTCTCAGTTGTGGCTGGTGGCAGAAGGGTTTTAACTCTTCTCTTTTAGTCTGTTTTTAATTGGTTTTACCCCTGTTTAGAGCCTAAAAGTACCAGTGGCAGACTATTCCCCTGGGGTAGATAAACTACAATTTTAAAGTGGGACGGGCATTTTATTAACTGTTTTTTAAAGATTGTTTAAAGATTGATGGTTTTTAATGCGTGTCCTTCTCTTTATGGTAGTGTTGCCTGCTACTGTTTTTTTTTGTTTAGTTTGGCTATATTTTGTTAAAAGTTACGGTTTTCTTTAACGTGAGTGTTTGGTTTAGTGTTTGTTTGGTTTAATACTATTGTTTATTTCTATTTATTTAGTACTTAGCTCCGCATCAATGACATTCTGATTTTATTGTATGTGCAGTCCCTGTTTCTTTTTTTTGTTTTTTTTGTTTTTTTTGTAATTTATTAGTCTTAGGTTTTCCGGGTCGGACTTGGGAGGGGTTTAGCTTGTATTTCTTTTGGTCACTTTGGATTTGTGTTGATTGTTGCTGTGAGTGTGTGGGGAGCAATTTGGCCATTTTAACTTTTAAATTGGTATTTAATAAATTAAATAAATTTCAAGTTTTGCTTACTCGTTTTTAGATAAATATTCAATAAAATTTCCTTGGGTTTTTAACTGGTTTAATATATATATATATATATATATATATATATATATATATATATATATATATATATATATATATATATATATATATATATATATATATATATATATATACATATATATAATTTATTATTTATACCTCGGGTCACACAAAGAATAGAAATGAATGGAATTTTTTTATTTTTAATCAAACTGTACTTGTCCTTGTGATTAAACACCCGTATTCCACGAAAAAAGCATACTACGTTTTTTATCTCCTTTATTAACACAACATCTGTTGCGCCTGTGTGATGTGTTGTGTTTACGTAACAGACACCGGTCTCCTGGACCTGGACCAGTGGAAACACAAACAGGTTTTGGGTCTACCTGTACCAAACTATCCAATACTGACACGACCTGTCCCGTCCAGTGGAAAAGCGCCAATACATGCATACAATTATACATGCTAAGTGTGCAGTACATACAAAGTATACAACTCATACACTCCAAAGTGTACACTTTATGGTGTGCACTACATACAATGTGTATACTGCAAAGTGCATATTTTTTATCACTAGTGACCACATGTAGTTGATATAATATAGTACTTTAGTCCTAAATTCAGACTGAAATTTGTTTCAAGCTAATGGAACGGTCAGATGAAAATGTTACAGAAATATTGTTTAATGTTATGCGCAGGTCATTCACAATACACTTGAAATTTCACCCGTGACATCTCTGGCCTTTGGGCCGCACTTTGGACATGTCTGCTGTAGGCCGAATGAAAGTCCTGTGTTCAGACATGAACTCCACTTGAATATAATCTTCTGAGTTTTGAGAAATATTGGGGGATATAACTTTTTAATAAACATATTAATATTACACCATATAAAAATATCTATGAGCTCAATTCATAAAACAAATGTATTTTTTTATATTGTGATCCATCTTTTATAAACAAGTGCAGTGTTTTATGTGTCTATACACAAAAGAATTGATGTCATTAACAAACGTAACCAAACAGAAATAATACTCTGCTTTGCTGTGGGCTGCCTGTGGAGAGAAAATGCTCCTTCCTGCAGAGTTTTGGCGGCAGAGTTGTAATCACAGCTTTCTGGATTCAAACATGTGTGACGGCACCAACAGTAAAGTACAAGGGAACACTTTAATGGTTCTCTCACAGTGAGCTGGATTATGTTAATGTCTGCCAGTCAAATCTTGCCCACATCTCAAAGCCAGTACAAGTAGTTTATCATTTTCCAGATATTCCCCGTTATCTCAGGCCTCTGTCGTCTATAAGCTTTCTTGAAATGCATTTTGTTCTTGTTCAGCCCTCTCCAACCACTGATCATCTTCTTTACCCTCTCTGTGGTCCATCCATGCTGGCTGCTCAATTCCTTTAAGAGAGGAACAAACAAACAAAACACCATGGGATAATGAGGCCACCAATGGGAATAGCCACTGAAAGGAGGCATGCGTATTGATGTGGACTGACCCCTATTGAGGGAAAGAGAATGAAAAAAAGAGGGTAAATTGGAGATATGCTGAATAGAGCTCTGATCTGATGGAGTAGATTGAGCTGTCTGGCACAGTGCAAGTAAGGAAAGGTGACAAGACCAAATCCCAATCACTGACTCAAGCAGTGAGATAACCATCTTTGGGCTTTTGTAGGCTCACTGGTGGTCTGGGTTTCACTGGGGTTTCCCACACTGCCAACAGGACCCTGAACACAGCACAGTGTTTGAGAAGGAGAGGAGCATGACTGGACTGACCCGTATGTGAACATCAGTGAAAACACTCATCAACTCATGAGATGACCACAGGCTGGGAATGAATTCATCTAATGGGGGTGCACCAGAGCAAGACCTCAGATGGCATGAAAGGACACTGTTAAAAAAAAAAAGTGATCCAGCCGTGCCCAAATATAACAATGCCAGTATGCCAGCCATGGTTGGTTAGAATAGGTTACAGCTAGAGTGGACAATGCAAGCAACAAACACAATGCCAATATAAGTCAATTCTTTAAAGGCTGGCCTGGGACACACCAACCCAATGCCTGACCACCACTGGACGATGCAGACCTCTATCATCTAACGTCTCCCCCTCAAGTATTAGATAATAAATAATTATCCTATCTGCTACATTAAACACATCTGATCGCATTAATGAATAAAACAGACTGGATTATTGCTGCTGTTTGCCTTAAGATTACATTTTTGTCTGCACAAGGCTACAAGCTAAGGTAAGCTAACTGCAGCACATTAGTATCATGGATGTAGGAAACATGCTAAATCATTTTTCGATCAAGTTTCTTATAATTCACTTTTAGTTGAGGGCTGTGTGAAACATTGTGAATGGTGTTACATTCGTTGGGGGAGACTGTAAAAAAGTATAACAAAACATAGCTACAAAATTGTACTGATCAGGTCAAATGCAGTGTCGTGTCAAATCTTAATTCAGTGTACATAATTAAGATCTAATGATCTGGCACATTATGAGCACGTGCGGTCTTGCTTCGCTAACTGGTTTTGACCAATGGACGTGATGGCGGACTAGAGTGATGACAACACAAACAATAAGTTATTTTTTAGCCAAATTAAAGAGAGTGAATGGGGAAAATGTCAATGGTGTCTGACCATTGTGGAAGCTGTAAGTGTCCTGTCAGCTGAACACCAGTGCCCCATACAGGTCTTATAATACATCCATGCTCTTAGCAATACTTGTTACCAACATGGCGACGCAGAAAAACGCAACTTATGCTGCTATACATTTACAAAAAACAGCAAAAATCCTCCAATAACACTTTTTATTGTTGGTCACTAGCTGGCAATTCATGTAATCACCTCCAAATATTGAACTGAACGTTCCCCCTTTACAAACCTTTTCATCAAGAGATATCCCAGAATGATAAAACGTTTGCCCTCTGTGTGGAGCCAGGTTAATATTTTTGCATTTCTTAAGGGAAATGTGTTTCTTTCCAAAATGTTGAAGACAAAGATCATGAATACACGTATTCTTACTCTTACAGTTATTGTCACTGACTCTGGACTCTAGGGACTGGACACTCTAAAATGTAAAAATAATTATAATAATAAATTAATATGTTATACAATGTGTGCTACAGCACCAACAAGTTGTTAGTTGCTTACTTAACCAGTTAGTTATGTTCAATATATTAATACATTTCTTGTGGTGTGTAGATATTATGTGAAACTGTCTATTTTCTAGCAAAATTTCTGACAAAATATTTAGAAACTATTATTGCATTTGTAACATTTTTTTCATTTTACGTGCTACTTTACTACATGAACGTCAAAAGGATTTATAGTATCATTTATTCACCTACATCCTGTATGAGCGGTTTTGTGATGTAATGCTATGTAAAGCTCAGATTCACAGTAGCGCCATGGCGTTGTGTGATAGTAATGGTGAAGGCCAGGGCCAAAATGAAGGGCAGCTGCCAATGCTGGGACCGGTGAGACAGTGGTAAATGACTGGCCCGATCAGCTCCTTGTAGTAATTATCTAAATGGGCTCATTCCAAACCTCTTCATTGTGGAATCAGTTAATTAATTAGCTGTTTCACTGACAGGATAATGGTGAGAGCATGCTAAATAGATTAGTCTGGAACTTGATTTATTATTGCGAGGCCCCCCACCCAACTGTGTTTATCACCACCTCTCACCCCCTCTCTCTTTGCCTGGCTGTTATTCTCTTGTCTTTGGAGCATCTAGAACTGCTGTCTACCTACTCAGTGAATTTTCCACAAATAGATACAAAGCTGCTGTGCCGATAAAGCTGTGGAATGTGGAAGTAATGCTCAAGATCCCTGAAGAAAAATAAGCGTTAAAGCAGTATGAAAATCCCTGATATCACACCGGTATGCCATTGATTGGATTAATACTACTGTGTGTTAGCACAAGAAACACAAAACTAAAACCACTTTTTATTTCAGATTGATATGCGGTGCATTCTTTTATTTGGTCATGCTCTGTAACAGTGATTTTGTCACACTATTTGCCCTCAAAACTTACATAATTATTTTTTTATTTATTTATATGTTTACAGTAAAAAAGGTTAAACAAGAAAAGTTATCCGGACAAAGTTTGTTTTCCTAGAAGACGTTTCGTCACTTCATCCAAAGGACTTAATCATTCACATTTCAGGAACTGAATATTCCTTTGCCTCTGGAAGAATGTATCATACAAAAGCCACTAAAAGAAAGTACTTTTTTGCTAACAAAAATTCTCCTTTTCTTCTGATGCAAAATTAATTTCAATTTAAAAAAAATTCAACTGCAGTGGTTAATGAAACCACATAATTTGCATTTTTTTTTTACTTTTATAAATGTATTCTTTTATTTTTACAATTGACTCTGATTTGATGAAAACATGACTACTGAGGTGAGGTGTTTTATGAAAAGCAATAATAGCTTGTATGAACACAGCACAAAACCTGTAGATGATTATATGAATTATCTGAAATAGAAAAATTAAAAGTAGTATGTATTTTCACAATATGCATTTTGCATTGTTGACTCTCTGACACTGTTAGAGAACAAGTCAGTTGAAGCAAAATGTCGGGCCCTATTCTCACGTTACACAAAGCTTTACATGGTACACATAAAATAACATATGTATTCTCAAGTGTTTCCATATTTTCTCTGCCGTGTCGAAGCTGTGCAGCTCAAGTGGCTCAGGCACAATGACCACTCAGCCACTTAATTATAATAAAAACTATTTACAGTTTCAAGCACCCAGTGGTCCCATATTATCCTTTTTACATTATTTGTGCAATGTGTAACCTCAAAAAATAAATAGATACTGCACAATATCATATATACTCTGCAACTGATGAACATCTAAAATAAGAAATGCTAAAATATACATCTCGACTGGATTAGAAAATGTGACATGAATCCAAAATGATCTGTGCAGAGCTATACGCACATTTGCCTATACTGCTGTCTTTTAGTTTATGCGTATGTAGATGTTATTCCAGGCGGAGACCCTGTTGGTATATTGGATCAAGTCTTAGTCAATTCTTGACCTGTCTCCACAGAAAAACAGCTCTCATTAATGGGTTCATGTTTGAGCACTAATGACACCCACACATCAGATAAGTTACATACTGGACTGTTCTCCAGCCAGACATAGCCATCAGAAAGGTTTGGAAGGAAGTGGGGGGTGGGCCTGGGATTATTGAGACATAGAAAGAGTGTGTAAAAAGAAGGTGTTATTGAGAGCACTGGAATCACTTGATTAATCAAGAAGAGAGAGGCTCTCTCTCCTGCTGATGTCCAATCAAAGCTGGAGCAGCTCTGGGCACTGCACGGCGGCCCAAATCCTCTTGTTGCTCCAGTAGGAGCATGAAAGCCAGGAGGGGAGCCTCCTTTGTCCACACAAAGGCAACCCTGACGCGCTTTCACAGCAACAAGGAATGGGAGGGCTGTTTGGAGGCTGTAAAACAGCCAACAAGAGGTGCGAATAAGGTGCCCATTCATCTCCCGAGCTTTACACTAATTCCCCGACCATCGCCTTTTCTTCCCTTCGTCTACTCCGCGACAAAGCAACAAACAGTGAGAGGGAGTGAAAACACTAGGATCTCGGGGGCTTAGAGCAGACGTGTAATCCCCGCTACTTCTGACCCCTCATTGGTGTGTAAGTCCCTGACCTCCCCATTGAGGGGCCGGGCTGTGTGACCCTCCCACACACACCACCAGGCCCCCTACACAGTCCTTACTCATACATCCCACACTCCAAGCCTTTTAAAGACTTGAGCCGAGGAATTTAGGCTTTGGAACACCTCTGCACACTGAAAGGACTGAGTCTGTGAAGAGTCTATAAGTAGGGCCAGGCCTGATCGTGTTTCTATTCTCTTGCCATTTAATTCGTCTTTAGAGGCCATCTCGTTAACACGATCTCCCTCGCTGTTTCTTAGCTCCTTCCCCTCACACACACCCCTCCCTGATCCATCTCGCCCAACTTCAAAGGTCCCTGCCAGCCAAGGAAAGAAAGTCACCTTTTCCTTTCATTCAGTCGGGCTCTATCTTCACGCTCTTCTCTGCCTGCCTGCCTTTCTTTCCCTCCTCTCTCTTCGCCTCTGT
Organism: Bostrychus sinensis; assembly: GCA_020698575.1. Taxonomy (NCBI): domain Eukaryota; kingdom Metazoa; phylum Chordata; class Actinopteri; order Gobiiformes; family Eleotridae; genus Bostrychus; species Bostrychus sinensis. The sequence goes on from CM036239.1 coordinate 15,844,359, forward strand.
GCCTAAAGCAGCCGCTGAGAAATCATCTCAATTTCTGCTACTGCTTTGCATTTGAAAAAAGAAGTAATTAGCCAAAGGCTGTAAGGGGGTGGGGGGCAAAGGAAAGGAAGAAGTGGAACCAGAAGAAGATAGCCCCTGTTTGCTCTTCTTGTCCTGTATTTGCCATCAAACCCCACTCTGACCTGGACTTCTCTGATCTCATTTGACTATACTACAAGACACTGTATGTCTGTAGACAGATATCTGGAGAAGAGCAGTGTTGGACAAATGTCCATGAGCTCATGTTTACAAATGTAAACATACTGTATGTAAACACTTCTATTTGGTAAATGTTCAATATTATCTCAAAACCTACTTAGTCCTAAACCTACTAAGTACAGTCTTCGTGAAGCTCAGCTGATGATGTCATTTGTATTACCCCATCATTTTACTTATAGTTGTGTAGTAATGAACAGAATTTGAGGTTTGCATATGAGTGTATTGCTAATATATTAACTAATTATATAATGTTTTAGAACATATTGCTTTCAGCTCATGGTACAGGCAATGTCATAAATTATTCAATACCAACGACTTCATCCTTGTTTAAAATAAAATAGATTTAGTTTAGATTTTTCCTTTGATTATCACTTGTCTCTACAAATCAACAACCTGAACTCTTTGAAGCTTTCTTATTTTATGCCCCACTTCTTTGGTCCCACAATGCAGAGATGATAAAAGTGAGGATTGCCTCTAAAATGACCCCCTGACCTGTGCATTAGACTTTGTCAAATCAGGGATAATGAGTAACCTATTTTCCCACTTTTATTTGTGGGACAGCTTCCAAATAATATTTTAGTGCAGACAGACCCGGTTGATCTGCAGTGAGCCTCCAGACTCAGGTTTGTTATCCCTGAGCACCACAATTAACACAAATGAGTCTATATACAGTACACTGGCTACATGTGTGCCATGGATGTCATGTTGGGTTTATTGTTTTGAGATCAATTTACAATCTCATGTCACATAGAAAAAACTGCACTAGTTTGTGTCTGATTCATAGTTGAGTGGAATTGAGGTAGACATGCAATGTGTATTTAGACTGCTGTCCAGTGCAAATACATATGCATACTTCATTTTGAACATGATGTTTCTTGGTCATCTGGCCTCCAGTGAAGTGGTTAGTATCACTGTCTTCAAGGACTAAATTCTCCTATATCAAAACTCCAGTAACAATTTGTGCTTGTCCAAAGCCCTAATAAATTTGGAGCGCTACATCAGAACCATGGGACCAGACCCATAAGCATAATTTGCTATACTTTCAAAGTGTGTAAGGCTTCTCTCTGAATGCCGGCAGGGTCCACTCCTGTATATGTGAGCTGTAAAACTACAGGGTAACTCTGCTCTATTGCTAAAACATGGACTCAAGCTGCATGACATTTAATTCAACTAGATTATGGCACTGTGGCAACAACTTTGCATAAAAAAGGGGCTAGATATAAAGCACTATTCTGTATGATCAGTGTTCAGACAGTGTACAGAGATTTCATTTCAGGAGCTTTTGCGATCCCAAATGGTCCTACCTCAATACAGTTTCTATAATGCACATGCCTATAGCCATAAGGCAGAGATAGGCTCAGCCAAAGCATATCTAAAGGTGCAATGTAATCCTGTAACATGCAGAATAGTGAGGAAAATCCATTCTCCCCTCACACCCATTGGGGTCTTAAACCCTCTGATGCAGCTGATAGGGACCTGCTGTTATTGCCAGAGCATAGAACAATTTAACTCCGCCCCACACACTCCCTAAACGTAAAGCCAGGAATCAAACTCATGACCACTTCAGCACACATACATTTGCACACAGCTGCTTACCGACTGTGCAGTGACTAAGATCTTCAACCATTATCTCATGTTGCAATACATGACTTAAATATGAAGTACTACATTGCCAGCTGCTGACACCTGAAGAGGAGGTCCAGGGAGGGCCAGGAGAAAAGTGGAGCTTATCCAGAGGAGAAGATCAATTTTAGAGGCTCTGAGATGTTGATTTAGTCCAGCTCTAGTTGTTTACACAGTTTGGATTGGTCCCTGTGCTGTGTGTTCAAACTTGTGTGAGTGTTTTGTTGCAAAAAAACAAAAACAAAAAAACAAACAAACAAAAACATTTTGAATGGTCATGATGTCTTTAAGAGTATTGACTGGAATGTTGGAATGCATAGGTTTCTATCTATGAATTTTGGTTGTTGTTATGTGCATACAGGATCTACTTTTAAATGTTCCCTGAATGTTAATCTTGTTTAAATCAATGTTTTTTATGGTTTTGTTTTGATGATCTCCCATCATAACTTGACGCATGAGTTAGGGTGATAATTCTTATAACTGTAGATGGCGTGCTGTTTATTGTGTACAGAGTTGACTTAGAGAAGGCGTCGCTTGTTGATTCGGCTGTGTACATGTGCTGCTGGGGCCCCTGGTGCCTGGCATAGCATGGTTGTTTGTCTGTTTCCAAACATATTGATCTCCTGCAGATGGGAAAACATTAGCGATAGTGTCTGTGCTGGCCCGGCCTGGAGGTGGGTAAATAGCTTTGTCAAGTCTGCTGAGACTTCTCTGCCTCGTAGGAAATGAATAACAGGTGTATTTGTGGAGTGTTCTCAGGAAGAAGACTCCTACCAGGCTGACAATGTGCACAGAACTACAGGGAGTTCAGGTAGTGCTTTACCCCCTTCATCAAAAGTGCAGGATTCAGGAGACTTGTTTGCAGAAGTGCAATATGGCTTATTATGTTTACATACATACAATTATTACAATAATAACTGAGGTAAAGGTATGTACTGTACAACCAATCAACCACATTTAAGTAATATCAAAGGCTGGTTATATATTAATGTTTAGCTGTTTTATTTAATGTAGGAATGAGCCTATAATTAGCATATAAGCTAAATGCTACATAATTTGCAATTCTTGATTTCAAAGTTATGCTGGATAAGTAGTTACAGAAATGTGGAGGACCACAATAGTTTGACATTGTATGCTCAGATTCTATTTATTAATCACCACTAATACTTTAATAACTTCACTTTAGGAACTTGAACTGACAGATATGGATACCATTAATTTTTAGTAAATTTTAACAAATAGATAAACCACAACCATTTGCTCCTGCAGTCTAAGAACGTCTAAATTAATATTTTTATTTTGCTACCTCATAAAAATTAGGTTGCTTGTGCAACTTACAACTTGCGTCACTCGTGGAAGGGTCTACACTGATTGAATTGATTTAGGATGTTATTTTTTGTCTGTCTCTGTTGCTGCTGACCTATAATTTATAATTTCACAGTTTACAATGAGCAGTTCCTAACATAAATCCCATCTTTATGTCCGTTTGATGTAACCAGAATTACCTTTCTTTAAATGAAAGATAAAAAAAAAAAAAATCCAGAAAATACCAACTAATACTTAAAGTGTCTGTTCTTTTCTCTCTGTGTCCATTTTAATCCTTGTCTCCACAAGTTTGGAGAGTGAAAATATAAAAGGGATTGAATGCTAATTATGCCTAAACATAAACACACAGACACACAGTGACACAGAGACAGACACAGACAGACTGAGAAAGAGTCCAGGATATGAATATTTATAACAGTAGCCTCTTGTCTTGACTGGCAGAGCCTGCCAGTCATTGTCAAACAGGACTTAATCTTTTCAATTTCTGGTGCAAATATTCACATTGGCCACTGTTTGTTGCCCAGATTAATGAGGCTCTCGGCCCATAATCCTCTGCTGCTAATTCAAGTGGCCGCCAGTGCAGTTAGCCAGGAGAGGAAGCAGTGCTGAGTGCACATACACAGGCCAGATTATTTCCACCCTGTCTGAGGTACCTACTCCCTGCGACCCCACCATGAGGCTGTTCATGCAACATCACATTTTGTCCAAAACACAAAGAGTCTGTTGTGGTTGGTCCCTTGTTTACATTGGGGAAATGCAGCAGTCATGCAGTCTTTGATTCGCATCTACACAGATACGCTTGAGGTGTGAAAAAAAGAGTAGGTGTGAAAATCTGTAGTGCCCTGTGAGTCCAGTAAATGGCGCTGTTCACCCTACTGACCACTTTCAGCAAAAGTCACCACTACAGAAGAAGCCACAGTTTACCACTTTCACTTCAACTTTTAGGTCTTCAGTTCAGTCTTGTTTTGGTTCAGTCACACCACAGCACAAATTATAAATGCACATGAAGAGTTGTGAGCCTATATGTCTAATTTTAAATTTACATTCATTATCAGGTTACCTTTTTATACAAAACATAAGAAAAAAAAATACAAAAAAGAAACGCATTTTGTGACCTTCATACCACAAATCACGTTAGTTTGGTCATTTAATTTGGAGGAGGTTGTTTGAAATATACTGACATTTCTTGTTAAAAAGAAACAATGAATTACATGTTTTTATGTATTTATCAACATTATTCCATAACTGCGTCCCAAGAACATTTTTGTTTCAACAATTTTTTGGGCACAATAAACTTCCATTCATCTCTCATCTCTCTTGTATTTAGAACTTTGAGATTACAAAATATTTTTGAGCTCAGAAGGGTCTTAGATTTTGCTTTGAAAATAATTTGGATTATTTTATAATAAACTACATTATTATGATTACTATTATTATTTATCAAGCGTATGGCTCTTTTTTGTTATAAAAACTAAATGGTCTTAAAAGTGGACCCCCACAATGAATCAAATATAGAAGTATCAGGATATCTTGTGGTCTTTCAGAGGAGAGCTGATAAACTCTAAACTTTGAAGGATTTTAGGTATGTATTGCTAACAGTAAGGTGCGATTGTTCGCTCAGTCGCTCTGGGGCTGTTATATCATCGTTTCCACTGGGGACACCAAAAACACTTCTTTATTGTTTTCAAAAGATTGTGTATTCAGAAAACAGAAATCCTCGTTCCAGGGTAGATGTAAGGCTTCAAATGCATTGGACAAGGTCTCCACAGTGTGGCGACGGCGTCGGGAAACTGTTTTCACAAAATATGCATTTATTTTCATATTTTTACAAGGGCTGGGACGCAATAAATTACAATTAATAAGGCTAATTACAGAAAAAATAACATCACTCATAAACACTCTTCTCTATGGAAACATGGAACGTTTCTCAGTTCACTATTTTCTGGCACACAGTAACCAGGGATGGACATCAACATCGGCCAAAATGCCAAATGTGCCTGCTTCAAGGCACCACTCATTGCGTAGCTCTGGTTGTTCTCACCGCTGACTGATGCACTCATGCACACATTCAAAGGAGACACTCAGAGGAGAGAAAGAAGGCAGAGTCAGGTTCAGGCGTAGAGCACAAAGAAGACAGATGCAAGATGTATTCTTGCAATATATAGTCAGTTTTGCCAGAATTTAATACAACTAACAAGTGACCAACAGAAAAGCTTCAATAAAAAAAGAATAGTAAATAAATTAAATTTCCATGCATAACATTCATGTGTCTGAATGTGCTTTCATTAATTTGAGGTCACAAAATTATTTATATCCTTTTTTGCATCTTTCAATTATCTTTCTTTTAATCTGACATGTTTATGGTCCTTAAGCCCTTAAAAAATTAACATGAGCAAACACATTTGTAAATAACTTTAACAAATATCTCCTGTTAGGGAAAATGTGCTAAATTATTTTGCACTTAAACGTGTTTTCATTAAAAGGTCATGCTACTGAGCATTGCTGCATACAGATTACAGTCACAACTCTGAAAACATGATTGAAGACCTTTCCATCCTTTCTGTCAGACTTTTGTTTTTGCTTCCTTGTCCTTCTGGTCTTGTTTTTTTTCTACAGCAATACTACTTTGATCATTATTACTTCAGTGTACATATATTCAAAGAAAAAGAGTTTTTTTAAATAAATTTATTTTGAAATGGTCTTGCTCAAACATAGTTTTATAATTATTTTCTCTATTTAACTGCTTTGTGTATCTCTGTGATTTTTGAGATCACTTTTTTGTCCACATATTCAAGTTATAACAGATGTCATTGTCCACCAAAGTCTCTCATATTTTTTTTAAACAAGACATAATAAAACTAAAAAAATGTTACATCAAACTCTGTGTAGTGTATTCCTCAGGGTAGTATAAATCCCCAAAGCAACAGCAACTGTGGTGAAAAATCTGTTAAGCTGTAACTGACTGCAGCAAATAAATGTGAGGCAAAAAATTACATTGGATGCAATGTTTAGGATACATAGAATCTATAATTGTAAACTGTGCTTTTTTTAACTTGGTTTTATTTAATTACACTTTTCCAACACCACAAGAAGAAGCGCATGCATACCTGTCATAGTCAAACAAAACTTATTTTATATTTACAATATGGTTATTTTTTTCAGTCTGTGGTTTTAATTTGATATTTCTGTACATGTTAATAACTCATGCTGACACTGAACTCTTTGACAGCATATTGGCAGAGTAGTTAGCACTTTCGCTTCATAGCAAGAAGGTCCTGAGTTTGACACCTGTACCTGGTGGGGTCTTTCTGTGTGGAGTTTGCAGATTCTCCCCATATTCGGGTGGGTGCTCCAAATTGAACCTAAAACATGTTATAGGCTAATCCTTCAGCTACACTGTAAGAAATTGCTGTTAAAAAACAACAAAAACATGACAGTAGCCTACTGTTAATCATTTAAAACAGTAACATGCTATTAATAGCAATGCATTCTGGGAAAAAGTTTGAGCTGTTTGGAATTTTCCCAAAATACAGTATACTACTGTAAACTGCATTGCATTCTGGGAATGGATTTTGAATCCTGCAGTTGACATTTAGTAAAATCCCAGTCCACTGCTGTGCTGCAGCCACTGAGCTCTCAGAGAGGACACAGCTCAGACTCAAACATGAGCCACTTCAGTCCTGCCTTTTGGAGATAATCAAAGGTAAGTTAAAGCACATTTTATTACTTGTGATGTTTGTTTATTAATGTAATCATATCACTCTTCTTATACAAACCAATGCTGATCTGAGCATTTAGCTAACAGTTAGCCCGATTACAGCTTTTTATTCCAGAGGTAATACTGTTTCTTATATTTAAATACCGCTTAGTATCTAGAAGATGTGTACATACTTTGCTAGAAAAAAAAAAATCCTCTGTGGAAATCAGTCGCTCAGTAGGCTAATGCTAATAGTAGCCAGTAAAACATGAAGTGACATGTAACATTACTTTTTACTTTGTAGAAAAGAGGAATACAACTTTTCTACAACAAGACGCTCTTCAGATAAAAGAAGTAAGTTGTGCGATGTGTATTCAGTTTAAAACATTGACATCCCATGAATGGCGCTCAGTCACTTATTCCAGTTTTCTGCTCCAGTCTTGGTATTTAGGCAGGAGCACTGTGTCCTGTGGGGCAATGCCTCGGCTGAAATAACCAGCAGGAAAGTAAGTAAGTATTATTAATTTTCTGTTAAAATTAATTATATCTACTGTAAATTATTTGATGACTTCTTTCCAAAGCCCCAATCTCAGACAATGTGTTTTTTCAGGTGATTTGCTGGATCAAGACCAGAAAGGCCACTTCAGGAGAGATTATCTCGAAGAAGACGAAGGGTTGTGCAGAAAAGGGCGATAACAGTCAGCCTCCCTGAAGTCCAGAAAAATAATGATTTTGAACTACTGTGTAAAAATGCAAAGATTATTTGTTCTTTATAACATGGAGACATCTAAAAATGTTATCAATGTGAATTTTTAAATAAATTTATATTAAAGTCAAAGATGACTCATATTTTTTATGGTTTAAGGGAATATATTCAGCTATTTATGTTCCACACCACTAGCAAAATGAAACAGTACACTTTGGCTAATAATGCGTTCTCTTTCCTAGCATTGTCTTACATTAAGAGATAAGATATTTCTTGTCTCCACATCAGAGCAGTACATCTGTAGACATTAGAGTAAAATACTGACATTAGATCAGTACAGTACTGCTGTATAAATAACAGTAACTACTGGTTTTAAAATACAGTACAACTGTATAACTGACAGTAACTTACTGTTATCAGATTACAGTAACTTACTGTTATATATTAAAACAGTACCAGTGCTGTAAATTAACAGTAAAATGCTGGCAATCCTGCTGCCAGTATTTCACTGTTAATTTACGGGTAAATTTCTTACAGTGTAGGAACCCTTGACTCAAAAGCTACAGAAGAGGGGTTGCTGTAAGTTGCCCCAAGGGCAGTGGAAGGATGTGTCAAACGCAGGGGACAAATTTCTCTATGGGGACAATAAAGACTTATAGTACCTTATAGAATGCAAGCATATGTCTTATTCTAGTAAACAAAACCCACTGTTATAGTAGAAGGAACTTTGGGGTGTCTGCAGAACACTATAGCCAAGGCTCAGTTGTATGCATGGTGTAGCTCAAGGAACAAGCACATAATTTTGTTGTGTTACCCTGAGAAAGGGAGAGTCAGAGCAAAACAGAGAGCGAATTCAGTGTTTCTAAGATGTTTGCTTGCCTTTCAGTTTGGCTTTTCTGCTAACAAGACTGTAATCTTCTCTACTGTCATATGAAGGTAGTATAGTTTTCCTACAGGTTGGTAGCTAAAGCAGAGATCAGATTGACCTCCCTCATCTTGATTCCTCCTGAAGGCTGAAGGTGATAGAAGTTACACACCTTGTATCTCACTGATTTAAAATGTTATGGAGAAATTCCCAATGCTTTATTTCTCTGTGCCTCTCTGTCTGGTTACTCACCACATCCCTTTAACTAAAAGCACCTTCAATCCATCGCTTGGTCCATTAGTGCTGCCAGATGGAGGAGGCTGGGTCCTGGAGGCTGTGTGCGACCCTACTCTGATTAATAGAGTAGGTGAGGGCAAAGGTGCAATGCACACCCCCATTCATTACCTCATTAGGATGGCCCACAGTGTAAGGTGATCTGCCTCATTATATCTCAATGACAGGGGCTGAACTCCACACACTGTGAGCCATTCACTCAGGCTTTTACTCTTTACACTAGCCACGTCCCATTCGCCATCTTTTTTACACCTTTCCATAAAAAAGTCACACCACTTTACCCACAGGTTGACTGCAGCAAAGAAGCCCACTGCATGAGTACTTTCATGTAGGAACTCACCTGCACCACAACTCTGATTATCAATATTCGCAAGTAGTGTTGGCTGCAATGAGCATTTGCTCATCTGCTTTTTAGCCCTTTTAATCTTGGCGGATGTATTTTTTAAATTGTGGCTCCTAAGACATTTATTATTATTATTATGTTTTCTTTTCTTTTTTTTTTTTTTTTTTTTTTGAGTGAAAGCTGTTCCCAATGAATGATATCTTTAAAACTAAATTATCTTGTCAATGAACTTGATATAATGCATTTATGTAAATAGCCTTGCTCAGGCAACTTTCAGTAAAATCTACTGAACAACATAAAACTTTTAATAAAAAGTAATTTATCCAAATAATAAGAAATATTCAAATATTGCCAGAGTTGAAAACCCAGATTAAATGGTTAAACATGATTAGGTTGTTCTCTTCCTGTTGTTTTATTGTGATCAAATACATGAGTTAAGGGTTTCGGGAAAGAGTCAGTGTTTAGTGCAAATAAACTGAATGAAGATTATCACATATTTAAGAGTAGAAGTAGTTGTCTTCTCTTCTGCTATAAGCTTTGACTGCTTGATTTCTAATGCCCAGAAGACAAATTTGGAGTTCTGTTAAAGCTCTGCTTGTCTTACTTTGTGTATCACACTGGGAGGATGTGGAATAAAATGGTATGCAACTTTCACTTTTACACTTTTCCATTTACTGCTCACCCAAATGCTCTATAAAAATGTACTGATAATAACACAAAAATATAGCAGTGTACTAAATACACCAGTCATTCCTGTAAAGTACATCTGTACCTGAGTTAATTGTCAGTTATTTGTAAAATGTTTGTATAACTGGAGTGGACACATACAATTGAGATTACTTAACAAAAACAGGTCTAGTACATACACGTAGGAGGTTTCCTGCCATTTGCCAGATCAGTTTGATGTAGTTAGGGCAGCTCAGGGAAGACACCAATGGTTATGATAGTAAGCTCTCTCTGTTCGTCTGAATGATCTTTTATTGTGTATTTGATTGGCTAGTGTTTGTGACAAAAATGTTAATATTATTTCTTTTGTTATTGTTATAATAGTGTTTTGAAGGACCCCCTTTTCTGGTTAGGAAGGGCTGAATGCTTTATTGCTGAAACATTTTGCAACATTTTGATCAAATACAATGAGCTGGCTTTTGCTGTGTTTTTGCTTTCAAAATTGCTGTGTTTTGACTGTCATTGGCTGCTGACAAGCAAGCTAACAGCACACAGCATAAAAAACAACAATTGTGACATGCTTTTGCCCCCAAAAAAATCACATTCTGCACATTCTGATAATGGTTAGTATTACATGTATAAATCATCACTGGTGTTTCAGACAACCTCAGTTGTACATTTTGTAAGAAGTTGAGCTATGGGTTACTGTGTGTGGCTTTGACAGTGGAGTGCACAGCGCCACTACTGGGCTGTTTCTTTCACACCTGACCAGATCCATGTGTTTGCTGATCGTTTTGATTATACTACTGGCCAGAGTTTGCTTTTTGGCATTGTGTAAGCAGCCACTAAGACTGCCCCCCTTTGGTCCACTCAAAAAGCAACCAGAAAAATATTTGCAGCTTTAAATTTTTGTCATTACACAAAAGTTAATTTCTCTGAAGAGATTTTGTTGTGTATGTGATTGAGAGGTGGATGTGTGTACATATATGCTTTTTCCTGTGCATTAGCTTATTGCTTATTGTATGTAAGACCATTCCTTATTTCTAGAGGCAGTGGCCGCTGGCTGGAGAGAGATAGAGGTATTGGTGGGCTGAACAGGACGAGATAGAAGCAGGGAAAGATAGAGGGGAAAGAGAAAGTCCCTGAGGCGTGTCCGGGCTGTGATGGCTCCCCTGACAACCTCCTCTGTAATGGTCTCCCTCTCTCTCTCTGAGTGCTGTGAAATTGCAGGCAGCGCTCTACAGCTGAGGACTCACAGGAGACAAACGGCCTTTTAATTCAGAGCGCAAGGAGGTGACAGAGAGGGAGGCCCTAAGGGAGGGCTACCAATCAGACATCCATCATACTAACCTCTCTCCTGAGACTGGCCATGCCAAAAAGGGGCCCTGAAGGTGGTCTCAGGCAGACATGTGTGTTAGGCGTATGCGGGCGTGTGTGCTTGTCGCCGGGTTGGGGTGACTCTGTATGTGTGGAGAGGAGGAGAGGCCTGCTCAGGTGTCCCGGCTGTCACTGTGGAGGGTACAGGCTGGAGGAGAAAAGACAGGGGAACATTTTGAGTTGGGGGAGATTTTTTTCCCAGTGATTTTCTTACTTAAAATAAAATACTACTAGGAAAAAAAAACGTAAGTAGTACAATAGAAGTACTGTTTTCTAATTCAATTTTTTGGTGTTTAGTACAGTTGGAAACATGGCAACAGTGGCACAGGAGGGTTGCCCTCTGAGGGTTGGCAAATCGCTTTCCACTGAACCCAGTGCTTACTTGTCCTTGAGCAAGACACTTCACCTACATTGCCTACTCCAGTCACAATACATAGCTGGGAGGGCTTCCGACATAAAAACTTGCAAAATCACTGTATGATTCATTCACTGTGGAAACCCTGTACAAGAGCAGCCGAAAGTAAAAACAACAACAATAAATATACAGTTGGAAACATAAGTTTAGGACCATGTGTTAAAAATAAATCTTCCTCTGCATTACATAATAAAAAGATTTGAGAGAGAGGAATGAGATATGCAGCTACAGAGAATTGATGATGGCCTCTTAGGAAAGAAAGGGGACTGATGCTCAATCCACTTCACATGTTTGGACCTTGAAAAAAATGTGTTGTGATTGTCTAAATTTAGGCGTAACAGCTGTATAGTAGCAAACCCTTTCAATACATAAATAAGTTCGTTAAGCAGTTTACAAAACAATTCAGATTAACATTCTTTGATTTGCTGATGAGTTTGCTTTTGGAATCTGTAGAGCTTTTCATCCATATTTCAGGCACTGAATAACAACAACCCATACTTCAATACTTTACCTTGTATCAACGATACAAAAAGAAATGCTTCAATGTACGGTTTTGAAAGGGGCCAAAAGACTGGATTTAACAACTAAGGGCTGAAAGAGTAGAATCCTAAATTGAGTTTCAAGGTTTACATAGGTAGCTAAACTTTAGTTCCCTTTTTTAAATTTCTTTATTAATTTTTAGATTGCAACATATTTTTCATTTACTGCGCCACGTTGGGAGGCTGTAAACTGCTAAGTGTTTTATAGGATTAGGACATGTATTTTTAGATGCTTATATACTAATACAGTCAAAATCTTTACTGTCATGCTAGATGGTGCATGTTTTAGTGGAGCTATGTGTAATTTACAGTTGCTTTTCTTATCGTCTAAAAGAACCCATGACCTGCAGAGTTCAAACTGACTGACTGGGCCTAAAAGGGATCATAAAGAAAGAGCACAGATATAAAGGTGCAAAGCCTTGGAGTAAAATGCAAACCGTAGCTTGTATAGTGCCAATCACTGAGTCATGGCATATCGGAGTCTATTAAATATAGACATTGTTTTTACAGAATATACAGTATGTGCTATGTGATCATGAGTCTTATTCAAACACAAACGCCTGCTGCTGTCCTTGGTGCTCGGTTCTTCCAGCCTTCAGCACCATGGACAGCTCCTATATTTTTTCTACACAGGTGAGACTTGACTGTGGCTTTGGTGCAAGCAACACAGCACAGTCAAAGCAAACAGAGTCCTTTATACCAGCGCACAAAGAGACGTGGCTTCATTTAAACAAGAGGTGAAGGGACAAAAGCGTCTCACATGGTTATGTTCCCACTGTAGGCTTTTTATCTTACCTTGTTGTTGTCTCACCCTTGCTCAGGGAATATGAGCTACTTTGAATGGACACAAGGTGATACTTATCATATCTGTAATGTCTGGCTTTAACAAGACCTACCTCCTGGGTAAATCTATGGATCTGTGGAAAACTCTAATAACACCCAGATTACTTTGTAGGTAATAACAGTTCCTACACAAAGGTAACACAAGAAAATATGTCAAATGTAATATACATTGGAAGGTGAAAATGTTAGATTAGCTACATTAAATGTATTAAAATTATCTGGAAAAACATGGGTATAAATAATTAATTATTATCGTAAAAGTATTTTTTTTTAGCACATAACTAAAAACATTTTATTTTTTAATTTCATAATTTATTTTGTAAGCATATTGGTCTAATATCTCTAGGATATATGTTTAAAACCTATAGCCTACATCATTAAATATAAGCGTTTGTTTTTTTTGTCTCACTTCCCTCAACGTTATCTAGTGAGTGACTCTAAATGAGCCAAACTTCACACCTAATGTCATTCAAATGAAGCATTAAAATGGTCAGCTAATGCTTCCACACGTCCCCTGCTCGGCCTCGCCATGAATTAGCCTCGTGCGTGTTTGCTTAACAGCAACTAACAAAACGAGGCAGTTGGTAAATATTGAAATTCCTGTCGATTGGTGGCCACTGTGTTAAAGCACCGGGTGAGCGGGCTCTCCTATTGATGAGCTGCGGCTAATCCATCGCATTTCCCTGTAAAAAGCTTTCTGCATGAGAAAAGACCCCCGCCCCCCGGTTCACCTGCTTCAGCTGAGGGGTCCAGACTGGTGTAGCATTAGCCTCGTGCTTATTTTATTTCAACTAAAGAGGTAACCTACCACTTTCCTAACCTTAGTGTGTCCCCCCCAAATATTATGGCACGTGTTTTACACCTTACCGCTGCTAGTACTGTCGCCTCTGAGGCCAGAGTAGGTCCAGTTTTGTCTGAGCTGTAGCCTGCCCTGTGTGAGTCCGAGTCCACATCCATGTTTTCAGGCAGAGAGTGATTCGGGTCCACTCGGAGGCTACGAGCGCGTAACCATGACAACTGTGCTCTGATTGGCTCGCGCTGCTCGAGAATTAAGCAGGGCGTCATCCAATGTGCGGCCTCCTCATACCTTGTGATAACTCCGGCACAGTGGTGCGCAAGAAAGTGGCGACGCCGAGAAACGCGTTGAGGAAATGAGTGGCGTCAAAACAAAAAAGGTGGTCAAACCTAACCACGAAGACATGGCCGCGTGAGAGATTTGTTTAACAGTAGGCCTTAATAGAAAAATATGTGCGGTGCAGTTGCTCAGAGCCGCTCCTCTTTTCTTTCTACTTTCTATGCGGATTGTGGATTGTGACAAGTGGTAGGACATCGCTCTTTCCGGAGCAGGACTAACTACACGCCTTTGGGTTGACACTGCTATACCTTTTAGTGGGGTCCAATTTCTGGTGTAACAGAACAGATACCAGCGCCAAGACGTTGTTCCGCGGAGAGCCGGCTGGTGCCAGTCCAAGCAGCGCTGTCCTCGGCGTCCTGCAGGCCGGAGTCATGATGGTCCACTGTGCCGGCTGCGAGCGGCCCATTCTGGACCGCTTCCTCCTCAACGTGCTGGACAGAGCGTGGCACGCGAAGTGCGTTCAGTGTTGCGAGTGCAACTGCAACCTCACGGAGAAGTGCTTCTCCAGAGATGGCAAGCTTTACTGTAAAATGGACTTCTTCAGGTAACTCATTAGAAGATGATGGTCTGCTGGTCTACTGGCATTTAATTTGATGCCACAACAGTGCGGAATTCACAGAACTGCTTTGGTAGCTTATCTTAGATGGGCGGATTGGATAGACTTGAAGCAGCCTAATAATCTGATCCTGACCTAACGGGTGTTAAATGTTCAGTTTAGTCAGACAGAGTGTTTGATAAAATGTCCTCACTAATTGAAATTCTAGATATAATATGCATTAAGTTAAAATAACTTTAATAGGTTTGTTGTGAAATCTGGGTGAAAGTTAAGGCTGATGACCACAAAGCTTTGTCTGGACATCTGGAAATAGGCCTCTCTCTGAAAGATGTCCAGATTTAATATCGGCGCTCTACTCTGTGCATTTTCACATTTTACAAACATCATTATGCAATCAACCACCTGACCACCACTAAAGGTGGCCCGAGTAATTGGGAGATAAGTGAAGCCCCTGGATGTGTGGTCACATTCTCTTAGGCATCGTTTTTATTTGTTGCCTCTGTTCCTCAAATTGTTTAATGCTACTCAGCGCGCACGGGCTTTGTTGGGACAGCCATTACTGGCATGGCTCAGCCTTGGCCCTCATTTTACCTACGTCTAATCAAGCCCTGGATCTCAATGGTGACACATTAGCCGGGCAAAGCAGTAAGCTAATTACCTAAATGTTTCCATTTGTTGTGTAAGGAGCGTGGGGCCTTATGGGAGGATGGAAACATGCATTTGAAAGGGGACAGTGGAGTGATACCGTAGCGATTGGGGAGACAAGCTCACATTAGTGTAAAGACAATAGCGCACAAAAGGAGCGCTTGCTTTCACCTGGAGGCTTAAGTAGCGCCCTGTGGTCACAGCCAAGTCCAGCTGTGAGCTCCACAACTGCACCGTGACCACGTACTGGATCACCGCAGACAGGATTCGCCACAAGCATCTAAACAGTTCGCCAATGTGAAAGAAGGTATTGGCACTGTTTGTGCGTCCCAGTCATGAGTGTGTCCCCGCCAGTATTAAACAGAGTGAATATGGATTATGAGCAGATTTTTACGCTCTTAAATGCTCCTACTCTGCCTAATCCCATAATATATCCGCAGCTACAATGTGTTGATTGTCACTAATACGTTTTGCGTGGGGTTATAGTCAAAGCTCCTACATCAAAATAAGCTGTTTTTAAATAGTGCCTTTATGTGCAAGTCTGGCTTCTTTTTAGGCTGAAATTGTAAAAAAAAATATTTTTATTAATACAAAATTACTATTATTGTACTTATCGAAATATTGTACAATGATTTTGATTAATATAATATAATATAATATAATATAATAGAATAGAATAGAATAGAATAGAATAGAATATAATATAATATAATATAATATAATATAATATAATATAAGTCTTGATTTTGCTTGGCTGTGTTAAACTTTGACTAACACTGGGGTGTATGTATTCTTGTGCCAGGCGCTTCGGGACCAAATGCGCAGGCTGTCTGCAGGGCATCTCGCCTAACGACCTTGTGCGTAAAGCGCGGAGCAAAGTGTTTCACCTGAACTGCTTCACGTGCATGGTGTGCAACAAGCAGCTGTCAACGGGAGAGGAGCTGTATGTCATCGACGAAAACAAGTTTGTGTGCAAAGAAGATTATCTGACAACTGGAGTTATTAAGGAGGTCAGCCTTAACTCAGGTACGGGGCACTTTTTATATCTTTACTGAAATATCTCACTGTAAACTCACTAACTGTAGATTAAATGTAAATTAAAATAGACAACTACTAAATCAATTTTTAGTGACAAAGTAAATCTGATTAGCCTGCAGATGTGGCCTGCAGTACAATTTACGTTTTGTCAATTCCTTAGGGAGCATATCACAACATCCCATGATCAGATAGACAAAGATGCAATATTTGCCACAATACTGGGTTATTGCCTTGGTTTTATGCTTCCAACGCGGATCGGTCGGCTATTTGAAGAGCCTGCGTAAAAGTGCGACTTTACCTCCTCAGGCTGTTCACACAAATACAAAGAATAATCACTTCACTTCAAAATATACATATTATGTTTAATTTATTAGCTTGTTACAATTCCCCCGGCTTTAGTTTCTTTTCTCTGACCAATAAAATGTTATATTAACGTAAGCTATTTTATAGTCTACATTCTGCAGCTTTAATAACATGCAAACGTTTATGTTTAAATTTATCTAAATACAATATTTTATGCTTGAGTCTTCTGACCACCCACGAAACTCTTATTGATACGCGCTATTTGCCATTTGTCTCGTGTCCTTATTGATGTACTTCGTGCCTACAGTGTCGTCGTGCACGGACAGGAGTTTATCACCGGATCTTACGGACCCAATTCAGGACGATATTAAAGAAACAGACAACTCCACGTCTTCAGACAAAGAAACCAACAACATCGAGAACGAGGAGCAGAGTTCCGGCACTAAGCGGCGCGGACCGCGGACCACCATCAAGGCCAAGCAGCTCGAGACGCTCAAGGCCGCTTTCGTGGCAACACCAAAACCCACGCGGCACATACGAGAGCAGCTCGCGCAGGAGACGGGCCTGAACATGCGCGTTATCCAGGTGAGGCACTATGATATTAATGGACTGATAATAAAACGGGTTTGGTGAAAAATATTCTGAGAAATGTTTAAAAGGGTAATTTTCCTTTCTTGCCTGACATTAAAATTCTATTGATCCGTTTTCTCGGGTCCTTTGCCTAGCCCGTTGCGCTCACAGAGCTAAGCTACATAACAAAAAATCAGCTAAGCTGTTGCTAACAAACAAAAACCATAAACAGTTATTGTATCTCTTAAAAGTAAAAAAAAAAATGTATTGGAATTTAAACTACTTATGAAACAGGCCATTAGTAAAGAAACAATGTTATGCCAAATGGTAAAAAAAACAAAACAAAACAAAACAACACAAAGCAGGCTAAAACAAAAGAATTGTGTGAATCTAGAGACTAATTATAAAGAAAAAGAAACTGTAAAATTCTACAAGAAATATTGAAAATAAATAATACAGGAAGTAATAACGGGAATTGCTGGTGGGATGAGTTTTTACAGCACTAGACAGCAGAAATTCTTTTTATTATCTCAGGAAATGTATTTATATTATCTGATTCTTGATTGATTGATTATTTTAAGGTTTATATATATATATATATATATATATATATATATATATATATATATATATATATATAAACCTTAAAATATAGTTTGATTGTAATGCCTTTTTTGGCTTGATGCCAACAACAAAAAATACAGTAGTTCTAGGATATTGTGCACGTAGTGTTTGACTCTAATAACCAATGACATGCACAACTATTAAATGAGTAATAGATCGGCTTTGTATCGCATCAGACTTCCAATGTTTTCACACAAAACAAGCCGCCGTTGCATTTCATTTTCTTCAAACACATCCACCACATCCACACACAAACAGATCTGTGCTGGTGTCTAGTTCAGACTGTGTCAGGATGATTAGCACCAGCTTTGCCAACTGTGATGTGGCTTTTTGTGCACTCACTGTAATTATCGCTGATTTCACAGATTTGCATAACACCCTCCCCTTTTCCCACCTCTCTGCTCTTACTCACTTACAGCCAACACACTCCCCCCACTTATTAAACCAGACTGGGCCCCCCCAGTACCAACCCCCTCCGTGCAGTGCATCCACATTGCTCAATCAGTCCATCGGCTAATCAGTCAATCAATCAATGAAGTAAATCAGATAGGCAGCCCACCTCTCCATCTGGAATCTCACTCCTAAATAAGAATAGGGCCAAAATGCGTGTTCCTCCTTATCGTTCAGTGTGTGTTAAATACCATTGCTGTTGATGCAGGGAGCCCCGTGAGCCGTGCTGCTCCTCTCCCAGACGCCTGTGTAATCCCTAGCAATGCTCTCTCGAGGGGAGCCGGAGCATTTCCATAAAAATGTACCCTACAGTTAGACGATTGTTCTCCATAAGCAGGTTTCGCCGTGCTGCCTGAGTACAGAGAGCGGCTCCTAAGTGGTTTTGAGGTGTTTTTGTGTTGTTGTTGTGTGTTTTTGTTAATCTACAGCACAGTGGGATCCTGCCTCTGGTGTAGCCCGGCCAGTGTGAACATACATCATTATGCAGCAAAGGCGAAACGAGATGTGTTATGTGTTTATGGTGCAAAAAATTCTTCCATATGGTGCGTGCAGCTCCTGCAGTTTTGAAATCCGTCTTTGTTCCTCAGCAGAGACAGTTTACTTAACATTTGTGATAAGCCCTTTTATGCTCTGATTTATTGCTTCTATTTGAACTTTTACATTCTTACCTATTACAGTAATCCTATTGTTCAACAGGGGAAGCGCTTTAGGATGGTGTGAAGCAGAAAATGTTTGTAAAATAGAATAACCTTGTTACAACCATAATATTTTTTATTGTAGATAAGATACTTTATGTAAATCTTTGGTTTTCAGTTCCAGTGTATACTTTAATGTCATTGTTTTCCAAAGATATATGGGCGCATTTGTGAAACATTTTAATCAAAGCTCTATAGCTCAGTGCTTTACAGGAACAAATGCCTTTAGAGCTGCCATTAATAGTGTGCCAATATGTACTTGATCAAACCATTGTAGTAGAAAAGTATGTTCATAATTAACATATGAGCTACAAAAAGTACAAGTAAATAATAAACAAAAGAAGTTGTGTCACTGTGGGACAGAAACTCGGCATCAGTCAATAAATATTTATTTGTTTTTTATTTTGTTACTTCGCGCCTTGAATGTGTAAGATGCAACATAGTGAATCACGCTGAGGTTGTGATGCTTTGTGCCAAAATCACATCACAGCAGAGCAATACAAGACTTGTCTGTGAGAATTACTTACTCTACTCTTTTGTTGCTCACAGGTTTGGTTTCAGAACAGAAGATCGAAGGAACGAAGGATGAAGCAGCTGAGTGCCCTGGGGGCCCGACGACATGCATTTTTCCGGGGCCCCAGGCGGATGAGGCCCCTGGGTGGAAGGATAGAGGATGCAGACATCCTGGGCCCTGGGGCTTATGGTTATTATGGAGGTACAGCACATTTGGTTTTCATCAAAACAAAATCACCCCACCTGTAGCAGTAAAAGTGCTCCTCAAACGATTATACTAAATAGGATGAGTGATTTGTAGTAATTGCACCAAAAAGCAGATAAAATACAGAGTTTTACACTCACTTATTTTGTTCTCAGATAGGATTTACTAGTGATTTGTGATTTGGGTGTATACTATCTGAAATATCGAAAATGCATTTGTATGTGGCTTACCAAACTTCACAATGCATCAAATAAGACACTTTTTATAGACAAATGAATATCAGTGAAGTACAAATGCTTGGATGTGCAGACCTCAATCATGGACTGAAAGTGCTGCATGTGATTTAAATGATAAACCATGCATAATTTGTTCATCATGACATAATAACCAATACTTCTACTTACAACTCACCTTAATGTCCAGGACCCCCCATTAAAAGATATTCTGAATCTCATTGGGACTTTCCTAGTTAAATAAAGGTCAAATAAAAATTAATAAAATAAGTATCAAGTAGAAGTTTCTTCCCGTTCTGTTATGGCAATAATAGGAAACTAAATAGCAGTGATAATAAGCCCTTTTACTTCATCTTCCCAAACACATGCAGTAGAATTGTGTTCTGTTACAATAAAGATTGATTAAAAACCATACTCATGAATATTTACTGAATAAGACACATATTTCTTGAGGACAATAGCAGGTAGGAGCTCAACAGTGACCGCCCACCTCCATTACCCCATAGCTGATTAGCCTCTGTACACCCTTTAAACTTAAGATAAGCTATTTTTTTATGTGGGGGGTTTCTGACATTCTGATGTGTTCACAAGGGTTGAACTGGAGACATACGCGAGCCGTACTACACATATGCAGCAGCCACCAGTTGTGATGTACAGTTGCTGCTCCCCCATGTTTACCTGAAGGAGCTGAGCTTTTGGGATGGATATGACTAGAGCTGTAACACATGGGGAATGGGTGGGGAACACATGAACCAAACCTACTGGGCACCCTGCTTCTCACACCCTTTGTGCTGTAACAGCAGCAGTGTAGAGGAGACCAACCTGCCTTTCTTTTGTGAGCTCCTGTCCTATGCTCTCAGATAGCTCTGTGCCATGGTCCGTGTGTGTGTAAAATATAGTTAGACCTCTGCAATAATTTAAACAGTAGATATATATACAGGGTATGCACATATCTATATATGTGTCACCAAATCATGAGCTGTTATTTTAAAACTCTAAATGTAATTTTTGAGTGGCCCAAACCACACCACACGTTATCATAGGTCAACTGCGTTGGCGTCATAGCTAGATTTCCAAGTTATAACTTAAACAAAAAAGGTTTAATACACATTTTACAAATTGCTGTTATAGTCATTGAAGTTTAGGAAATAATTTGGTTTTATGAAGTGGGAAACAATAAAAAGACCAAATTGTAAATTGTTTAGTTTCTTTTTTTAAAACTTGCCTATTAGGCTACAAAAATGCTTGTTTGAATCATTTAACAATAATCAATTAGATGTCCAAGATTCAAATGGGTCTATGTTTTCTCGTAGGTTTTTAACATAAAAGGTGAAAATGTGTTACACCTATAATGTGTATCTGATGTTAAATTCAGATTTTTTTTTTAAAAGCCACACATTGTGGAAATAGTTGTAAATTAATCAATAATTGCTCATATTTTTTGCAGTAGTCTGTATATTTAGCCTTTTAAGGCCACATCTCTTTAAGTTAACATTTTAACATTTAACATAACATTTTATGTTTTTTATGTGATATAAAAATTAATTTACAAGTAATAGGTATTTTATTTGCACTTGTTTATTGTATTTGATTGTGACTTCTTCAGAGGTTGAGAGCAGAAAAGATGGAGTTTGTTCACAAGTGGACTGTGTAACACACAAAAAAGCAAAAGCCCAGTTAGTGAGAGAAAAGCTGCTGCACAACAGTGTTCAGCACTATGTCCCTTCAGTCTCCTTCTACAGTTCCTCATCCAAGTCCAGAAGTCTGAGAAGGAAATCCATACCTGGCAGCAGGCCAGATAAATGCAATGTGCAAAAGTGAGAGAAGTGAGAGTGAGAGAGAAGTGAGGAGTGGAGTTGTTTATACACTCAGATGGAACTACTAGAAATTGTGCATGATCTATTTCAGTACTTAGGACGAGGTGGAGCAGTGTGTGGATATCTATACATATCAGTTTATATTTAATGTACAAATTTGGTTAAACTCAGAACTTACTAATGATTGTGTCTCTCCACAGAATACCAAGGTGACTACTATGGTCCAGGGAATAACTATGACTTCTTTCCACACGGCCCCCCCTCCTCACAAGCCCAATCTCCGGCGGAGTCCCCATACATGTTAGCCTCTGGTCCTGGAGCCATAGAGGGCACAGGCCAACATCCATCAGATGACCAAAGGTTCACGGACATGATCTCCCATGCAGAAACACCCAGTCCAGAGCCAGGTCTACAGACTGTCCCAGGGGAAGCATATGGAGGTGGACCCAGTCCCCCATTCTCTTTAGCCAGTAACTCCAGCTATAGTGCTCCCATGTCGCACCAAGGCCAGGAAATGGGAGAGACTACGGCCTGGTAATGGACTGAGTACAGGTCTAATTTAATTCAAGAGATGAGCGGACAAAATCCATATTGTGGAGTAATGATAAGATTTCTATGAAGGACTTTTTCAGTTGGACTGATTTTCACTGCTCATGAACTGGCTTAACTTTAAATTGGTCAGGACAGCTTCCTGGAAAAAGTCATTGCCCCTCTTGGATTACTGGATTTGAAATATGACAAATATTACTGCAACTCCATCCAGCAAAAGTGCCCTGGCCTTCCCCTCCAAGTTAATGAAGGTTGTATCTGATGCTGTAGAGAGAAATGCCAAATGGGACATCTTCACTCTTAAGTCTTTATTTGCAATTTTTATGAAAACATTGCTTCAAAGCAAGATTCATTCTGTTTTTTGTTTTTTTTTACATCTGTCATTATTGCTGAGGTACTACTCCACACACAACGTAATCAAAGACAAATAACTTGGTTTGAATACATGCTTTAATGCCTACAGACAAACACAAATGTGGCAATTAATACAGGCAAACACTTAGACGTGATTTATTTTAGGTCAATTGAAAGGTTGTTGCTTTAAAAATACTGGACATACACATCTCTGACATTGACTCTGTTTTGCACAAACCTTTTGCTACAATCTTTACTCATGTAATGCACTAAATGCATTCTTGATCAAAGCTTAAATAAAAGATGTATGTGCCATTATTCAAAACACAGACACAATTATAAAGACACTTGTACTCACTGACTGTGGCACACACAAATCTCACACCCATCCAGGCGGCCCTGATAGCTGTGCTCCGTTCACTGCTTCACCTGACCTTCCTTTTGTTACTGTCCCTTTTAAAAAACATGTTTTAATGGAAATGATTTTCAAAAGAACATTGAACCCATAATGGAGAATCTCCTTCAACAGCTGAGGTCTCTTTCCTCTAAAGAGAGAAAACAAAAGAGGGGGCAGACAACATCTGTGACATTTCCACAGTCTGCGCTGAAGCACTCATTGCCATCTAGTGGCCATGTGTAGAACCATGCAGCAGCGCTGCATCTTGTGTGTAGATGGAAATCTTTGTACTGCTGCGGACAGAGTCTTTATTTTTTAATTATTCAAATAGATTACTCTACAGTTTCAGGGCCAACTGTGTCAGGACTCCTGTTTGAAGATTCAGCCTTTATGAAACTGGTGTGGAGGGGGCACAATATTTTCTTCATAGTACAGTGACCGAATAGACTGATACAAGGCAAGTAAGGTAATATTATTCACTTTAAAACCCTTTTTATTTCTATGTTTTTATTTTGTTTTTGTACTTTCAGCTCTGACGAGAAACATTTATTTCATCCAACATCTTAACACTTGTAACACAGTTTTTCCCTCATGAGCTGGTTCTTGTTGACAAGCCCATTTGAGGCCATTACTATTACTATTATTTCTTTGGACGTTGCATACGGTCTAGAAGAATGTGTCTTTCTTATCTCTGATTTACTGAGGTATTCTTGGTTACAACAACTGTGTTTTGATCCGTATGACTATGATGTATGAGATGCGTGTGATGACTGAAGTGTGTATGTGGTGAGAGTGTGAGAGTTGTTGAGTGTGTCTGCACATTTAGAAGGGAAGGGGAAGTCTGTATAATTTCTATGTACATAGCACTGGTAATAAAAAAAATCTCTTACAACTCAAAAGAAATGGCTCTGTTTTTATATTGCACCAGATTAGAGGCCGCTTTGTGTTTAGGCAATAGACCAATAATACCAGGTTTTGTAAGTAATTGATTAGACTTTTTTAAAGACTTTTTAGGCATATACCAATTTTTGAGAAATTTCTTTTGTTGTGGAGTGTAGACTGTAGGTTATTTTCTTAAGAGAAATTGCTGGATTTTTTTCTTATGGAGTTTCTAATTCGAGTCTTCTACTTTTTTTTTCTCAGCTTTTTGCATTCTGAGGTTGGCACAGCAATTCAGCCGAGTCCTATAGCATGCAGTAATTTGGATATTGATTTGACTTAAGATTTTTGACAGATGTCCTGCCTGACGCAACCCTCTTGGTACTGGCACAAAAAGTCCTCTGGCTTGTGAGCCTCTGCTTCTAATTTCTGTGGAGTGTGCTTTTAGGTAAAAAAAAAAAAAAGAAGTATTGTACACATTAATTTCTACCATCAGTGAACAATTTCTGACCTAACCTGCAAACAGAGGGTGGCTTTTGAGTAGTGGCCCTCAGTAGTATGTCTGAATTGAATATATTTTTGTGTCTTTAGTGTAAACAACAGCTTATTTTAGTAAAAGTTGGACTGAAATAACAATAAGTAAGAAGTTAGCCTAATTACGGACATTTATAAACAATAACTAACCTGCAAACTAGCTGGTGGCTTATGAGCTCCTCAGGCACAGGTTGAAAAAATTCCCTGAATGTTTCAAACTGACTCCAGGTCAGTGCTTCTGAGTCACCATATCCCTCTCCGGGTCCCTGCGACCCCCACCTCCTCATCCCTTTATTCCCCTCTTTATCCCCCTCCTGCTGTGGGCCAGGTGGGCTTGTGGTGGCCCAGGTCTGCAGTCATTTTCCCCCTGACTGGTTTTAATGTACAGGCTAATGCGCACACTGGCAGGCAGACACACACACATGCTGAGGAGGATGTGGTTTCAGCACTGGCCAGTCCATTACAGAGAAGTGCTCCATCCTCTCCTTTATATATTTATTTCTTGTGAGCTCCCTGTGTTTACTCTCTGGAGTATTTTCCTCACTTCTATATTTTATTGTTTTATATCTGTAGCTCGGCTTCTCCAGCAGAGCAACTCTCACTAGACAGAAGAAGAGAAAGGGGCAGGTTATTGGAAATTAGCCTATACTCTGCGAGGGTCCATAAACAAATCAGCAGTAGGCCTCTATACACATGCACCATTGCTTACACATACACTCCATACAATAAGCTCACACAGTAAATGCACTGGGACTGGGAAACCTGGTAACCTTCACCTTTAGTTCACCCAGCAGCATCTGGTTATCACTGCTTCGCTCACACTCACACTCGCACACATAGTGAGGTCCTACTGCAGGCACGCACCACAGTCCCATTAACATCAGTACTTTGGTAATGGATGTGTTTGCAGGGCTGCTCTGGAAGAGAGAAGAGACCCAGAGTCGCTGTTATAAATCACCCACTTATTTCCCCTCCCCCATCACAACACATATATATGTGCCAAAATGCATTGTGGGGACACAGAAACCAACCGTATTACTCTAGCATTTGAACACATTATCACTGCCATAGCATATAACATAATATGATGAATACATTTGACTTTTGCAAATCTTGACTTAATGTTAAAAGGTCTGGTTAAATTTGCCTTGCATTATCCCAGGGAAGCAAAGGAAAATCTGTCCTTCTGTGGCAAAAGAGGTGCCTATCTATGTAGATCAAAACACTTTTTTATCTTATGTAGATGTCTTGGTAAAAGAAAAAACAAAGCAAAAAACAAAACAAAACAAAAAAACCCAGACATCTTCATGATAATGTTATGGCATTAATACACTCTAAACTGTAATTAAAACTAAAAATATTAGACACATACACTGGAGAAGCCAATTGTCCCAAATTGTTTAAGTTCATAAACTCAAACTATTTAAGTTCATTTGATCCTAATTACTCTAATAATTCATTATTATTAGAAAGACATTTTTATATATGTTATTTATTAAGCAAGACTATTTTTTAAATTACTATCTAAATTGTTCTTCTCTGTAATTTTGTAACCAAGATCATTCTCTGACATTATGGAAAATTTTAATATTCTTGCTTTTACTGTGTTTTTTATAACAAAAAATGTAACTTAAAAAAATGAATCAGTGAGCAGTGTGTTGCAAGTGTCTTGATATAGTTATGTTGGAGTTAATTTAATTGGAATAAGTGATTTTAACTCAACTATTTAATAATAATAATGCATTAAGTGTTATAAAGCGCTTTTCTAGGCACTCAAAGTCGCTTTACAGTTTGGTGCATTATTCATTCTCTCCTCAGTCACACTCAGTGGTGGTGAGCTTCTGTAGCCACAGCTGCCCTGGGGCAGACTGACGGAAGCGTGGCTACCATTTTGCGCCTACAGCCCCTCCGAAAACCACAAAATATAGTCACACTGACACATTAATACAGGCAAGGTGGGTGAACTGTCTTGCCGATGGACACAACGACAGTATGCACTGCGGGTAACGGGGATCAAACCGCCAACCTTTAATTAGTGGGTAAATGTCTCTACAGAATGAGCTACTGCTGCCCCAGTAGAAGGCATGAGAGACTTCTTTTAGCAAGATGCACTTCTGGGTTTTACAGTGAACTGACTGCAAGACTACACCAGAGCTTGACGTTTACTTTTTTCCTCGCTGCCTTCCATGGCTAGTCTTTGTCAAATGTTACTAACCAATTAGTATTTCTACTAGCCACAATTGAAATAGTGGAGTTGTGTGTACATTTTATAGTACGCAATAAGTTGAAAGAAATGTAAAATTTGGTTTTATGCCTGGCCAGAGATTTATTAAATATAAAAAAGGGTTATCTATTGGCAGAATAAAGTATGTCTCTCTGCATGTGGTGTCACATCTTTTAAAGGATATTTTAAAAATTACTTACTAATTACTAATTATCTTTTTTTAATCATAACGAATACTATATGGTGTACACTTGGGCTGAGCAACATAAATTCCGGCCTAATTTCTTACGGCAAGATAGTGGCCTAGGTATGCATAAAACTCAACCAGCCAAAGTGGCTAGTGAATATTTGTGTCACTAGCCAAAATAAACCTACCCATATTTGGCTGGTAGGCTAATGTCAAGCCCTGACATACACTTGCAGACCAAATGTGGACCAAGTAAGAATCTATGTATTTTATAATATGTTGTACTAAATGGTCACACTACGTGGAGGAAATGTAGAAACCTAGTATGAAGAAGAAAACATAATTAATGACATAAACAAAAAACTACATACCAGGACACAAGTATGTGGAGTCACTATAATCCCTGAACTCATGCTTTGGCTCAGTGTTGTTATTTCAGGGCCATTATTTTGAAAAAAGTGTATCCTCCCATATACTTTATTAGAATACATGTGAAGCAACAAAGTTATAATTCCTGAAAGAGATTTCAGGCAGCATGGACAGACCAGGGACTGTCAGTGTGTGTCACCCTGAGATTTATTTGGAGCCCCAACAGCCTTTTCAAGGTTTACAAGAGTGATGGTTGCCATAAAGTGATATGTGAATGCTATAAACCGAACAGAGAAATAAGCCATGCATAGGCAGGCTGCAGTGTTTATGCAACCAGGTGGGAACCTTAAGGACGCCCTATAAGTCATGGGTGCTCAGGAGCCAAAGAGGAAAATATAATTCATCATAATTTTATCATATACAAAGCAATTGGGACTTGATTTTAAAACTGAGCTACTTGTGAATGAAAGAAGACAAAGGTACTGCAAAGTATAATTTTACTTGTACTGGATATCAAAGAGGGATATGACATAGCAATACGTTCTGCCAAATATCACAGCTACAGCGACACTTTTTTCACTTTCTTCCCACTTCTTCTCTTTACAGCCCTCCCCCGATCTAAACCTGCTACTGATACTATGACAGGTTTTGACAGCTTTGGTTCAAAACAGAAAAAGACAAAAGAAAAAAGGATAGCGAAACAGACACTTTTTAACATATAACCACAGCGCCTCCATGTGGTTTTACATCACCACTGCACACCGCTGGTTACAGCGCAGCTGCACCTGTTAATTCCAACAACTGTTTATTTCAAACAAATGAAAACTTAACATTTTCTGAAATTAGAGAACTATTTACTAAATGTCTATACATTATCTAAAGACAATTTAATCAAATATTGATAATTGCATAGGGTGAATATGGGTAAAGTGGGACACTTTTTGAAAATGCAGTTTCCATTTTATGTTAAATTTGATTTAAATGCTAGAACCTTTAATATATTTTAAACAGCATACAAACTCAACTACACATTACAGATGGAAAGAAAGTATGAAAACACACTTAAGTATAAACAACAATTATACATTATAAATAGGCTGCAAATACCAATCATTAAGGAATACAAAATTTAATATAATATAAATAAGGCTAAACAAGCAATACATGACAGCTCATGGTACAAATATAAAAACTCACTGAATAACTTGATGTTTAAGTGAATTCTGATTTTTAAAATATAGCTAAATTGCTCATATTTGAGGGATCTACCAAAAGAAACAATTAAATAGCTGAAAAGGTTTACAAAAAGTACACTGTCCCACTTTACCAATACACTATTGTTAAACTGGGACAGTGCCAAAATTACTTATATTAAGAAATAACAGAAATGAGCACAGAATGCAAGTCTGTGAAGACTCTCACTTGTCCAGGGTAATTGCATCGCAACAAAAGTTAAAAAAGCAGTCATCTGCAACATCTCAAGTCAAACATCTCCAGCTGGATTCTGATGAGACTATTGTATCTTATGATGTGACATCCCTGTTCACCTGCATCCCCACCACAGAGGCAGTAACGGCTGTGAGGATGAGACTGCTTCAAGATGGAGAACTGCAGGAGAGGACAAACCTGACACCAGACGACATCTGCCAACTATTGGAGGTGTGTCTCAACACCACATATTTCCAGTTCAGAGGAAACTTCTACAGGCAAAAACACGGCTGTGCTATGGTCTTCCCAGTCTCCCCCATTGTGGCTAATCTGTACATGGAGGAAGTTGAGAGGAGAGCTCTTGACTCATTTCCAGGTTCGACCCCTAGTCACTGGTTCAGATATGTGGATGACACCTGGGTGAAGATCAAAATCCAGGAAGTGGAAGCTTTCACAAGGCATATTAATGCTGTGGACCATAACATCAAGTTCACTCGTGAGGATGCCACGGAGAACAGCCAAGCCTTCTTAGACTGTGCAGTTATCATTGGAGAAGACAGGCGGCTCCATGTGGAAGTGTACAGGAAGCCCACTCACACAGACCAGTACCTGTTATTTGATTCAAACCACCTGCTACAGCACAAACTCGGTGTGATCAGGACACTGCAGCACAGAGCCCAAGAGGTTCCCACAAGCTCTGAGGGAAAGAGGAAAGAAGAGCTACATGTCCGCCAAGCCCTCAGAACCTGTGGATATCCCAACTGGGCCTTCTCTCAATCCCAAAGGACAAGAAAACAGGACAAGAAAGAACAGGAGCAAGAGCCAAAAAGGAGCAATGTAGTCATTCTGTACATCTTCGGCCTATCTGAGAAACTTAAAAGGATTTTTAGCCAACATAACATCCTGGTTTATTTCAAACCTGTTAATACTCTCAGACAAAAACTGGTTCACCCCAAGGACAAAATTCCCAGTTACAAACAGAGCAATGTTGTGTACTCCATCCACTGCAGTGAGAACTGTAATGAACAGTACATTGGAGAACCAAAATAACCTCTGCACAAGTGGTTATACCAACACCGCAGGGCCAACTCCAGTGGACCAGAATCTGCAGTACACCTCCACCTGAAGGCCACAAACCACTCCTTTGAAGACAGTGAGGTGAGAGAGAAAGGATGGTTTGAGCGAGGAGTGAAAGAAGCAATCTTTGTCAAAAAAGATAAACCTTCTTTAAACAGAAATGGTGGTCTCAGATACAACCTTCCTTCTGTCTACAATAGTCTCCTGAAACCCAAACAAAACAAACCAGTTTCACTCAGGTCATTTACATCTGAAGGAGCTGCCCAGGCTGGGGAGGGTTAACAACTCTCACTCCAGCTGAGGACAAAGGACTCCTAATGACCCGAAACCACTCAGGCTATTCATGGTCACATTGACCAATAAAATTTAGTTTCAGGTCTTCACTAGAAACAATGGCTGGATGACTTAAAAAAGAGACAATCTGGCAAACAGAAAGGCAAAGAAAATGACTGTTTACATGGGCGGGGAAGACAATAAAACCCAGGTGAAACACATTAGAGGAGGAGCAGGTAATCACAAAGACGAAACACAGGAGGGCAGGAAGTAAATCTGGAATGAGAAACAAGGTAAGTGATTTCAAAATAAAACAGGATAACATGTCAAAGATGCAAAATACACTACTCAAAATAATAAAGGGAACACTAAAGTAACACATTCTAGATCTGAATGAATAAAATAGTCTTATTAAATACTTTGTTCTTTACATAGTTGAATGTGCTGACAACAAAATCACACAAAAATTATCAATGGAAATCAAAATTATTAACACATGGAGGTCTGGATTTGGAGTCACACTCAAAATTAAAGTGGAAAAACACACTACAGGCTGATCCAACTTTGATGTAGTCAAAATGAGGCTCAGTAGTGCGTGTGGCCTCCATGCCTGTATGACCTCCCTACAACCCCTGGGCATGCTCCTGATGAGGTGGTGGATGGTCTCCTGAGGGATCTCCTCCCAGACCTGGACTAAAGCATCTGCCTGGACAGTCTGTGGTGCAATGTGGCGTTGGTGGATGAGGTGAGACATGCCTTCTTCTTGCAGGAACTGCTGACACACTCCAGCCACATGAGGTCTAGCATTGTCTTGCATTAGGGTACTGGTCAAACTGGTCAAGGCTGAATAGAAACATGACTACTGTGGTTGTAAATGTATACAGTCTACCCAAAAAACCTATAAAAATACAAGCGGACATAGGCTTTGATATAAACATTTATTTGGGCTACAAAATATTTCTTATTAAGTAATTAATTTAAGTTAAAAATAAATAAATAAAACTAAAAAAAAAAAAAAAAGTTCTTGTGACATTTAAAAGCTTAACTACTTATTGGAAAACATTCTTTTGTTTTGACCTAATTAGTAAGTCTTTGAAATTTCATTTCCTAGTTGTGGGTTTAAGTTTTGTTCTTTATTGGTTGTTGTGTATTGTTTGTTTTGTAGTTAGTAATGTAAAGTGTTCATTTTAATATGTTAAATCTCATCTCTTTAAATGTCAAAGGAATTTGAAATGTTGTTAAACATAAAGCTATTTTTATTTATGGCAGAAGAACTAATGCAGACATAATTTTATTATTTCAAGAAACCCATTCATCTGAAAGTGACAGTGACATTAAATTCTGGAAATCTCAGTGGGGGAGCAGATTTTTTTCAGTCATGCTTCATTCAGCAGGAGTCGCTGTTTTATTGAATAAACAGTGACCGGAAAAGCAGCTATTTGTTTTCCTTTTTCTCTAGAAAAAGGAAATCAAAAAAGAAATATCTTATCTGCACTTAAAATAGAAGGTAATTGGTTTCTGATTGGTTTGTCACCACAAACCAATCAGAAATATCCCAACATTGTTTACTCCTTTTACAAAGATCTGTACCAATCAAAATTGCAACCAGTTCATTGTGAAACGTTTATAGATGATATCAATACAATACAATTTCTGTTATACAGATTTTGCCTGCCCCCATCTCCATGATGTCACAGTATTCTATAGATATGTACAGAATATATATTCTATATAAAAAAATACAAATAAAAACAAACAAACAGGAAAACTGGCTCCTGGCCCTGAAAGTGTGACATCATCACATTCTAGAATCTGAAAACAACCAAACTATATAGGCCTATAGAATGTTGTGACATAATCTGAAACCCAGCAACTGAGTGAAGCAGCAGTCAGTAACTCAGCAACTCTCTGTGCCCTGCTGCAGCATGCCACTCTCCATTGGTCTATGCTATGTCTTTGTGTCACACAGAGCAGAGAACTGTCTTTCCTACTGCAGAAGTACATGTGAAGAGGTTGATGAGTTAAAAAACTATAAATGTTGTAACTTTAGGTCATTGTAAGACTGGTAACATCAAGCGTTGGTTTTATGCTAAGTATTAAAGGTGTCACATCCAGCCCTGGGACTTAAGTTCTGTTTATGTTTGTTTACTCATTTATTATTCCCTTCCTGTTTTATTTTGGTTACTGGTCTCTTGTCTCGTTTCAGATTGGTTGACTTCCTGTCTTTGTTTGGTTTCCCGCCTTGTGTGATCACCTGACCCTCCCTGATGTGTTTCACCTGTGTCTAATTGTCTCCTCCCTGCTCTGTATATAAGCCCCTCCTTCCCTTTGTCCTGTGTCAGTTTGTCAGTTGTACTTTGTGCATCTGTGCTCTTATCCTAACCTCTGTTTTTGGAATCCATTTGGATCTGGCATTTGCCTACTTATTTTGGACAGTTTTGCATGGCTTCCTACTAATAAATTGGAGCTTCTGTCTGTGAGTCGCACCTTATGGTCCATTCTTTGTAGCAGCATAGTACGAACTGACCAGTAATATGGACCCAGGCGACTCAGATAAAGTTAAGGCGGCTCTTCAAGCCCAGGGGCAGCGTCTCCACCAACAAGAAGAGCACGTCTCCGCTCTGAAGCACGAATTAAGGGAGGTTTCTACCCGCCAGGCTAACTACTTCTCTACAATGGGTGAGCAACTTTCCTACTTGCTAAATCAAGTACAAAGACTCTCCAGTCCTCCTACTGAACCACCTCCTGCTGAACCAATGCCTGTTCAAGCTCAGTCCCCTCCTGCTCTTGTGCCAATGTTGCCTCCTCCCCATCTAGCCAGACCCGAAAAATTTTCTGGGGACTCGGGGGATTGCCGAGCATTCTTGACTCAGTGTGGGCTCCATTTTGAGCTTCAAGCTGCTGCCTATCCAACTGACCGAGCCAGAATTGCTTTTGTAATTTCACATTTGACCGGTCGAGCTGAAGCCTGGGCCATTGCTGAATGGAGTCGCAATTCCCCTGTGTGTAGCTCGTATCAGGCCTTCACTCAGACACTGACGCAGATTTTTCAGCATGTCAAACCAGGGCGT
This sequence comes from Bostrychus sinensis, assembly GCA_020698575.1. Lineage (NCBI taxonomy): Eukaryota > Metazoa > Chordata > Actinopteri > Gobiiformes > Eleotridae > Bostrychus > Bostrychus sinensis. The sequence goes on from CM036239.1 coordinate 15,877,437, forward strand.
GAAGCAGCTCGAGAGCTTGTAACACTGCGGCAGGGTAAGCGGAGAGTTTCTGATTATGCCATCGAGATTCGAACCCTTGCTGCTGATAGTGGGTGGAACCAAGAAGCCCTGTTCGATATTTTTCTGAGTGGACTCTCTTCCGTACTTAAAGACCAACTAGCTCCCTTAGACCTGCCTGCCGACGTTGACTCTTTGATTGCTCTAACAATCAAGATTGACAAGCGACTTGAGGAAAGGGAGGAGAGGACCAGGTTCAGCAGTTCTCCTTCGCACCTCCAGAGGCGCCTCGTTCCATCAACCTCCTCGTCACCAGTCCAGGTTTCTTCAGTTATTCCGGCCACGTCAGAGGAGGCCATGCAGCTGGGAAGGACTCGCCTCTCTCCTGAGGAGCGACAATGCCGCATAATAGAAGGACGCTGCATCTATTGTGGACAACTGGGCCACTTCATCGCCACCTGTCCTTAAAAGGACAGGCTCATCAGTAAGGGAGAGGATACTGGTGAGCCTAACCAATCTGCCTATTAAATCCTCCCGCTCTATGCCCCGAGTTACTCTGACCTCTTCATCGGTTTCTCTAGCTCAGGTGGTGTTAGAGGATTCTGGTGCTGATGCTAATCTGATGGACACCAGCCTTGCCAGAGACCTTTGCCTGGACTCTATGCCTCTTCCCAAACCTCTGGAGGCCACAGCTTTAGATGGCTGACATCTCTGGCGAGTAACCCACCACACCACCCCGGTAACCCTCACTTTCCCTCTCAGTCATTCTGAGACATTAGAGTTTCATCTTTTCGACTCCGTTGAGCATCCCTTGATCCTTGGCTACCCCTGGCTAAGGCAACACAACCCCCAAATAGATTGGCCTACTGGGAGGATAACTTCATGGGGGAGCCATTGCCATCCATCTTGTTTCCAGTCTGGGCCTCCCAAACTGTTTGGAAATCAGTCCTCTCAATCAGACTTTCCTGATCTCTCTAAAGTCCCATCCTGTTGCCACAACCTGAGAGGTTTTTAACAAAGCCACTTCCCTCCCTCCTCATCGCTCTTATGACTGCCCAGTCAACCTCCTACTGGGCACTTCTCCTCCTAGGGGATGCTTATACTCCCTGTCATCCCCAGAGACGGCTGCTATGAAAGACTACATTGACTCAGCTTTAGCGGCGGGCATTATCCGTCCTTCCACCTCACCAGCAGGGTTTTTCTTTGTGGCTAAAAAGGACAAGACCCTCCGCCCCTGTATTGACTATAGAGGTTTAAACTCTATTACTATCAAAAATCGTTACCCCCCTCCCTCTGATTTCAACAGCTTTTGAACTCCTGCGCGGGGCAAAGGTTTTCACTAAGCTGGACCTACGCAATGCCTACCATCTAGTCCGTATTAGAGGGGGATGAATGGAAAACTGCCTTTAATACTCCCAGTGGTCACTACGAGTATTTGGTAATGCCGTTCGGACTCACCAATGCCCCTGCAGTTTTCCAGGACATGTTGGACGTGTTTGTTTTTGTTTACCTTGATGATATCCTGGATTTTTTTTTCTTCTGATCTTGACTCTCACATCCAGCATGTTCGCCAGGTTCTCCAGCGCCTCCTGGATCACCACCTTTATGTTAAGGCTGAAAAATGTGAATTTCATAGCCAAGGAAGGTCACTGAAGGGACATGTGGTATCAGAGGGTGAGATTAAGATGGATCCTGTCAAGGTCAGCGCAGTGAAGGAATGGCCCACTCCTACCTCACGTAAGCAGGTTCAGCATTTCCTCGGGTTCGCAAATTTTTATAGAAAGTTTATTAGGAACTTCAGTGCTATAGCTGCCCCCATGCATAAGCTCACCTCTCCCAAGGTTCGTTTCCTTTGGACACCCCAGGCTGACGTAGCCTTCCAAAAGCTGAAGGATGCTTTTGGTTCTGCCCCTGTTCTGATTGTTCCAGATACCTCAAGACAATTTGTGGTGGAGGTCGATGCTTCTGATGTGAGTGTTGGTGCTGTCCTCTCTCAACGGGATCCCAGAGATGGGAAATTACATCCTTGTGCCTACCTCTCCCGGAAGCTGTCTCCAGCAGAGCAAGACTATGACATCGGCAACAGAGAACTGCTGGCCATCAAAGTTGCTTTGGAGGAGTGGCGGCACTGGTTGGAGGGGGCTGAGCAGCTGTTTCTTGTGTGGACAGACCATAGGAACCTTGAATATCTTCGGACTGCCAAACGACTGAACTCGCGCCAAGCCAGGTGGGCCCTATTTTTTAAATCTTTTTCTATTCACGTTGTCCTATCGCCCAGGTTCGAAAAACACCAAACCGGATGCTCTCTCCAGGCTGTTTAGCCCTGTCTTACCCACGGAGTCACCGGGCTCCATTCTCCCGCCATCTTGTCTGGTGGGGGCGGTGTCCTGGGAGGTGGAGGAGAGGGTTAAACAAGCACTCAACAACTTACCTGTTCCAAGCAGCGGTCCACCGAACCGGTTGTATGTTTCTCCTGAACTCCGATCGCAGGTCATCCACTGGGCCCATGCATCTCTTTCCTGCCATCCTGGTGTTAAGAGGACTCTGTTTGTGGTGTGACAGCGCTTCTGGTGGCCTGCTATGGAGAAGGATGTGGGGGAGTACGTGGCGGCCTGTCCAGTTTGCGCCAGGAATAAGACCTCTCAAAGACCTGTATCAGGCCTCCTTCACCCTCTTCCTGTGCCTCTGCGCCCCTGGGCTGACATCTCAGTGGACTCTGTCACCGGGCTCCCAGTGTCTTTCAGTAGTGGACAGATTTTCCAAGTCGGTTCATTTTATTCCTTTGCCTAAGTTGCCCTCCGCTAAGGAGACAGCAAATATTATGCTTTCCCAAGTCTTCAGGTTACATGGATTTCCAAGAGACGTATCAGATCGGGGCCCCCAGTTCATCTCCAGGTTCTGGAAGGCTTTCTGCTCCCTCCTTGAGGCTACTGTGAGTTTGTCCTCTGGTTACCATCCACAGTCGAACGGACAGACGAACGACTTAACCAGGAGTTGGAGAAAGGGCTGCGGTGTTTAGCCTCGCACAACCCCCGGACTTGGAGTAGTCAACTCATCTGGGTGGAATACGCTCACAACACCTTACCATGTGCCACCACAGGTCTCACTCCATTCCAGTGCACCTATGGGTATCAGCCCCCACTGTTCCCTGCCTTGGAGAAGGAGGTTGCTGTTCCCTCGGCTCTGGCCCTGGTTCGTCAATGCCGGCGCGCGTCGAATAATGTTACAGAACTCGGCCCGCTACAAGGAAACAGCTGATCGACGCCGATCCATGGCCCCACAGTACCAGGTGGGCCAGAAGGTGTGGTTGGCAACCCAAGATCTCCCGCTTCGTGTGGACTCGCGTAAGTTGACCCCTCGTTTTGTGGGGCCTTTCCCCATGTCTAAAGTTATTAATCCTGTGTCTGTGAGATTGAAACTGCCTAGGTCCATGAGAGTCCACCCCACGTTTCATGTCAGTCGAGTCAAACCGGTCAGAGTCCTCTGGTGCCCGCCTCACCGCCTCCTCCACCCCCACGATTCATCGATGGTGAACCGGTGTATACAGTCAGACTGTTGTCCTCTCGACGTCGTGGACGGGGTTATCACTACCTGGTAGACTGGGAAGGATATGGGCCTGAAGAGAGGTCTTGGGTCCCGGCCAAGGACATTCTGGACCCCAATCTCATTTGTGACTTTCATCGTGAACATCCTGATGCTCCTGGGCCGTCAGGTGCCGGCCCTGGGAGGGGGGGTACTGTCACATCCAGCCCTGGGACTTAAGTTCTGTTTGTTTTACTCATTTATTATTCCCTTCCTGTTTTATTTTGGTTACTGGTCTCTTGTCTCGTTTCAGATTGGTTGACTTCCTGTCTTTGTTTGGTTTCCCGCCTCGTGTGATCACCTGACCCTCCCTGATGTGTTTCACCTGTCTTAATTGTCTCCTCCCTGCTCTGTATATAAGCCCCTCCTTCCCTTTGTCCTGTGTCAGTTCGTCAGTTCTACTTTGTGCATCTGTGCTCTTATCCTAACCTCTGTTTTTGGAATCCATTTGGATCTGGCATTTGCCTACTTATTTTGGACAGCTTTGCATGGCTTCCTACTAATAAATTGGAGCTTCTGTCTGAGTCGCGCCTTATGGTCCATTCTTTGTAGCAGCATAACAAAAGGTACACTCAAGCTTTGAGTAATCTATGTATGTTATTCACATTTTGCTGATTATACGTATAATCAAGCTTCATATAATTGCATACATTCATTATAGTAAAAAACTTCAGTGCTGTGTTTGCGATGCCATAATGTAATGTGTTCATCTTCATGCATTCTTTGAGAACTGTGAGACTTTGTAACTGAGGGAAACACACTGGGCCTCACTGTAGATAAGATGAAACAAAGAGGGAAAGAGTTTAATTTGGTTCCTGATTGAAGTTTAGTGTAACTGCCACTAGGGGATGCAATTTAGTGGGTGTGGTTAAATGTTTATGACATCAGCATAAAGGGGAACATAACATAATAGGTGTGTCATAGGCTACCTACATTACTTCATGGGTTATAAATTTCCACGACTTAATGATTTATATAACTTCAGAATAATGACCTTGATGAACTTTGGACGTGACAAACTGAGTGTCTGCAGCAGGTGCAGGGGTTGGCACCAGTTCAGTTGGGATGGTCCAATATGAATGTTTACAAGTTAAATTTGAGTAGTAACTGTCTAGACAAATAACTTGTTATTTTCAAGAACATAAGGAAATTAGTGTTATCAGAACTATGTCTGGATGAGCTTGGGGGCTTTTGTGGGGACCGGACATGAGCTCCGTTGTGTCATGCAATAAACTTTTCTGTGCTGGACTCTCGTCTGCTCCTTGTTTTTGGCTATATTTATGCATTTTTTATTCTACACATGGAGCATGTGTTTTCAGCCGCGTTGATGCATCCAAATAGAACAGGGGCATAAAGTGACGCGGGGTCAAGCGCCGCCGGGCGCGGTCTCATAACACATGAGAGCATATTTTTTTGCCACGTCGGGCTGTTTAGTGTGCATTTGGTTTTGACCAGTGCTGTGACAGACGGCTCACTGTCCACGCTCAATCAAGTTTGGCTACTGAACTGAGCCATGCGCAATCAGAAAATTTTCCCCTGGAGAGGAAAGGTGAGAATATGCAAACTACACAGAGAGGCCCCACACTGTGTGGGAATCAAACCCAGGACCTTCTTGCTGTAAGGCAGGAGTGTAACTATGCCCCCATGCCTATTGCTTAATGGTTTATTACTACTTAACAGTAGTGAATTATTCTCTAAAATATTACCATAACTTCTTTAACGCATTACCTTAAATATACTTGCTCTCGATTGCAGAGCTAGAGTTGCCGTGTTGTTGCTAACAGCCGTATACTCTCCTCGGACGTGTTTAAGCCGACCATGGTTATGAGCAGGGAGAGGTGACTGAATCCTTGTCACTTTTCCCTGGAGAACATGTTTGGAACTGTGGGGCAGAAACAGTTGCCACTGACTGCAGTGCTGTTCGCTTCCACGATACACTAATGAAATTATGTAAACATTGAAATACTATAAAAGCAAAAGAAAAGTAGAGCTTTCTCCCACAGACACTTCCATGGTTCAGTAGCTCCTGTGGTGGCGACTGTAAACAAAGAGCAGAAGGCATGACCACGGTGAAGATGGTCAATGTTAAATTACAAAAAAATTAAACATTTTAAAGAAAAGTATTTTTAAAGATTTATTTTTCTCACTTGGTAAAAACAAGTACAGCTTATTTAAATAAGTAAAAAACACAATTAATAGAAAAATACCTGGTTGAAAACATTTCTGTTTGCATATGCACACATGAATGGCAACTAGTGCTTCCGGTACAAATGGGGCAAGTCAGATGGATGTTTTATACAGATTTTTTGACAGCGCATTTTAGACTCCGAATTTGGTCAATCAAATTTGAGGACTTGAAAGTATATGCATTGAATTTTTTTAAGCCAAATTTTTTATTCTGAAATTTTTAACACTGAAATAATGCAGTGAAAATTAGATACTGAAATTTCAGTGACTGAAATTCATAGGCAAAAAAAATCTGACTATTTCAGTGTTAAAAAATTCAATGGTAGAAATTCAAATGCATTTAAAATTCAAAATGTGATGAGACAAGTTTGCTTCCATAGAATCTTGTCTGAAGCTCTTGTCCCTGTCTGGCTATACCGCAACATCGCCGGTGTGAGTGAGAGGATGGCGGTTGTCAGAGTCTGTTGACACACATGTGTGCAGCCGTGCTTCTGTCAGTCTACCCCAGGGGAAACTGTGGCTACAAAACGTAGCTTACCACCACTGACTATGGAGTGAATGACATACCCCTTCCCTTCTGTGTAAAGTGCTTTGGGTGACTTGTGTCATAGGTAAAGTGCTATATAAATACCATTCTCATTCCCCTGTCCTGTCTGTCCGCACTGCACCGTCTGCTCTGTCCCAGCAGCCCCTCCCATCCCCGCTGCCTTTTCCTCAGGATCAGAGCTCTAACGTCCCTGCTCCATTCTCGTGTGTCTGGCCATTAAAACTAAGTTATAGAAAGTAAATATCTCTGTTGGTTGTAATTTGTGTAAAATATCAAAGATCCAATCTGAAAAACATCCCGTTTTTCCGCTGATCAAGCATTACGATGCACACATAGCTATTTAATTACATAAAATATCTTCGTATCAGTTTTTGGACATTTAATGGTTAATAACTTTGTGATTCTTGTGCCTATAAACATAAAACAAAGACTGGCATAAAGCTTAAAGTCTCCTTTGTCACGTTAGCTGTATTTCTTTAAATTTAACTATTTTTACTCCATCTCTGCAAAGACTACATCTTAACCCTTACTCTTCTGTGCCAAATGAAAACACGACGCTTGCTGAGTGACACATGGATTCTTTTTAAGGAATCATTTCATCCCTAGGAGATACATGCAATTATCTTTTGCAAAATGGTGCTCTCAAGAAAAGAGGAATTTAGCTCTGTATGTTACGCCGTGGAACCTACCTCTTTTTTTGCACGCTGAGGACAGTGACATCCGGTGAGGTTCATGGCTGGTGAGGCACTGACATTAGAGCAGGGGTCTCCAACAAAAATTGCTCAGGGTCCACAGAATTAACCTTCTCTCTCTGCTGGGGTCTGAACAAATGTATAAAAATATAATAGGATATATTTCAGTGTTGTTGTTTTTTTGATAAGAAAACATAAAAAAGACATCAACAGGTGGACACAGAATATGAAACCAATCAGACAAAATAATAAGGAAAAAATATTGCAGATATAAAGTGATAGCAATAATATATGTACATTACATCAGCATAGATGCCTGTGCATTCCCGCAGACATATATATAGTGTCATGCGCACGAGTGCATGAGCAGTTATATTTATGACTGTGTACAAAGATCAATCAGCGTACAATTCTAGATTTAATATCATTATATTACCATATGGTTTTTTGTTTTTTTTTCTAGCAGCTTACAAAATACAATAGGTCAGTTCCTTGGAGTCCATACAATTAATCGAATAATAAAGGTACCTATAATCTGTGATGAAATTTCATCTGAAGACCAACTTTAGGACACAACCACAATAAGTGACTGTATGCACCCAGACTGTCCTTACATTTTTGACATAAGGGAGAACTCTTTGGATTATATTTATTATGTATAACTGGTGTCACATGGGGTCTATAAATTATTTTATTTTGGGTTTCATATGCTCTGTTGGAACATGTAATTTTCTGTGCATTTAACAATATACTTTTCCATATTGTTTCGTCCAGGTAGGTCCTAAATCTTCACTCCAGCATATTGTACTTTTCATAGGGATACATTTGACAAACATTTGACTATATAAGCAACTCAGAGTTTTCTTTTTAAGTTGGAGAGCCTTGAGTAGTATAATTTCAAGTTGACTGAAGTTAGCTCCATTTCTATAACTTGGAACAGATTGAATATAACTCCTAAACTGTAGGAAATTAAAGTAATGTGTTTGAGGAAGACCATATTCAGTCTTGAGCTGGAAAAAAGATTTTAAGTTCCCCTCTGAGTAAAGGTCTTGGATCTGCAATATACCAGCATCCCGCCAAACTTTAAAACCCACATCTGTGCTTACTACTGGAAAATCCTCATTACCATAAACATGTGCTAGAAAAGAATATTTTTCCAGAATCCCAAAGTGTCTTCTCACTTGTTTCCATGATTTAAGAGTATTTTAATCAATGACATTATCATTTACCCCATTTATTAAAAAACATTTTTAATAAATGGAATGGCTGAGAGTGCTGTATCTAATCCCACAGCTTCCAGATCCAAATAGGTAGAAGTACTATCATTTCTAATCCATTCAATCCAATATATTTGAGTTGACTAGCCCAAAAATAATATTTTAAATTTGGCAGTGCTAATCCCCCTTTATCAACTGGTAATTGCATTTTCAGTGTCAAAACAGTGTTTTATGTATTTATTCTGGAGTAAAGTGATTTGTTAGAAAAAACGTGTAGCTATCTGTTAAGATATATTAATAATGTCCTCAGTTGTCTATGTATCAGCTGTGTACACTGCATCAGTTGTTCATTATGTATTTTTGTTATGCCACAAGGAGGCGCTGCAATACAAGTTATGGAGGGCGCGATTTGTTATTTTTGTTGTAGTAGACTTGCCGTAGTCTGGCCAAGTTCAGCGAGCAAGAGAAATGAGTTCTGTCCACTGTTCTCAATAAAATACGCCCAAAAATGGCTAAAAGTTTCTCATCTGCTGTCAACTCTGTTCATCCGAACGCAACGCTAGCTGCAACAGAAGCGTAAAGTATTACGTAACTTAACACTATAATTTCCACTTTGACAGCAGCTGATGTATGAACTTGGGTCAGACTCTGATCATATTAGAGATGGATTTATAGATAACTTTCCACTTGATAACACTATTTTGTTCATACTGAATGGAACAATTTAGGGGAGTGTAGCTTCATAATACAGGCTAAATGCGCAAATTTGCTAATTAATATGCACGTATCTCGGTCCATTCACACCTCATTCACACCTGGTGAAAAGAGCGGGTTATTTTCTGACCTGATATTTGAAGCAGATTTTTAAGCTCCGGCGTCGGTCTTCCTTTATTAATTAGATCCCGTTTCAATTGGTAGTCCAGTTTTGAGAAAGTTTTAAAATCCATACATCTTCCATGTTTGGCTTTCATTTGGGGCAGCAACATGAACCTGTGTGCTCTCGTACGCCCCCTTCAGTAAAGCAGAGTACTGTCTGCCTCACCTCCAGCTTTTTTGTCTGTGGTTTTAAGCGATTAGCAAAACTAAATATGTAATACACAAATATTAAATACATTAGCCTGACTATGGAAAATCGGAGTGCACTAGGTGCATTAAAAGTGTCTGAAAACATTTATATTGGAGACGTGAAGAGAGGCACAAACAGGCACTTGCCAATGACAAGCCTCAGCCCAGTTAGTGAGGGACTTCGCGTCTCGTCCATGTATTTTAACAGGAAATACGCAAATTCAGCATATTTGACTATGAAATCATGGACATTGGATTAAAAAATAAAATCAATTTAAAGCACAGACCAGAGAACTAACACTGAAAATAAATAATTATTTAATCATTGTTTCTTTTCTTACTCTTCAGGTGCACCTGACCGCACGTGAGAGGAATCACTTTATTTATTGGTTTATTTGACAGGGACAGTGTACATTAATAGCATTGCTGCAAATGCACCAGAATTAGCCAAAAGGCTAGACTTATTGGACAGCAGCCTAATAATCCATAGCATAGATGTCTAGCGAAACTGCTGGTATGTCGGCTGAAGACAGCAGCTCTCACACCAAAGGCGCACCACTCCAGAGTGCAGCGAGAGCCTCTGGTGCTGTGTTGAGCAATCTCAGAGCTTTAGTGCGTACCTGAGTATGGCTGTTGTGTTCATACTAGGGATAATGCATTTTTGGAACCGATACCGATAATCATTTGAAGCTTCTTTCAACCAATAATGAACCCGATAAGTCTTATATAAGATTTTGCAAGGGCGTAGGTAGGGACACCCCAACCAAACCTACTCGTTTCAACGCACTGTTTTCAGTCAGGCCTACAACTATAAAGTGGGGAAAGAAACATTTCTTTGCTCATCTGAGCTTTTTACCATAGCACAAGGCATGCTCACAGTAATTGTAGGCTCGCTGGAAAAAAAGATTCTACAATGTATTTTTACATTTGTTACATACTAATATGAGACAGGGGGGTCTGGGGTCTCCCCCAGAAAATTTTGAACTTAACAGATATTGTTTCCTGTGTCCTGGAGTATTTTAGAGGCTGTTTGCTGCCTGTAGTGTAAGTATAAGATTACGGCTAAAATGTGGGATTTAACCAACCCACAATCAAATTTGTAGTCTTTAAAACTATTTTAAAAAACTAATGGGTAATGCAAAAGAAGGGCCTAACTACATCCAAAGTAAGTCTGTGTAACTGATCGGTCATTACAGTCACTCATAGCACAAAAACCTACATTTATAAAGAGAAGCAGAGTGAAAACTCTAGCCTTACCTTTAGGAGACACATTTTCAGACTGTAGTGTGGACAAAACCAGCTCTGTCCTCTCTAGGAGCTTCATTAGCAGCTGTCAATCTTTAGCTCATCTATATAGGAGAATGCCACTGCTCATTCTGTTAACCTGATGGAAAACATGACACAGTGGTGTCATTTAGAATATTATTTTTGTAGTGTGCTTTATTTACTAATAGTCTTATTGTTGTCACTTAACAGAGACTTACATTTCCATCACAGTGCTTCTGTCTGTGCTCCCCAACATTCAGAGTTTACTCATGTTTAGTGTCCAATGCCTGGTTATATAGTTTGTGTTAGGTTTCAAACAAAACAGAACCCACACGCAGATCCTGGTTCCAAACCAAATTGGTTTATTCAAAAAAAAAAAAAAAAAAAAAAAAAAAAAACAACTGGTGGCTGTGTCGAAAAGAAGTTCAAAAGAAAATGGCCACAGCTCCAGGCTCACAGGTCTCAGGAATAAAATGGCTTCCACCTGAGGGAAAAAACAAAGTGCAAAAAATGAGCTAGCAGTCCAAAAAATTAGTCACGAAGAATCCAGACTCTGATAGTACTAACATGCTGTACCACTGAGGAACACAGACGAACTGGCACTGGTGGAGTGGAAGCCCAGGCTTAAAGAGTAACTCACCCCTACATCATTTTTTTTGAGCTGATCAGCTGTACAAACAGGGCTTTAGTGATACATCTCTACTGTTTTGTAAAAAAAGGTCTAAATTCACATTTTGTAGTGAAAACCGTCAGAGTGCTGCCCTCCTAGGGTCAAACAGTGAGATTTCTGCTCAATAGTTCCAGATAGGCAACTGTGACGTAGTATTTGACCTTGTTACCGCACCTGTGCCGAGTATCTCCTCCCACGGCCCGTGCTCTCCACGCCCTCGCTGTCTCTCTCCCCCGCGCGCTCGTCCCAGTCCTGCTGTTGCCAGGTGTGGGTCTTTTTCCTAAACACGCCACTCAGCCCCGCATTTACCGTTCAGTCTCCTCCGCCCCCCTCCCCTTTCACGGCTGCGCTTCTGTCCCGTGTGTCAGCGCACAATAAGGCATAATGAGCCTGATCAATGATAGTATGTACCTACAAATTAGCAGTGTTGGGAGTAACGCGTAACAAAGTAACGAGATTACAATTGTCAGTAACGCAGGGGGTAACGCGTTACTTTTGAGCCCCCCAGTAAGTTATTACAGTTACTAACAAAATACCCAATTAGTTACTTGCGTTACAGTCACTACAGTCAGTTTCATTTACCTGCAGTTTACCGCAAGGACACGGAATGAAAATGCATTAAACGAATAGCGCTGATACGTTTTCTACTTTATTTTCATCCGTTCCCTTCTCTGCTCCTCTTTATGCGCGCAGCGGCCACTCGTCCTGTCCGCGCGCGTCGGGGCGCATGCAGCTGCTGCCGTCAGCGGGGACAGCGGGGAAAGAAGAGACTTGCACCGCTTTGGCGCTAACAACAAGTGCGTTTTAGCTTCAGTGTAGTGAAATAAAACTGTGTCCACAGGACGTGAACTCTGCACAGGAGCAGAGGCAGGTGAACGTAAAGGGCAGTATTTGCTGTGTCAGGCTGCCCTGCTGCTGAAATGAATGCAGCTAAAAAAAACTTGAACGCCTGTATAAAATAACAGTGCGGGTCAGGGCAACGGTGAGGCTATAGGCTTCTTCTATTTAGAATTGGGTTCATTTGGGCTTCCTGTTAGGAAGTAATCCAAAAGGAAAGTAACTAAGTTACTTTCACGAGTCAGTAACCAAGTAAAGTAATACATTACTTTTCAAAAGAGTAACTAGTAATCTGTAACCAGTTACTTTTTTGAGTAACTAACCCAACACTGCAAATTAGTGACACTGGGGAGAGTTTTGACTCCACAGATGTGTTTTAAACTTGCCACGCTTTAAGTCACTTTGTTTGATGACAATCGATTTCTTACTCGCGGAGATACGATCAAAACCAGCTCTCAGCTGAAATACCAGTAAATAAAGACGCGATCTGACGCACACGTTACTGCGGCGGCGCACGACGCCTTTCTCACAATATTTCAACTGTGTTATTATAAAAGGAACATAAAACATCAGTCCAGACGTCCTGCATTTTTCCCCCCCCCCCCATTTCTGGGACTTGGCAACCCTGCTGTGGAGGACGTCCATGACGGTCTCTGACAGCTGTCAGTCACAGGACCAGGCCTCGCTCCTCCCTCAGTTCTCCTCCTCTGTCTCTGCCAGGTCTCTGCCCACTTTTTGAGCAGTTTAATCTCTGGCAGTGGGCGGAGTCAGGCCTGGGCCAGGGGTGAGTTACTCTTTAAGTACTGCAGGTGATGAGGCTGACTGAGACAGGTGCTGCTGATTATCCTCAGCCACCCAAGCAGCTGCACACCTGCAACCAGAAAACAAGGGAGGAGACAAACACACTGGGGAAAGGGAAGCAGGGAAACATGAGGAAATAGGAGGAGCCAAAACAGTCTCCTCATGACAGTACCCCCCCCTCCAATGGGAGCCGCCCGGCGACCACCAGGCTTCGCAGGATGGCAACGATGGAAGGCCCGAACCAACTCACGGTCCAGAATGGCCGATCGCGGAACCCAGGAATGCTCCTCGGGGCCATATCCATCCCAGTCCACCAGGTATTGCAACCCCCCTACCACGCCGACGAACATCCAGCAGCTGGCGGACAGTGTAAGCAGGAGCATCATCAATAACCCGGGGGATACGTGAGCTGGGATACATGAAAAACTGGGTGAATCTTCATGGAGGAAGAGAGAGTTAGCCGTACTGCTGACGGGTTTATTATTTTTTCCACAGGAAAAGGGCCAATATAACGGGGGACAGTTTGCGTGATTCAGTCCTTAGTGGGATGTTTCTGGATGATAACCAAACGGACTGACCTGGTTGATACTCAGGAGCTGGAGATCTGTGGCGGTCTAACCTTTGGTTGCATTCTGAGGTGCGCTGTAGTGCAGCCCTTGTATCCTTCCACAACTTGTGGCAATGACGCAGATGATGTTGGACAGATGGTACAGCTAACTCAAGCTCCTGATCAGGAAAGAGAGGGGGTTGATAACCCAGGGAGGCTTCAAAGGGGGTTAGACCAGTGGCAGAACTTAGCTGTGAGTTATGGGCATATTCAACCCAAGACAGATGGGAGCTCCAGAGGGTCGGGTTGTTGGCGGTCACACACCTTAGTGCTGCTTCCAGTTCTTGATTGAGCCGTTCTGTTTGGCCATTGGATTGAGGGTGAAACCCTGAAGAGAGACTAACTGCAGCGCCAAGAGATTTGCAGAACTGCCGCCATACCTGTGAGGTGAACTGTGGTCCCCGGTCAGAGACGATGTCAAGTGGTAACCCATGTAGCCGGAGCACATGCTCAACCAGAAGGCCGGCCTTCTCCTGGGCGGTGGGTAATTTAGGCAATGCCACAAAGTGGCCGGCTTTAGAGAATCGGTCAATGATAGTCAGGATTACTGTGTTACCTTGAGATGGGGGCAGTCCAGTGACGAAATCCAAGGCAATGAGACCATGGGCGTGCAGGAATGGGAAGTAGGTGAAGGAGTCCAGCTGCGGGACGGTGTGACGCTTTCCCCTGGGCACAGACAGAGCAGGCAAGGACATATTCCCGGATATCAGCTTCCATAGTGGGCCACCAGAACTTACGTTTAAGTAGGTCCCGAGTGCGGTTTATTCCAGGATGGCAGGCAAATTTGGCAGTATGAATCCAGTGTAACACCTGGGCACGTACAGAACTAGGAACATACAAACGGTTAGTGGGACCATTACCTGGATCTGGTTCAGTGTGTTGGGCCTCTTTAACTTTGGTCTCAATCTCTTAGGTGGCTGCTGCAACTATGCAGGAAGACGGCAGAATGGTCTCTTGTGAGGGAGAGTCTGAGCTGGAGAACTGGCGAGAGAGGGCATCTGGCTTGACATTTCTAGAACCAGGGCGATATGTTAAAATGAAGTTAAAGCGACAAAAAAAAAACAAGGCCCACCTGGCCTGACGGGAATTTAGTCTCTTGGCTGTTTGGATATATGAAAGATTCTTATGATCTGTCCAGACTATAAATTGTTGTTCTGCTCCCTCAAGCCAGTGTCTCCACTCCTCCAGAGCTAGTTTGATTGCCAGGAGTTCTCGGTTACCCACATCATAATTCCTCTCCGCGGGAGACAGTCGTCGAGAGAAGAAAGCACATGGGTGGAGTTTTTGATCGGAGATGGCACGTTGAGACAACACAGCCCCAACCCCAGAATCCGAGGCGTCAACCTCCACTATAAATTGACGGGTTGGGTCGGGATGTACCAAAACAGGGGCAGTAGTGAACAGTTCTTTTAACCTCTTGAATGCTGCCTCTGCTTCAGCAGTCCAAGTGAAAGTGAGCGTGGGGGAAGTAAGCTTGGTTAGGGGCTGGGCAATGGAACTAAAGTTGCGAATGAAGCGCCTATAGAAATTGGCAAAACCCAGAAATTGTTGGAGCTTGCGACGATTTATGGGTTGTGGCCATTCAACAACTGCTCTGACCTTTTCAGGATCAGGTCTCACTTGTCCACTTTCAATGATAAAACCCAAAAAGGACACAGAGGAAATCACATTTTTCAGCCTTAACATACAACTTGTTCTCCAAGAGTCTCTGCAGCACTTTGCAGACGTGTTCAACATGTTCGGCTGGGGAGCGAGAAAAGATCAAAATATCGTCCAGATAGACAAAAACAAAATGGTTTAAAAAGTCACGAAGCACATCATTGACTAATGCCTGGAAGACGGCAGGGGCATTTGTAAGGCCGAACGGCATAACCAGGTATTCAAAATGTCCCAGTGGGGTATTAAATGTCGTCTTCCATTCATCACCCTCTCGAATGCGAACAAGATAGTAAGCGTTCTGCAGGTCTAATTTTGAGAACATGACGGCCTCCTGTAAGGGATCAAAAGCAGATGTGAGCAAAGGTAAGGGGTATTTGTTTTTAACCGTGATGTTATTGAGACCGCGGTAATCAATGCATGGACGCAGGGTTTTATCTTTCTTTCCTACAAAGAAAAACCCTGCGCCCACAGGAGACGAAGATGGACGAATAATACCTGCTGCCAGCGATTCAGTTATATATTTTTCCATTGCTTCCCTCTCAGGTCGCGATAGGTTGAATAGGCGGCTCGATGGCAGTGTCGCTCCAGGAAGGGAGCTCAATAGCAAGTGGAAGAGAGAGCGCCTTGTCCTTGCTAAAGACTTCAGCTAAATCATGATAGCATGTAGGTACATTACTCAGGTCTGGAGCCTCAACTGGATCTGGGGGAAACTCTGAGATAGGTACAACAGCAGAACGGAGGCACTTGGAGTGGCAGTGTGAACTCCACTCTAAAATCATTCCTCTAGACCAGTCAATTGAAGGATTGTGCATCTGTAACCAAGGGTGCCCGAGAACAAGCGGTGAGTGGGGAGAGGGGATTATTTTGAATTGAATCTCCTCACTGTGGTTACCGGAGAGTGTAAGGGTTACAGGTACAGTGCAATGTGTTACATGAGCTAAGAGACGCCCATTCAGGGAATTAGCCCTGATGGGAGAGTCTAGTGGCTGAACCGGGATGTTAGATTGTTTAGCCAACTCAACATCCAAAAAATTATCCTCTGCACCAGAGTCAATTAACGCCGAGAGGGGTAGTGAAAATTTGCCAAGACAGAGTGGCGGTAACAATAATCTGGGACGAGAACTTATTTCAGGCCGACTCACCAATATTCCCAGAACTATTGGTGAGTCCGCTCTTTTGGCCTAAGTGGACAAGTAGAGACCAGATGACCCGACCTCCCACAATATAAGCACTGACCTAGTCTCAAGCGCTGCTGCCTTTCTTCTGGGGACAGGTGTGCTCTACCCAGTTGCATGGGTTCCTCGGCGTCAGCTGATGAGGATGAGGAAGTGCTTTCAGTGGTCAAAGGCCTGCTTGTCAGTGGAGATGGCGACCAGACCTCTCCCGGCGGCGTTCACGCAAGCGGTTATCTAAACGAATCACCAGGGAAATAAGTGTGTAAATCTGACCCCTCATCCCTGCTGGCCAATTCATCTTTTAGCTGCTCATTAAGACCCTTGAGGAAAACCTCTCTCAGAGCTTTGTCATTCCATCCTGAGTCTGCTGCTATGGTCTGAAACTCCACTGAATAGTCTGCTGCACTCCTGCTCCCCTGCTGGAGAGCAAGGAGGCGCTTAGCAGCACTGCCGGCATGGTCTGGGTGGTCAAAAACTTGTCGGAAGCGTTCAATAAACTAGTCAAAATTCATCTGAGCCAAAGGGTCCACTGAGTCCTCTGCCTCTGCCCAAGTTAAAGCCCTGCCACGTAATAGTCCCACCATGAAAAGAATCTTTGACTTATCTGTTGCGAAGGTAGCCGGTCGAAGCTCAAAGACATTGGAACACTGTAGTAGAAATCCACGGCAGCTCCTCAGGTCTCCATGAAAAGGCTCTGGATTAGGTACTGGAGTCTCCCGAACCTCTAAAAATTGAGTGGTGCCTGTATGTTTGGTCCGTGTGGGTGGCAGGGACGCTGAGGCAGAGGCTGTGGGTGAGAGTTGGTGGGTTAAAGCACTCATATGATGCATTAATTGAGACATTTGTACTACCAATTCCTGGTTTCCCTGTACACGAGCCCGAAGCGTTTGGTCATATTGGATGAGAAGTTGTCCTTGATGTGCAAGTGCCTCTCTTAACGAGGTAGGAGACGTGTCATCTTCAGGATTGGGATCTGCTGGATTCATACTTAATTGGCCAGTTCGTTCTGTTAGGTTTCAAACAAAACAGAACCCACATGCAGATCCTGGTTCCAAACCAAATTGGTTTATTCAAACAAACAAAAAAAAATCACTGGTGGCTGTGTCGAAAAGAAGTTCAAAAGAAAATGGCCACAGCTCCAGGCTCACAGGTCTCAGGAATAAAATGGCTTCCACCTGAGAGGGAAAAAACAAAGTGCAAAAAATGAGCTAGCAGTCCAAAAAATTAGTCACGAAGAATCCAGACTCTGATAGTACTAACATGCTGTACCACTGAGGAACACAAACGAACTGGCACTGGTGGAGTGGAAGCCCAGGCTTAAGTACTGCAGGTGATGAGGCTGACTGAGACAGGTGCTGCTGATTATCCTCAGCCACCCAAGCAGCTGCACACCTGCAACCAGAAAACAAGGGAGGAGACAAACACACACACTGGGGAAAGGGGAGCAGGGAAACATGAGGAAATAGGAGGAGCCAAAACGGTCTCCTCATGACAATTCGTGTATTATGTCCATTGCTGTCAGACTCAGTCAGACCGCTTTTTGTTGACTAACAGGTGTTCAGACATTTCTTCCTACCCGTCGAGACATCCTACCCTACTATGCAAGCCCTATACTATGGTTTAGGATGGGGGCGGGGGTTAGTGCTCCATAGAAATTGAATGGAGGTAGCATATTTCGACAAGGTAGCAGATCTCGTCAGAACACCGTCCTTCTCCGTCTCTCTCTTCAATGCTTCAAACCAGTGTCTCCAATGCTCCCTCCCCCTTTCCACTCTAAGCCAATCATACAAGAGCTGAACAAAAGCAACCAATAACAGAGCGAGTGAGATATTTACGTCATTTCGCCTAGGACAAATGACGTCATGTTTTCCATTCATTTCTATGGGTGACATCATTAGAGTTATCAATTCAGTTAATTATGGATACTACTGAATTACAGATATCCATAACTCCAGTTTGAGATATCTACAATGTAATGTCGTCTAGTCATAATTCTAGTTAAAGATATCTCAAACTCCTTTTAATAAAAATATCCACAATGGTCTTTATAGATATCCAAATGTGTGTTTTGACTATCAGAGATTTTATTAGATATCTTAAACTGTCTTTGTGACTAGTCGAAACTCAGATAAAGATATCTTAAATTGTAGTTATGACTAGTCATAATGTAATTTTAGATATCTGTTACTGAGTTGCAGATATCTTCAATCATTTTTGATTACAGATATCCACAATTGGAGATATCTTTAACAGCTGTTTTGACTTGTCAAAACGTTTTTACAGATATCCATAAACAGAGTTCTTACTAGGTGAAAATTACGCATGAGATATTTTTATCATAACAACACAGATATCACTGACGTCATTTTGACTAGTCATAATTTCCTTTAGACTATTGTCATGGACCATTTAAAAGGACCCGGAACAAAGGTGTTTAAAAAGTTAAAATGTACCTTTAATTAAAGTCAACCAATAATTAACACCATCCAAACTAAAGTTACAAAATAATTTGGGCTCAAAGAACAAAACCCAAGCTTAACCAAACAAAACTGCCCCCCCCCCCCCCCCTCCCCCCCCCCTCCCAGTGAAAGCAAGGAGGGTTTAAATACCATTGGACCAACCCAACAATGCACACCAGAGGAAGGTATTACACAAAGAAATAAAAACAAAATTACTAACTTGGTTAAAGTAACATACAGCAATTACTACAACTAAACTGAAAAGTTTAACAATTTATTGAGTGCAATAAAGTAACCTTAAGAAACACAAAAAAACAAATAAGCAAATAATAATGCAGATACAGATATACAGATATCTCTTGCTGCCATTTGGCTAGTCTAAATCTCATTATGACTAGTCAAAATGACATCAGGGATATCTTTATTTTGAAAACTAGTTAGTCATGTTTAACTATTATATGTTAAAAGGGCGTCCCATAGCAGCCAGGGGGAGAGAAAGAGGGACACACAGCGGCAGCGGTGATGTACACTCACCAGCCACTTTATTAGGCACACCTGTCCAACTGCTCGTTAACGCAAATTTCTAATCAGCCAATCACATGGCAACAACTCAATGCATTTAGGCTGTAGACATGGTCAAGACGATCTGCTGCAGTTCAAATTGAGCATCAGAATGGGGAAGAAAGGCGATTTAAGTGACTTTGAACGTGGCATGGTTGTTGGTGCCAGACGGCTGGTCTGAGTATTTCCGAAACTGCTGATCTACTGGAATTTTCACACACAACCATCTCTAGGGTTTACAGAGATTGGTCCAAAAAAGAGAAAATATCCAGTGAGCGGCAGTTCTGTGGGCAAAAATGCCTTGTTGATGCCAAAGGTCAGAGGAGAATGGCCAGACTGGTTCGAGCTGATAGAAAGGCAACAGTAACTCAAATAACCACTTGTTACAACCGAGGTATGCAGAAGAGCATCTCTGAACGCACAACATGTTGAACCTTGAGGAAGATGGGCTACAGCAGCAGAAGACCTCACCGGGTGCCACACCTGTCAGCTAAGAACAGTAAACTGAGGCTACAATTTGCACTGGCTCACCAAAATTGGACGATAGAAGATTGGAAAAAAGTTGCCTGGTCTGATGAGTCTCGATTTCTGCTGCGACATTCGGATGGTCGGGTCAGAATTTGGCGTCAACAACATGAAAGCATGGAACCATCCTGCCTTGTATCAACGGTTCAGGCTGGTGGTGGTGGTGTAATGGTGTGGGGGATATTTTCTTGGCATACTTTGGGCCTCTTAGTATCAATTGAGCATCGTTGCCTACCTGAGTATTGTTGCTGATCATGTCCATCCCTTTATGACCACAGTGTACCAATCTTCTGATGGCTACTTCCAGCAGGATAACGCACCATGTCATAAAGCTCGAATCATCTCAGACTGGTTTCTTGAACATGACAATGAGTTCACTGTACTCAAATGGCCTCCACAGTCACCAGATCTCAATCCAATAGAGCACCTTTGGGATGTGGTGGAGATTCGCATTGTACGGAGATTCGCATCATGGATGTGCAGCCGACAAATCTGCAGCAACTGCATGATGCCATCATGTCAATATGGACAAAACTCTCTGAGGAATGTTTCCAGTACCTTGTTGAATCTATGCCACGAAGGATTAAGGTAGTTCTGAAGGCAAAAGGGGGTCCAACCCGGTACTAGCAAGGTGTACCTAATAAAGTGGCTGGTGAGTGTAGATGACGCCGTTGAAGGCGCAGCGGCTCACAGTGAGACAAACTCAGTGTAAATATTCCTTCACGGCCAACAACCACACCGGTCCGGTTCTCCCAACTGGCCCTTCAACTCGTGATTGGTAGGGACAATTTGGTTGGTCTGAAATGTTGGGACATGTCCCTATGGTTAATATGCAAACCTGCGCCTATTATCTAAATTAGATATTAATTTGGAAAAGCATTGATAATATGACACAGAGGCAGCCCCTCCCCTCCGTCACAGTGTGTGAGTTCAGGAGGTGGACAGGCTCTGTGTCAGCGCAGCAGAAAACTTTCTTGCATCAAAAGAACTCTTTAAATACAAGTTTCTAAAAGGCAGTCACTCGCTCGCCTCTGTCACCGCGGCGCAAAGACCTCGAGAGCCGCCGCACGAGGACTTTCCGTGGGAGTTTCCGAAGGACTTCTCGAGAGAATCGAGCGCGCTCCAGACTGGGGCTCACTGTCCCGAACTGAGTAGCATCACTCCAAACGGACATAAAACAGCCTAAATCTAACAAATGTCCCGTTACCAGCAGAGAAAATGAGAGAGAGAGAGCTGTTATTAGCGTTCGCAAAGCTGTTATAGGCTATTTTAAAATAGTATTGCTGTGGCCCTGCTCTGGCAAGTCTAAACCATCAACCTGAGATCTATGAGCCAGTTTCAGCCAATGGGGGAGTTTGAGGGGTGGCGGCTCAAAGATGTTACTACATTAATTTTAAAAAAGTCCCAAAAATGCTATAAAGCAATGCAATAAAAGTAAAACAACTGCAAGACGTGAATTTAAATCATACTACCCACCACATATCTATATTTCCTTTAGCCAGTTTTCTTTGCATTTCACTAATTAAGTACTTAGTACTGCCTGAGTCCAAATGCACACAGCACTGAGGCGCAGGCAGAGAGGAAAATGCCTGGGCAACAATTCATCTCAGAGTTCGTCAAATGTAATTATTATAAATCTTAACAAGAGTAAAAATTAGTTTGTAGAACTAACGCATAAGAATGCTGTCAAAAGAGTTTTTTTAGAGTCCTTGAATACTCTGTGTCTTTGCGCACTGTTTTAACCAGGGGTGAACGTAGATTTTTGCTTATGCCGGTACTATAACAAATTATGCCTACATATATATTTTTAATAGCAGAAAAAGCAGATATGCGAGGTTGAGAATGAATCTTGACTATAAATGAAAAATATAGACATGGCTTATACGGGGTTTAAGGCCAACACACACCGGACGCACGTCAAAAAATATGCCCCTATTGTTTTCTATGAGGCGCACGGCGGTGGCTGAAAACACATGGTCCCGTACTTCTGCAGTAACAAAGATGGTTCTCGGCTCCGTGTGACACAGACACACAGCTGTAAACACTGAGGGACAGTAGCTGCTGCTCGGGGGGACACAGGCAGCAGCTCCCGACTCCCGACGCAGTCAGAGCACAGGGAAACTCCTTTCTGTCGATAACTCGCTAATAACCTGCTATAGATAGGGGCGGCTCCAGACAAATATCATTGAGGGGGCAATGGGGGGTCCATATTAAATAAAGAGGGGGCAATGTAATTTTGACGCAATATACACCAAAAACAATAGGCTAAAATCAATAAGCAAAATATAAATTACCATTAGTATTGAGCAACAGTTCTATCTAGACCAGTGGTGCCCACCCTTTTTCATCTTGCAATCTACTTTTAAAGTCATCAAGGCCAGGAGATCTACCTTTATTTATTTATTTTTTTTAACCCTTATTTCTATTAAACATGGTGGGCATTTATCAGGGTTATTATTATTGCAGTGGTTAAACATGAAAATAAAAATAGAAATAACCACTTTAATAAAGTCACATTTTATTAAACTAAAATGATAAACGTTCATTATCAACTCAGGACAGGAATAGCTGAAGCTAATAAATGTAGCATTTTTGTCAGTGAAATTTACAACATTCCATCATTTCCTAAAACAGCTGATTATTATTGATTATAATAAGCCTACTATATTTATAATTATGCCTGAATTAAACTGCAGTATCAATGCAGCTTATCATCAAAGCTCAGCATTATTTTAGTAACATTGATGAGTGACAGGAGCTCCATGGTAACACATTCCTCACCTGTCTCCTCCCTGATACCGCTGCCTCGCCTCCTGTGTGTGTGTGTGTGTCTGTGTGTGTGTGCAGAGCGCAAGTCGCCCACAGCCTCCACAACAGAACTGAAGTGAGGGGCCAAAACTCTGATTGTTATTAAGTTGCTTGTATTTGGTTTTGTTCGTAGCTCGCGCGGTTTCCTCGCGCTTCCGCGGTGTCCCGTGTGTTAGAAAGAGTCTCAGACTGATCCATCTGCGTGTCATTCAAATGCCATAGGCAAATGACTTTATTTGGAAAGACATGGCTCCGCGATCTACCCGCACTGCTTTTATGATCGACGGGTTGAGGACCACTGATTAAAGCCTTCTCAAGTGTTTGGTGTAATTTGAGGCGGCACTCCAGGTGTGCTTTGGGCTTAAGACGCGCATGCTCAATGCGTTTGTTTAAGGAAGCGAGACAATCAGTGAATGATGAGAGGGGAGAGGGACATTCTGTGCATTAAATCACATCACGGAGTGATCATAAGCCACTAAAAACCACACAAACACATATATGATGGGATAAAGCACTGCCTGGTTCACATGCTTTAGCGTCAGAGATTTTTTTTTTCTCATAAAAGCATCCGCGGTCCGTGGCTGCTTTCTAATGTGTGTAAAAGCTGCAAAGACCGGTCAGACAGCTGATCTCTTTCTAACCGGTACGGCGTACCCCCTCTAAATGTTATGCCGGTACGTAGTACCGGGCCGTACCGGCTTACTTTCACCCCTGGTTTTAACTGAATAACGTTACACCAAAAAGGAGGATGATATACAGATAATGTATTCTCATAATCGCTGCTCATTTGGACACTTTATTACTTTTATTTGACTTGTTTAGTTCTAGGCGCTGGCGCAAGGAACATAAATACTGAGGAGGGATGTTTAATTAGGCTACAGTGGCACTGAGATTGTTTTAGCACAAGAAGAATCAGACATAGAACAGAAGTGGCCACAGTTCTTCTGGCACAAGTCCGCGCATGGATCCATGACCCTGTCCAGTCCTTACGCGATTACTCCAGTGTCTCACATTGTGGCAAAGTCCATGCAAAAGAGCCCCTCTATAGCAGCGTATCCATGTAGCCCAACGAGCTTTGGTGGTTTCAGAGCAGGTCAGGGCACAGAGAAACTCTCCAGTGATGCACCATGGAAACTTCGACTCTTGGAGTCGCTCAACTCATGTGAATTACAGATTAAAGCAGCTCTGATAATGTTGTTCCCTCATTCCCATAAAGATAAGAACATGCTGGCTAATGGAAACCCTGGTGTGTAAGTCTGTAGAAAATGCAATACATTCACAGATGGACTGTAGTTGGTGACCAAATGTCAAACTACGCCTATGGATTCAGTCCAGTAAAATCAGTCAAACTCACAATGTAAATAAAATATGAACCATGGTTACTGCAGCCTGTTAACCTATAGGCTACAGAAAATGTAAACAGGCAACATGTAATCAAACTACACTTTTGATGCAAAGTTACACATTTGAAGAAAGATTCAGCCTATCTTAATCTGAAGTAAGTTTGGTTAATATATACAAAGTACTTAGCTACTATATTATTTAGCGTTCAAGGCGTTCCCAGGCCAGCCGAGAGACATAGTCCCTCCAGCGTGTCCTAGGTCTTCCCCGGGGCCGGTGGGACATGCCCGGAACACCTCCCCAGGAAGGCGACCAGGAGACATCCGAAACAGATGCCCGAGCCACCTCAACTGGCTCCTCTCGATGCGGAGTAGCAGCGGCTCTACTCCGAGCTCCTCCTGTGTAACTGAGCTCCTCACCCTATCTCTAAGGGTGATGGTATTTAGCATTGTGTTAAATAAAATCATCATGTGCCCACTATATATGGCCGTGGACTACAGAGGCATCAAAGCATTCTGTTGGAGGATCAACTAATAACTACTGCTTGTATAGAAAATTATGTTTGAAAAAAAAAAAAAGTTCATTCGAACCCACGACCTCCTTGCTGGGAGGCGAGAACGCTAACCACTCTGCCACCGTGCACCCCAAAAAAAAGTTTAAAATGCAAAATGTATTTAAATTACATGACACATATAGAAATAGCCTAATAAGATTACTTTATACAAGACATTGTATGATTAATATGGTGATGGTAAATTGGTTGGTTATAATCTTGTATTACCTCAAACAACATTCAGTGAAAAGAGGGCATTTTTTCACTGTGGTGTCAAAATCAGCATCGAGTAACAAGGTTAAGTATCAAAATCAAGTTGAAATTTTATTATTGTGACAACACTAGTCCCCTCTAAGGTGAAAAAAATTCACTTTAAAATTACAAACAAGATTTATCCAAATAAGTCCCTCTTTAATTGTGACTTTGTACAGAAATTTTGGATTGAACTTTAAACATGGCTCCAGTCCAAAGGGATTCAACTAACTTCACTGTCAGGGAGGTCAAATTTAGGGTCTTTATTAATGACAGTTAAGTTGATTATGGTGTAAATAATATTGTTTTATTAGCCAAACACTACATAGGCCTACACAAACCAGACCGAATATAACTCACTGGAGGAATGAGTTAAAACTTTATGCTAAAGCTTTAACTCTTATAACTAGCAAAAATGCATCTAAACTTGTTTCTTTTCTTATTGGTTCAATTTGAATAATGCCCTAATGTTTTGTTGTGTTATTGTCTTATATGTTAGGTTCTGTAGTTTGGTTTATTTTCTTACATTGATAATATGTAATATGTTAATATGTAATTGTATGGTAATGGTGCAGTGCATTATTTTATCATTTACAATCATTTTATTTTATTTTATTTTTTAAATTCAGACACTCATTGTAGCAGGTGATGACATCTGGTTATAGCTTAAGGAGATAGGGAGCTAGGTGTGAACACAATGGGCTTGGATCATTCAAAGCTTATTTTGTCTTTTTATTCACAATCAAATTACTTTTTTTTTTAATCTCCATTGATAACAATAGGCACAGCCAACCCCACACACTGTGACGACCTATAATCTGACGTGAAGTTGATTGTTACAACCGGTCAGAGTGTCTTTGATGGTTAATAACTTTTTAGTACAAAAAGGTGAAAACAAGAAAGGAATACCCAAGCCAAGACCTTAAGCTTTCACTCAGTGTATAAATAACTCTTAAAATATTGTTTTTATGATGATTAATTCACACTATAGTGAAATGGCAGCCATCACTGGTCTACTGTATATGGTTGGAGTGAGCCCCGGTATGAAATTCATTTAGGAGGGAAGTTTCATTGAGATGCGTGACTTCTTTGTTTCCTGTAAGTTGCGCAACACAAGATCAAATACTCATGTAAGGTGCATTCTTCTGGTAAACCTTGATTTAAATGGGTATACATTTTGCACTAAACAAGGAGTAGGCTCTAAGTGAATTTGTGTGCTTGTGTACTTTTTGATTATTTGCAGTGTTTGCTTAGTGCCAACTTTTTACTGAAGGCTATTTTCCATAAGCAATAACCTTTATCTTGCTCTGCTATCATTTATCTAATCAGATCACAGAATCAAAGTGCACATGGATTACAGTTTTCCTTTGTTGGCTTCCTCATTCCTCATTTTGACTGTGCTCTTTTTGCACGCATGCCTTTCTTTGACTAATAGTAATGTTTTCACATAACAGTCAGTTAGCATGTGACCACAGAGATACTTTATAAAATGGTTTTGGTTCACAGACTGTTTGGTTTGCCACTGACACACATGAGTGGTGAAACATAAGGCCTAGTTGAGAAACAAGTCTAAACCACTGAGACATAAGTCTTGTGCAAATGATGATTAACTTGACCTAACCCATCACAAAAGGCCCATTCTGGTGTACCTTTACCATGGCTTATCTGATGATGATGATGATGATGTTTGGCTTTGGCGTATACTGTATATTTCTTTATTTTGACAAGGCAACAATGTCTTAAATGCAGAATAAACTGACACATCTTAAAAATGCCAGCTGCCACCTACACACTGGCTAATGAGTTCACATAGGATTTATGGGCCCAACTATCACTAAATAAACACAAGTTGATGATTAACCTCAAGCCTGCCTCTATATCACAAAAGATAATATTATGTGGAATACAAAAGTGGAACAGGACCAGGGAGATTATTTCATAATTAGTAAAGAACCACAAATGTCAATTAAGTACAAATGCACACCTGGCCTGTTTATGCACTATTTATCATATAACTGATGGGCATTTTCTTTTTCAACTCTGTATATTTTGTAATTTTTTTGTATATTGCATTTATAGCTCATTTTATCCTGCATTTTTCTAATGTAACCTGTCTGATTTTGTTTTATGCATGCATCAACTCCCAAACCAAACTGCATGGACATGGCAATAAATCTAATTCTGATTATATTTTTTCTAAATTATGCATTTTTATGTCCACTCATAGTCACATTATAGTTTCATTGGCTGGAGTTACTTCAATCCTGTATGCCCTTTTTAGTTAGAAGTTTTAATTTAGAAAAAAAGATTTTTTTCATTCATTCATTTTTTTCCGCTTATTTCTGTTAGGGGTTGTGGGTGGCTCAAGCCAATTCAAGCAACTATGGGCCTAAGGTGGGGTACTGTCTGGACATTTAATTTAATTTATTAGTTTATTTGGATCGGAAAGAACATATTACTGAATGGGCAATGCTTTTATAAGTTTACACAAAATGGCTGTCAATAAGACAGTATTTTTTTGCATATATGCACAAACGTGACCGTGCAACTGACTAGCACAAAACTGTCAACAATGTGCAACATGTGACTTTGTGTGGCTACTGTAGACCAGACAAATTAAAAATAGGTTCATCAAGTAGCCTAGAAACCTTTTATTGCTAGTTGTTATAATGACAAAATAAAAAGGGAACTGATGAGAAAGCCACTAGAGAAAAAATGTTATACCAAAAATCATGCTCTGTGACAGGAAACAAAATGATATATACAGATGACGAATGGAAAAAATATCTAGACATACTTGATGTGTGAGGGTAAACCTGAAGTGCAAACCACAAACAGGAAGAAAAAAGAAAAAGTTAACAAGTAAATAACAGCCACATCATTTTGAAATACAACAACTTGCAGCAAATTTTGAGTTAAACTGTAGCAAATATTTATAAATACAGGCTTTTATTCGACTCAGGATTAACAAAAGAGTTTGAGTTATTAATCTGTTAGTCAGCCGGAGTCACTGTCTTTGGTCAGTTAGTGTGAATAGAGTTCACAGTTCACAAAATTATAAAGCTTCAACAATATCTTGAGATTAAAACCTAATTATCATAAATTATTATTGGTGTAATATTTCTATAACTTATTTATTTACAGTAGGATTAGCCATGGATGATTATTATTGTAATATATGAATGTATTATTTACAGTATGATTACAAATGTAAAGCAGTAGCAGTTTAATTTAAATAAATGTAAGTCAAATACAGAACAGTCAAACAGTCAAATACATAACAATTTATCTGCTTCATAATCAGTTCGAAACACAGAAGTCTATTGTATATGTACAATCCACCTACTGATATAATGGAAAAAGTTTTCAATGTTCACTTCTTTAAAGGTTTCTATGATTAGTTTGCACAGCTTCCCTCTTCACTATATTTGTAGCTTTTATTTACATATTAGTAAAAAAACTGTAAGTGTACTTTGACACTCATACTAAAAGTAAACAACAATTAGAAATACCTATGTGATAATTTTATGTAGCTATGTCCTGTTTTTGTAATTGATTAGGAACAATTGTGCTATAACCTAATTTGTCTTTACTTACTTTTCAGTAACATATAGTTGAGACAAGGGCCTGGAATATTTTTTGTTTTTTCTGTAGATTCTCCTCAAGGCACTGAATGATAATAGGGTCCACTTTGGGGTCAAACTTGTTAGCAAACCAGTGACCATAGTTAAGCAACCACCTCATTTCTCCTACACCATAGATACAGACGCTACGTATGTGATTCCCAGTGCAGGGTGGATACAAGTGCTCTTCCAGGTATGCCCACTTGACCAGTCGAGTCTTACTCATCAGGTCTGTGATATCTGGTTGTGATCTGGGAATCTCCCCTGGGACACCTGGCAGGCGCACAAGGGTTGCCCAGAAGTGTTCATCTGGAGAGTATGTGTCCTCTGACCAGGCCAAAAAATCTCTGACCACATCTGAAGATTGCATATATTCCACAAACTCTCGTGACAAGGCAAAGTAAGCATTGCCAGTAAACATTTCAATCGCGTGGGGTGGCGGGGCCTTCAGCTGGTCTGTTCTCACAGGTATTTTGTTGTATTCAAAGTTGGCATCTTTGAGTTCATGATGATACTTGAATCTCTCACTCTTTGACGGAGTAGGCCTGCACGTCTCCAACATGTTGCCACCTTTTAATCTGGTCAGTTCAGACACTAACTCGATGTTAGACTTAAGGGGGAAATCTTGGCCGCAGAGGTTGATAATGTACTTCCACTGAACTTCTGACTTCAAAAGGTCTGACATACAGTTCAGATCAGCTTTTAATCGACTCATGCTTGCATAAAAGACAGATTCTCGGGTGGAAGCAACCATAACATTTGGCAAACAATGGGCCAAGCCTTCCATTGCTGAACTAAACTCATCCGTAGACTTCTGATCATAGTGAATACAGAAGACATTACTTGGAGAATACAATGCTTTGATAAGTCTCTCCACCATCCATGCATTTTTATGTACAACTAACGAATAAGCAATTGGGAAGTTTTTCTCCTCTTGTGAGATGCAGACGTCATCATAGCCTCTAGACTTAAGAAAAGTAGTGCATCTTGATGTGAGCTTAACCAGGCTTTCATCCTTGTCCTCAACAGCTTGTTTTCTCAGGACTAGTGACTTCCCCACTTCCACCGGGTCCATGTCGTAGATTGCGGAGCATTCCACATTGTACCTGTGAAATACCTCCGTGTTGTTTAGGGCCGTATAGGCGCCTCTGGAATGACTAATGTCGCTGTGCTTCAAGCTCACTATAAGCACGAGACACAGGCCCAAGAGCGACACCAGCCAAGAGAGGACCCTAGTCTTTACTCTCACGGATGCACATCTTGCCATTCTTTAGAAGAAAAGAAAATATATCAGGTATATCAGATGCAGGATCCTACAATTAAGCTTATTTACAAACAGGTAACTTAGTGACAACTCTGCACGCGTTTTTTCAATGTTGCATGAAACTAAACCTTTCTTCACAATTGCATCATAAACCTAAGCGTCGGTCTGGGCTGTGCCATAAATAGAAAGTGTGAAAACTTACCGGATGAATAAAGCGGACTTCCATCTAGCCAGTCAGTAGACAAAGCTATGACGTTTTAACTAGAAACAACCAAACACCCCAACCAAAACTAATTAAAAAAAAAAAAAAAAAAAAAAAAAAAAAAAAAAAAAAACACCAGAACTTTTAAAATGTGCTTACATGTCCGCGAGCAGCCCGGTGACACAGACCCGACTCCAGTGACGGCGGTCCGCCACGAGCTGGTAAATTATTCCGGAAAGTGGGAGGGACTCTTAGAGGAATCTACTAATGTGCCTAAGCTACGCTTATGCAGGAGGAAGTTAAAAGGAGTCAAGTGCACTGCACTCCAAAATCAGTGAGATCGTTAAATACTGCGGTCAAGCCAGCCGGCGTTTGTTTTTCCGTGGTCAATTGAGCCGCTCCTAAATTTTGAGTGCGCTAGTATAGCATTCTTTACGGCAGTTGTCGTGCCGCTGCCAGGGGGGAGCGACACACACGAGAGTAACCACAGAGAGTTTAGAAGCACATTTACACACCTTTCCCCCTAATTTAACAAAATATCAATTTATTATGTAATGGATATTTTGTATGAATTATTACCTAACTAAATCTGGTGAGTGTATAAGGTGGAATTATATCGCATCTCTTTCTCTATAAGCCTAAGAAATGACTGACTGTGCTATGTACTTCTACCACCATTACCTTTGGTACTACTTTCACACCATGAAATACTTTTTTCATGAAGTTAGTAATGACTAAAATTAAACTCATTATAATGTACTGCATCATACTGTATTTGAGATTGAATATATATATTAAAAAATAAAAAATAAAAAAAGTACACAATGAAACCTGCTTATACATATTATGTACATGCAGTACTACTACCACTGAGAGCATGAAGTACTTTTACTGTGTACTTTTTGTGTAATTGTACTTCAAAGTACCTAGTAATGTTTACAAATAGACAAAATATGCTCATTTTGAAGTTGAATAAAAAACTTACACAGTACTTACTTACTTACTTCATGCTCTCAGTGGTAGTAGTCCTGGATGTACTTAATACGTATAAGTGAGTTTAATTGCGTACTTTTTTTAAATAGCACAGTCAGTAATTTCTTAGGCTTATAGAGAAATAGATGCGATATAATTCCACCTTATACACTCACCAGATTTAGTTAGGTAATAATTCATACAAAATATCCATTACATAATAAATTGATATTTTGTTAAATTAGGGGAAAAAGTGTGTAAATGTGCTTCTAAAC
Source organism: Bostrychus sinensis (assembly GCA_020698575.1). Lineage (NCBI taxonomy): Eukaryota > Metazoa > Chordata > Actinopteri > Gobiiformes > Eleotridae > Bostrychus > Bostrychus sinensis. The sequence goes on from CM036239.1 coordinate 15,908,574, forward strand.
TCTCTGTGGTTACTCTCGTGTGTGTCGCTCCCCCCTGGCAGCAGCACGACAACTGCCGTAAAGAATGCTATATTAGCGCATTCAAAATTTAGGAGCGGCTCACTTGATCACGGAAAAACAAACGCCGGCTGGCTTGACCGCAGTAGGAAACTGAGGTGGGAAAGGTGAAAGTTTTATTTATTTATTTATTTTTTCTCTTGCATGTCCATTTTGACATAGCCTAGGGGCTAGATGCAGGGCTTGACGTTTACTTTTTTACGTTTACATTTGTTTTTCATAGGATTAGGGTTAGTCCCCCCCCCATCTCTGTGCATCTGGTGTCACATCTTTTCAAACATGTTATTCTGTGTAAATTAAATTTTTTCTGTCTTTTGTTTGCTAGTGTTAATGTTAAGCCCTGCCTGTATGATCTGTTGGTTGTTGAAAGCCAAACATCCAAAAGACATCTTTTTATCCTTGTTTGGTTTGATTGAGGCAGTTGGGATGACTGAGAGTCTTCACAGAAGCTCATTCACATAACAGACAGCATGTACAGTAAGTTTAGTTAAGTTAAGAAGACAAATGTTAAAGAAGCATGTTACAACTATAAAGTGGTTTCATTAATAAATAACACAACACCTATAATGGATTACAAATCTCAAGTTGCCTGCTCATTCACAGGCTGCTAAACCATTAATCACCAAGTGTCAGGTGGGCCCTGTTTTCTTCAAAGTAAGGTAGCCTACAGGCCTACAGTAAGCTATAAACAAACTTTGAAATGTACACTTTAAAACAAAACATTTTCCAGAAAATTTGTAATACTGCAGTTGTAAACACAGTTTTACAAGAACAATAGGGTACATTATATTGGGTCATGGCCTAGGTTTATTTAAAAGACACTACTAGACAATATTCTTGCTATTAAAAATAAACCAAAAGTCTGAAACCCTTAATAGGCGTACTTGATTAATGTTTAAACTGTAAATACCCTAAAAGGTAGTGTGATAATAGGTGTAGGCTTAGTGTGTTCTTCTGTCCGATCACAATCTTTACTTCATTTTATCAAACATTTGAACTTTAATATTGAGGATTTAGTTCACTGATAGGTGGAACTAATGTTGGTCTGACACTGATTAGAGAGAATAAATGAAAACCTTGTGGCTCAAATCATCTGAATCCACTCAAGAACTGAGAAGAGGGGTTGATGAGAACTGTAACCACAAATGTCCAGCAGCACTTGAATAAACACAAATCAAGTGACATTTAACAGTTGGCCAGTGTAGAAAATATATTGTTGGCCTTTAGTGTGTTGAGGGTAATAGGGTTTTAGGGGTGAATGCGTAGCATAAAACTTTAAACAAAAATCCAGACCAGAGGGTGTAGCCTACATCAAAGTTAAAAAGTCTGTACATTAAATCACTGAATTTTCTTATTGCACTCCAAAACTGTGTGGATATTTACTGTTTACTGTAGCTATACATAAAATTAATGCCATTCCTAGTAAAAATGTTGATCCAAATCTGCCAGCAGCTTGAAATGACTTTACATCTAGGCTATTAGATCTGAACCAGATGTCTACTTCCCAACTTCTGTTATAAAACATGCTGTGATTTTCACATTTAGTTATTTCTTCACAGTCATGGCACTGTATCCACTGTGTCTGACATTGTCGCTACTCTTTATTACAGAGCTATTTTTCTTTAGGCAATGCAAAGCAAACATGAGTGAAATGTCACTCATGTAGCCCTTTTGTTTTCTTATCAGGTAGATTGAAAAGTAGGCTATAACCTATGAATAGCTATGAAGTTTACTCTCTCTAATCTAGAAGTCAAGACATAACAAACAAGACATATCTATGTTCCAATAGTGTATAACTTATAACATGTTTGGGGAACAAAAATTGATGCAGTATTGACCCATCCTTTAATGCCACTGGGGCAACCTGTGAGTAGCAGGGACCCTTCTCCAAATCCTTGAGCTAAGATCATGGTCAGGAGCGCCTAGCTGGAAGATTAGCCTATTGTGCATGTTTTAGGTTGATGGGGGGAAACCAGAGCACCTGCGGGAAACCCACCGTCCCCAGACACAGGGAACATGCAAACACCACACAGAAAGGCCCTACAATGTCCCGTAACTCTCAGAGGATTTTTTTAAAAACATAACTGTGTGTTACAGTACACATATTATATAATTCAATTCAATTCAATTCAATTCAATACTTTATTCCAGACTCAGGGTCCAATAAAAAAACACAAACAATACAAAAATACACAAAAAAGAAATACAATAGTTATACAAGCACTTTAAAAAGGCAGCTGTACCAGCGTCTCCACAACTTAGACTGGTAGCATATTGCACTAAACTTGATGTTTGTTATTGACAAGATAATTTCATTTTCAGATTTGTTAAGCCTACAGATAAAATTGTACATGAGGTTCCGTAACACAGCGTGTAAGGTGTTAACTCTTGCAGTGACAAACATTTCACTTGCACTTGTCCATCTTGGTCTCTTCAAAAGGAGACGTAGAGCATCATTGTATGCCACCTGCAGTCTTTGCAAACTGGATTTTTTGTAGTTTGTCCATAAATAAGCAGTGTACAGAGGAGTACAGTATGCTCTAAACAAAGTCAGTTTCACTTCCTCTGTGCACGAACCAAACTTGAAAGAGTGTTGGCTTGAGCATACAACACTCGGCACTGTCTGTACATGTCATCATCATCTGACATGTCCTCTGTAATAATATGCCCAAGATACTTTGCTTTATCCTTAACACTAAGCACAATATTTGAGAGGAAAAAATCTGGAAATTTCATATTCTTGTCCTCTTTGGTCCTGCAGATCATGAGCACACTTTTGGCTGCATTGTACTTAATGTCATTCTCCAAATCGTAAAGAGCACATATATTTAGTAGTTGTCATAATGTTGGACCCATGAAACAAACAAACAAACAAACAAACAAACAAACAAACGAGCGAGAAAGAAAGAGAGAGGGAAGGAGAGACACAGAACGAAAGAGAGAGAAGACACTTCGTCCTTGAGGCCTATCCTGCCCCGGTGGTACCTCTTTATGATGACGCTGTAGCTGCGTCACACTATTTCCGTGTCGCCATGATGACTAACGTTAGTTCTGTCACTGTTAGCTAGCTAAGCAATTAATTGACGATTATCAACATCTATAAAATGGCCTTTTGATTAAGGTGAGTCTCTGTTGTTTAAAAATGATAATGTTTTTATGGAGGTTATCAGATACAAATTGCCTGGATATACCAGAAATTAAACGGCCATGTCAAAAAGGAATTTTCTAGGGTAGGCAAGCTGAAGCTACTTTTGGCTAACTTCATGCTAACGAACCCCCATTTTCTCGGCTCTGCAAAATACAACAAACATAGCAGACGTTATAACATGAAGGAAAATAAGCAGTGTCATTATTGATCGGAAAAGACTCCATTTTATTGAAATAACTGATTGTATGTTCTTGCCCGCTTTTATTACAGGCAAGACTGTGACCTTAGACAGCAGGATTGTCTCCTGTTACCATGTTGGCACGGCTGTTTAGACTTCACGGCCTTGTCGTGGCTTCCCACCCATGGGAAGTGATAGTGGGCACTCTTGCTCTTACAGTCTGTCTGATGTCTATGAACACCCTGACAGCAAGCAGTCAGATGTGCACCTGGAATGACTGCCCCAAACTCCAAGAGGTAAAGGGGACGATGGTGGGTGGGGGCTATGTTGGAAACTTCTATGCTAAGACATTTACGACAACAACCTTGGCTTATTTTTCTACAGAAAACCCAAAGCAGCAACATTATTATCCTATCAATTACTCGCTGCACGGCCATTGTTTACATCTATTATCAATTTAAGAATCTTCGCCAACTGGGATCCAAATATATATTAGGTCGGTAAAATATATTAACATTTTTAAAATAATTAAAACAACGCTGTGTCATATTTCACGTTTTCATATTGCTACTTCATGTTCTCACATTCTTTTAGGTATTGCAGGCTTATTCACAGTATTCTCCAGCTTTGTTTTCAGCACTGTGGTAATACACTTTTTTGGAAAAGAGCTAACTGGCCTTAAGTAAGTGTATGTTTTTTCCCCTTTTTTTTTTAACACCCTGACAAGTAATTCATTCATGTGTTTATATTCTGCATCCTGGTTGTTAATGAAGTACGATTTCCCGCATTTTTTAAAGCTATGGGAAACAATTTAATGTCTATATTGTATATCTGAAAAAAAATCATTTAAAATTAAATTGTGTTTATGCATGCGCTGATAATTACATTTTTCTGTCATACCAATAACGTAGTGAAGCCCTGCCATTCTTCCTGTTGCTCATTGACCTCTCCAAAGCCTGTGCATTAGCCAAATTTGCTCTGAGCTCAAACTCTCAGGTACAGTCATGTCTATATTATTTGTAGTAGCCAGACAACAAATACAGTATTATAACTATGCATTTTTGAATAGGAGGAAGTGAGGGAGAACATTTCCAAAGGCATGGGCATCCTGGGCCCAACCTTCACGCTCGACGCATTGGTTGAATGTCTGGTTATTGGAATTGGCACCATGTCGGGTGAGAACTGTTAAGATTGTGATTGGATTATACCAGTGAAATAATTGAATTTAATTCATGTTTGTCTTTTGTTTCACAGGAGTTCCCCAGCTGGAGATTATGTGTTGTTTTAGCTGCATGTCTGTTCTGGCCAATTATTTTGTATTCATGACTTTCTTTCCTGCATGTGTCTCCCTTGTCTTGGAGGTAAATATGTGCAATCAGACAATTTGTCAGTGCCAGCCTCGTTACATTAGTTTATGACATTAGTTTATTTACAAGTAAGCAGATAATTATTATTTAAATAAATTTAATCCACAAGCGCTGATAAGGGCCCTCGCCCTCCCTTGCGACTGTTGGGGGCATACAACAGTGAGAGGTTGGGTTTAGGGCAGAGCCATAATATAATTTTTGCTTACCCTGACCGGCTATGATTCTGCCAAGTTTAATTTTTCTCTGTTGAAAAAAAATTAGACACAGTGTATTTTGATTTTCCAGTGGTCGTTATAGAGTCATATTTTTAAATTTTTTATGTGGACGTCAAACAACAAACTTTTTCACAGACTTTGAATCTTGGGTCAAATAAAATTTACTTTGTTAATGTTCAGGGAATGACATTTGTGTTTATTTTGCTTGAAAGGATGATAACAATACCGGATGGATTATTTTTAATGGCTAATAACTTTTACTTTTACAATGCGGAGACACAGTGTTTCAATTCTCACTCATCTGTGTAGTCTCCAAAAAAGTGAGGAATCCAACTGCATGTAAACTATGTACTGGTTGTGCGTGTGCATACAGTTGTCGAGGGAAAGTCGTGAAGGCCGCCCTGTTTGGCAGCTGAGCCACTTTGCACGTGTGATGGCTGAAGAGGAAGACAATAAGCCTAATCCAGTTACACAGAGGGTTAAAATAATCATGGTGAGAATCAAGCTTACAAAATAGTAACATTTATTACTTTAAATCATTGTTCATTTTCTGTAGCATCTATAACAATACTGTGTATAAAACTCAAATGTTTGTGTCCTCTCAAGTCTCTTGGCCTAGCCCTGGTCCATGCCCACACTAGACTAGCAGCAGAAAACCAAGGACATAATCGTACAGTAGAAGGACACATGTCCAACACACTGCACTCTAGTGGTACCATATGGCCCTTTAAACTCACCAGGTAAAACACGTTTCCTTAAACATGTTAGTGTATTGATAATTATACTAACAATATGCAAATCAGTAAATTTATTTTTTGTCTTTCAGTATGGATCTCGAGCAAGTGATAACTCTCAGTCTTGCCCTGCTTCTTGCTGTCAAGTATGTTTTCTTTGAACAAACAGAAGCAGAGTCATCTTTGTCTCTCAAGAGCCTCAGCCCCCCATCTCTGCAGAAAAAATGGAAGGAAAAAGACTGCTGCAAAAAAAACTGTCCAGTCCAAACAAAACACCTGGCCATTAATGAGAGCTCAGTAACCAGCCCTCCCTGTCCAGCTGTCTCAAACCTGCAGGCTATGCCAGAGGCAGAGCAAAACACAGGTAATTAGTAACTTATTAACTGTATTGTTTTTTTTTGTTTTTGTTTTTTTCCCTTATGATACAACTACATCAATACACATGACCTTGTATTGAATCATATCATTTTCTAGGAAGTGAATATTGATAATATCGGACATAACATAAATTAGAAATTTGTATATTAAAACCAGATATGGCTTTTTGGAGATAAATTTTGTGTTTTTAAACAAAATGTTAAATTCAACTTTTCGTCACTCTGTCTGCTGGACATAATCAACCCCTGCAGTGCTACATTTGAGAGTAAACGTTTATGATTTTTGGCAAAAAGTTGCTGTATCGATTATCGATACGAAGGTGTTGAATCTTATCGTTCCAAATTAGCCAATATCGTTCTTGAATCGTACCCAAAAACTTGTAATCGATACATATCGTATTTTTGCAAAAACGTATCATTACACCCGTACAGGTAATGTTTATTATTTACTCAACACCTATACTAAATTCAAGGAACAGATTTTATAATGATACCTGATTTTTCTAGTGCGACCTGACTTTCCAAAGATCTCAGAGAGCAGCAGCTCTGGTGTCTCATGTGACGGAGATATGCATCCTGTATCAGAGCCACTAACACTGGAGGAATGTATGACTATCCTTTTGGATCCCCATGTAAGTTAACAGATTCAGTAAAAACTATACTTACATTTGAAGTATTGAGTTAATGTCGCTATTGACTAGGTGCTTAATGCTTTACAGCAAGGTCCTAGTTATCTTAGTGATAAAGAAGTAATGAACCTCGTAACGTCACGCAACATTCTGAACTACAAGTTGGAAACTGTCCTAGAGAATCCTGAAAGAGCGGTGGCCATCAGGAGGGAGTTGCTGTCATCCAACCTGCCTTCTCCTTCTGCATTGGCAAACCTGCCTTATAAAAACTATGACTACTCAAAGGTGATGTCAACATGAAAGTTGGCACATTCCTACATTTAGAGACAAATGTGTGCTGATATTGCATGTATGTTGTACACTGTGTTTGGTCAATGAGCAGGTGATGGGAAATTCCTGTGAGAATGTGATTGGGTACATGCCAGTACCTGTTGGAGTGGCTGGTCCTCTTCTGTTGGACAATAAACAGTTTCATGTTCCTCTGGCGACCACAGAGGGGTGCCTTGTGGCTAGTACCAACCGAGGATTTCGAGCACTGTCAGTAAGTGTGTTGGTCTAAAGTTTTGTTTCTGGAGTATGTTTTTAAAATTGCCACTAAACGGTCACATGGCTCCCAATGGGTCTGAGCAAGTCTGGGTCAGAGCAATTCTGATATGGAACTGCAGTAATTTTTACAACCAAATCTGGGCCTGTCACATTTGAGCTACAGTAATGTTCATATTTTGTGTCTAAAAATTGTTACGCAACATAACAAAAGAGTAGGGCGCTTACACTGCCTACCTTACCAGCTCCCAACAGCACGGCCAGCCACATTCAGTGTTCATGTTTATACATTTATAAACCAAAGTATATGGTTGCAGTAAGGCCAACCATGTACTTTGGGTACAATTTTCTTGAATACACTGGATTACAGAAAATTGTGAAGATAGTGCATGTCTCATTAGGGCTTATTGTCAACACCTCTAAGTGTTTTTGTTGTATTCTCATTCTGTTGTTTCTGTTTAGATGAGTGGAGGTTGCTACAGCAGGATACTGGCTGATAACATGACTAGGGGTCCTGTGGTTAGACTACCATCAGCCTGCCGTGCTGCAGAGGTAAAACTCTGGCTTGAGAGTCAAGAAGGTTTCAGTGTTCTCAAAGAAGCTTTTGATGAGACTAGCAGGTTTGCAGAATTAAGCTTCTAAAAAATTACATGGTAATGCAATTGTGTTGTTAGTTACTGATGTTCACATGTTATAGGTTTGGTCGCCTAAAGAAGTTGCTGGTAGGCTTAGCTGGAAGAAATCTGTACATTCGCTTCCAGTCTCAGACAGGGGACGCCATGGGCATGAACATGCTCTCTAAGGTATTATGAGTTTTGCAGCTTTGCTGATTGTTGTTTGAACTGGTTTGGTGAAAGATAAACACCAAGGTTTGACCAAATAATTATTCTGGTTTTGCCAGGGGACTGAGTACGCTCTGTTGAGGCTTAAGCAGCAGTTTCCAGACATGGAAGTGCTGTCGGTGAGTGGAAACTATTGCACTGACAAGAAGCATGCTGCTCTCAACTGGATTCTGGGCCGGGGCAAGTCTGCTGTGTGTGAGGCTACCATTCCTGCAAAGGTTGTCAGAGAGGTAAAAACAGCATCGTTTTCACTTGTCACTTTTTACAGTAACCTCATCCTAACACACTTTGTTACATATGTGTAGGTGCTGAAGACCAGTACTGCTGCATTGGTTGAGTTGAACATAAACAAGAATTTAGTGGGTTCAGCCATGGCTGGCAGCATAGGAGGCTTTAATGCCCACGCTGCTAACATTGTAACTGCCATCTATATAGCCTGTGGACAGGTCAGTATTTAAGTCCTATATCAAACGGACATTGCCCTGAGGCTAAAACCAACAAATGTTATTCTCAAAGTTCTACTTTTTGCTTTTAGGACCCTGCACAAACAGTGGGTAGTTCTAACTGTATAACACAGATGGAGCATGTTGGACCAGAAGGGGAGGATCTGTACATCACTTGCACTATGCCCTCGATTGAGCTTGGTACTGTGGGAGGTGGCACTAGTCTGCCCCCACAGAGATCTTGCCTAGAGGTATGGCCTTTTACCCATTTTTTACCTCAGTTTCATATCATTGTTATCTTTTGTTGAGCATTTAAGCATTTATTATTTCAGATGCTTGGTGTCCAAGGGACCAGTCCAAACAATCCTGGTGAAAATGGCCGTCAGCTGGCCCGTATAGTTTGTGGCACTGTCCTAGCGGGGGAGCTCTCACTGATGGCTGCTCTGGCTGCTGGACACCTTGTCAAAAGCCACATGACCCACAACAGGTGATACATAATTTTGATAATTTTTTTTTTCTTTCTTTTGAATCAGGGTTGTCACGGTAAACAGTGTAAAGGTAAACTGCGCTAAAAATATTGACAATAATAATTACCGTTTAAATAAAAAAACAAAAAACAAAACAATATTATCTCGCCAGCGGTGTAGGCACCGCTAGATCTCCCATCATCTCATCCGCTGAATCATCATCTCGTCTGCTGAAGTTGCCGCGCAGGGGCACTTTGTAGCCTACAAACTTAATAGGTTCGTTCAAGATGAGCTAGACCTGCGCAGTTTCGATCAGTGTCGGTCTGTGCGCAGTGCACGCCGGTTAGATTTGTGTCAGACTTGTTCCCGACTTGCTCTGATGCCACAAGTGCGATGGTTGCCGCCTGAGCCAGCCGCCCCAGTTCATCAGGAGCAACTGCGGAGGCTGCACGGCTCAGTGCATGATGGGAAAACGCCCACCTGTCAACGGTGAACGGACAGGTGATTGGATCTGAGCTTAGTGCTGATCAGAAACGTAACGCAGGACACTTCACTGCCCTCCTCGCCTACGGCCCAAAGTTATTGGGATAGGCTCCAGTCACCCGCGACCCCTAACGGGAATACGGTAACGGTAGAAAATGAATTAATGAAAAACTAAGGACCACTGCTGAATGTGCCTCATGTTGTGTGTCCCAAAAGAGCACCTCATTACCACCAGTTTAATGCATTTATTTTCAAAATCATATCCAACACATGCAAGAAGTGGATTTTGGGCATGATGGTGCGTGATCTGAGCCACAAACTGTCCGACTTCACTGCAGGCATTTTTTTCTCCTCCTCTCATTGCGGCCGTGCACTCTCGTTCACAATCCAGGAGAGGCGCCGTTCATCTCGAACGAGCCTACTGTTTGACCATTGGAGCAGTGTTGCCAACTTAGCGACTTTGTCACTATATTTAGCGACTTTTCAGACCTCCCTAGCGACTTATTTTCAAAAAAGCGACAAGCGACAAATCTAGCCACTTTTTCTGGTGTTTCTGGCGACTTTGGCGACTTATGAAAAACGTGAAAACACTTCTCACTACTCTACTCTTCGTGCTACCTGCGTGTCGCCGTGAGCTTCTCCTCCTCCTCCGTCTCGTCTTGCCGGCCAGCTCCGCCTCTTTCCCTCTTCCACGTGACCAATCAGCACATAGCGGGTGCTACCATGGGTTTTTTACAAGCCTGTCAGCTGCAGTCAACTCAGAGCAGGAGCTTTTTTTAAAACATTTTTTTACGTTTACTCAACAAATATGTGCATAATACCAATATTTTACAGATATTACAGCACTGTTCAATTGTACATAAAACATTTATAACGATAATAATAAAAATACAGAGTATTTTTTGCCAATTAAGTCCCTAATTTGCATGTAAATAATATGCAGTTACCTGTTAGAGTGCAACCCAACAATAAATATGCAGATCTCTTGAAATATTTGGAGATATTGCATTAGTGATAATGTTTATAAAAAATAATCTTGTAATTAAACATGAAAACAAGTTTAATTAAAAAAAAAAGGAAATTATGACTAAAACACTGCAGTAGTCACTAGTTATAAATATCCCTCGCGGGCACCTCACAAGCTCCAGAAGGGCTACCTGGTGCTCGGCCCCTGCTTGACACAAAAATACCGCGATGGTACCGAAAACCGTGATAATTTTGGTCACAATAACTGCAAGGTTAAATTTTCATACTGTGACATCCTTAGTTTGAATTTCCTCTGAGACATTTCTGTTTGTCTTAGATCTACAACAAACTTGTCTGGAATGCAGAGTGCCAAGCCAGACAGCTGTGTGACAAAACATGCTGATGATCCATCTTGACCCTGGACAGAAGGAGGCTCTTGAGAACTAATTTCTTTAAGGACCTACATTTTTTGTGCGTGTGTGTGGGGGGGTGGGGGGTCTGGGTCTATGTAGCTCAAAAAGAGATTAAACCATAAAAACATTGCACCTGTTTGTGTTGCTCTGATATTGCAACTTGTTGGAATAGCGTAGGTCAGCCTTTACACTAAAACTGCATTCAAACAAAATGCACAATTGATAATGTGCCTCTAAGAATTTATATTGCCAATATGGGATTTTTTTTTTTCAGACTGGAGAAAAAAGTACTTTTTTTGTGGTTAAAGGATTGCATGAAGTTTGCCATAACAAAATAAGTGTGTAATGGTTTGTGTTCAAAATGCCAACATTCCACCAACAAACCCTGTGTGATATATCAGTCGACTGGTACAACTCTTGAGAAATAATTGACTGTATACCATGTATGCAGTAGTGTGTGCCTCTAGATGTTTGAATGGTTTGTGAATCTGCCAAGCTGTTACAGGCTACTTGTGTCATTTACGTTAAACGGGAAATCAAAGCCATACAATTGTCATTTGATAATTTACTTTGGTACACTATGTTTGCACAGCTATTGGAGAATTAAACTGCACAAAGATGGCTTCCATGACAGCAAATTGTGCTCATGTTATGTTTCTGAATAGACAATCTCTGCTTGCAAAAGTTGTGCCTTGGCAAGTGAAGAATAATGTTAAACAATCCTGAGAAATGTTTATATTAAACACATTTTCACCTTGTTCTCCTTTTTTGAATATAACCAAAGCCACAAGACTGGAGGATAAACTTTTATTTCACTTTACAAACAGGGCAAAATAAGTGCCACGTTGTCGCAGTATATTTAGAAGTTGATCCCACAGTACAAATCATTTACAAATGGAAATGATCTAACTACATTCATTCAACATATTTGAGCTAACGGTGTATTAGAAATGTCTGCTTAAGGAGAAACTAATTTAGTGTTTGTGGACTTTACAGCTGTAAATTTGACTTTCTTCTGACTTCATGGTCTCTGACCAACATTTATCAGCTAGAAACTAATGTAATACACTTTGCTGGTCCACAGGTTAGTCCTCAATAAATTACTTCAGTATTAACCAAAATGTTAAAATTTGTGTGTGTTAAGGATATTGGTAAAATGTCTAAGAGAAACAATGCAAAGATGATTTAACTTGTCTACCATAACTTAATACTTCTCTTGAAAACAAGCAGGGCGCTTCAAGGAAAAAAAGGTCAGGAAACACTGGACTGTAAATGACCTATCACAGCGTTTTCTGTATATTGTGCAGGTACACCAATCAGCAGACAGCGTCATATGGTTAATTTATTCAGTCAGTAAATCTTACTGCAGTAGAGTATAGCCTTGAGGCACTTAACTAGAAGTGATACAGCATTTATTCCTAAGGCATTCGGGCTCGATTTACTTTGCAGATGTTAATGATTACAAGTTTGAAAAATACTGTATCTGCTACAACAACACAACATACTGAAAATGACAAATACAAAGCCTACCATGAATGTACATAAACACTGTACATCAAATAAGAAAAAGCTCCTCCTTTCGCATCCCTCCATCAGTCCTCAAAGGGTGCCTCATTAGAGGGTTTGAAGATGAAAAGGTCAAGTCCCATATCATAGGGTCTTATGACAACCCTCTGGACCTGTTCATGTAAATATCAATGTTTTAATTATAAACTTACAATTTTATGTGCCATAAAATCAGAATTACAGTAGGAGTGGATTGTAAACCAAATATGGATTATATGAAATGTATAAATGGCTTACTTTTTACATTTGAAATTTAAGATGAACTCTTGTAAAAACAAAAAAGCAAAAAAAAACCCAACCAATTCTTACATGTGGCACTAGATATATACAATGAAACGCTAGGCTTTAGCTGCATGTCAGCTTTAAAAGCAATTTATATCTGCGATGAAACACTTTATTTAAATCAGACTGATTATTGAAATGTACTGTATTTTATATGCTTATGTTGTGGTATAGGATAATAGTTGCGCAGCAAAAAGCGACTGTTCTATGCAAAGAACAAAACAATTACTTTTTACAAAGCACTGGTCTTGAAACAAAGGCAAGCCAATTATTTTCAGAGAAGGATATCCAAGTTTTTTTTCAGTCTCAATATATCATAAATTGATCTTTGCAGGATTTGAAATGATTTGAAATGGTTTGAACAGACACAGCCAGTTTTTCTACCTGTTCCTCTCAGAATAAAATGGGTTTGCCAGCTGTTTTTTCCTGAACATAGGAAGTGAAACGTTTTAAAAACTTGGGGTACTCCCTCTTAGCCACAGCCCTAAGGACAGATGCAGGGGCCCAACCTCCTGGATTCACTGCAAAGACATAAACCACACACGCATTAGTACAATTCACAACATATAGAGAAGAAAAAGTGAATTGAAAATCACATACCGTTGGCAACATATGTTATTTTACATGTGATATTATTTCTGCTTATTTCTTTGTCTCCCTCTGGTGGACTGACCAAGGTCTGGCAGATCATTGCAATATTGATTTTGGCACGAACACATCTGCTGGTCGGCTGTTAGAGGTAAAAAATAAATAAATAAATAAATATTGAAATGCTGACCACATATGATCATTGTATTTTTGGATTATAGCCCAAAACAGAGGTTTACCTGTGCGTCGTCATGATCCACTGAGAAGTTGCAGACCAGCCATGTATCAGGGTCATTCTCATTGTTAGCCATAATCTTCCTCATGGCCGAAAGATAGAGCACATCTCTCTGAGACGCTGGCCAGACCCGCTGCAACCCAAGTATTATTCTGAACTTTAGGTCCACACAGTTCCATTCTGTATAATCAGCTACAATTTTTATCCTTACCTTGTGTGTTTGGTAAATGATCACTGCATTGTCCGACAATGTCTCCACCACATTGAAGTTTTCAATAGTGGCTATAAAAAAGGAAATGTTAAAATGGCTGAAGACATATAGCTGCAAGGAAGTGTACAAAGTGCAAAAGCCCTGTTTCCCCCCCCCCCTTTTTTTTTTTTATTACTTTCTACATTTAAAAACGTAATATTGCAAATGGGGTGGGCAACATGTAATACGATCATGACCACAGACTGTGATTTCTATCCACTCAATAAATACAGATGAACACTCTCACATACTAGGTTTCTTTTAAAACTTAAGACAAAATTTCATTTAATGAGTAGGTTTTATTGGTAATTGATTCTCCTGGCTAAAGTTGGGCTTGGAGAGCGGGTGTCAGTGTTTCATGTTTCTGATCAAAATATTGGAGCAAAATAAGCTCTTGGTGTCAGTACAATGTTTTCCATCAAGCACTAAGTGTTCAGTGTTGGTGCAGTCAGATAGTCAGTAGATAAAAACTGCCTGTCTTGATCCCATGAGGTAATTTTATACTAATCCACACACTGTCTGGCAGATAACATTTTAAATGTTTTCAGGCTATTTTATTTAAAAATGCGTTGCAGCTGTTACTTCCAGATTAAGATTATAAGTTAAATTTTTTATATTGCTTGGCATTCGTTGTGGAGAGCAAAGGAAGAATTTCATTGTACAGGGAAACATATTTCCATAGTGTGCACATGACAGTAAGTTCTTTGAATCTAGAAATGAAAACTCACTCTCCCAGTCATTGCGGTATGCAGTATCCCAGAAGTAGTGGCACACCTCATGCCCGGTCACTCCCTTCACTGAATGGGTGGCCTTAAGTGGGTCCAATACAAGGCCATTTTCCTCCACTTCTCTTCTGTACACCTAAACCAAAAAAATTCCATATGAAAAGTTCAGCTGAAACCCTCCCACACACCACATCCACTCTCTTATTACTACTTTTATTCGTTTCAAAAGTACTTTTACATAAATGCCATCACAACCAAATGTTAAAAACTGTTTACAATAATACTATACCATAATGTACTGCTTGGTAGAACTGAGAAATAAATAGTGTTACCTTCATTTCCCCTTCTTCTACCACAAGTTGCCAGTTGGCATCTCCACCTACATCTTGCAGGGAGTAGGTCATGTGATTCTGAACCATCTCTTCCACCTTGGCAAACAAATTACAGAGAGGATAAAATATTAAATGATAAAGTCAAATGACACTACACCACACAACCCAGAAGCCTTCGATCTATTCCTAAAATGTTTTTTATTACACGCAGACTTCAAGCCATGCTTATACCATACTTAAGTGCCAGCCAACTACTGATTAGATGTGCAGCAAAAGTACATTAATATTTCTGAGCAAAGAAGCACAGAGGAAGTCAGGTCTCAGCAGTAAGTTACCTCTGTGCTCAATCTGTGAACATCATGGGAAGAGGCCCTAATTACCAGGGCAGGGGAGGGCTGATTAGGAGTCTACAGAAAGGGCGACAAGCAATGAGCAACAATACGATGAGTCAAAGTTAAATAAAGAAAGGAGGCTTGGAAAACAGAAAATAAATAATAAGAACAAAAATACTCTGCAAAAGTCGATGGGTGAAAGTGGATTAAAGGAAGTTTTGTGAATGAGTGACAACCTTGTCAGAGAACTGGTGGGAGCCAGTGCTTGAGTAGATGTTTGCAGACGGAACTGGGCTGGGTCTCTGTATCCTTGTCTTCTCTGTCTATGAAAAAGAAAAACAATTTTTTTCCCCCCACAAAATCGTAATAGAAGATATACACATATAGTATATTCATATAGCATCGAAATATACCTGTTCTTCAATTTTGTCTTGTCTGTCAAGAGCAGCTTCAACTGCATCAAAAAATTCTTCCTCGTTGATGAGGCTGTTTGGGCCTTCCTACAAGTAAAGACATTTTTACTTTATAATTGATTAACACTATCATGCTCTCAGTGGTTATTTTACATTAACTTTACCTCAAAGTCTGGTCCTCCGAAGTGAGACTTTTTTTTTAATTCATTCAGGGCTGATTTATAGCTTTCCTCTATTCTTCTCCTCCTCTCCATTTCCTAAATAACAAAAAATAAAAGTCAATAAATGAGGGAAATTGCTGCAAGAAATTACAGCATGACACAACTAATGTATCTATAGATGAGTGGTGGCATAGTAGGCTAGATTTATATTTTAAAAACACACAGATACACAGTATATGTATTTTGACTGTATCCTGCAGGACTGCGCACCTTATCCAATCGTTTTTGCCAGCTATCCTCTCTCTTCACCATGAGGTCAATACAGTGCGACAAAGTAGCCAGGATTCCAGCTGTAGTAGCCTTGAATGTAATAGCCTCACCCTTAAAATCTATGCCATTGATTTCTTTTGGGGTTAAAGTTTGGAACACTGGAAAAAAAAAAAGAAACAATACCAAAAACTCAAACCTCAGCAATTGCATTACAGAATCATTTTTTCATTACTTACCCTTTTCTCTGCTGCTATTGTTGTTGTTGTTGTGGTGATAAAACTCACCATCTGTCCGAGTGTTAGGGAAGTCATCCTCATCATCCTCCACAACTAATAAAGAATGAAACACATAAAAACTCTGGTACATTTACATACATGAGAAGCTCTACAGCAACAGAGTTTGTGAGCTCATCAGCAGAGCAACACCCAATAAGCCATTCACAACTAGGACTACTGTACTGCCAGTCATTAGACGACTGACTGCTGAGCTGGACAAAATGACAATGGTCTGGTTTCATCTTCAGAATGCAGAATGGGCGAGAAACACAGAGAGGGAGGTGAGGAGAACAAGGGACCTGCTTCATTCATTGTGGTCATCCGCATTGCTGCTATGAGCGTGTTCAGCCAGCCAAGATATGCTGAGGCCTATAGTATAACTGCTCTCAGAGGCTGAGCAAACGCACATTTTCATACAAGTGTAAAAACTCAATGCAAACAAAATGCTCAAACCTATACTCAAAATAATGTCATGTAGAAAGTCATGTTCAAATTAAGTATGGATATAGAGTCACAGATTAAGATTATGTAGTTTGTGATTTGAGGGACAGCTTATAGCAAACGTAAAACATAAATGGAAGATTTCTAATAATCCTTAGCATACAGTGGGCTAGAGTAGGTAGAGTTTGTAAGTATACATTTCAGAAAAAAATTTAGAAAAAAATGATTGCTGCATTTTACTTTTGTCTCTTTGCAGCTCATCTTTGGACACTGCATCTGCACAGCTGTCAAAGTACTTCTGAAGTGTGTCGACTTGTCTGCACAAGATGTCTCTGAATGTCTCCATCTCAGCCAGTTTCTCCCTCAGACTGTGTCCTTTCTAAACGATAAACAGTACAAAAGTCATGTCAAACAAAATGCTCAAAACTGCAGTACATGTTTTAGATGGTGTAAATATACTGAGGAAATATGGTCAAGTTTGATTAGAGCAAAACCTTGAAGGAGGAGGTGGAAGTGGCAGAGTATGCACTGGTGGCTGAAGTAAGAGACAGCATTGATTCATGTCTTCGCAGACTAGACTCCGAGCCATAACCAGAATCAGCCTAAATGAGAGGTGGGACAAATAAGGACACACACTTAGTAATGTTTATTAAGTACACAATAAGCATTATTTAAAAGCATGTTCCAGTCACATGAATTTGCACATGACATGACTATGACAAAAATGAAGTACAGCTGCAACATGCAAAACACCAACACTCTCCCTGTAAGCCCCTTGCTCTTACATAACAGCCTGCGTGAAAATAAAAGGTCACATCATCAGGAACAAGAAAGGTTCAATGCCACCCACCCAAGCAGTCGAAGAGATTTTTAGATGTTTCTATTTGAAGCCACAAGGGGGCAGTATAAGCACATAAATGCCATTTAACGGGAGTCGGGTTACTTTCGGTCAGCAGCCAAGAGTTACTTTACTTTAACACGCCACTGTCAGTAGGTTAGCAGTATGTTGGCGCTCTAACTCCATCAGCACAGACAGCATTAACTCACCACCACTTTGCTGACATTAACTGACCTCTCAAGCTGGAGGATTTGCTCTAGTGTTTAGATAAAAAGCAACACAGGTGTTGTCTAGGGATTTTGGAACACAATATTACAGCTATGCATGTGGGAACAGTGTGGCATACAAAAATATGAACTCAAAATGCTTCTGTTATTCCATTAAAACATTTTTCTCTTCCCCCAATTTTTGTTGTATCTGTACTGTACTGTAGTGTAGTGTTGCCCTGGAGACACTGCACCACTGAGTGCTCTGAGTAATGTGGAGAAGAAAGCTGAACCATATAGGAAGAAGCGCTGTGAGCTGTGACTAACTGTGGGCGGGATGTGGCTGCTGTGAGTCATGGAGGCTCCCTGTCTCTGACTGGCAGAGATGTGAGGAGCACTGGGGATTTCCTAAACTACACATGAGCAGCCATGTGTTTTGGCTGTTAGACTGACAGTGTGTTGGTGGGTCCATCCTCCTTTATGTCAGGCATCTCAAGAAGGCTATGTGCCATCTCTGCGGTAGGTCTGTTTTGGTTAGGCTTTGGGTTTTGAGTTAGGCTTGAACCTGCACAAACCCAGCAAAATCATTTTGGCAAAAACATTACCCTAAAGTACGAGATGTCATTTTTTAAATGTATGTGAATTTTTTCATCTCTGTATTCAATATCCTCCGCAGTCAACCATTTTCTCTTAAGCTATTAATAAATACTTTATACTAGGTGTTGGCAATGGTGTTAACCTGCACCACACTACAAAATACTAACACTCTGGATTGTGAAATTATACAGATAAGAAGAAAGGTGTGGTAGATCTAAAGGCAGCACAGGAAATAATCTCAGAGTTTAATGTGTAAAACCTTTTTTTTTAAACCCTAGGTTGCAATTGGTAAAAGGGCCAGTTTGATTAAGACCAAGAATTCAACACTTTTTAGCTCATGTTTTAAGTGTACCCCGTGTTAAATTATGTTAAATAAACTTGTATAGAAAGACAAACAAACACTTCTTGTCCTACAGTCCTACAAACTTGCTCATCAACGCACCAGGTTTGGAGAGATGAGTATAGTTCCCTGGACTGCTCCTTTGTCCCTCCTCCCTTCTCTGATACTCTAATAAAAACACACACATTATAAACATACACCCAAATAACCAATGGAAAATGAACAATGAATTTGTACTGCCATGTGTGACCTACCCGGTGAAGCTCAATTGAGTCGATCCACTGGGCTCTGTGCTCTGGATCTTGTGCTCTCAGGTACCACACACTGTCGTTCACACTGATGTCCAGCCGGCACTCATCAAACTCATGAGCCTGAAAACACAAAAACAAAACAGGTTAGTTCCCCAAAACTAGCAATATAAAACTCTTCCTTCTTTTCACAAAATGAGTATTAACAGAGCAACAGCATTTGAAGCATCTCCTTGCAGATTCAATGTACCTGCAAAGCATTAGATTCATATATATTTTAGAGTGGCCCTGTGTCCCATACGAGGACAAGTGGCAGATAACTGACCTTTTAAGGAAACTCCTGGAATGAACCATACACACTATGATAGCCCTCCAGTGTACGGTCTGTACTGCAGTACAAAACTCATGGCATGTCTGAACCCAAGAGATGTGTATAAGTGTAAAGTAATGTCTCTGCTAGAAGTGGTGCTACTTGTGTGTAATAATCTTTGGTCCTTTGCAGCAAATCACCTTTTTACAAGATATTCCATTAAGTGTGACTCTCAGCCAAAAATACAGTAGCTAATGCAGCCAAGTTATATTACAGATGACTGTAAATTTATTCAAATTGGATGAATGGAATGGGACATTGCATTTCTTAAAAACAATTAATTTATATTGTATCTGGCTTTAAAAGTTACCTGCTGTATTATGTAACCAATGACAATACAAAGAATGTAAATGAGGAAGGAAAATGTAAGCAGAGTATCCTTGAACACCTTGGAAACCCAAGATTATAACAAATAGTATTACAACTTGTACACTGTAGTTAACAGATTGCACAGTATATTTGAAGTAAAAATATAATATATATTTTATGTTGATCCCAGACAAATATTCAAACATTTTATTTTGATTACTTAAGTCAAATTTAACCATTAATACTCATCAACAAGACTGATTAATTTTCCCTTTGTAATGTCTTTGTGGGTGAGTGAATGAAACCTTTTTTTTCTGATGTTATTCCATTGTCATTTTGTGTAGCTCTCTCGTAAAGCGCCACTATTAGTATACACAATATGTTATTTAGTGACTACAATGTTCAGTGCGGGTTTTTATTTTATTTTATTATGAGGCTTTTATTTAGATTTGCCATCAATCTGTATAAAGAAGGTAGTCAATTGTAAACTAATAAACATAATAAAAAAAATAAATTACTTAACAGCTCCCTTCCATCTTACATAAACTTCCTTTGCAGCGCCAGCTTCAAAAAGGCTTCTCTCCTGTTCTCTCTCGTTCAGGGCCTTTTTAACAAAGAGTACGTGTCTGCAGTCACTGCTCCACAAATCAATGGATGGGAGCTTTTCTTAAAAAGCTGGAAATCCTGATGAAGCACTGAGCCTGAATGCATTTTATTACTGAGGCACAAATACAAATTGGCTACAATTTTGTCCTCTGCAGAAGTTAACTACTGGGGCCTGTGGTCTGGAGCCAGGGACATCTTTAGCATAATCTGAAAGGAAACATTGAGTAATGCTAAACATTAAAAAAAGGGAAG
The DNA here is from genome assembly GCA_020698575.1 of Bostrychus sinensis. NCBI lineage: Eukaryota > Metazoa > Chordata > Actinopteri > Gobiiformes > Eleotridae > Bostrychus > Bostrychus sinensis. The sequence goes on from CM036239.1 coordinate 15,929,072, forward strand.
CATAAGTCAATGTGGATGACAACAGCGGAATTACCAACATTGTTGTAATTAAGACACAGAGCTGTGTGTGCTGCATGTGCTCGACCCTGCTCTGGCCCTGAATAAAGGAACTCACATGATACGAGAGGAAGAGTCACATATCCTGGCTTAAGACACCAACCGTCGTTTTACTCGCACGCCTTTTTTAAACCTAATTTATATATTTATTGTATTGATTGTTTTTCTATAAACAGATATCCTGATGTTTGTAAAAGCGATAAAGTTGTACTAAATATTTATTAGAATGAAAATTTTAAAAAGTAAAAGTATACAATTTTAAAAGGTAAAAACATGAGCAGTATGTACTCTGGCTGTTTATTGACAGCTTTGGTGCTGTGATTGGTGAGTAATTTCCTGTTTATTTCAGACTCTGCCTCACAGACATTAGATAGATGGCGAAGTAGATTTAACCCACAGCCTAATGTGGTGGACGCAGCAGTACCTCAATATTTTCCTTGGTATCGCAGTGTCATCACATTGCTTAAATTAAAAGAAAGATCCCTCAACCTTTAAACTGTGGATTGTTGACTTTTTATGCCATGTGACCTTAGATTTTTTTTAATCTCATAGTAGTATTTCCAGAATTTGTTTATTTGTTTGTTTTCCTTATTTTCATTTGATTGTTTTGTCTGTCACATCAATAAGCGTACATTTATAATAGTGCAATGAGCTGTTCATGGGCTTGGCTTGAGTGTTAATAAAACAATGCTGACTGTAATATGTTGCTTATGACATAATGTAAAACAAATGCACTTTAAATAAAAAGCAATAAGTAGGAACAAAAGTACTGACAAATCATGGACAACATCTCATTTCAGTATAGGGCAAGGGTTGATAATGTTATGTTTATGGGCTAATACAGCTTACAGCTAAACCTGCCTCACTAGGAACAGTCCCTTAATCATTTATTTTGTTACTGTTTAAAGACTGCATCTCAGACAATGAATGACTTAGGAAACAGGGGAATGGATTTAACACTAGCAACTGTACACACAAATTTGGATTTCTTTTTCTACACCCAGAAATGTGAGAAATGTACACAGATTTATGATTGTATTTTATTTTTATTTTAAAGCTACAGTACTGCTTGAATGCAGTAATATTATCTTCTCTCTAACTAATATTATTATTATTTAAATATATGTTAAACTCACCTACTTTTTATACAAAAGGCTGTATGAATTTCCATTCACTTTTACTGCATGGTTTGTACCTAAACTCATCACCTGGTAAAGAAGTAACCCTCCAGCAAAACTTGGGACACAATCATGAGTTTTTTAGAGTTTCCACACAGTTGCTCCTTTGATTAGAAAACACACAATAAGTAATGATATACCTAGTTTTACAATTCTGCAATGAGCTTTTTATTATTATAAAAGGAGACTCACAGTGCTTCATAGTGAAAGAATGCTATAATGTCCACATCATCCCATTGTACATGACACTTACTGATGATAACCCGATCAGACAACACCAAAATATATGTGGACCAAAGGTCATTTAAAATTGCAAATGTATGACTTAGCCAGATGAGTAGAGGTGACTAAAACACAGTATATAAAGCTTTGTAAAAAGCTTGGAATGGGAGATGGCTACCAATGGCTCACATCTGAATCACATCTTGTACATCACATGCCAAAGTTCTCACAGCATTGTGAGGATCAGGAGGAGGAGCAGTTGGCTGTGTGAGTAGTAATACCTGATTTTTGTTGTTACACTTTTGTGGAGCTGCTAGTTTTAAAATGTGTTGTGACCAACTTATCAAGGCATTTGTAGGAGCTCTATAATACAGCAATTTGGTCAGACAACAGAAAGTAAGGTAGATGGCAACTGCTCCACAAAAACTCTATACTTTTTAAGTTTTTACTATAAGCAGTTTTATTTTAATGTGTCTGCTTTTGATATGCCTACCCTCATAATGCCAGCTACACACACCTGACTACTTGTGACACACATACACATACATGTTAAGATGCAATGTACTTATTCTTTTGTAATGAATAGCTACAAGTGTAAGCCACAGTAAGCCTTCTGTTGCAGGTATGAAAGCAGGATTAATGCTGGCTCTCTCTTAGCCAATACCTCCTTTCTTACAAAACATCTGTGATTATTCTGCAAGATGTATTGCTAAACATATTCAAAGGACTAGACGTTCAGTATTATAGAAAGTAAGAGGTACTTACAGTAATAACAGCTTTGCTAAGGCAAAGGGAACCCCGACAGCCATACTCTGTCTCATCTTGAGACTTGTAGTAACTCAATGTGTTGTTTTTTAGCACTATCCAGCGGTCCTGCCAGCCATGAATGTAGTTTGTCCACTGGAGAAGAAAAACAGTGATAAAATACATATTTTTAATTTTTTTATTTTATTTATATAATGATACATTAGAAGCACTTAGGAAATATACATGTGCATTATGTAAGTAGTGCTCATTAATCCTTACTTAATACCGATGATGTGTGGAAGGATTAGTATGATTGAGCAGGTGAGCTTTTAGGATGCCTAATCTCAGAACTTGCTGCAGTAGCAGGTCAGGGTACAATCTGTTCACTTAATGAGAAAACAATAAAACTTTGCCAAAAGCTTAACTCATTGTCACTGTAATTTCCCTAATTAAAGTCAGCACAAACAGTAACGCTTACAAATAGTAAACATTGTTTTGTGTTTCCCTATAAGCCTAAGCAATATGCATGAAATCAAAGTGTAAAACCTGTTGACACATTGGTTCACATGTATAGTAAATAAAATGTGATAATTCTTGGTGGGACAAGTAATTACGCCAACATTGCCGCCATTCACAGTAAAATGTGTACTAACTGAACTAACAAAGTCGACTTTCGAGTTGTTTTTTTGTTTGTTTTAATTCACGCTTCATAAATAAACTATTAGGCTATTAAATAATACCACCAACTCACATTTAGGGAAATCTAGTGCCTGCTGCTTCCGTCAACTGGGGCTTTCCAAATGGTCACGTAAAGGCTTATTGGTGCTAAATTGGTGACACTTGGTCAGTTAAGACTTGTCATCAGTTGCGTTAAAACATGTCCAGATTATATAATGAACAATGAGACTGAAGCGTACATGACAGTGATGCACCGGACAGCTGCTAAGGTCTGGCTTACCTTACTGAGGACCCCGCTGAACTCTCCTATACCGACCGAATGTCCCAGCTCTTCTCGGGGATCAAGATCTTCCTCTGATCCGGAAGAGTTCCAGCTCTGATTATCTGACATTTCCTCAGTGAACAGGGTTTGTTTAAACAAGTAACGGGCGTCGTTTGAGAGGACGCTTTACACTGGCAGCAGGATCACAGAAATATACTGAGCAACAGTTCAAGGAGTCATGATGTTGTTACCGCGCAGGGAAGCTTAAAGCAGAGTTAAGCCGTTAGCTCTAGTTAGCTCTGGCCATACACCTTACCCGCGTTTAGCTAAAGCAGCAGTCCGCATCTTAGATTGAACAAGGTACGGTAAAATAGTCAGGCTGTCAACACTGCCGACAACCCTTGTCCGCGGTGTCGTGTGCTGAAAGTGACCACACTCGGTCAATACGCGTAGACGTCTCCAGCCGTGCTTCGACCGCCTGCGTTGTTCCGCTGGCGAAAGGCACTCGAGGGTTTAGACTGTGCTCGTTTTCTTTAAGTTTTCTTCGGTAGACAGCTCACTGCTGTCCGAACCAACGCCATGTTCAGCTGACGGCGGAGGGTGTGCGCATGTTGTAACTTGTGCTACGCAGAGGGCGCTGGCTAGGCCGACGTCACTTAATCCGCTCCTAAACCGGCCCAGGACTCCTCCTCCTGTTTACAGTTCCTCCTCAAAATAGACCCTAGCAACCCTGAGCTATAGTCAGTGTGATGCTTGTGGTCGGGCATCTGTTGGCCTAATTCAATGCTCAATAGAGCAGGCAGCGTCGGTGCGTTTATCACATCTGAACTACTGATCGATGCGTTTGGCCTTAACTTTAGGGGGGACAAGAGGGAACATGTTCCCCCACTTCCCAAATTGGAACCAGGACCTATTTGACTGGATGACCCACCACCTGTGACACATTTCCTGCAAACCTAATTTCAAAAGAAATGGGACTATGTGTAACATGTAAATAAAAACGGATTGCAATTGTTTAAATCACATAAAACATTACCAACAAGTGCTACTGAAATATTTTACCATATTATAAAAATAAGCTTATTTTGAAAAATACAAACCCAGTTGGCCCAGGGAAGACAGGAATGTTTCTGACATATATTCACATATGGATCTTCTTTACATGATGCAGCTGTAGCCTGGTGTGGCTGACTGTGTTCAGAGACAGTCATTTCTAGTGTTTGTGGTCCATGCAGTGGTTTCCTTCCTGAAGATAACATTCAGTTACAAAATATGAATGATAGCTATTTCACTGTCCTCATAGCACATTCCATAACTATTTATTTTTGATTGTTACTGATGGGACATGTCCCAAAAATATTTCTTTATGTTCCCTTACCTATGACTTTATAAATGAACGCGTATGAATGCAGGCTGTGGGAGCACAGCTGGAGATGTCTACACATATTGACCAATTATGATCATTTTCAGCACACTCAATAAAATGCCCATTGATTTCAGATTATCAAGTCAATGTTAAAATTAACCCGAGACAAACATGACAAACCTGTTTTATCTAAAAATATATCCAGGGCCCGCTTATGCACCTTTCTACCCTACTAAATGCCATAACAAAACAAACTTTTTAATGATGAACACATCTGCTAAAATAATAAAATTACATCCAATAAAACAACAACAAAATAAAGCCAAAGGAAACATTAGATTAATTGACAATACTAAGGTTAATCTCATAATATTTACAGGTCATAGGGTGAATTTGAGTAATCTGGGACACTTTTTTGCCATTTTGACTTTTATGCCTTTTTCTAATGACTTTCTACAACCCATATAACAACCTATATAGACATATTATACCATTCTGGAAACAACAGGATCAGAAATATCACATACAGGGAATAATTGACAGAACTTTTTGTGTTTTTCATGCCTTGAGTGACTTTTTTAAAGAGTTTTTTAAAGAGAAAAAAATTTGATAATCACATTTATGAATAGCATTTTACCATTAAATTAATAGATTTTTTTTAACATTAATATGTAAACAGCAAAAAGTACTCTTGTTTTTTTGTGCTTCCTAGGTTTAATAATTAAATGTACATTTATTACAGATATTCAACCTGTAAATTAAGCATCATTGCTCATCACAATATTATCCTTTGCATGTTTTTTTGGAAGCACACACTGCAGCCTGCAGTGACTGTTTCTTTTTATTTATATTTATGAAGAAGGAAGAATAGCGACAGCTAGACTGTTGCTAATGGGGATCCTATAATAAACATAAAACATAAAACATAAAACATGAACACTGCATAGCTTCTTTTTATTGTGTGTTTTTGCTTGTCTGTAAATTTGGCTTTGGATAATTTGGCTTTTTGGGATTGATGCATGCAATGCCATTGGAAGGTGAAGTCCACATTGTTGGATGATAGTGATTCTATAGTGACGCTTAGAACAAAGAAGGTATCATTTAACCTGCACAGGTTAAATGATACCTGTGCAGGTTAAATTCCCCCAAGATCATTCTCAGTAAGGGTCACTGAGGCTGGCCCCATTCCCAGTAACTTTGGGCATCAGGTGGGGTTTACCCTGGACAATGACACAGTGCTATGTTTCAGTGGATATATCCCACAACCACAATTCCTGTAAAATAACTACACAGTAACTGTTACACACCATTTTATGCAAACATGGATCTTTAAATGCTTATTTTGTTCTTTTTAAGGCATTAAATGAGTGTCCCAGATTACCCAAATCAAGCAGTCCCACATTATCAAACTACACTCAAAAAATGTTTTATTATATAAAAAAAAACCTATTGCTTATTTTTACCAAACTGATAAATTATTCTTTGCCTATACATAATTTATTAACTGATAGAAACATTAACAAATGAATTACAAAAACATATCCTTAAGACTATTTTTATGAAAATCCTAATCATTGACCATTTTCTTAATTTTCGCACTGTTGTGTGTCATTAGCCTTTGCTACATAATTTTTGCTGACATTGTAACTTAAGAGATAGAGATATTCAGATAGACAACAAGCATGCTCAAGCAACTTTTGGTTAAAGATTTGAGGAACATATTTTGTTAGAACAGGAAATAATCAATCCCAGATTACCCAATGTCCTACCTCAATTCATTACATCACAAAAACATACACTTGCAGCATGTGCCCTGCTGCTCTTAAGTACACTAAAGTAGGGTAACCATGACTATATCTGATGTTAAAAATAGCTAGATAACTCATTTACTTTCAAAAAGTGGAAACTAGGCTGAGGCCTCCTTTTAGTCCCAGCTAAGTGAAATTAGCTCTGTCTCTACACTAAAGCCAAACCTTTGAAAATCCCAGCAGTCGCTCTGAAATGACTGCCTGTGAACAACCTGTAGTTTGACTGGAGCATTAAGCTGTTGAGTTAATCATGGTGACATAAACTGTCCCTGACCCAGTGGATCTGTGATTCATTTAAAAGTGTGAGTCAAGGACCATGACTCAGGCCCAGCTGATCAAGTGGTAATGCCATTAAATTGCATCCTCTCCTGTGGCAGATTTTCTTCTGTGGTTAGCAGGTTGTGAAAATTTCAGTTTTTTACCAATATAGGCACAGATGTGGCTAACACTGGTTCTTGTGATTCTCCTATCACAGAAGTGTCAAGTGTCTTGCTCCGTTATTTTGCTCACTGAAGGAACGTAGGACAAAAACCAATGCTGTATATACTGTAGTGCATGATAGACCTCAAAGCAAATGTTACAAATGTTACCTTTTACTGACTACTGGTGGCTGCAGTTTTTTTTTCTCTAATAATATATAGGAACACAGGCTGTTAAAAGTGCAGTTGGTATTGGTTGTTTTGTTTCTTTGATTGAGCTATTGAGAAAAACTGTGAAGGCTTTACTTGCAGTTTTACATGCTTATAAGGTTTTTAATTATTTTATTTTTTTTAGTAATTAAAGGTTTTTACAAAACTGTAGCCTACATGCCAAATCATTTTTACAGTTTTTCTCAATTGCTTTGACACATTTCTCCATTCAGAATTGTCATTTGCAAAGCAGATCACACAAAGAATCCAAACATTCAGGTTCTCAAAACAAGGCCTTTTCTTTGCAAAATGTTATTCTATAATCAAAACTCTTAAATTATCCCACAAAAGCATGTTTTTGCATCAAAATGATCAAACTGCAATCATATGTTTTCATGCACACATTCACACAGCAGATCAGACTCTGAGTCCTGCTCTCAGTAACTGCAGCTCTCACTGATTTAGTGCAGCGAGCGTTTAGGTTCATACAAGAGAAGTTTGATTTATTCTACATCTTGATATCTTTACCACTGTTAGTGTATATTACAAATACAAAATAGACAAGCCATTTGTTTATTGTTGTGTCGCTGTACATCACTGGCCACTCTGTGGCACTGTATTATCATGTATCTCCTATAAAAAGAGGAAAGATGGTTTTGTTGCATATTTTGGTGGAGATATTGTTTGCCTTTAGATGATGTTTGATTTGGAAGTAAATGAATGTGCACAATTCTGGGGTATTTGGTGGCGAATTCTTAAAAAAAAAAAAAAAAAAAGTCTTTTGTGCCAGTGTTGCCGCTCTCAGTATTCTCTAGCATCACCACTAGGAGGCAGTGTAACATTTAAGTAAACTCAGTGCGTGTGGAGATACACATTTGGAAATTATAATCCCTCTTATTGAAGTACAAAATCGTAAGTATAAACACACTACTACATATGAAATACTACACAAAGGCTATGAAAGTATGAAAGTACGTGTTGTGTATTATGCATTTGTAAAAGTTATGCTTTAATTAATAATTTTAATTTAAATAAAATTTAAATTTAACATGGTGAACTTTTTGTTTCACGTTAGAGGTTAGAGGTTGGATATTAGGCTCCGTAGCTCCACCGCCAGTTCCCCTGACTGTGTCCCGCCTGCTCTGCTTATAGTAGTTTATACATTTTTATGTAAAAATAGTGGATTGTTTTCAATAGCGTCCAGGTCATGGGACCTAGTCTGTTCATTACGATTTATATTACTATAACTAACCCCGTAGGCTCACGCACATCTCTCTTTTGCCTAAACTGATCTTTTATAGGATTTTTTAGGCGTTTTGCCATCGGCAGTGTTGACAGCCTGACTATTATGTAAAAAAAGGTTAGCTTCCAGGTCAAATGACATTGTCACGTCAATGTACTATAGCCTATAGGATATAGTAGCCTACTAGTAATGCACACCTATTTTTTGTTTATCTCTTATAAGATCTTATATTATATAGCCTATTTTTTTAATGTCCGAAAATCAAAGATTTTTTTTCAGTAGGCCTAGCTTCTGGGTCATGTGACCCAACTTCCTCAAATCACCTAATACCAATAGTAGCCTAACTGTATAGTAGCTATAGTGGAATCAAGCACATTCTCCAGTACTGGAGAGGAGAAAACTCAGATAGACTACAGAAGAAACAAATGTTTTTTCCTACAATCGATCATGGAGCACTGGACCAGCTTTCGCTTGACTGTTGGCCTGGGCCTCAGGGTCAGAGGGGCCCAGAAATGGTCCCTCTTATATTTTCTATTACAAAGGGGCCCATGTGAAGCCTTTTTGCCCCAGGCCCCAGCAAACCTGTCGATGGGCCTGCTACCAGGCTAGTACTATTGATATAAAGTAAAATGAAGTGAGTAGGTCACATGACCTAGAAGCTATTGAAAAAAACTAGAATTTTTGATCTTTAAAAAATTACATAAATTCCAAATTTTTTACATAAACAATTTATTTAAAATCCAATAAAAAATGGTGTGCATGATACTACTTGGCTAATATTTATTTGCATTTGTAAGCAGTTTATAAGGTCTGTTGATCTCAAAATTACTGAATTTTTAAAACATTATTTATTTGACCTTTATTTAACCAGACAAAATGTTGAAAACAAGTTCTCTTTCTACAAACATGACCAGGCCCCAGCCGGCAGGAATAAATAACAGTCTGTACTTAGACAAAAATACACAAGACAACACAACTGTACATCTCAAAAATGCACAAAACAACACAAGTATGTAAAAATTGGAAAATGAAAGACAAAGGAAGAGAAGCATGAGAATGAGAATTGCCTTTCCTGGTGGAAGACACTGGGCCACTGAAGCACACGGAGGCTCATAATAATGTGTCTAACCAGCCTGCCTGTGCCATTACATACAACAGTAGGCTCAATGTTCTTTATATGACACCTGTTATTATTATTTGACTGTTGTTTTTCAGCCTGAAGCATGTATATTCGTAGTAACAGAGTTTTTTCGTTAGTTCTGTGTCAAGTTGACCTCTCAGTTGCCTTAACAACCAGCTCACTCTGAGAAAATCTAGCATTATAGAGAATTACAGCTCTTTAATGTGTAGCCACCTCTTTTTCAAGGGCTCAAAAGTAATTGGACATTTCCTTCAAAAGCTATTTCTTGAGCTGCATGGGTTATTTTCTTCATTAATCCATCCTAAACTGAGCAGGTACAAGGTCTGGACTTGATTCCAGGTGTGATATTTGCATGTGAAAGCTGTTGCTGTGAACTCACTACAGTCTGTCAATGGAAGTGAACCAGACCATCCTGAGGTTGGGGGTAGGTGTATCAGTATCTCAGTCTACTGTAAAGAGAAGACTTCATGAGAGCAAATACAGACACCTAAAGAAGCCAACTCAGTCAGAAACATTATTCTTTGGACAGATGAGACTCAGACCAACCTTTAACTGAATGATGGGGAGAGAAAAGTCTGGAGAAGGCTTGGAGCGGCTCATGATCCAAAACACACCACAGCTTCAGTAAAACATGGTGGAGCAGTGTGATGCATGAGCAGCAGAACTTCCAGTGGCACACGGTCACTGGTGTTTACTGATGATCTAACAAAAGACAGAAGCAGCTGGATGAATTCTGAAGTTTCTGAGTTCTGCTCAGATTCAGCTAAAAGCTACACATTAAAGAGCTGTAATTCCCAAACCCTTCCTTCAATTTGGATGTGAATAGCCCGCCTCAAATTACAGTGCACTTTAAGCCCAAATGAATTATACAACTGTATTTTGTATATGTTATGGTTAACAGCTAAAAAAAACAAAAAAACAAAACTTGCATCAGTGTCTAAATGTTTATGGACCTAACTGTAGCTTAAATACAACAATAAAATAATAGGAAGTAGGGAAGTAAGCCCCCATTCCAGGTGTGACCCAACTGCTTAAACATCCAAAATCTTAAATTTACATTTTTAGCCTTTTTGCTCTTTTTTTGTTCTTTTTTCGGTTTAGATCTTTCTCTGTTGTCTATCAAAAGCCTCCATAAATAATGCAATGGTCTTCAGGGTTTAAACGACTGTTGTTTTGGTAGTGTGCTTATTCATGCACCTTGCTGGTCTGCCTTCGTCCATGTTTTAAAGATAACAGAGCAGAACAGAAGGCTGAAATACAGCTCATTTGTCAGTGACACGGAAATGCTATGACCTTCCCAAGACAGGCAGCCTTTGCCAACTCTGCACTTTTTCTTTCCAGGGGAATTACAGTCATCATTCGCATGAGCGAGAACAACTCCACTCACACTTGCAGAGAGGCACGCCACACGATGTGAGAGCCAATACATGTGTGTGAGGGACGCCCATTTAGGCAAATGAAGGGGTAATGGACAATTTAAAAAAACTACACAAAGCTCAAAACCAAATGAAACAAACATTACATCTAAAAGTCTGCAATGATAGATTTCAAGATGTTCACCTCTGACAGTCTTGTTATAATGGCTTGGAAATATTATCTATGTCCACAGAACAAACCGTGTTGTTAACTATCTAACCATATCCATGTTAAATAGATTTTTAGGAGCTCTTTCTAAACCAGTATTAGATAGCACAATAGTTTAACCAAACAGCAGGCTGCCTCCTCACATTGTCCAGTAAGGTTTTTGTTAATTTTCCTACATTTAATAATACATCAATTTTATATAGCGCTTTTCACACAACTCAAAGTCACTTTACAATTTTTGATCTATTATTCATTCACTCCTCAGTCACACTTGGTGGTGGTGAACTACTTCTGTAGCCACAGCTGCCCTGGGGCAGACTGACGAAAGTGTGGCTGCCAATCTGCGCCAACGGCCCCTCCGACCACCACCAAACACAACCACACTAACACATTCACACAGGCAAGGTGGGTGAAGTGTCTTGCCCAGGGACACAACGACAGTATGCGCTTCAGATGGGATTCGAATGCTTAACCCACTGCGCCACCATCGCCCCATACATTTAAAAAACACAACAATCATACAACAGACAAGACTCAGGTACCACAAACAAAATCAAAGCAATGAGAATGATAAATGGACTGTGTCCCAATCAACACACACCAACATACCCACATTGCCATGAGACACCCGGACTGTGCCCACACAGCAGACTGTTGCTGTGTGTAATGAGTAAGAATGTAGCACTGTTGCCACTTTATGCTACTGAGGGGTGGGATTATTGAGTGTTTTACGTTCTTAATTTTTAGGTTTTTCTTACATTTTTAAATCTACAATTTTTTATTACTATTACTATTATTATTACTAATACACAGTAAATGACTACACTATTAATTTGTCTCCTGGAAAGCCTAGAATTAAGACTGAAGAACAGAATGCCACTTGTAGAGCCAAATGGTCCTCCACTGCTGCTGCAAGTTTAAAGGCTGAGGCACTTTTAGCTCGAACCTCATACTTAAACAAAAAACATGCTTTGGAGGAACAGATCCAGCTTATAAGAAGAAAAAATGAACTGTTAGAACTTGAAACTGAAATTACTGTAACGCAAGGCAAAGGGTGATGCAGGAATACCAGAGACAACTCATCAGTGTTCACAACTGTCACCATCTTCACAAACCACTTATTCCCCTTTATTATGTGGCTACACAGGGGCCAGTGAAAGTGATTGCACACACTCTGCTGATATGACATGATATGATTTCACCAGGTTTGAGTTGGAGTGAGTGCTCATCACAACCTATGGCCAGATGAACAGGTTGAACCTCAGACTGCTCATACTGAACTCAGTGTTGAGCTCATGGACTTGGCCAGCAGTGAAGACATGGAGCCAAAGACTGCTGTGCTTTGTGAAAAGGACATGGGGAATGGGGTTCTACCTGACGCAGCTGTTTACAAGGATTTGGATGTGATTAAGAGGACCTTGGTTAACGTTAGTGATGTAAACATTTTGAACAGAGTACACATGTCAAACTTTCAGATGTGTTTTGCCAGTTTGAATGTACATGTTTTGTCTAAGGGAGAAATTCAGATAAAGCTGTCAAAATGTTCCATTTGAAGCCAAGAAGAGCCTTCAAAAGAAAAAGATGGAAAGTCGAACATTTCTGTCTCATGAAGCTTGACACACGGTGATGACATTTGTATATCCTTGCTGAGTATTTGTATTGACTGTGATTATGCCCAATGGGATTGATTAGGAAAACTGAAAAGAGACTGTTTTGAATAAAATAAAAATTAAAGGGCACAGTGATCATAATTGCAAAAACACACCACTTTATATGTTTATGGTAAATGAAAATTTAATTTTAAAAATGGCTCTTTAATATGTTTTTGTTTTAATTGTTCTTCATGCCTGCTACAAACAATTAGGGGCTGGTGTGTAAGAGCCATTTTTAGACTTGTACCACTTGTACCGGCCACGCCAATTGTCTAGGTAGTGATGTGTTTGTAGATATTTGCCGATTGGAGGCCATCTTGTAATGATATTGAAATGTTTGATGATGGCAAAAGGCCAATAAATGACGTTCAACACATTTGTGGAATCACTGCAAAACGCGTCAGAACACCTTTTTAAGTTAGCAGATTGGTGGCTGGCCGCTACAACAACCTTCAATAGTGTTCTGACCAAAATATGTCTATAAATATTAAGTATCGTCTGATTTAGGCTCAATCCACACAGAGACAAAAGCGTTATCATTTCAAAAATGTTTTTCATAAACATGGCTCCGTCTCAGCAAATGTGTGTGTCCACATGCATCCATACAAAACCAGTGAAAATGCTGTAATACTTATGCCAGATATCGGCTGTAAACATGGAAACCTGTATGGCGTTTTGAAATCTTTCCACTCTGGGACTCGGTTTAAAAATTATAATTTTGGGCCTCCCAAAACACTGGATTTGTGTGGACAAAATGCCTATACGATAAAAAGCCTTTGCGGATATGCCTGAGCCCATCTCCAAGGCTTTAGTCTAGTTGTCATTATAGCTCTGATTTAAAGGTCATATATTGTATTATTAATTTATTAGTTTTATAACTTAAAAATATTGGAAAATGTCTTCTTTTTGGGAGCTGTTATCTTCAATTTGACAATCACTTGGATTAGGTGCCCAGTGGGGAATGGACAAAGCAAAAACGGCTATTTAGTACGGCTATCAGCAACATGATGCTAGAAACGCACAGGAGCACTTTCTGTTTTCACATGTCTATGTAGAGCAGTGAGACAGTGAGTGTTTCTAGCTCTTGAAAAGGGCACTGGATTTGGGGTGGAACCCTGGGGTTTCCACTGCATTTCAATGTAGTCACAAAATTAACCAATATGTCCCCACTGACAAATGTCTGATTAAAAAGAAGAATAAGAAAAAAACAAAACAAAAAACTTTACGCCATGCACTAACAGTAGGCTTGGCCTATGCCTTCTTTCTTCAGATCTTCACTTTTGATCATAATTACAATACATTACAAAGAGAACTAGACAAATGGCCCGAGGTGCAGGAGCTGGCATTTTGATGACACTGTGCTCGACTGTTGCCTGAATGGTCATAAATCTGTGGCTGCAGTTTCTCTTTAGCACCTGATTTCTGTAAAACTATACCTTTATACAGCAGAGTGTCTGTGAGAGATATTGCACAGAAATCTCATATATATTAAATATCAGCACATGCCTTAATTAATTAAAAACTGCTGTTGAGTAGGCTATGTCTTGTATTGAAACAAAAAAATGATCTACTTCTATCCATAGTTCTATTTTTACTGCTCACAGAGGTCAGTTCATGTCTAAATATAGTATTTTGTAGCTTATATTGCCTTCACAAAGGTAATAAACTGCAGAATTAAAGAATAATCTGCAATAATAAACTCAACAAGTGTCTTTGATGTAACATTTCAATGTAACTATGCTGTTTGTGTCCCTTAGTGATGGCGCTCCGGTAATGGCTGCAGTAAGCACATTATCTGTGCACTACAGGAAAAACAGTCCTAATAAATGTGAGACAGCAGTCCACAAGCCAACAGGACCAACACTGCTCTGGTCTTCCCAACACAATTAAAACAGGAATACATGTTGTCAGACTTTTAACTGCATCAGTGAAAGTACTGGGACAAGAATTAATTCTGTCAGATCCACCCGAGGAAGTCCCAGCTGTGACTCATCCGAGGCTCTGCTCTGGTGTGACACATTCAAGTGAGAGGAAATCTGACAATAATCTGCGCTGCTCAGCCATTTCCTCTTTTAAAAAAGGAGTCCCCAGTCGTATGCAAATCAAGTATAAGCAATGTCATAAATGATGTCTAACAAAAGTCCTCTTCTCAAATCCAGCGTCTCGTGTGACTCAAGACCAGAGGTGGGAAGTAACTAGATACTTATGTAATTTGCTTAATTATAATTTAATTTAATCCAGCCACAAAGGGTTAACCCATAAATGGAGAAAGTTGCATCCAGAAGGTCATGAATTGTTAAATCCCAAATCATTATGTGAAACACTGCACACTATGTGGCAGAAGAATTTCTGTGATAACCCCAGAAGGAAAATGACAAAAAGAAAGAAGGAGCATTTCTGAAGAAAAATTTTTTCCTCTCTAAATGAATGAAAGAATTTCCTATAGCTTGGAAACCAGGTCACTCATTGGTCCTAGGTTTGGTCAGTGTATCATTAATAGTTTTTGATGTGCGAATATTTGGTTCTTAAGTTTAACTTTACTTTTATGTGTACTTGGGCATTACTGCATGACCTCAATTTATTGTAACTGAGGTTTAGCCCAAAGAAGACAACTGTGTTTCATATATGGTAGCTTGCATTTGTGTGAACTGTGTTCACAGACAGTGACTTCTGGAAGTCTATTCCAATGCAGTGATTGTAATCCAGTGCTATGTGAGGCAAGTAGTATTATTTTGAAGTAACACTCTTACTTGAAATCATTATAACATCTGTAAAAATTCACAACTATTTAAGTATCTACCTGCAATGGTTTGCTTGTGACATACCACAGGGGTACATAGCACTTTCTATCTCACCTCACTAAACTATAATAAATCATATTACAGAGCACGTTTTAAATCCATAATTTCTCAAGTGACATTCAGGGCTACAGTAATGAAAAAAGTGATTTGTTTAATGACTTGATATCCCCATCTCCAAAGTAACACAAGTGATTTTCTTCTGATACCTGCTGAGTCACAGCCACAGCAGATGAAGTCGATTGGTTTGGATTGGACAATTATATACAGTTATGTTCAAAATAATAGTAGTCCAGCATCACGAAGCAAAACAATCACTGTTTTTGGTAAAAAAAAAAAAAAAAAATTCTACATGGCAAAAAACTTACTAGTAGGTGTAGTAGAATAATACAAAACCAATAGACCCAACAATTGTGAAATGCATGCTGCTAATTCTTTGTATTTGAAAGAGGCATGTTCAAAATAATAGCAGTGTGGTGTGCTATCAAGTGTTACGTAGCTGTTCTTTATGAAAGGACAAAGGCAGCACATGTTGTGAATGCTAGTTATTTCATATTTCTCTCAAAGAATCAAAGTAAAATGGGTCATTCGAGACATTGTTTAGAAGAACAGTGTACAAAGAAGAGCAGAAAATGATAGGCTGCTCAGCTGAAATAATCTCAAATGCTCTAAAATAGCCACCAAAACCTGAACAAAAAAAAAAACAAAAAAAACAAAAACACAAAAGAAAAACTGAATGAGCTGAAGAATAGCCAAAATGACAAAGGCTTAGTCAATGATCAGCTTCAAGGAGATTAAAGAAGATCTAAAAATACCTGTGAGTACTGTAACAATTAGAAGATGCCTTTGTGAAGCCAAGCTTTCAGCAAGAAGCCCCCACAAAATCCCATTGTTAAAAAAGATGCGCTGAAGTGGTCACAACACACTGACTGGCCTAAAGAGAAATGGTACATGTTGTGGACTGATGAAAATAAGACTGTTCATTTTGGGTCTAGGGGCCACAGAAAGTTTGTCAGATGACCCCCAAACACTGAGTTCCAGTGTCAGGACACTGTGAAGAGCAAGGATCATGATATGGGGATGTTTCTCATACTAAGGTGTCGGGCCTGTTTATCACACCACAGGGATCATAGATCAGTTTAAATATATCCAAATACTTCAAGAGGTCATGTTGTCTTATGCTGAAGAGGAAATGCCATTGAAATGGGTGTTTCAACAAGACAATGAGGACCAACAAGATTAATGTTATGGAGTGGCCAGCACAATCCCCAAACCTTAACCTATAGAAAAAATGTGGGGTGATATTAAAAATGCTTTTTCTGAGGCCAAACCAAAAAATCCTGAGAAATTGTAGAATGAAGTCCAATTGTCCTGAGCTGCAATACCTGCCTGAAGTTAGTGGACTCCATGCAGCACAGATGAAGAGCACTTCTCAAAAACCACAGTTATATAACTAGTTCAGAGATCCACAGGAAAGCAAAATCTTAAAACATTTTTCAATTTATATAATAAATGTTAGAGTTTGTTTAGAAAAGTGCAGACACTGTTTGTTAATTTTTTGTTCATGTTTTGATTTGAAATAGAATGACTAATGTTCTCAATTCATTTTGAACACAACTGTATAACACAGATTTTTGCCCTCACCTTGTTAACCATCCTTTCTCTGACAAAGATTTGTGCTTTTTTCTGCAGCCTTCCCCATTGTATAGCCTTTTCCTCCAATAACAATAAATCAAGCAGGAGACTTAGAGAAGAGACATCAAAATTTCATAATGTCACCATCACCCCCAGCTCCATCTTTCACTCCTGCTGCATGCCACTCACAGTGCCTAATACCAAATAGCACTTTTGTGAGCACTTTTACTCAAGTATATTGTGTGAAGAAAAAACGCTTTCTGGGTATATTTTCTTTTTCAGTATACTTTAACATTTACTCATGTTACTCCTTTTAATGCTGTAAATGAGGGAAAGTTTGTTTATAGTAAGTTCACAACTAAGTTTTGTAGTAGTAGCAAGAGCATTAGAAGAAATAGTAGTAGCATAGTAGTAGCAGCAGCAGTAGTAGTAGTTCATTTTGCTGTGCAATTTTAAAAGTATTTTAAAAAAGAATTTGTGCTTTTTACTTTTAGCATTAATTTAGCTATACACTTTTATTGCTCTTAAGTAATACAACCCAAATTCTGACTTTTTTTTTTATTTGAATAAAATGAAAACTAAAAGACTTTCAAATTACATGAGCCAATATTTTATTCACAATAGATAGATAGATATAACATAAGGTTTCTTCTTTTTTTCCCCCACAGCTGTTTTTTTTTTTTTTAGGAGTTTTTCCTTACCGAGGAGGAGGGTCTAAGAACGAGGATGTCCTGGGTCTGTTTAGTTTAGTGTAGTTATTGTTTATGTCTGATTGTGTGTTTATGTTTGATTAACTGTTTGTGAAGCCCTTTGAGGTGACTGTTGTGATAGTGGGCTATATAAATAAAATTGAATTGACATAAACAAAACAAATGTTTACACTGAGTAATTTTTCCTCTTTTATTGTATTGATACTATTAATGCATGAGAAATAAAACCACATGCATCACATGAAAGTAACTTACTCCAGTGTTTAGTGCCAAAACTCCCTCAGACAGCAGCATTTTGGTCTGGTCCATCCATATCATGGGACAAGAAGTTAGCAGTTTTCACTACTGTGCACACTTAAGTCATTTATTTTATACTGTGTACATTAAAATTGTTAAATTGCCAATATTAGTCGTGGGATTTGTCTTCAAAGATAACAATTTTTTGAATGAAAAAATTTAACCTTTAAGAAATCATGAGAATTGGGTATCAGTATCGGTATCGAGGGGGTTAGTATCTCATAATTATGACTTAGTATCTTATGAGATACTAAGTCATAATTATGAGATAATATTTCGTAATAATGAGATACTAACTTTTTGTTTGTTTGTTTTTTTGTTTTAGTGGCGGAAATAGGCTTCCATAGTTTCCAGCTGCTGAAGAATCATGTTTGACGTATTTTTTGTTCAATGATGCACCAAAAGTTCTCTATAGGTGACAGATCTGGACTGCAGGCAGGGCAGTTCAGCACCCGGATTCTTCTATGACAAAGCCATGCTGTTCTAATAGCTGCAGTATGTGGTTTTGCATTGTCCTGCTGGAATACACAAGACCTTCCCTGAAATAGACAGGGGAGCATATGATGCTCTAAAACCTTTATACACCCTTGATAGTCCCGTCCAAAACACACAAGCTGCTCATACCATATGCACTTATGCCCCCCATACCATCAGAGATGCTGCTTTTGAACTGAACCCTGATAACTCGCTGGAAGGTCTTCCTCCTCTTTAGCCTGGAGGACACGGTGTCAAAAAAGTCACATTTGGACTTGTCTGACTGTAGAACACTCTCCCACTTTGAAACAGTCCATTTTAAATGAGCCTTGTCCCAGGACACGGCAGTGCTTCTGAACCATGTTCACATATGGCTTCTTTTTTGCATGATAGAGCTTTAGTTGGCATTTGTAGATGGGACGGTGGATTGTGTTTACCCACAGTGGTTTCTGGTAGTATTCCTGGGCTCATTTAGTAATGTCATTGACACAATCATGCCCTAAGACCATGGGCTTCAATAAAGGTTTTTGGCCCTTATGGACAGAGATTTCTCCAGTTTCTCTGAATCTTTTGATGATGTTATGCTCTGTAGATGGTGAGATTAGCAAAGCCTTTGCAATTTGATGTTGAAGAACATTGTTTTTAAAGTCTTTTTACATGTTCACAGATTTGCGATCCTCTGCCCATCTTTACTTCTGAGAGACTCTGCCTCTCTAACACATGCCTTTTAGAGCTAATCATGTCAGACCTGATATCAATTATCTTAATTAGTAGTAGTTTATATTATAAACATTTGTAATGTTTTCTATGTTCTATTGTGAATAAAATGTTGGCTCATGTGACTTGAAAGTCTTTTACTTTTCATTTAATTCTAATTTAAAAAATGTTCTAACCTATCTAGAATTTGGGTTGTACTACTTTGTAGTAACAGTACTGTTATGTAAGTAGATATTCTGTGTACTTCTTCCATCTCTTGAAACTCTCTCTCTTTTTTTTTTTTTTTGTCATATGCCAAGACTTTGCTGCTTTGTGTAGCCAAAGTAAAGATAACTGTTGATGACTCAAACATGTACAGGTAGTTTGTGCTGTCCTGTATTTAAACAAAGGGAAAGATCAAGCTCAGGATAAAAAATATATTAGGGGCCTGGTGAGAATCTTAGAGTATTCTCTGCATAATTATAACCTGGATCATGTTATGCTGTAAGATGACAATCAAAGTGAAAAAACAGCTGATAAGTGAATATACTATCATTAAGGATGGCCATAGTTTGCTACACACATCTTTCCTACCTGTTCTCTTCTCTTTACGCATCATCTAGGCTATCTGACAGGATGGGGAAAAGCAATTAACATCACTGTCACAATCCATCTATTATCCCTCGTTCTAATGCAGAGTGACAAATTATGGAGTGTGATACTGCATTCCATTGGCCGCCTCCTGTGTGTAGAGCTGTGTGAAAACAGACACTAGTGAGGTAAAGAAAAGGTTATTAATCCCGCCCGCTCAACCTGACCAAACCTAAAGGACAATCTCACCACTGCATTCACTAGAGATAAATGCAATCACTTCCTGTCATTTTCTCACACTAAAATCAAAACAATACATGGTCAACTTGCCTTCTCTTCCACCGCTTCAGTACTCACCTGGTTTACCTATTACCTTTCAGATCATCACTACTATGTCTCAGTTAACAATTGTAAATCCTCCATTACCCCTGTCACCCACGATGTCTCCCAAGGCTCGGTGCTCGGACCCCTCCTCATCATTCTCTCTTACCCCTTGGACAAATCATACACTACCATGGACTCCATTTCCACTGTAACGCTGGTGATACGCAGCTGTACATCTCCACCCAATCCATCTCCCAGTCATCCTCCGTCAAAATCTGGATGGACAATAGCTTCCTGAAACTCAACAGCAATAAAACAGAACTTCTCATTTTTGGTCCCCAAACTCTCCTACCCACTGCCCAAGACTTTTCTCTCTTCATAGATGTGAATAATGTGACTCCCTCTGCATTCGCACATTGGGTACTTGGTATTATAATGGACTCTCTCTTTCAAATCTCACATTAGCTATATCGCCAAGACGTCACTCTTCCACCAACGCAACATTGCCTGTCTTCGTACCTCCCTCTCTCACTCTATAGCAGAAATACTCATCCATGCACTCATAACTTCCAAACTCAATTATTCCAATTGCCTTCTGTATGGACTTTGGCCTACCAAGCTCTAAAAACTGCAAGACATAAAGAACTGAGCCACACCTACTTTAGAGACCACATCACCTCCGTCCTCAAACAGCCCCACTGGCTCCTAGTCAAATAACGCATCCTTATCCTTATCTCACTGACCTTTTCCACTGCTATTCCCCCCACCCAGTGGGTGAATGGGGAGAAGTGCTCAAAGCCTTTCTCTTGAGCCAGGACTTTGATCAGGAGGATTTGTTTTTACTTTAACCCGGTAAGTTAATTGAGAACCAATGCTCATTTACAATGACAACCCAGCCAAGAGGCAGCATGAAGGTCAAAGACAAAGCAATTAAACAAAAGACTTACAAGGATAACAGCAAAACATACATACATTTACAAAATAAATCATTCATAATGTGGATATAATATGTACAACTGTAATGTAGGGCACAGGACTCTGCTGCTCAACAACAGAAGGTTTAGAAGATTTAGAAGATTCTTTAGAATAGCTTCTTCTGAATAGCTTATTCGATGGAAGACACAGTGGGCAGAAGGGTGACACCATAGGTAACCAGGACTAGAGCACAGAGCAGGAGCACACAGGTAACAAAAGGAAAGGAGCACAGAGCAGACAGAGCAGGAGCACACAGGTAACCAAAGGAAAGGAGCATGTTGCAGATGGAGCAGGAGCGCACAGGTAACCGAAGGAATGGATCATGGAGCAGGAAAATACAGGTGAGTACCAGCGGAGTAGGGAGCAGGAACACACAGGTGAGGAGGCAGGCTTGATCCGGGCCTTGAGCAGATTGTACTTCAGGTTGAATGACGTAGATGGGGGAAGAAAATAGAATTGTTGAAGAGGTGAGCAGACTAGCAGAGTGTAGGTCTTGACAAAAAGCAATGAGTGAGTACTCACAATAAGCAGAGTTCAGGAAATTGTAGTGTAAGCAGGAGGTATTCTCAATTTGCAGGTCTGAAGGTTGCTGGATGTTCACATGAAGACGTACTGAAACAAGGCAGAGGATCAGTGGGTTGTGGCTACTTTATTGCTGAGCTGATTGCAATGGGCTGCAGGTGGAAACCAGATCATGGCAGCAACAAACAGTATATAGAGTGGCATATATTACTAGGTGAATGGCTAAAAAGTGTAATAACCTTGGACTACAATTTGTGAGTTCTTAAAAGTGGACAGTGGTAGGAATAAGCAGAGTTTTAGGGTGTGTTGCAAATGATGAAAGAGTGGTAAATAACATTGAGTTTGTGGCAAAGGGTGTTGAAGGCGGTTCTATATCGTATGTGCTGCACCCTCTATGGGCTTCACTAATGGTTATCCACCCAATGCATTGCCTCATGCCTGAGAGATCAAAAAATCATCCGCTCGAAACATGGCTGGGGAACGGCATTTAGTACCAGGGCTATATAAGCCCTGTCCCTGCAGTGATCGTCCCCTAGCTCCATCATGCACTTTGCAAAGAGGAAATGGGCTCATCCTCTCTCAGCCAAGCACCCTGTACTGGTATACAGGCTGTATTGCAACGGTGCATGGCTGGAGCTGAGAGTCAGGCATTCCGACACATCCTGATGGGGTCAGGATATGCCTGCTCCCCTCCTCTTCTCTGTGGCCCAGTGGAAAGTTGTCTCCCTCCTCTGAGCGGCATAGAATGATATCTTCTGTGCAGGACCAATGTTACTCAAACACCGCACAGGTTGTGATGCTCGCAAATAACATGGCTTTCCTTCCTTCTGGACAGCGGCCACTCTATATGTGCAGCCCAGCTCAGATGCAGCCAACTGGAGCTGGGTCTATCCTCTTTTAAAGAGCAGAAGCGTCAGCTCCTGGACTTGCCGCTCTCCACTGCCTCTCTGTTTGGACCAGATATCCAGACCTTGATTGACCACCTGGAATCTGCATCTAGAGCCTCGGCACAACTGGGTCCACATAAAGCAGTGGCCTGATGCGAATGTAAGAGTGGGCAGTCCACTGCTGGGGCTCGTTTCACCCCCTGGGGACTGTGTTAAACTGCCCAGAGGTGGGAAGCTCTGTGCTTCCCACATTTTTCATCCTGTGGCCAGTCAGAGTAAGAGACGCAAGCTTGTCCATCCTCTTTCAGGGGAAGGCTGCTTCAGACATTTGGGCTCTCCCGGTGTGTCTAGTATTGTGCCGGCTTCATTCACTTCAGCACTGCAGTCCCGGGCCTCTTGTTCTGGGGACCCACCGCCCTTTTGGTCTTGGCCCTCCACGTCTCAGAATGGAGTCAGTGGGTGGGCCCATTCTGTCTCTTTCCCCCGGGTCTGCAGTGCACACTCTGACAGGGTTTTTACCATGCTCAGAGGGTCCTGGATCTTCCTCTGACACCCTGAATGAACAGGATGCTGCAGAGAGGCATTTATGGTTTGAGACTGTACAACCCTGTGGAGACAATGGCCCTTTGGGGGAAGATAGCCTCACTGCTCAGCGCGGCACTATTGTGGAGGTGGAATCCCAGGACGCAGGAAAAGTTTTTTTCCCTATTTCCTGGTTCCCAAAAAGAACGGCGGCGTGAGGCTGATTTTGGACCTGCGTGTCCTCAACGGCCACATAGTGAATTGATGAGAGTGATTGGATGATGTCTGTGGACCTCATGGACGCTTATTTCCATGTTCCCATTGTTCCGAAACGCAGGCAATTCCTGCACTTTGCAGTGGGGGACAGGTGCTTCGAGTATCGCCATCACACTTTCAGTTACTCGCTGGCCCCGTGCACCTTTCCAAGTGTGTGGAGGCAGCACTGGAACCACTGCATTGTCAGGGTCTCAGGATTCTGACCTACATTGACGGCTGGATCATTCTGGCCTCATCCCCACAGGAGGCCGAGGCTCACACGTTGACCATGCTGAGCCACATTGCCAGTTTGGGGTTTGTATTGAACCAGGAGAATTGAATTGAAATGTGCGATGCGCCCTGCCCAAAAGGTGACGTATCTGGGGTTGCACCTAGACTCACGGATGATGCGCACCTCACTCTCCACCAGTAGACTGGTCACGCTGGCGAGGTTGGGACAGGTGGTCCCACACTACACGGACATGTTTACAAATGCCTCTCTGACCAGCTGGGGCAGCATGCTTGGCCTTTGCTCAGTGGAAGGGTCCTGGAAGCACATAAATCTCCTGGAGATGTTCTGCACTTTGCCACGCAGCTGAGTGGTTGTCATGTCATGGTCCGGTCGAACAACACCAAGGCGGAAACCGACCAGGTTCTGCTATGGGCGAGCATTCACCTCTCATCTCTGAGGGCTCATCACATCCCCAGGGTACTCAATGTGGGAGTAGACAGGCTGTCCAGAGGGGGTCCTCTCTCTGACGAATGGAGTCTAGGGGTTGCGGCTCTGATTTGGTGCCAGTTCGGCCTTTTGGTTGACCTTTTCACCAGTGCAGACAACGCACAGTGCCCGCTCTGGTTCTCACTCAGGTTGTCTGGCCCCCCTCCTTTCGGGGTGGATGCGCTGGCCTGTCATGCGTGTCCCACTGGTCTTCTGTACGCCTTTCCACCCCTCAGTCTCATAACGGCATTGCTCCACAGAATGAGGTCAGAGGGCCTGCTTGTACTGGTGGTCGCTCTCCCACTGTGATTGCCACTATTCAGGGCGCCCGGGCCCCATCCATGACTAGGTCTTACATTGTCTGGTGGCAGCTCTTCTCTGAGTGGTGTTCAGACTGAGTTCTGGACCCCACCTCTTACTTGGTACACTGGGTTCTGGAGTTTCTCCAGGGCCTTCTTGATGATATTTAGGCAGCTTCGACTGTTGGGGTCTTTGCATCGGCCATTGTGACTGGTCATGCAGGGTTTGGCAGTGTCTCTGCTCATAGTCACCCGCTGGTGAAACGTTTCTTGCTGGGCGGTTGTGGGTGGAGGCCGCCTTTGCAGTGTGTTGCCCCCACATGGGAGCTCCAGGTGGTGCTGGAGGGGGTTTCAAGCCCCCCGTTTAAGCCTTTGGACCAGTTGGAGCTCTGCTTTCTGTCATACAAGACCTCACTTCTCCTGGCTCTCTCCTCTGCGAAGAGGTCAGGGGACTTGTGTGCATTATCTGTTCACCCGTCTTGCATGTCTTTTGGTGCTGATGGGGGATTGCTGGAGCTCTGGCCTAATCCTGCCTTTCAGCCAAAGGTCATCACTTCCTTCAGGTCCAGGGTTATTAGGGTGAGGCCTTTCTTCCCACCTCCACATTTTTCAGTGGAAGAAGAACGGCGCCATCTTTTGTGCTCGATCAGGGCCTTGCGTTGTTATCTGAGTCACACGGCTGAACTCAGACAGTCTGATCAACTGTTTGTTGGATTTGGGGCCAGGAATAGCAGTGCTCTGCTTTTCCCCCTGCGCCTCACCATTCAGGTGCCGTATGAGGCACAGGGATGTCCCCCACCAGTGGCCGTCCGAGCGCACTCCACGCGAGGTGTGGCAGTCTCAATGGCCTTGTTTTGTGGCATGTCGATAGAGGATGTTTGCTTGGCAGCCTTCTGGTCTTCCTCTTTGACATTTGTGCAGTCATATCTGTTGGATCTGTCTGTGGTGTCTGTCGCCCATTTGGTGTTAGGCGGCAACTGTGTACAGGCAGTTGCGAATGGTCTTTGCAGGTGCTCTTGGGAGAGGTGGCCTGCTTGTGACTGTTTGCATTGCTTTCTTTTTTTGGAGTGCTGGGCACGCTTGAAAGAGGCAGCCCTATGCACTTCTGGTCAGCTGGGATGTGCAGGTGCTCTTGGGAGAGGCGGTCTGTGTGCACTCCCTGCCTGCTGGGGGTACATTGATCCCCACAGAAATAACAGTTACTGTATGTATCTACAGTTCTATGAGTATGTGTGTAGCCCTCTACCTGCATGCCCAGCGGACAGCCATCTTCTCCTGTGGCTGAGTTCAAAAGGAGACGATCACTGCAGGGACAGGGCACTATGTGCGGTTCACCAGCCATGATTGGAGGGGTTTATTCTTTGATCTCTCAGGCACGAGGCAATGCCTCGGGTGGATAACCATTAATGAAGCACATAGAGGTCTACGCACATATTCATAGAACTGTAGTTACATAAAGTAACTGTTATAGCTGTAAATTATATAGCTTTAATCAAAAATAGGGAGGACTGTGAGTTTAAACAGGAGTTGTTTTGCAGAATGTGTAGGGGAGAATTTATTGCAATAAAGAAACATATTTCTAGATTTGAGCTTTGTTAGTAAAACATTGATGTGTGTTTCTAATAAAAGTGTGTTGTCCAGCCAGCTAACAGTTGACAAAAGTGATCTCAGAGCCATCCAGGGACAAGATTTTAAAGGAGCGCTCAACATGACAGATTTCTGCTAAAAATATTTCCTTTGTATCTGTGTGTGTGCATGTGTGTGTTTAAAACCAAGTGGAAATCTGAAAAAGTGTGCTGAATTGGATTACATCTACCTTGTAATAAAAACAATGGAGAGCTCTGTGAGAAGTCAGCTGTGTACAGAACAGTGTCATTGGTGTACAGATGAAAGTGGGCGTCACATGTGCAATGCTATCTTAAATTAAAAAAGGGATTTCCAATGTGGAGGTAAGGCACGGGTCGGGTCAGTTTGGGGGTGTTTCCACCTCCCAAAGTGGTCCAAAGTTGCTCTAGAAAGTATATCAAACCGTGCTACTTGGACCCCTCGGCAAGAGGGTCCAGTTCTGGGATCACTTTGGAAAAGTTGGAGCTTTACGCATTTCTTTGAGTTGATTGAATGAGAGAGAATCCATGCTCGGGCAAAAACAACAAGTCACAGAACAGAAATGAAAGAGAAAATGTTATTCTTAATCAAACGCTTACTTGTACTTGTTCGTGAACAGCTGCATTCCAAGAAAAATAAAGCTAGTGCATATTACTAGTTAAACTTATTGTTATATGGTGATTTGTTAAAATGTGTTAAAGTGGTGAAGAAAACTGAATTTAATGCACAGAATGCTGACAGTAAATCAAAGGTAGTCTACAGTTTCCTGAAGCAAATACAGCTTTACCTCCAGCCTCAAACCGAAACACACTAGGATTTACACTTGTCTTTTTATTAAATATTGGCACCTGGTTTTAAAAGTTAGCTTCAAACGCTTGTGTGACATCAGTGTTTACAATACAGACATGGGTCTCCTGGACCCAGATTAATGGAAACACAAGCAGGTTTTGGGGCTACCTGTACCAAAGCGTCATCATATAATATCATATCATAATCCAGGGGGCACAGAGGGAAAAGGACCCAAAAAGCAGGACTGGTGAGGTAAAAAGGGGAAAACAAACCAAAGAGAAAAATACAATAAACACAAAAATCCAAAAGGCCAAAAGAGGAATCACAAAATGAAAAAATCAAAAATCAAAAGGCAGAACAAAATACAAAAACTTGAAAACAGGACAATGGGAAACTCAGGAGATATCAGGCACTGACAAAGGCGTAACGAACTCAGACAATGGTAAATGGTCACATTTTTCACAATGATGATCACAATGATTCGACAAAGGACTGGGGAAAGGTTGGGGGTTTCTGGCAGTGGTTTGGACCCCAGAGAAAGATCAGGAAGCTCCAGCGGTGGCCCCAGACGAGGAACAGGAACTGGCAGCAGCGTCTTCGGTGGCCCCAGAAGAGGGACAGGAACAGGTGTCTCTATTGTGGCCCCAGTGGAGGTGCAGGAACAGGCGGCATCCACCCCGTATGGAGATCAGTGTCCGGCGGAGGCCCCGTGACAGGAACAGGCAGAGACCACCCTGGACAGAGATCAGTGACCGGTGGTGGACCCATGACAGGAACGGTTGGGGACCACCCCATACGGAGATCAGTGTCCGGAGGCAGCCTCAGGACAGGAACTGGCAAAGACCTTCCCGGACAGAGATTTGTGTCCAGTGGTGGACCCAGGACAGGAACGATTGGTGACCACCCCATACAGAGATCAGTGTCCAGCTGTGGGCCCAGGACAGAAATGGGAACAGGCAAATGGTCATGCAGCAGCTGTAGAGCAGAGCCCAGGGGAGGAGCTACAGACATGGGCGGTGGAGGACGAGGATAGAATTCAAAACGTTGGAGCCCAGCTGCCAATTAATGCGAGTTCCATGCCTTGTTTATGCACTGTTAGTGGCTGCCTGGTCCAGGTGTGGTTGTGTCATTCTGTGATAATTCAGGGGGCAAAGAGGAAAAAGGGCCCAAAAAGCAGGACTGGTGAGGTGAAAAGTTTAATAAAAAAAGGGAAAACAAACCAAAAACAAAAATACAAAAGGCCAAATGAGAAATCACAAAATGTAAAAATCCTAAAGCAAAACGCAGAATAAAATTCAAAAACTTACTGAAAACAGGACACTGTGAAACTCAGAAGACATCAGACACTGACAAAGACGTCACAAACTCTGACAATGACGCGACAAAGGACCAGAGAAAACACAGGGACTTATGCTGCATTCATGATACATTGAAATCTCGGAAGACCCGACTCAAAAAAGTTGACTTCCAAAAAACGTCCGTTCATGAGTTCAGCTTGGAAAACAAACATGGAACTCCACAATAACAACAAAACCATATTTGCATTCTCATGTTGCTTTATAGAAAACAAATAAATACCTTGTTAGAACTGTTTGGTGTGGTGCAGAGGATATTATAATATAGAGGATATAGAGGATATACATGGGATATTTCTATTTCTACTTTAGTTATTTAGTGATAAATGAACAGTCAAAAATGTTTTTGCAGAGCTATGGCACCAGTAACTTCATTCATTATATGAAAATGTACAAAGAAGTAAATTTTTGCAGAAGTGTGAGATCTCTTGTTTAAAAAAACAAAAAAACAATTATTTCTCTGTTAGTAACCACACTGTTTACCTCTCACAGAGAGACTGCCTAAGATCATGACGTCATCTCGGGAACTTGGAGTCCAACACTTCCACACACGTTTCTGAGCAAAAATCCTGACTTGAAATGGTGTTCAAGGCCATTTTTCCAATTCAGAGGTCGCAATATCCAAGATTCTGATGTATATATACACTGGGAAAACAAGGCACAGGTGAAACATATTAGGCTACAAAATAAAACACAGGGAAAATAAGACAGGACACAGAGAGTATCATCAAGTCTCATACTGACACAACCTATGCTATTCCGTTCAGTGGAAGTGCACTGAAAGCTGGACCCAAAATGGATGCCTTAGGGACACCTTTAGATAAGGGCAGGGGAATAGAAAGAAAGCCCTCAAACCTCACTGACTGTAACCAACGACAGCAATTACAAATTGTGACAAATTATGTCATTCAATATGACGATACAACTGTGTCCTGCTCTGAAACCTAAGTGCACAGGGTTGAGGATATTGTGAATCTGCAATGAATGTACAAGCTGCATATTGATCAGTTTTCAAATATTTTGGAAAGGCAGGGTAAAACATTTCTAGCCCCCGGGGAACACTCCAGTTTGAGTGACAGTGAGTGGAGAATCGTTGGGAGGTGGTGTAATGTTCTCATAGACACGACCAGCTTTGGCAAAATGTCTGTTTAAAAACTGTGCAACCTCAATCCTATCAGATTTAATTATAGTGTGGAGATTGGCGGGCATATTTTTATTTTTCAGTGTTTTGACAGTGTTCCAGAATATTTGATGATCAGATCCATTTATTTGCTGTTTGAAATGCCGGATTTTGCAAGTCTAACTGTCTCAGTACATTTATTTCTTATTGAAAGACTGCCAGTCTGATGCTTTTTTAGAATATTTAGCGTTACACCATTGGTTGTTTTTGGTGAATAATTTCAAATAATTTAGGACTAAACCAGGGACTGAGGCAATTTTTTTACACAGATTTTTACATTGTTGGAAGATTGGCATATTGTGCATTTAGTTTGATGAAGGAAACCAGACTACCCGGAGAAAACCCTCTCAGACACAGGAAGAACATGCAAGCTCCACAAAAGATCCTTCTTGGTCCCAAAATCAAACCTGGGACCTTCTTGCTGTGAGGTGACAGTGACTAACCACTGTGGCGGCTGTAATTTGCATATATCAGCCTGTAGCATATACCATTTCATATTGTGTTTTGCAGATTATAAACACCACTAAAAGATACTCCAGCTGTGATAGAGTATTCACTCTGAAAGGCTAATCTGATAGTATCTGGTAGACAGGGACTCTGATTAGAGAGTTGGGCATAAAGAGACGTTATTCCAAACAAACTTTAAAGCTTCACTACCTGTTTTTTTTTTTTTTTACTGTAAAATGTTGAGTTTGAATGATACACTCCTCTTTTCTAATTCCTCTTCTTTACGATGCTCTATCACAGTCTCACACAAACCTGGAAGTATGTAAACAAGCCAGGAGCTATCAGAATAACATAGCAGAGATCTGGAGTTTGCTTTTAATTCTTTAAAATAAAAAAATTAAAAATACTGTGAATAAGCTATCCATTTTGAAATAAAACAATAGCTCCTTCACATTATTCCTGATAGATTCTAGTTCTGGATAGATAAAGCATGTATTGACCAATAAGAGTGCTCCTGTCCTATGAAAGCATGTGATTGGTTAAACTGTTCCTTCCCTCACTCTAAAACAGAAACCCTTATAACACAGCCCACAGGTGACCTCAAAGTCCCATTTTTTCTCAGATGGCTTCTGTTATGCTGTACTAATAAATAAATAATTATCTTTACCAAAATACAAGGAAAAATAAATCAGTTAGTGCAGCTTTAAACTGAAAATACTTTCCGACAGCAGGTTTCTTCATATTATCCAAACACATCTATCTATCTCTCTATCTATCTATCTATCTATCTATCTATCTATCTATCTATCTATCTATCTATCTATCTATCTATCTATCTATCTATCTATCTATCTATCTATCTATCTATCTATCTATCTATCTATCTTAAGTGGAAAACCTGAGTCATGTCTTTCTATTTTCATTCTTGGTTTAAATTTAAGCCTGAAATAACATGTTAGGTGTGCAAAGTCAATCAATCCATTCAACTCTTCAGATCAACTCTGAAAAATGCATTGCAAGAAATTTTAGGAACAGAATACTTCGTTAATAACACCACAAACCATGTCTAAGTATTCAAAGATTGTTGTTGTTAGTCAGTTTTAAATTATATCTCTGTATTTTAGCTATTGTAGTGTGACTGCCTGCTATTGTTTAAGAGAAAATATGTATCCTAATATAATACTTAATATAATACTTAATATAATACTGACCTAAGGTTCAGTGTAGGCTTACCTGGTACACCGTGTATTCCTCTTTGTATCCTCCACCAGCCTCCAGGCCCCTTCGCCCCCTCTACTGTTTCTATTGCTTTTCTCTCGTGTTCTGCTGTAAAATGTGTCTGCTTTAAGAATGAATGAATAAGTTTGTGTTTACTATTCAGAGGTCAGAGGTGTGTGTAACATCCATGATTACATGCTCGACTGACTAATGGTCCCGGCCGTAACCCTGCCCACTCTAGCCTTATTGCATTAAGTTTGACATGATAAATCTGACTCCACATAGCCTATATGACAACATCCACACACCCATACACACATATACATGTCATTTGTATAAATGAAGTACTAGAGGCTCTGCAATGTTTGTGATTTTTTCATCAACCACTTTGGGAATACTATAGTGCTAAAATAACATGGTGCTGCTTTGTAAAGTGCCTGTACTCTTACGATGACTCAAATAGAAGTAAAAGTACACAGCAATGTAAGGTTTACTACCACCACAAATAATGATATTACTAGCCTACTACTACTGTTACCACTACAATATCATTACTGCTACTATAGGCCTATTGCTGCTATTACTACCCACTTTGGCACTGAAGTGAAATTGGGTTTCAAAAATGTTTTGAAAGAAATGTACTTCAGTAAATTACTTGAGTAAAAGTATCTTATTACTCTGCACTAAAAAAGAACTCCTACATAAAATGATACGTCAAATAGGGATTTGTAATACTAACAGGATTTTTTACTGGTTGTACTTCCTACTTTTCTAAAAAATCTCAATGTGTTGGTGTTGCATGTACTGTTGTCTAGGCTATTTGGTAAGGCATCTACATCCAAAGTCTGGACTGTTTGCGTCACAGTTCTCCATGAAACCAAATGACTTGACATTTTGCCATTTTCAAGAGGTTTGAAGGCAGAAGTTTTTGCATTCTCTGGGGTTTGAAGCCATGGCACATAAAAGATCAAGAGGCCAATGCAATTCTGGCTGCTGTCATAAATCTCTCCAGGTTAGAGAAAAAGATTAAGCTGCAAAAAGGCTGCTTTGTATTTGATCTTCCAATGCATTGCAAATGTGACTGCTGCATTATTCAAGCATACATTATACAGTGTTTTGTTCCTAGATTTAAAACCACTACAAGATTAGTAGTTGGAGGTACAGTATTTCTAGTGACTCTAAAATAGATGTTTTTTCTTTAAGCCATACATTTGCTTCCTTGAATGTATTTGCCGGTCTTGAGTAGCTCTCTTCCTCTCCAGCCCCGTTAAGAAATGTGATTAACCTTGCTCTCACCTGTAAAGATGTTTCCGAGGCAATTTGTCTTGTTACTGAACCATTCAACAGTATCTCAAGCTATACCTCCTTAGTAATGTGCTCTCACTGAACCCTGGACAACAACATACATCCCATGTGTTGGCATTCAGAGTCTGGGTCATTCCAAATAAAATGCTAGTTCTGTGACAATAGTAAGGGTAACAAACATATCTGAGTGAAGAGGTCATACACTAAATTGCACTGCTAACACATACTGCTATCTTTTAAATTAAATTAATCTGCTTAATGTTTTTATGTGGTGTTTGTTAATCTAATCAATTTCAAATGAGTTACTGCTTCCATTCATTCATCTTATTGTGCTTATTCCTGTTAGGGGAGTCTCTCTAGGAGTCCCCAGTTGACCTAACACACACACGTCTGTGGACGGTGGGAAGAGGCCAGAGTACCTGGAGAGAACCTAGCGTAAGATGGGGATGACATAGACTCATGTAGACTGTAAATCAGCTTGAGGATGAAACCCATGACTTCTTTGCTTAGGCAAGTACGCGAATCACTCTGCACCCCCCTCCATAATCTTTATGTCTTTCATTTATAATTTTTGGAGTGACATATTTCACTTTTGAGAGCTACGTAGAGGTTAAGTGCATCATGAAGCATTCCAAAGCAAATCTTTCTATAATTTTATACAGAAAATGTGTTTACCATGATGTGTAGTTAGAAATAATCAAGACTATACATCATACAATAAAAAAACATCTATGTAGGATAATACAATGTGGATGTTATACAAGCTCAAACTCATTTCACTGTGAGACATTTGTGAGGTTGAGCGGTAAAAGACTATAGATTAAAAGTATTGATCATTATGTTCAATAAATTATTTGTATGAATTTATCATAAAAACTGCTCATACAGCAATAGATTGATTCAGCAGATGCATGACCGAAGATGTAAGCATAGT
The DNA here is from genome assembly GCA_020698575.1 of Bostrychus sinensis. Lineage (NCBI taxonomy): Eukaryota > Metazoa > Chordata > Actinopteri > Gobiiformes > Eleotridae > Bostrychus > Bostrychus sinensis. The sequence continues at coordinate 15,962,175 of CM036239.1, forward strand.
TAGTTCCACCATTATGAACATAATTACCACATCCAAAACATCCATTTAGCAGCTTTTGGTGATGTCTGAATAAACTGCAGCAGCACATTGCATGAATAATAAATGTGTATTTAAAAAATCTGAATCACTGGGTCACAGGCAATCTGAACATTAGGGTTTGATTTAAACAACTTCACAAGAGATTTATTTAAAATGGAAAAATGCACATAGCCTATAAAGTAGGCCTACAGAAGCACTGGGGAAGACAGTGCTGACAATGAAGGATAAAATATGAAATATCTAACTATTGATCACTAAGGTATAAAACTTAGTGTTTTAAATGAAGTCGTTCATATAGCCTCTTGTTGAACAGGCGGTTTTTACCTTGCCTAGCTTGATGTGTTATGTAACAGAGATCCCAGCGATAGATCCATGATCGTGCATCTGACAAACTTCTTCGCCGCTCTTCTTTGTTTCGCTCTGATCTCTCAGTTCTGCTCAGCCTGGGCTGTTGAATGCACAAAGTGCGCACTCTTCATCTTACCGCATTTTAAAGCCTACCTACCGCCAGAATTCGCTCCAGTCTCCAGTACAAATGCTCAATACTATGAGAAATCGACCTGCTATCGATTCCATTTCAGACTGCCTTGAGTCCGGCTACACCCCGCTCCCATCCTCCCTCCCCATGATCACACACCTCCCTCCTCAGCCTCTCGTCTCTCCCTAGGACTGCAGCAGAGCCAGCGCTGCATCGGAGAAGACGAGGAACCCCGGCGCGATGAAGCCTTTCTCAAGACCAGTTTAGACGCATACAACTCCTGGATGCGCCTGCTCCGTCTTATGCGGTAAGTTATTTTCTTCTCTCTTTTAAAAAAACTATCGAAGCATCTTATTTTCCACTGGACTGCTCGTAGATGCTATCATTATTTAGCTCTGCACTTCATTTAAAATGCAAAATGGAGTTAGGAGATGTGCGGTGCACCGTTATGACCCAATTCTAATTTAGGAGCGTTTTATAAACAAGCAGCCAGTTCTTGTGATTGGCAGAAAAGTTATAGACAACTTCTCAAGTTGTCCAGGGTCAGTGCCAGTCTGCCTCTGCAGCCTAAGGATCGACCGAGGGTTTGAAAGTAGCCTATAAAATAAGGTGAGATAGCCTATTAATGTTACGCCAGCCTAGGAGTAGGAGGTTTTAGCTTCTATTTTATAAGCACGTTTTAAAGTTTATTAATTGTAGAGTGATGGTGTTGCTGCTTTGTTTTATGTCACTTTTGTGACTTTTCTGGTTTGTTTGATGGTAATGCTAGGTTTAACTTAGGTTCCCCTCACATGAAAAAGGTCTGTGGAGGTTCTCAATCATCCATGTCATCATCATTTAGAAAGGTAGATATAGATGACATTTTATTTCGCATCCACGGGACTTTGTCTGTTTAGCATGGTGAGTGGTTGTGGCGGGCGGGGGTCAGCAGACACGTTCAGTGCTCTCCCCCTGCGCGCACACACGCAGATTCTGTGGATCTGCGTGAGCAACGTAAAACTGGATGGGTTCATTCAGCCTTCATTCAGGAGTCGGTGCATGGTGCAGCGCGTGAAGCCATCCCTCTCCCAAAACAGTCGATTGATTCTCGAGCTGCATGACAGACCCAAATCTAATTAGCCGACGGGACAAGACTTGCGTCAAAGCCGGCGCGGTGATTGATGCTTTTTCCTGTCCGTGGTTTTTGCGGGGCGCAGTCTGTGGAGTAGAGCATCACGGTGAAGCTGCAGTCGTAAAACAAAGAGGAGGGCCGTTCGTGACGCTCACTGTAGCCCAAAGCTGGACCGCATCATATGTTGAGATTCTCACCAGGTGTTTGTTCATAGCTCATTTGTTCCTCTAGCCTACATTGTGATTTAGATTAAAGAGATATGCACTCAACAGCCTGGGCAGTAAATGAATGTTTGCCTCAGGCCTCTATACTGCTCAGTGTTTGCTTAGACTTAGGCAGATGACAACAGCGGGCTGCCGTTCACTTTATTTAACCAGCTTGTGTGGTTCCTGCTTATCTCAGGCCCTTTTATATTCGATAGGAAACTCAACACAAAGGAAACACTGCTTATGACTACATGAGTCTGCATGACAAGTCAGCTGGACAGAACAGGACACACAATAATCTTACTGTCAGCAATAAAACCAAACATCTCAAGAGGGACAAAATGTCGTCCTATCTGTTGGAATGACTAATATTTAGCCAATAAGTAATCATATATGATTGTTTTTTATTTTTTAAAAAGCTTATGTCTGGATATTTTGTATTTGACAGAGACCCACAATCCAAGCCACAGTTTCTACCAAATTTCATTGTTGCAGTCCACTGAGAGACCACAGCAGCTGACTGATGCCCAGCAGCCAGTAAAGTCTTACAGTCACCATGTTCATGCAATCTGCCAACAGTATGTGTGGCAGCATTTCTAGGGTTATTCATGTTACAAGTAGTATTTCAACCAACACTGTCTGTTACGGTTTTCGGTACCTGAGCAATACTTTTCCTGATAGGTGTGCGAGTTAATTTTCTACAATCATAAAACACAATAATATTGAATAAAAGACAATTTTTTGGAGCAAAATTCTTAGCTCTCAGTTAAACCAGTAGTTTGTATGGTTTATTCTGTGTTATTAATTTGATTCATGCATGCAAAGGAACATTAAAGGTCCCACTAGGTAAACTTGGTATTGAATAAAAATATATTTTTTTGATACCAGTAGTATTGTAACTTTTATTTTGATACCACAAAGGTATCATTTAATGGTACCCAGCATTTGAAGGTTAATCAGCTAAGCGACAGAATATGGATGGTTATACTGACACAACCACACCACAAGTATATAATTAAATCACAAGTGTTTGATAAAAATAAGAATTCTTTAGAATGAGATGCTTGTATATCCCCAGGAAAGCCTAAATATTCCTCCAGTAGGAACGCAGGAGTCCGTGTAATGTTTGCACTCAGCACATCTGTGAGGTTTAAGGCATTAGAAGTAGTATGTGTTTATTCATTAGGCTGACTGAGGCTCTACTTCAGTGCTCTCCCGCCAGTCATATGCTCTCAACAGCCTCTTGAGGCCAAGTGGATAAAGTGCTTGTTGCTTGCTCATCATGTTATTAAAAATAGATCATTTATACAATTTATACTTAGTAAATTCTTTTCTATACTCTATGCCCCCTTCTCCCTATTGAATTTTCCCTTCTGCCTCCTCGCCTGCAGTAATTTGCATATTGATGTGAAATATGTTTTACGCCAGATGCTTCTCCTGACACAACTCTCTCCATTTATTTGGGCTTGAGACTGGCACAAAAAGTATACTGGCTTGTGAGCCATTGTGGCTGGCCACAGTCCAAAAATTCTACCATTTCCAACTTTCCCACCCACACTTTTGTAATAAACAAGAGAAAGCGGTGGACATGTTAATAGCCTACATACACTGCTAAGAAAAATGGACTGAGTTTATGGTTTAAAAATATACAGGTGTTACAATTATGGGCTGTAAACTATATGTTATTGTACACCCGGTTCTGGCTGTTCCCATGTCAGAAATTAATCCAGGTTAAATGGCCCTGCATTGTAAATCCCACCGTCACACAAAGCTTGTCTACCAGACATTTGTCATTTCTGTTGCAGTTGAAGATGTGTTGAGTGTGGAAGTCAGAGACCTCTCCAGTGTAGCATCTGCCAAGTCAGACATACAGTATATTTATGTGATAAGCACAGAGTCTCGGTGGCCATCTGCGGACTGCACTCGAGGCCTGGCGGCTCTGAACATACCACTTGTGTTCACATATTGTCCTCCTCAGTGTTGCATGCAGAGTTACACACTTCACATTTTCTGTATCTTGAAAACAGACTGAACTTTTGTCCTGTGTTGTGCATGTGCCTCATAGTGATGTGCAGGTGCGTAGACTGCATTGGTGTGTGTTTGTGTGTATGATTAATGGATGTAGCAGTATGGCATCAGCAGGCCTTGACGGCACAACTGCTGTTTCTTCTGTCTGATTTAGAGCTCACAGGAATTTTGTTGATTCCTAAAATCACAATCTAAAGGTGCTGGAAAACCCCCAATCACAGCATTGCAACATGAATTTAGAGGAAACGCCAACAGAGAAAAATAAACACAGCTATAAGTGATATTGGGCAGCTTTTGTGGACATGTTTTGCTCCTTCACTGGCATATGTACTCTGAAGTGTTTTGGATATTAGCTTTGAATAGCAATCTGTGTAGCTCCACCTGGATAGGAGTCTTCTAAATGTCAGGATTAATGACCATTTGCATTAGAGGAGATTGGTGTTGTGTATAATAAAATGTCAACAGCGGAGAATAATCTTTCGAACACAGGGCAGCCATCAAGATGATAACTTTGAAATTCACAAGTCCTTCAGATGAGAGTGGGAAGCTGAGGATGGAAATAGATTAGAATAAGAAAAGCCAAAGTGAAAAGGCTCATATGTAGTGTTGGCAGGGATCATTATATGTAGATTTTTCATCACTCTCATAATGTAACATTCATGTAAAATGCAATACTTTCACAGTATTTAGAATTCTAAAACAGTCAGAAAGCATCCATCATTAGGTGTCGTTAAGAATGCTAGGCAGTTTACATGCAGGATCTGGGATCCACAGTATTTCTGTTCAGATGCAGATCTTGTCTCAATTCATCAGTTTATATGTGAGCAGGCCTGTCATTCCTTATTTTATTACACAACTTATTACCAGTTCTACAGAGCCGCACTTTGACTGTATTACACAAACTTTTTTTTTTTAGAATTAAGTGTTACATTTTCCTCATCTTGCTTATTTTCTAATCTAGATTTCCACCACGAATAGATATGTATATGTATTATTATATGTATATGATGCATATGTATATTATGTATATGTATATCTAAAATAACTAATTTACTTGTCTGACCCATGGATTACACACAGTTGAAAAATAGCATCTTAGGTTAAATTGACATAGTTATGTAGTTTAGTTTGTATATCATACTGTATCCAAATGCCATGCCACAATGTTATTGCTTCAGGGAGCCAGGTTGTGATTAACTGTATTTTGTCTCCAGAACGTGTCTGGTACATGTAAGTTTAAAATACTTAACGTTTAATATATGAACGTAGCATGTTGTTGTAACACAGCTATGAGTTCAAACAAAAATGCCCACTCCAAAACAAACTAAAGCCTCTTCTGAGCATCTTCCCGATTAGAGAGTTTGTGGCCCGAGGAGTTATCTCATCATCTGTTTGTGCACAAAGTTAGTTAGGACCCATTTCCCACTTCATTTCATTGCTGCATTGCACCAAAAGCTCTTGGTGTTGCTTCATGCCTCTGTGGAGCCCTATAGTGCCTATGTTCAGATGACAAGTCCCAGTGATGTTTAATCTAATCTCGCCGAGCAAAGGTGAGCAGAGACAAAATACATCAAGCTGCCACACTCTGTTCGGGTACTTAACCCAGTCCCAACCACTCACTATAGACAGTTTAGCCAGAAGCTGCAGATTCATGCAAAAAGACAATTTAAAGATTTAAAGCCTGTGCGTTTTTCAGTTCCTATTTTTTATCTGCAGACAGGAGACTGACCCAGTGTGTTGACAGGTCTTTTTCTCAGAGACAGTGGCCCTCTGGGTGCACATTCACACTGGCTGACATGTTCTCTGAGCCGCTAAACATTCAGCAAGAATTATCTGAAGAAACACAAAGGAAATACCTGTGTATTTGTACCAACTCTAGACAAAACCATTTAAGACGATTTTTACTACACTTAAGAGCTACTCAGTTCATCAGTGTGGTCCCTCCAGAGTGTGTTGGAAATGAAAAACACACTTTTATATATTTTAAACAACAGCATCAGAAAGTCAAAATGATGAAGCTCTCATCTGTTTAGTGTCTTATTAGTCAGGAGAACCAGAAAATTATAAAGAACTCAGCTGTAATTAAATTCAGTGATTGTTAATCTTAGCTCTATTTAAACACTGCAAAACAGAACCAACAGGAATATCTTTATGACAAAGTTTGTAAAAAAAATTGCGTTGGCTATAAAAGTACTATGTAAATAAACTATATTGTGAATTTTTGTTGTTCAGAACTGTGTTGAGCCCATTACATTTATATTTGTTAGATAAGTGCATCATTTGCTGTTAAAAATGAAGGGGAATCCTGATTTCAGTCACTGTGCTTCCTATGTTTACAAGATGCTGTCAAATGTAATACTTTTTCATGCATAATTACAAGTATTTTTATTTGGAAAACTTAACTTTCTACATTTACCCTTTCCCTTCTGCAATTGAGTAAAATCATTTTGATCACAAATTTGAAAACCTTTTTAACGAATATGCACAGGCAACATGATCAGTTTTGCCATTGTTTGAAGTAGGTCAGTGTAATATATGTGAGTAACAGCTTTTAGTCATACTTATCCTGGTTTTCTGCTTCTCTTCCACAGACTGATACTCTCTTCTGCTGAGCACTGACAGGACAAAACTGCTTTTAAGATCATTGCTGCTATTTTTGACTGCTCCTACAATCTCTGAAGGCACTGTGTGTCCTGCAAATAACTGGATTTTGAGGTTCTGACAATAGAACATAGCTCTTTATCTGGTCCTCAGGAGATCAGGTTTATTGTAAATAAAAAATAAAAATAAACAAATAAATAAATAAATAAAAAACGTGCCAAGATGGATGAAACATATAACAACAGGACTTCCTTGGTCAAAGGTGCCAAGGACATTGCCAAAGAGGCCAAGAGGCAAGCTGCCAGAAACTTCAACAAGGCTGTAGATCGTGCCTCAGATGAGTACTCTACTCAGCGCAGCTATAACCGCTTCAACAATGATGATGAGGAAGAGAACTACAACTATGGCCAGCAGGATGGACACTATGGTGAAAATGGGGATGAAGATGACGGGGCCTCCAGCGATGCCACTGAAGGCCATGATGATGAGGATGAGATCTACGAAGGGGAGTACCAGGGTGTGCCTGCCTACAATGATGGGAAGCCCCCAGATGGACATGTGGCTCTGGGACAGCCCGTCTCTGACAGCCTTAAGAGCCGTAAGGAGCTGGAGAATGAGAGGCAGTCGGACGAGGAGGAGCTGGCCCAGCAATATGAGCTCATACTGCAGGAGTGTGGACATGGCAGGTTCCAGTGGCAGCTCTACTTTGTGTTGGGCCTAGCGCTCATGTCTGATGGAGTGGAGGTGTTTGTGGTGGGCTTTGTCCTGCCCAGCGCAGAGACAGACATGTGTGTGCCAAACTCTGGGGCAGGATGGTTGGGTAAGAGTCCTCACTCTCAGTGTTTTGATGTCTTATCTGATAGAGTGCATACTTGAATGAATGTACATCTCAGGTTTTTTGCTCATGTTAACATTTCAAAATGAAAATCATTAGTTATTAACTTATTATTCATTAACTTAACCTGTTCAGTTTGCCTTTTACATCATTGTGTCTGTAAATTTAATACTAAAATTCAAAATTTTGATTGTGTGCTACTGTGAGTTTCCCCGAGTTACTGTTAGTTCTATTACACAGTAGTTCTATTAAGTATCTATTTAATCGCTGATGCCAAAATAAAACACTAGAAGACACTTTAATCATGTTCTGATCACACAGTTATGGTCCTGAATATTTAGGGGGTAGAAGTGACAAGAAGAAACTGTGAGTTTGGAAAGATGCAAAAACTCCCATCTGGTGCAGTTTGACAGCTTTGGAAAAAACTACTTTCTAATGTTGTTTCTTAACTTGTGGTTTGCTATGAAGGTAAAACCTTATTTTTGAATCAACAATAGCATTGTGGACATCTATTCTCAGTCCTAAATGAGCTGTTGGTTGCCATGGCACCAGGTATTGGGATACATATAAAAGGCTTTGTTTGTGTGTCATCTGTGTTGGCTGAAGCTTAAAATCATTAGTGCATGGTGTGTTTTTCACACCGTCGTGTGTATGAGCAGAAGCAGATCCAGCTGACATAAACTAGATGGACAGAAGCCGCATGTTGCTTTACTCACCCCAGTCTCACCCATACGTGAGTCATGACTCGTGGGAGATGTCAGGCAGAGAATAGAAACAATGAGTCATTGTTGCAACTTTTCACACAACACATTAATACCTGCTCTAAATTGTACTATTGTGATACATTTAATAAATCCTCCTGAACTGGTGCATTTTACAACTGTTTGTGAATCTCAGTGACTCAAAGTCAGTTTTGGCTTATGTAGTCAACTAATTTCTTGAAGCAAAAATAATAATGAATGAATTATAAAATAAACACAAAAATACTAATTTATTCATATTCACCAAAATGGGAATGTTTCAGATTTCAGTGTGGCACACAAAGTTGGAGATGTGTTCAGATTAATTGTTTGTCAGTGTGTGTTTGTCAGTGTATGTGCATATTTTTACACAAGGCAAACAAATCGTGTGCTTAGTGCAATGTGTTCCTAAACTTACATGATATTAGGAAGGAATTAATATTTATATCCTGTGCTTCTCAACAAGGAGACTGTAGATTTAATTCCTGGGTGCCAGTGATCTTTCTGTGTGGAACCTGCCCCACCAAAACCATGTCTGCAAATTCCATATTGTTTCTTAAAATAACAGTGAATGTTATTTATTTTTGGGATACTTTTCATCTACCTCCCGGCTCTGTTACCGCCAGCTGTAATCCTCTTCTTATAACCTTTACAAGCTTGCGGTGATCTAAAGATATGAGTGAGAGTTAATCTCTGCAGTATTGTGTTTCACTGCAGTTTAGCCATGGTAGACTGGCTCTCGTCCCTCCCTCTGGAAAAAGGGGATGGGGGGTGGGGGGGCTGCTTGATACCAGCGCTTTCTCCTTCCCTAACTTCCAGTGTTCATGCTTTTCAGTGTACATTTCCCTAGGTTATAGTGAGTAATTGTGTTTGGTTACAACTATTTGTTTTGTTATAGTAAAATCAGAACTCATACTTACATTTTGTGTTGTTTTTGTGAGCTCAGTGTTATATGAGGATGCCTCTGTGAATTGTATAACTATAAGTTATACCTAGCCGTGGGTTATTGGTATAAATAACATTCCTTAGCCTTTCTAGCTCTGTCCTATATCCTTGTTTGTTCTCACACTTTTTCTAACACACCTGTCAGTCATAGAGCCTCCTGGGAGCTTCTCTCATCCAGCGATTTTACAGCTCTTGCGTAAAGCCTCCAGTTGTTTGCATCAAGTACATTTTTAACTTTCTCCCTCATCCAGGCCTATGTCTATTGGGAGTGTTTCACTGGTGCGTAAAAGCTAATTACTGTAGAGGAAAAAGTAAACATGGATGCTATTTGTAATACTTTTTTGAAATGGTCTCAATAGAACCCGCAACAGACCCACACTCTGCTGTTAAAAGGTCAATGTCTGACAGGAGTGCTTGCTTAAGGAAGAGGTTAGTCCCAATCTACAATCATGCAGTAGAGGACAATCCTGTTAGATCTTACTTCATGTGTTACCTGTAGCTTAAATAGAGCCAAAACATTTTCTTGAAAGTTGTTGACCCTGAATGAATTTGTTCACTTGCTAAGCTCTAATTGTTATAATAACCTTTTTGTAGCCCAAATTGTTTAGTAAAAGCTTAGATATATTTATATTCACCAGCAAGCCTCTTATTGAAAACGTTGTAGGGCTGGTCATAATTGGAAAACATTGTACATTTGTCAATGCAAACATTTCTGAAGACTGATTGAGTTTCCCCTTTTACTTTATGGCCTAATGTTTTTGAATGTCTAGATCCTTAATGAATGTTGTGTCCTCTTGGTCCTTTGCTTTGAAATGACCCACAGTCATTTACATAAAAGCATGGTCTAATAGCTTTGGTTTGACCTAGGTTTGAACCCTGTCCCATATCAAAAACCTCAGATATGCCCCAGATGTCCCATTATAACCCCCACCTTACAAGTAGATTTACTTGTACAATACAGCGGGGCAGGAAATAAATGAGCTGTTGTTTTTAGACAACATAATGTCAACAACATGCACTTAGTGATCAGAGTTACTACAGTTAGATATTCACTGTGATATTTGTGAGATGGCTTGTGTTAGCGCCCTCGCTGGCCTAGCTGTGCGTAGATGCATCAGTGGCTGTCACCTGTAATGAATTACTATAGGTCTAAGCATCATGTCTGCACAGCTTGATAAGGGCCTCCTCTTCGCCCCAGCATATCAGCCCATCACCACAACCACTGCTATAAAAGAGAAAGTCTCCTTTTCTTTGTCATGCCAAAGAGTCACACCTTCCCAGCGCACATTAGCATTTTTATTAGTAACTACAGAGCGGAGTGGATTATTTACTGGGCTGACAAACCACCAGCCCTCCTCACCACAACCCCTCTGTCTTTGCTCATTCAAGAGAAAGTAGTCCAACCTGGACAAGTAGTCATAAAAACAGATGTCTGGGCCTAAAGCAGGGGTCAGGAAGCATTGCTTATGAGAAAATGTTTCAGGTGAACACAAGTAACCAGCAGGCTAGGCCGACAGTTTAAAAAATACCAATGTCCAAGGAAATATTCAGTTTAATTTATTTGTTAAATGTTATAATTTGATTTGATTAAACTTTACATTAATAGGTGTTTTACATACAGGTCTATCAAAAAAATAAAAAATAAAATGTTGGGACATATTTTAAATTTTTATAAAATAAAAACTAAAAGACTTTCAAATCACATGAGCCAAGATTTTATTCACAATAGAACATAGATAACATGACAAATGTTTACACTGAGAAATGTTTCACTTTTATGCACAAAATGAGCTCATTTCAAATTTGATACAGGTCTCAACATAGTTGGGACAGGGGCATGTTTCCTTTGCCTGGAGATTCCAGACTCACCGCTGTACCAGCGGATGAGTCTGGTCACCTTAGAATCAATTTGATTTCTAGGGCGGAGCAAACCCGAGTTAACGGACAGTGGAGTTAGCCAATCAGAAAATGGCGGACGTGACGTTACCAAAGCAACAAGAAAGTGAGAAAGTAAACAAACGGAGTAGTGAAGCCACGAGGGAGGAACGAGGGAGTTATTTCAACATTACCGTACCATACCGCTGAATGAAACAAACTCTCGGCTCCTCGGTGCGCCATCTTGATTGTTGTAGGCGAGGAGACGCGTACGAGTGACGCCGCTCGCAAAGAACACGTGACCTAAATAAACCAATCAAAATGCACGGTACGGTTTGGATTTGAGTAAACCACTGCGGACGGCGTGGTGACCAGACTGATATTTCTCTGTAGAATAACACAGAGACATATCAGTCTGGATTTTCCAGGCAAATGTTTACTATGGTGTAGCATCTCCTCTTCTTTTCAAAACACTTTGCCCAGTCGTCTGGGCATCGAGGTTATGAGTTTCTGGAGTTTTGGTCTCGGAATTTGGTCCCATTCTTGCCTGATATGGATTTCCAGCTGAAGACCAGCTGGGTTTTAAACCATATGTTGCTCTAAAACCTGTATAAACCTTTCAGCATTCATAGTTCCTTCCAAAACACACAGCGGCCCATACTGTATGTACTTATGCCCCCATACCAGCAGAGACGCTGCTTTTGAACTGAATGCTGATAACTCACTGAAAAGTCTCCTCCTCTTTAGCCCGGAGGACACAGCGTCTGTGATTTCCAAAAAGAATGTTACATTTGGACTGGTCTCATTTTGTATTTTTATTTTAACTTTTGAGATGCACTATAATAAAAGAAGTGTTAATCAATGTGTCCTTATTTTCAGTCATATATATATATATTTTTCTTTTATACTTTATTACATTGCAGTTTTTAACACCTCCTTTTAATCCTTTCTCTTTGTTTGCTCTGCTGCAGGGAGTATAGTGTATCTGGGGATGATGGTTGGAGCCTTCTTCTGGGGCGGCCTGTCGGACAAAGTGGGCCGCAGACAGATTCTTCTTATATCTCTGTCTGTCAATGGCTTCTTTGCCTTTTTGTCGTCCTTTGTCCAGGGATACAACATGTTCCTTTTCTGCCGGATGGTGTCCGGCTTTGGGTGAGTTAACTTCTGCTCTTCCTCTTAGAGGGAAGGGCAGCAAAAGCATAATGATTCTGCATTGGTGGTACCCACATCACTTATAACCCACAGACCTTGTGAGCAAGGCTTAAAAACTCTAAGAGGTGTAAACAATGTCCTATTGTAATTATATAGTAAAAGTCTCCATTGTACTAGCACTGTTTGCACCTATAAGTGTAACTGCAGACGTAGGAGGGGACATTTGCACATATAGAACATGGTTGTTCTCTGGTCGGTCTTTAAGCTTATGAAGCTAAATGTGACTGAATTCAGTGACTAGTGTCATGTTTAAAAAATGGCTTAATATCTTTGTCTTCACACTTTAGTGGTTTCTGCAGCACCACTGTCACACAGTTTATGGTACAACAGTGTGTTTCGAGTGTTTCGGCCTAATGGCATTGATCTAAATGATCTAAACTTGCAGGATTGGAGGAGCCGTCCCGATTGTGTTCTCCTTCTTTGCGGAGGTGTTGGCTCGAGAGAAACGAGGGGAGCATCTGAGCTGGCTCTGTATGTTCTGGATGATTGGGGGGATCTATGCTTCAGCCATGGCTTGGGCCATTATCCCACACTATGGTGAGTAGTAATGGAATCACAGAAGTGCAATTTTCTCCCTCACAGATTTTAACAACTGGAAATCCTTGATGATATAAAATAATTTTTAATATTTGATGTATAGTGTTATGCATTTTGATCCAGATTTGATATCTTTATTATTATTATATATAAGTAGTAGCTGATTTGTATCTCTGTAATGTAAATTCTAATTGTATTAACTAACAGTGTTATTAATGAATTTCTACTTTTTAGAGTTTCAGAAATATTTTTTTCATAGAAGAAAACATGTTAAAATATAATAAAACAGAAATCAGACAGATCTGTCTAAGAAATAGATAACCTGATAACAGCGGTTAAGCTACAGTTGGAAAATAAATTCTGAGACCAAATCAACTGCACTTTGTAATGTGTGTAATGTTTAATACATTAATGATCACCACTACAGTGTATACTGTATCACTATACCAGGCCATAGAAGACTTAAAATAATAAACTGTAACTCTTGGGGATCACCTCCTGTCATCTCATCATATCATACTTCTTATGTAACTGCTGATAATTATTCCTGCCGTCAGTACACAACTCAAGAATTTAATGACACTTTTTTGGTGCCGTTTATTTTTGACATGAAGAGCACTTAATGCACAGGAAACACTAAGCAGGTGGCAGTGTAGGCAGGGGCTCTCACAACTACAGCAGCGTGGAAAGACACAAAGCAAATGCCAGACTATTTATAGCATACATGGAAATCAGTAAAATCCACAGTACTTGTTTAAGATTGTGTTTGCATTCAGGCAGGGTGTGGGGAAATAGGTGTGCCATAAAGGAAAGCTCGAAATGTACAGCATCAGAGTGCAAATATGAGATGAGCGGTATGTCACAGGATCAAAATAAAAAAATAAAACGAATCTGTAGGTGTCATTGAGGAGACAGCAGAAGGAGAGGACTGTGTGTGATTTATGCTTCTGTATCAGGGACAATCAAAAGAGAAAGGAATTCAACTTTGAGCATGATACTGCACAGAGAAAACCTGGGGGAGAACAAAGACGCAAAGTGAAAGTTTATTGAAGAGAATGTAAAAACAAAGGGAAGAGTTTTCTTTATTGGCTATAGGGAGCTCCATGTGGATCTGGTGTAATGGAGTTTTCTCTTGGCCTGCATCCATTCAGGAACACTGTTTACCAACAACAAGGAGCGATATGAGGAAGGAAAAACTAAACACAACTAAATACAAATTAGAACCCAGGGAGAAAACTCCAAACATAATCAAATATGAGCTCAAAAATATGTGCACACATTATTATTATTATTATTTTTCTTATCAGATTTTGAAAATAAAAGCTTTAATTAAAATACAGGAACATCTTTTAATTTTCAATTTTGAATATTGTAGAAAAGTAAATGTATTTCAGTAGTTTAATAAACACATTCTAAAAGTTAACATATGTTTTGTCTGCATATTTACAGAATTTCTTATTTTCTCAAACAGAAACATGTTTCTTGATACTTGGTCTATATTTACAGACATATTACCAAAAAGGTCTTTTAGATTTCAGTGTCTTGTTGGTGATGGAAAGATATAATGTGCTGATTGGGTGTTATATTTAGACAGTAGAGTGTGAGTCTTTTTTTCACAGTGTTTGATTTTGCACATGTTCTGAGATGTTTTTTTAAGTTGAGTTCATAGTTTTAGAGTTTGTGTATTAAGTTCTGCCACACTGGCTACAAGTTACAAAAAATGTGCTTTTACAAAACACTGCAAACATAACTGCAAAAATCTTTGTGAAATTTGTGAATACTCAGAATCTAATTAGAAAGGAAATTACTTCTGTTGTATACTGTTTTCACAAATGAATCACAGGGAAAAGGGTCTGGGCGAGCCAGGTGCAGGACAAAATATACAGTATTCCTAAAAAACATTTTTTTTTATTTTTTTATTTTTTATATATATAAAAAAAGTAATCATAAGGCTTGAGGACACCTTTTTAGAGGTTTGACGCGCACACTAAATATAGTCTTGTTTTTTTTTTAATTTATCCTTTATTTAACCAGGTTAGTCTTATTGAGATCAAAATCTCTTTTACAAGAGAGACCTGGCAACATAGTTATATTTAAAACAATACACAACAGATCTGTGAAGACTCTCACTTGTCCAGGGTAATTGCATCGCAAAAAAAAGTAAAAACAAAAAAAAAAAAAAAGCAGTCATCTGGATTGGATTTTTAAAGTTGAAGACGTTTCACCTCTTATCCAAGAGGCTTTCTCAATTCTGAAATGACCTGGTAAGAGAGCTGGTTTATATTCTTATAGGAAGATATATAAACCAGCTCTCTTACCAGTTCAATTTCAGAATTGAGAAAGCCTCTTGGATAAGAGGTGAAACGTCTTCAACTTTAAAAATCCAATCCAGATGACTGCTTTCTTTTTTACTTTTTGTTGCAGTACACAATTTAATAATACAGAATTATTTGCTTCAGTTTGCTGTTACTGTAATGGTAATTTCTTACAGTACTATAAAGAATACACCACAGCAGGTTGACAGCACATTACAGAAACCAAAGACTTGTAAAATATTGTACAGTTATACGTAAATCAGTGAAATGCACATTCTATTTACATAAAAAAAATTTTTTTTTGACTGTTTCAAGATAATAACTGTCAGGTTTTAGGTAAACATCAACAGTACATGTGTACTGCACTAAATCAATGAGAACTGCAGTTACCGAGAGCAGTCCTACTGTGATGTCCCAGAGATGTACATGTTTCCATTTATAGCTCTGTGTGTGTCACCACTAACTATTTGTTTGAGTCAAAGTGAGTGAGCCAGCCGAAACTCGTAATTAAGGTCAATTGATTAGACACTAGTATTTTAACACATTTTTTCCCAGAATGCAGTGGAGTGTGGGTAATAGGTTCCGCCGCAGTGCTCTTTACATCGACTGATGGACCGAGGCCAGAGAGCACCATGTGTCTGTGGTTTGTATTACTCTATAGCTAAAATAATATGTAAAAGTAAAATTAAGTGTGAGGTGAGGTGCAGATTTTTTGACTGTGTTTACTTCGATATGCAGCGCACCCCTGCCTTACATTTGTGTCAGAGCAGGTCGAGGGATGCACTGAGGGATGACCAAGGACACTGTGTGTGTATACTGTATTTATGTGTCTGAGCGTAGAGTAGGGACATAAATCTTCCTGAGTATCTGAATCAGTCAGCCGTCCCCTCTAGTCCATTACAGCTTTAATCGCCTTAATGAGGTTTGTACTGGTGCAGGCCAGAGCAGCCCCACAGGCTACTCATTCACACTGTATCTGAGGCAGCCTCTGGCATGTTAAACTTTGAGTTGTAGAAAGATTTGAGTTGATCATTACTTAAGATGTCTCTGGCCATTGACTTTTATTGTCTTCTTTTAAATACATTTTCATCCAGAATGTCTGCAGGAGCATTATTACTGCTCCAAGACTCTGTAACCAAACACACTGTACATCCCAACATCTGCACTAATTATCACTATAGACCTTTTCATTTTCTCAGTGATTTGGACAGGCATTGTTTTATGTAATGTAATGCCATCCACAACAAGATATATGTATGTAATATACTGTATGTACAATGTATACAATAGCATACAGGTACATCTCAAAGTAGGATTATATAGAATCAGTACACACAAAGTGAAATTATTTCAAGCATTTTGAAGTAAACTACTAAAATAATTTAAATAATTTAACTTTTTAAACAATATTTTGTTCTGTACTCTTTCTGCTGCATATGAAAAAGGTTCCCTCTCCATTTATTTATGTATTAATATTTATTGATTGTTATCCTGGTTTTACTTTAGAATTAACTTTAAAATTGTCCAGTCAAGGATGCAGTATGTATCTGTGTGTGTAATTATCTTCCCTTAGACACACACTATTGTCCACAGCACCATTGTGTAAGAAAATGACCCGAGCTCTCAGGGGTCCTCTTCTGTTTAATAGTATCCGTAAATTGATGCCTCCCCATCATCTGTGACTCTGTGTGTGTCCTGTCTCCTCTCAGGGTGGAGCTTCAGTATGGGCTCGGCCTACCAGTTTCACAGCTGGAGAGTGTTTGTGGTGGTCTGTGCGCTGCCGTGTGTCTCTGCAGTAGTCGCTCTCACTTTTATGCCAGAGAGCCCACGTTTCTACCTGGAGGTATTAAAAACACTGCAGATTGCAACATCATGTCTTTTAATGGAAATGCCAAAGAACATTTAGGCAGTGGTAGAATACAGTCCTTCATCAAGAAATCACAACTTAGAATAATTTATTTATTTAAGTATTTCAATTTAAGCAAGTATAGCTAAAGTACACGTGTACTTTAGCTATACTCTCTCTCTGCAGAGAGTGAAGTGTTGTAAGCATTTATTTGGTAATTTTGCTGATTATGTAATATGGTTTACAGTATATTACTTTTTTAGATACATAATTCTCGTTTTAATTAACTGTAAACCATAATCATCAAAATAAATCTTGAATCTACATAATATACAGTATTTGATTTCCTTTGAACTGAACTACTTGAAACAAAATAGACTTTTGTGATGTAAGACTGTAGTTTCAGGGATTCATTATTATGTGTAACGGCTCTAAAGGAGTTAAACTGACTGTTACTGTACATACTGTAGATATTATCTATCATGCAGTTTGGGTTAAATGGCATTTTTTTGCTGTGTACTTGTGCATGTATGATTATATAAAAGCGGAATCAAATCTGATTTTGTGCCAAACTGTCCTATTTTCAGATGGGCAAGCATGACGAGGCGTGGATGGTGCTCAAACACATCCATGACACCAACATGCGTGCACGTGGTAAGCCCGAGAGAGTTTTCACTGTGAGTATCAAGCTGTTGTTTCTATTTATGCCCTACACTTAAAACACTCAGTACAGTGAATTTTCAGCGTGCCATGAGCAGAAAAAAGTACATCATCTCCCCCTGCAGGTGAATCGAATCAAAATCCCTAAACAGCTGGATGAGCTGGTGGAGATGCAGAATGAGTCAGCTAACCCTGTGCTCAAAGTCCTCTTCAAGATCAGATCAGAGCTCAAAGGGGTACTGAAATTTTACTCGTTTGTCATTCATTATTTTTTTGGTGTGTGTGTGTGTTTTTTTCTTTTTTTGTGACTAAGTGTTTTTCTCACAACAGATCTGGTCGACATTTATGAAATGCTTTAGCCACCCAATCAAAGAAAACACCATCAAACTGGCCGCAGTGTGGTTCACCCTATCTTTTGGGTAAGACTTTGTGGGAATTTACTTCCTCTGGGCCTAATCACTATTTGGACCATTCTTGCAGAGTGTTAAATGACACTTTATACAGCCTTTAGTGATACGTAGCTGAGTCACCACTCTTCCCTGCCTTAATAAACCATTGTGATTGTGATAAGGCAGATGCTCTCTGTTTACAGCAACCTGATGAATGCTGCCTGGTTAGATTAGATTACACAGACAATGCCTTATTTTGCACTTTTCTGCCATCAAAGACTTAAAAAAAAAATCTTTACACACAGACAGCATGTTCTCTTCGCTGTAATTTAATAATATGATGGCTTTTGATCAGACTTACAGCGCAGAAATATACTTTTACATTTACTATCTCTTGTGGATTATAATGTTTATCCCCTTTTTTTGTTTATAAGATTCTATAAACCTCAGGCCCAGTCAGAAATGTTGCTTGTGGTCATCTTTCATTATTTGCCTGTTGATGTCCAATTGCACTTTTGCTGAGTTCAGATATTATGGGCTGTCTGTGTGGTTCCCTGATGTCATTAAACACCTCCAAGCCGACGAGTACGCCTCCAGAGTGAAGATCCACAACAGTGAGCGCATCGAAGACTTTACGTTCAACTTCACCCTCGAAAACCAAATCCACAGGAACGGAGTCTTTCTAAACGACAGGTAAAAGAGGAGCTCTCACACTGTCATAGTGGTAAAAGTCATCCTTTTGTAGGACGGCACTACTATTTATCACTCATTTCTGGAAACAACACACAGCTCCTTCTTCCTTTATCTTCCGCTCGACCAGGAAATTAAAAGACTTATCTCGCTCTCTTTCCCCTTCTTCTCCGGTTAGCCTCAAACACACCCGCATGTGATTTCTTTATGAGTCTCACACACAGAGAAAGGCTACATCCTGTTTTTTTCCCTGCTCACCAGAAGGTGTGTTTAATAAAAGATTATTTGTGGACTCAAATATATGGTAAGGTGCAGTCAATAGATGTTACAGGTTGATAAGAGGCTGGCAAGAAATGAAATGCTTTACAAGACCAAGCCAACCTGCAGTTTAGTAAAACAGAAAACAACAAACACACACTCTGCAACACTAAAGAAAAGTTACTATTTGTTTAACTTCTTAAAAAAGTTATCTGAGAAATAAGCACTTTTGATGTTTTTTTGGTGCAACCTTTTCTGTCACCATTTGGTGCAGTGGGAAGCTATCCAAGTACAGAAGAAATTTACTACTTTAGAAAACCTATACCTGCTATAGATAGACCAGCCTTGTTGCAATTGAAAAATACAATTCAAAGGGAAACCCATATAACATGAAGATTTAGTACAGAGTGAAATATTTCAAGCATTTATTTATTGTAATTGTGACGATATGGCTTACAGTTGATAAAAACCTTAACATTCAACTTAAATAAATGCTTTAAATATTTTACTCTGAGTAGTGAATCTGTATGGGTTTTTAAACAGGCATCTCCACAATAAAAAGTTTAACTTTTGATAAGCATTTTAGATTAATTAACAATATTGTGCATTTTTCTTTCTGTCAGGTTCATTGCTATGAAGTTCAAAGCCGTTACGTTCATCGACTCAGCTTTTCTCAACTGTTACTTTGAAGATGTGTCCTCTGTCGGCTCCTTCTTCAAGAACTGCACCTTTGTAGACTCTTTCTTTTACAACACAGGTCGGTCCACACCTCTGTCCTCCCACTTCTCACCAGTGTCCACTCCTCTGCGCACAGGCATTTTCTTTCTGCTCTGAAAATCCCATTAAGCTGCCAAAGGCTCGCACATAAGTCTCACTCAGCCTCTCTGTCTTCCTCTGACACTTCATTTTGCGTTTAAAGTCACAGCTTCTGGCTCCCGAAGAGAAAAATGGCTTTAAGCGTTTATTGCTTTGCTTTATGCTGCTAAATTACTGCTTAACCCCTGAGCCACTGCATTTCTGAACTCAGAACAATCGTGTATGTAGCCAAGAATCTGCTCACTAAATTATATTCTAATGCCAAAAGCTTACTAATTGGGTTATTTTAGATTATATTTGATTTTTTATTGTCATTACATATGTACAAGTGCATGCAATAATATAGAGTATCTGCAGAATGTAGAGTAAAAGGCAGTACAGTATGCAAACTTGTGTACATAAACACAGATCAGTTCAGTAGAGCAAGATCACTTCAGTAATTTTTTTTTTTTTAGGGCAGGCAGTATGGCATCCAGCTGTTGCCCGAAAGTGCAACATAATCATTTTGGCAGTCATGCAGAAATAAAAGGGATGACAGGTGAGGTGTTTTAGATAGTAACAGAAAATTGGAGCTGAATCAGAGGTTTTGGGAGCGCAAGGTAGAAACAGTTTGATCAGCGCTCAGGAAAATGCTGAAGTGTAAGGGTCTGTCAGGTGAGCTATATGAGAAATATACTCCCTCTGCCCCAAGTGAATCTCAAGAGAACTGAAAATAAACAGAAAAGAGGCGAGCGAGATATTGAGCAGTGTTGGTAGACCAGCGTTCTATTATGATATGCTGTGTGTGACATTCAACAGCACTGAAACACAGCATCAACAATAACCATTTACCGTCTGACTTAAGATGCAATTTCTGCCTTCTGTCGTGTAGATATTGATGACACCAAGTTAATAAACTCACGAGTGATCAACAGCTCTTTCCACCACAATAAGACGGGCTGCCAGGTGACGTTCGATGACGACTACAGCGCCTACTGGGTCTATTTTGTAAACTTCTTGGGAACACTTGCTGTGCTGCCTGGAAATATAGTCTCTGCTCTTCTCATGGACAAAATAGGACGCCTCAGCATGTTAGGTACAAATTCAACACTTATTATTGTGGCTCAGTATGTCTCTGGGTTTGTAAATGTCTTTCTCAAACCGCTTTACTGACTTTTGGAGTAAGGTAAGCTTGGAATGAGTTAAAAGATACTACTTTTTTGGTTGATGCTCTTGTGGTAGTGGGTGATGGTGATGTGATGATGTGTCTTGCAGGAGGCTCCATGGTGTTGTCGGGCATCAGCTGTTTCTTTCTGTGGTTTGGCACCAGCGAATCTATGATGATCTTCATGTTGTGCCTCTACAACGGTCTGAGCATTTCAGCTTGGAACTCTCTGGACGTTGTCACCACCGAGCTCTATCCCACAGACAGAAGGTACACAAGCGTTTTTTTTTTTTCATAAATGTCACTTATCTGTCACTATTGTCCCGCCATCATCAGCAAAACCTCTATGTAAGAAACAGATGATATATCTTCCATTAACTATCCGTGAGCAAATTATTAGTATTACTCCGGGACAGATGATGTTTTATGTTGTGGTCAGAATATCTTGAGGAACACGTGTTGTGCTCTTGTTTACAGGGGCACAGGCTTTGGCTTCTGTAATGCCATGTGTAAGTTGGCTGCCGTGCTGGGGAACCTGATCTTTGGCTCACTGGTTGGCATCACTAAAGCCATACCCATACTGCTGGCCTCGTCAGTGCTGGTGGGCGGCGGTCTGATCGGGCTGCGGCTGCCAGACACACGTGCCAATGTCCTTATGTGAAAAAAACAACAACATATGTTTACCAGGTATTTACTGAGCACTAACTAAACATGAGCTTTATTTGAACATTCTTTTATGTGGTAATTTCAGAACTACAGGTTTTAAGTAAATACCTGGTAAAGCATGGTTATAATACTGTCAACGAGGTGAGGATATACAGACATTATAACATCTACAAGTCGTGCCTATTTTCTCAATTCAGGGGCATTTATGCAGAAATGTAAACAATAAAATGCCAGGAAGGAAAAACAGGGATCTCTGTATATCAGCAGCTCGTAATCTGAAGCTGTTACACACATGCAACATGTAAACACATGTCAGTGCTGCAAAAGGCTTGGATTGTACTGATTCCCCCTTCAGTTCTGCTAAAATCAGGTCCATAACCATGAATGTTATCTGTTTATATTATCTGTTTATATAATTTTATACATTTATTTATTTAATCATTTATTGATCTATTCTATAACATGTTTTAATTTCCAGGCCTGAAACTGAAGGTGCTAGATCTTCAGTAGGACCTGTTTCAAAAAATGTGACTCCATTTACTGTTAACAGTATTCAAGCCTTTTGCTGCTTTTTGCAAGAATGACAAGGCCATAAAAAGTCAATAATGATACAGTACTTTAGTATGAACCTGGCAACTTTAGCAGCTACATTTCTAAAATGAAAAGAAGTTTACATTTTGTGCTTTTTACAGTAAGAGACTTTGGAGATTGGAATCCTCTTGTCTGGATGCTTCCCTGTACCTTTCTTGTGTGTGTTGTGTTAGTCTTGTGGCTCTGAAGGGCTTCGCTCTGTGGCTCTCTCTAAGGCTGCTCTTTCCTGGTCTTCCTGTTTGTTGGTTTGCTCGTCCTCTCTTCTTTCGCCCTCTGCTGCTGCTGCCCCCTTCAAACGGCCTTTCTTCAATGCTGTGCCTCTCTGTCCTTTAAGCCCATCTATCCTTCCAAAACTTGCTGGAAGCTTTGCTGCTCTGTCCTGCTTTTTCTCTACTTCAGGATGTGTGATTGTGTGCATGAGTATATAAACAAACCACTAGCAGCTTTCTTTGTTGTTCCTTCAGTAGATTTTTTCTTTGTTAGAGACTTTACAATTTTGAAACATGATAAAGTGAAATTAAAAGCCATGCTTAACAGCCGTAGTTTGTTAAGAGAATATATTTTACTTTGTAGCCAAGACCCAAAATATCTCTTACATCAATGTGAAAGCCAAAAGTCTCTGGGCTGTGACTTTATCTGTGCTTCACATTTAAGCCAAATCAGTAGCAGCCACCTGCAACCTCCTCAGAAGCTTCTTTCATCAAATTTTTAATTCTTAGCAAAACAGCGCTTACAAATATGCATTCATCTCTTTGAAGAGCCAGTTCACCTAAATCCTAAACTTCTATTTCTTATTGGGGTTTAGCTTTTTAGATAGCATTGAAGTACAGTGACTGTGCGGCTCAGACATCAGCACTTAAACTGTGTGTAGACATGACTTAGTGAACTGGTCCTTCAAACCTCATCAACCAACTGCTAAAAACTTTCAGAATATAATGCCAAATGCTTTGCCACATTTAATCTGGCAAATAAAAATCAATATTGTTCTTGGCGCATTATTTTTGTTGCCAATTTCATGGCTCTTTATTTTGTAATGTAGAAAAGTGTACTTCCTCTAAACAGTCCTTTTCAGAATTGGTAGGACAGGTTTTTCTTCTTTTGCTTATCTGCATCTCTCTTTATCTAAGCTCACTCCAGACCACTTATTTCTGTAACAAGACCCTGCATGTTTGTTGGTGTTTGTCGTGTGCCCTCCTCTCCATTTTGGTGTTGTCACTGTTCCCCTTTTGTGGAGACACAGCTGTGTGATTCCAGGTCAAAGGTGAATGTATCATTCTCTGGTGTTGTCTGATTACTGTAACTGAAGACAACCTGGTGTTCAAGCTGAATCAATGTGAAATGATCTGTCACTGGAAAGACGATACAAAATGTTTACTAGTGGAGGTGTTCAAATCTGCTGCGAGGAAGTTGATTACAAATAAAACAAATGCAGAACTCAAAGCCAACCTTTTACTCTCAGATTTGATAGCCTCTGCTTACACACTGAGGTACAGTATAATGTAGGTATTTAGTGATTGTGAATGATATGGATTATTTTGTTAGGAAAAGGCTTTGCTGAGTGCAGAATAAAGGTGGATTCCTCAGATGTCTAAACATTCAATAAAGAGATCCATTTGAACAGCTCAAGTGGTACTTTTTGCCCATTTTCCCACTACACCCACTTCACAGTAATGTTGGATGTTTCCTTTTAAAAAATATGCACAAAATATCTAGATAAGATATTTAAGATACAATTATTATGCATATGTTTACTTCCAAATTTGCATTAGCATTTTTTTTTCAGCAGGTGCTGAAAAAATACTCTGTAAATAGTCTCTAAATGTCTTGCAAGAGTGTCAGGATTACGATTTTTGAATGACAAATCAACCCTATAGTCCTTCCCTGTAATTTCCATGATAAAAATCCATTCTTTTCCAGAACTTATGAAATGTGAAATGTGAAAATGCCAGGCCTATGATACTCTAATAAACTGTGTATGAGTCAGTGTGAAATGTATGGATCTAGTAAATTATTCTTGAGGTCACTTTTCTATTTTTGAGCAAGTGAGCTTATGCGAGATGAGTAAGCATCCTGTCTCTGTCCTGTCACTGCACACAGGAAATGCCGTCACACTGACAAAGGAAGAGCAGAGGCCAAGGCTGACTTTATAAGCAAATAATAAATTTCCTTTGAATTCTGTTCAATATAAGCTAAATGCTGTAAACAGTGAAGACAAATGAAAACAAAGTTATACGCAGTGGTGGAATGTAACAAAGTAAAAGTACTTAGTTACTTTACTTAAGTACAATTTTCATGTATTTGTATCTTGTTTGAGTAAATTTTACAAGGGGTACTTTTACTTTTACTTGAATATATTTATGAGTTGGTTTGAAGTACAAAGTATTTTGAGTTTTGGTTTAAAATTGCGTGTTTCTGTTGTACCCTCATTGTAGACTCACAGTACTTAAATATAAAAGATGCAGTACTGCTTTAGAAACATCAGAATAATAAAAACAGAAGACCTCACAGATTCAGTCTCTTCTACTACATCAGTTTGTTCATTTTATCAGTAATCAGCACACATTTTCTGCAACATCCCTCACATTTAACGCATTAATAAGCTGTTGAGTCTTTGCAAATTTTCTTTTTTACTTGCAAGTCCATTTAATGATCAGTACTTATACTTTTACTTAAGTAGTAATTTTAAGGTGATACTTTTACTTGGATCATTTTTTGCTCCTTTATCTGTAATTTTACTTAAGTAAAGAAGTTGAGTACTTCTTCCACCACTGGTTATATGTATGCACGTACAAGCTCTGTCCCATCTGCAAACAGCTAACAACAGCTCAGTGCAGGATTCTGGCTGGGGTGAAACAGACCAGGAAGAGCCAGAGAACTGCCCCTGACGTACAGGCCCCAGTCACAGTGGGACTGCTTAAGCTCACCACAACCAGGAGGCCACAACCAGGATATGGTACAGCAAGAACCTATTTGAGTCACACCCTAAAGGTAAGATGTCAAGATAATAAGAGATGATGTCCAATTCTGGGATCCTGTAGGAGGTCTGCTGAGCCAGGAGCTCCAGGACCAAACCTGAGGCTAGCCACATGATTAGAGTGACCAAAGCCGTGCACGTTCTCTGCTCAGGCTCTTGTAGATAAGCGGCTGGACCACGGCCAGATACCGCTTCACACTGACACAAGCCAGCATCTGGGCAGAACAGTACAGGTTACCATAGAAACAGGCAGAAACCACTCGACAGCTAGTTGTTCCCATGGAGATGATAGTGAGCCTTGAAGACCAGAGCCAATAGCAGGAGGAAGTCGGACAGGGCCAGGCTGCAGTGGAGGATGGCAGAGAACACTTTTTACACATTGGGGGCCAGGGAACTCAGTGTAAACACGTTAGCTGGGACACCAACAGCTAGAACCAGGATGTACGGGACAGGGATGAGTACAGTGCTTATTGGGCCTTGCACGTACCACACGGTTTGGTTACTGGTGATTAGAGTCTGGTCTGGTCTGGTCTGGTCTTGTCCAGGTCCAAGAAGAACTCAGTCAAAACAACAGGCTGTCCTAACAATGTCCTGGGCCCAACAAGGGCACTGAAAAAGCTATTTAGTTCATTTTTGATTTTCAACAATGATCTACAAAGAGAAAAGTATCAAGCTTTATTTTATTTACTTAAAAATGCTCAAATAAAAAGTAAGAAACAATAAGGTGCTGCTATCTTTCAGAGTAATATGCTGGCACAAAAAGACTACTTTCTGACAATAATGTTGATACTGTAGCATATGGTTATAAGTGTATAGTATGTATTATAAATAGGCCTATTAAAGGGAACATATTATGCTTTTTCAGGCTTTTTAAAATAATTTTGGACACCTTTGCACTAGTATTTCATCTTTATGATTTAAAATAATGTAAATCTATGGAAAACGTCCTCTGTTGGGGAGCTGTTATTTTGACTTTGCAGCCGTGTGAGTGTTTATCTGATATTGCTAATATCAGCCTTAATTTTCTTTACTTGTAAGCCTTTTTTGGCCACTAGTGCTTTCTTGTCTGGAATTTAGTCAACTACTGCACTAGTAAGAACAAACCTGCTTACTAGTAGTACTAGTAGATGCCAAATTGCTCATTAGTGCAACTATAGCCTCTTTTTGGCCTTACTAGTGCCGCTGGTAGGTGGCAAAATGTCAACTAGTACTACTAGTAACACAGTTTTGTTTACTAGTGAGGTCTAAAATTGGTCACTAGTAGTAGTACTGGTACTACTAGTATCACTAGTGGGATCTAAAATGTGTACTAGTGCACTAGTAAACACATTTTTTGAGCTTACAGAGGGCTCTGGTAAGGACAGAGAAAAACTCTTCATTTTAGAGTGGCCTTTTATTGTGGCCAGCCTAAGGCACACCTGTGCAATATTCATGCTGTCTGATCAGCATCTTGATATACCACAACTGTGAGGTGGATGGATCTCAGCAAAGGAGAAGTGCTCACTAACACAGATTTTAACAGATTTGTGAACAATGTTTGAGAGAAATAGGTCTTTGAGTTCAGCTGATGAAAAATGGGAGCAAAAACAAAAGTGTTGCTTTTATATTTATGTTCAGTGCATTTTTCAACAGTTATTTCAACAAGATACAGTGAGTTTTGCCTAAACAGTGAACAATGCAATATTTGGATCAGCCTTTCACAACATGATATGTTTGCTTCACAAATTCCATTCTGCAGATAATTGATGATTACTAGCCACCAGCATCTGTGTGGCAGATGTATTTGATCAGACAATGCTGATTTCCTTTTCTCTCACACAGCTCTCACACATCCAAAAACAAACATATTGCTTCCATCTATGGACAAAAGTCAGGGCGACAACTATTTTGTACTAAAAAAAAAAAAAGAGAGAGAGAGAGAGAGAGAGAGAGAGAGAGAGAGAGAGTACACCTAGCTTAAGTTTAAACAGTTTAAGGACTAATAAACATAACAATGTGATAATGGTCGGGTCATTCTGTTTATACTTTTAGTGAAATAACATTTTAAAAATCTATTATTAATTTTTATTTTCACACCTGGAACATATTTAATCTAAAATAATTATTAATGGTTTTCTTGTGATCAAAAGAAAAAAATGCGCTCTTTCACTGGAAACTGTCAGATCAGACACAATTCATTTTAGTTTATGACGCATTTCAGGCTTAAAATTAAAAACAGAACTGCTCGCCTCTTTTTCTTACTGCAGATTGATGCTCGCTTGTAATAAACGTTCACCACCAGAGGGCAGTATCATCAAAAATGTGATTATTGGATATTGACCCCACTTATTGCTCAATGCTTTAATGTGTATTGTAATTCTGTTTCTTTTTTATAATTACTGTGCAGGGTGATTGTCAAGACATCCAGTAAATCCTCTGTTTGGGTCACTAGATGCATGAGTGAACAACTAAGAGAACTTCCTGTACTTTTCCTTCATCCTCTCTCATGCCGTTGAATAAACACAATTAAATGTAAATAAATTCAGCGTCATGGAAATGTTATGAGCTCAAGCTGCACCCACTCCCCCTTTTAGGCAAAATGTCTTTATTTTTTGTCTATAGACTTGACCGATTAAGTGTTTTGTTTTTCCTACTGTAGTCTATTTTATATTTCTATTTGTTGCAATAGTTTAATTTACATTATAAGCAAAAGAAAGTTAGTATTAAAGAGAAAAATAAGGACTCTGGCAGGCACGGCCCAAACAAATTACATAAATATAACATTTCAGAAAACTTCACTTACATTTTTGTCAAACTTTTAGTTGGTCACTTTCCTCACATAACTACTTTGCAGAAAATATGTGGCTTTACAGTGACTGTGGTTGATGTTACCCAATTGTCTTAAAATAACAAAACAAAACAGAAAACTACTTCCAGATGCCTCCTATTAAACCTTAGTCACTGTGACCCATGCTTTATTACAGCAGTGTGTGTGACTGTGACATATAGTCTGGCCTGATGTCCTTTACAACCATCAGAGCTTCATCCAGAAACATAAGTGAGCTTTTGAATCTTGTGACATGGTTTTTAAACTTACTTATTTTTTAAATTTGAACTTTTATTAAATACCCTGGCAAAACAAATGCAATGATAATTTGAAGACATTTGTATTTCTCATTAGGCTTAGAAAGCATAGCACAACAACTTTATTTCAAATTAGATCGCAAAATGAGGATTCACACTTCTTCTGATAGACAGGTAACAGTAACAGTTCAACATGTTTTCATCATAGTTAATAAAAGTTCCTCTTTCACTTGCTTTGATATTTTAAGTTTTTGTTTTCCCTTTTTTCTACAAAAAAGGGAAAACAACAGGAACTCTGGCTGGATGCCACGGTCTAATCTCCCACAGTCTGCATCCTGCCTTTTCTCAGGAGCAGGAATGAAGTGATGTTAGTTTAGCAACGCCCAGCCATAAGGACTGACGCACTGGACTCTGTGTACAGCTGCATTTTATCTGGTCATAATTGTATAAAATGAGAAACAGCTGAAAAAGATAGCCTTAAAACCGTACCTAGGCACGCATATAACCAGTCTTTTGGTGATATTTGAAATTTAAAAAGTTTATTGAGACAAAAGAGCAGCTCTAGCTCTGATACCAACTCCCACTGGATATCCGACTGCCAGAACAGCTGCGCCAGACTCCCACCTCTTCCTGTCCTCATCTTCATCAATCATGTTACTATTTTAGCACCAAACAACTCAACAGTGTCTTTTAGTGATGCACCGTTTTCTCAGTAAATATTTATAAAGTAAATAGTATAAGTAAATATTTTTCATATAAACAGTAGCTATGTTTGTTTATATAGTGAATAAACAAACTGGTACAACATGCCATGGATAATACAACAATAAACTTACAGATTTCTCCCAATAGCTTTGGATTTTATATTTTTTGAATCAAAATTATACAAAAAAATAAATAAATAATAAAAAAAAAAAATCTGCTAAAACACAATACAATTTTTTCCCCCAAGTGGGACTTTCTTTTTATTTTTATTGATTAGTTTTTGTTTACATGGTGTTTACATGGTTTTGTTCCAGTATTTTACTTGGCTCTGACTGGGACCGGACCCGTGTCTGTGTGACGGGAAACTGACTTCACTTCTAAAGAATTCTGCAGAGCGCTGCTGATTGGTGGAGCGGCAGGACTGGGACTGACTGGTGTTTAGAGCTGAAAGAAAAACGTTTGTACTTCACGGACTGACTCATTACAGTCAAGATATTTACTGGGACAAGTGAGATAACACAATACTTTTTAAATACATTCTAATGTACTTCATAAAACGTTTTGGCAGAATGGTTCCTCAGTTTCTGCTCGTCCTTTTGGCGTGCGCCCACGTTGCTTTAGCTGTTTCTCATAACGGTAAGTCAACTTAAGTTTTTTTTTTTTTTTTACCTCCCTTTTGAAACTTATATTGTCTGCCCCAAAAACGGAAATTAAGCTTAAAGCAAGCTGCTTAGTTGTTGTGTGACACCAGATCTCAATTTTGCATACAGTTTTTTTGTAATTGCTTAGACTCTAAAGTCAAAATAAATGCACAAATGCTGAAACTGGACGCCAGAAGAGCAAAAGGTCAGCTCACATTCTCCACACAAGTTCTCACTATCACACTTTTATCATCAGAACACTACACACGGTGATTTGCAAAATCTTAAAGACAATTCACGTTATCTGCTTTTGAAACAACAGCCAACAGTCAGTGACTTGAATATATTGTTTTGGATTTTGTGTCCAGAGTTTTGCTACACAGGCTACAGGTTTCAGAAAACATGCTTAAGCAGTTACAAAAACTCACCAAAGATGTAAAACTGCAAAGATAAATTATAACTTTAAAACAGTAAAAACTGTAATCCTATATTCATGTTTTTCTTCTAGGTTCCTCTGTCGTTGGTCCAAGGACCTTTGCCGTCTCTTATAGTGACTTTGAAAATGTGGATTTCATTGACCCTCCAGCTTATGAAACTGGCTATAGAGTTAATGTTTCTAACAAAAATAAAACTAAGCAGGAAATCTCAGAGGCCACTCTCCTGTTCCTCACTGGACCCATGTCCACTATCCTCATGCCATCATGGTACACTCTAGTGTGTCTTGTCAGTGTGCCAATCAACCTATGTGCCATGATGGCTTTTTCCCTGGGGATTCGCCCAAAGAAACCAGCGGCCATCTACATGCTGAGCCTGGCCTGTGCTGACCTGCTCTTCACCTTGCTGCTCCCATTTAAGATCTTTTACCATTTTGCAGGGAACAACTGGATATTTGGTCCAGTCATGTGTCGTGTGGTGACTACAGCATTTCACTGGAACATGTATTGCTCTGTTCTGCTCATA
This sequence comes from Bostrychus sinensis, assembly GCA_020698575.1. Taxonomy (NCBI): domain Eukaryota; kingdom Metazoa; phylum Chordata; class Actinopteri; order Gobiiformes; family Eleotridae; genus Bostrychus; species Bostrychus sinensis. The sequence continues at coordinate 15,992,500 of CM036239.1, forward strand.
TGTTGTATCAGCGTGGACCGACTGCTCGCTGTTGTCTATCCTATTGACTCTCTTGCTTGGAGGAGGCCACAAAATGCAATCATAGCTTGTGTGACAATGTGGATACTGTCCTTTGTTGGTTCAATACCCCTCCTTCTCTCTAACCAGACTGTTTATGTGGAGTCACTAAACATTACCACTTGCCATGAACTCCAGCCGCTGCAAGAGCTTAAATATAACTACAAAATCTACTTTCTCACCATCTGTTGCTTGTTCTTCTTCCTGCCTCTGCTCATTTCGTTTGTTTCTTACACTCGGATCATCTGGTCTCTGAGCAGGGTCCCGCAGGGGATTCGTGGAAGTTCACGCAAAAAGACAAGGGCTATGGTGATGGCTATAACTGTACTGGCCATCTTTGTGCTGTGCTTCATGCCAACTAACTGTACCATGTTAGTGCACTACCTGCTGTTTGATGATACAGTCCAAAAGAGCCACCAGGCCCCTGACGGCTCATATGCACTGTATCTGGTCTTTCTGTGTTTGGGTAGTCTCAACTGCTGCCTGGATCCCATGGTCTACTACTTTGGCTCATCCCAGTGCCAGAAGCAGCTCTCCAGTGTGTTGAGGTGTCAGAAGGGATCAGACATTTGCAGCACCAGTCATTCATCAAGTGACTCATATAAGTCCAGTCGCAAGGCCATGCTTAAAAGCAGCCGGACAGAAAGTTCAAAGTTAAATCCTTCCACAGAAAGTGAATCCTTTCAAGCTCACCTCAACAGCCAGTACAAGAAACTGCTGGTCTGAATGATTTGACACTTTAATACTACATTATACTACCATACTAGTAATATGTTAAATATATATCAACAAAAGCACTAACAGGACCTGTAGTTGAAGATTACACATCATGTCAGCAAATATAGGCAAATAAGTAAAACAGAAGTGAGGATGAGAAGGTCTTTTTTTAAATGATGCTTATGTTTAGCAATACTTTATACATTTTTCTGTTAATTTGCGAAACATGAATGTATTCATTTTTTATAATGTGACAGCTAAAGTATTATTCTAAGTTAATGCCATATATTTTTGTCTATTTTTGTTTTGCTCTTTTTAAATAAAGATATTTTTTCAAATTGCCACCTTTGCTTCGAAAATTTGTGTGCTGCTCCCTGCTGGTGAAAATGTGTAGTTACTTAATTCTTAGATCATTTTATTTACACTTAGCAGGTGACTTAAGTATATGCCATTTCTTACAGAATCGCCAAAAAGTCAGAACTCGCTCATTTATTGGTTGATATGTGCCTAGTCTCAGGGAAAGGCATGCAATCTATGAAAATGGCACAACATATTTATCAATTATCAAAAGTTATAAAGCCTATATTTTGGGTAGTGTTTTGATGATTAGTTTTGCTGTCTTTTTTCTCCTAGTTTTATGCACAAGTCCTGTCAATCAGTCATCAAACCAGAGCGCCCTAGTTTCCGTGCGCTCAGGAGGTCACCTGACCCGTGACATCACCCAGGTGTCAAAACGAGCTACACTGGGACGCGCAGTCAAACCGCGCCGAGGTTAGCAGCAGCTACAACCCTACGATTAGACCTTAAACCACAGCAATGGCTTTAACTATTACACGAGTCCGGCAGCTGTTTCTTTTAATGTATTTCGTGCACACTTGCGTGGGAATTGAAGTTATATGTAAGTTTGTACTCGCTTTGTTTTTTATCTCCTTTGTGCAGATTAATCTGACAGGCAATACGCTGAAAGTGAATTTACCTCTACTAACAACCGGAAGAAATGTCTATTGTAGAAAAAGACTGGGATAAACATGTTCATTTACAGACACCTATGACATATACTTGTAAACAGAGCTTGACATTAACACCATAAATTTCCATTTTGGCAAGTAACATATTCAGTCTTATTAGCCACTTTGGCTGGTTGGATTATTTACATAAATTTGAACTTCTTTAGACCTGACTTTCTGCTATGTTTGTAAATCGCAATCATTTAAAACCTAGGGTAAGTCAACAGTGGAGAGACATGTTCTTAATTGAAAACATGTAAAGATAAATAAATAAAGCTAAACTTTTTTGATTATAATAAATTACAACATTAAAACTACCTTTTTAGTAGTTTTCCAAAGAATTGTCAAAACAACACATTATTGTCTTAAATACTACACGTGAATCAGCATTTTAACATCTAACTCTTGCTGGCGAAAAACCTAAATGGCTAGTAACCTTTAAGTAACACTAGTTAAAACAAAATGTCAAAGTAACACTATTACACTATTACATTAATGTCAAGCCCTGTCTGTAAATGTAAACTACTTCTGCATTTAAAGTACCCTTTTTTTTTTCTACAAAGACAGAGGACTCACTGGTGTAGAAACCAAAGAGGGAGTGAATGTCAACAAAGCAGCTGAAAATGTCCTGAAAAGTCACCTTACAACTGTCTTCCTCCCGGTCATTTACATCATTGTGTTTGCTGTTGGGTTGCCTGCAAATGCCCTGGCCATTTGGGTGTTCCTGTTCAGAATCAAGAACAAGCATCCATCTTCTATCTACATGGCAAACCTGGCCCTGGCCGATCTGCTTTTTGTCATCTGGGTGCCACTGAAGATTGCATACCACTTCAATGGGAACGACTGGATCTACGGAGAGGGCTTGTGTAAAATACTGGTTGCTTTCTTTTATGGGAACATGTACTGCTCAATCTTGTTTATCACGTGCATTAGTGTGCAGCGTTACTGGGCTGTGGTTCACCCATTAACCCAGCTGCAGAAGGACAACTCTGTGGCCATCATCCTGTCAGTCACTGTCTGGGTTGTAGTCTGGGTAATCACCGTGCCTCTTTACCTCTATGAACAGGAGGTCAGAGTTATTAATCTTGACCTCTTCACTTGTCATGATGTCACGAGGCCAAGCCAGAACAAAATGGCAGCCGGTTACTTTCTCACCATGGGAACACTGGGCTTTGTTGTCCCCTTAGTTGTGTGCGTTGTATCTTATGTCCTCATGCTGAAGGCTCTCCGAAACAACATGTCAGACCTGGCTATTGCCAAGAAGCGGAGAAAAGCTATCGTCCTCATCATCACAGTGCTGGTTATGTTTTTAGTGTGCTTCACCCCAAGTAATATAATGTTACTTGTCCACTACAGTCTCTTATTGCGTGAGGTCCCAAATAACCTGTATGGATTCTACATCACCACCCTGTGCTTGGCCAGCCTCAACAGCTGCATTGACCCTTTTGTTTACTACTTTATTTCAGAAGATTTCAGAGATCACATAAAGAATACTTTTCTCTGTAGGAGTGAGCGGACTGTGGAGCGGATGAGAATCTCCTTCAGTGCACTGAAGTACTCAAAGAAAAGCAACACTTACACCTCTGACACAGCCAACACACAGAGTACAGAGTGCTAGTCAGCATGAGGGCTCTGACTTGCTGCCTTTTTGAAAATGTAAAATGTATTTTTTTTTCTGAGTTGCTGAATGTTTTATTATCATATGGATTACATTGCAATGTTGTTTATTATTCTTTGTCTTTGTTAGACTGATACTGTTTTTTATGCATTGTTATATATTTTTACATTTTTGTCCCTAAAATGTTGATAGTGTTTTTATTAAGCACATGTTAAATTTATGTTAATAAAACTTCCTAAAGAAAAAATAAAATTGCTGACTTCTGAATGCAAAGGTCACATCTATTTTTAGAATAAACTTGTACTGTTTGCAGTGATCAGAAAATGTGCCCATGTGTTAGTGTTAAAGTCTTTACTGACCAGAAAAAAGGGAAAACACAAGACAGTATTTTATTTACTTTCATTCAAGTTAATATGAATATGTCCCTTCTTTGCCTAGCCCATTTGTTTAGGTAAATGTTCTTAACGTTGCGATCATCAAATTTTCTTGCCGGAAAACTCCCAGCAGGTATTTCGGGTGGGAGGGGCCAATGCACCGTGACGCACGCTCTTCCAGGTAGTCTCTGGGAGTGCCCTTTGTGACCAAAGGTGTGCAGTCGTATTTAAAAAGCTCTTCAAGTAAAATTCCTCCGCAGAAGTCACTGATTTTTGAGGACCAATAACAAATGGATCTTATTCGCCTTTTCCCGCTTCTGTTGGTGTTGTGTTGTGTCTCCGCGTCTAATCCAAGTAAGTCATTAAAGCAACGTTTAACGAAGACCTTCCATCTTTATCTCGAAGGGCGAGGTCGTACACTCTGAGCTACTGAAAAAATCAAAAGGATAGACCGTTATTCTCTAAACAGCTTATTTATTTACTGCTTTGTTAAACTAAACTTGTTATAGGCGAAAAAAAAAAAAACTGTAACTTTGGCTTTATACAGTGAAAAAGCCACCTTGCCGTGTTGGCTCACGCTGTCGGCATATAGGCCTTTATACGTTTGTTTAAACACTGTAGTAACCATATTAGTATTTGTCCTTTTATTATTTTAAGTGATCATAATTATGAACTGATTTCTCTTTTTAGCACGGGGACGGGGATTTTTTGGACAATTGGATCCAGAAAACTCTAACCAAGTGATTTTGGATGAAGCAGCAGTTGTCGCCCTCAAGAGTGATTTAACCACAGTCTTCATCCCAATACTCTACATCATTGTGTTTGTCGTGGGACTTCCTGCAAACTGCATGGCTATCTGGGTTTTTATGTTTCGGATCAAAAAGAAGTACCCATCATCTATTTATATGGCCAACCTGGCTTTGGCTGACCTCCTGTTTGTCATCTGGATTCCTCTAAAGATAGCATACCATTTTAATGGTAATAACTGGAGCTATGGTGAACCACTGTGTAAAGTCTTAGTGGGCTTTTTCTATGGCAACATGTATTGCTCTATTCTCTTCATTGCTTGTCTCAGTGTGCAGAGGTACTGGGTCGTGGCCCATCCACTGTCCCATCAAAGGAAGAATAACAAAGTTGCCATATGTGTCTCTGTGGCTATCTGGGCTTTTATTTGGCTAACAACAACTCCACTGTACCTATATGATCAGACTGCCAAGATTAAAGACCCCAACATTACCACTTGCCATGATGTGAACATCATCAAGGACGCCCTGAATCCATTTGCTTCAGTCCAACTGCCTTTCTATTATTTCATCTTCATGGCATTGGTTGTATTTCTGGTTCCCTGTGTAGTTATTATTGTGGCTTACATCTTATTGCTCAGAGCATTAGGGAAGAGCATGGAGGACAGCACAGCTGCCAAGAACCGCCATAAAGCCGTGGTGTTGATAGTTATTGTAATGGTCACTTTCGTGGTATGTTTTATCCCCAGTAACATCATGCTAGTGGTGCATTACTCACTGTTAAAAGACGGGCTGCCCAACAATGGCTACAGCTTCTATATCTCAACGTTATGCCTAGCCAGCCTCAACAGCTGCCTGGACCCTTTCATCTACTACTTTGTGTCAGAAGACTTCAGAAATCATGTGAAAAACACACTGTTGTGTCGCAGCAGCAGAACGGTGGAGAGGATGAGAGTGTCCTTTAGTTCAATGAAATACTCCAGAAAGAGCAAATCATATGTGTCTGACACTGGAACCACTCAGACCAGTTCATGTTAGTCAAAAAAGGACAAATGGACAGCTAACGGGCCCGGACACGTACTTGTTTTTGTCTACAGGTCAAACGGACATAAATATGCTAGATTATTATCCAGCTGTGGACTCAGGCCAAGTGCTTGGTTAACAAATGAGTAACCTCAACATTTTAGATTGCCAAAGACGAAGTTACTGTGGAAAAGATACATGCACATTTATTTATATATATATATAAACTTGTTTTAAATGTGAATGTGTGGTGCTATATTTAATACATATTAACCTATAGCCCATTACTTCTGTTTTATATTTTAGTAGCAATTTATGACTGATAACTGTTGCACTGGGAAGTCAAATTATGCAGGCTTTATAGTTGTATAGTTTTATTAAAGCCTGTTGTAACATTCCTGGATATTCATTGATGGTTATATTGTTAAATAGTTTCGTAAATAAATGATAAAATCTATATGTAGTTTCTGTGAAACTTTTTTATGATCTTGTGTAATCTATTAAATGGTATGAGGTGAGTCACATGACTTGTTTGGCAGAAAAAGGATTTGGGCGGGACAGTGTTGTCATAGACTGTTAGACCAGACAATTTTCTGTTCGATTATTTATAAAATTCATGGAATGTGTCATTCCACTAGTTTTCAGAGTTAGCAAATGTAAAGTTGGCATCTGTGGGATTTAGCTTCTGTAATTTATAGCAGACATAAAGGCATGTTGGCTGAAGAGGCGAGCGTATTCTACAGAGCGTGCTGAAGCATGTTTAAATGGTGACTTCACAGTTTCCATAGTTTCAGTGCTGTTGCCACCTTTCAGCTGTAAACGACAGAAACTAAAGAACAAACTTTACATTCTCACCTCACAACTAATAAGCTTTCAATGTTTTGGCATTTTGTGAAAAAGGTAAAAGATCTTACTAATTATTAAATGTTTGCATATTCATTTTTCATTCATTTTCTACCGCTTATTCCCGTTAGGGGTCATGGGTGACTGGAGCCTATCCCAGCCGTAGGTGGGGTACACCCTGGACAGGGGCCAGCTTGTCGCAGGGCTGACAATATTTGTATATTTTAAACTAAATCAAATGCAGTTAATGCATGTGTTTTTTTACCAGTAGCCTTAGCCAAACAGACCTTCCTCCAAGTGAATGAGCCTGTGCCCAAACTGAACAGTGCTAGGCTCTAGGCTCTAGGCTCTAGTTTAATGACTAGTTGAGGCTGAGTTTAAGAGGTTAATGATTGTTGTGAGGTGTCATCTTACCTTTTGTCAACTTTGTGAAATGGCATGCCTTTCATTTCACATGTCCAGGATAGAGCCACTCCCTGGTCATTTTACCTTTTCACAGCTCATACTGTGTGACTAAGACACAATGAGAGCCACATACAAATGTTTAACATATTTGCCCTTTTTACTATTTTAATATATTAACAACACTTACAGTTGGACTGTGACACTAAAACTATTCTTGTACCTTTGCTTTGAAAGGCAGCTGTAACAGTAAAAAATGTAACAGTGAGTATGTGCTTACTGCTGCACATGCAAAGGCTTGTTGTTCACAAGGGAGTTTGATTAGAGAAGTTGAATATATGTAAAATTATAATGTATGGCTGTTCCAAGTACAAGACTATTTGTTTATATTTCAGGTATGAATAAGTCCTTTGGATGAGGGATGAAATGTCTTCTAAAAACAAACTTTGTTGAGATGACCTTTTTATATATTTTTAGAGAGGTCTCCTGAATGACTGAGAATCTACACAGACATATTTCAGGTATGTAGTATTGCCTCAACCATTATGTGTTATATCAGAAACTTGTTCATCCTGTTTTGTGTTTGGCTGTGACTGAGAGCAGCAATGAGCAACATTGGTCTTATGCTAAAAATCATGACACTGCCCTGCTGTTTGACAAGATATGATTAGACTTTGTTTTTTATTTAATGTAGGGTATTTTTTAAAGTTATTTCCTGCTGAAAGTATGCTGTATGAAATTGCTTATTTGATAACTCAAGAAAGGTATTGTACTCAAAAATTCTGTTAAATATTTGAAAAATTTAGATTTCAGATTGGTTTTACAAATACCTCCCACAGCATTGTGCTGTCAGCGGGACCAGAAGATTAGCATTGCGTCCACGTGTCATACTGGGATACAGCTAAAAGAACACTATTCATTTGTGGAAGTGACAGAGTCAGTGTTAAGAGGAGAGAGGCAAAATGTACGTGCCAATGTCTGTGTATTTGTAGAACAGATCTTTGTCACACTCTATATCTGCCATATGCTGAATACATAAATATGACAAATATTGATAATCATTTTATTGTTCGAAAGAGACACACAGACACAAAGATCTGACCTGAGAATGACAGTGAAACAAAAGTATGAAAACAGCACATTAATATAAAAGACAGATCTCTAAAAATTGAGATAAATGTGCACCGTACAATGGTGAGGAACAAATCATGATTGCTCATAACAACTTACCATGAAGCCAAACATTATACTTACATTGTGCAACTAAACAGGAATATTCTTTGTGTGTTAGTGAATAAAATATAGTAAATTGAAGAAAGGAAAACGATGCGAAGATGTGAAGAGTCTAGAAATAAAAAAAAACAAACAAAAAAAAAACAAGTGCATTCAAATGAGAGCAAGTACAAAAGAGACACTTGGAGTAAAAGAGATGGAGTTATTCAAAGCTCTTTAGTCTTGGCTTTCACCTCGTCTGCCTCTCCTGTGGCAGCATGGCCCAAGGGACTTGGCATGACATGGGTGCCTGCCAGCCAGTCCCAGTGTGAGAAGAATGGGGCGAAGTTAGTGCCGGGCTTTTGGTGGTGAGTGTCATGCTTGGGTGTCCCGCCCCAGAGACCAAAGGGCACCAGCCTGTGCATGGACCATGGGAAGTCATAGCCGCAGTGGTCCTCCGTGGAGACATAGACATTGAAGACCATGAAGCCCCACGTTGTGAGACAGTGGCACTGGAGCAGGATAGGGTCAACCGTGGCCCAAAATCCCACACTGAAGAGCTCCCAGCCGGACAGATACTGGGTGACCAGGCTGAAGGGTTGGTTATACTGGTGGTGCACAGCATGGAAGGTGCGATACAACCAAGGGACTCTGTGGTGCAGCAGGTGCCAAATGTAATACTGAAAGTCAAAAACCACGGTGCAGCCAAAGATGCCAAGAAGAAAACTCCAAAGAGTGGGTGCCTCTCCTGGTAATGGAGTGGGCGGCCTCCACAGCCACTGAGCCACTGCTGCTGGAAAGATATAGAGCAAGTGGTTGTAGATGGTGAGCACAAGTGTAGTCCAGATATTGGGCCATGTAATGGGCTTGTCCGGATGCAGTCTGTAGCGGTTGATGCAGGGCCAGGTGGGAGCCAGCAGGTCCAGAACAGTGTACAGCACAATCAGAAAAAAATAGGTAGAGACAGACAGGAGCACAGGGAAAAGAGGGCTCCTCAGGAGGTCGTGGTGGTTCTGGTGGAGGTAGTCCCAGGCCGGCTGCAGGAGTGACCCGTGGGACAGGCCTCCAGTCACGTTGCCCACATCCAACATCCAGGATAAAGCCTCAGTTTTGAGCAGTCTGCCCGCACTCATCACTGGCACACTGTTTGCAGTTGAAAAACGGGGCAGACCTAAAAAGGATTATCTTCTAACAAGACTGAGGAGTGGATGAAGAGGTTCTAAATGAACCCAGAGATCCAATCAGCAATTGCGTATAGGAGCAAATTGTCTGGAAATGCTGTGCCAAATTGGACTGTCAGCCTGTCTTTGGCTCTTATGTATGGTGAAGCCCCACCTCCACCCTCACTTGCTGCATTTTAAAAGCAGGCCCTCTGTAAAGCCCTTTTTCATGGCACAAGGACGCCAGCCAGGACTTGGGAGCTGGGCCACAACAGCTCCTATTTCTACCCCAAATCATGGAGAGAGAGCTTCCGAATCCGATTGATTGTGGATTTGATGTTGACACGCAAGATACAGAGGAAGTGTCTTTAGGACATTAACCTCAAGAAACTAAATACAATAATTCAGTGGATAAAAGAAACATCTGTTAAATGGCATTAATTTTGATCAGCATGTTATTGTGAATTAATGTTTTCTGTTTACTCTCAGATGGACAAATACAATGACACACTCAACATGAGCTCTAATTAATCACAAACTGTCAGAAATCTGACAGGGACTCAAAAGCACTTCCTGTCAGATGCTGAACTCTGGCTGGTATTTTGTTTACTTCAAATGGATATTTGTAAGCAAACTAAACTGGTGCAGCTCAGACGGTTCTATTTTATATAAAGTGCAAGTTTAAAATAATTATTATAAGTCCATAATAGAGGTCAAGTATTTGAAGCCTTCTGTTTTCTGTTTTTACTATGAAACAAGTGTCTTTTCCGTCACAACTATTATACTTTCTGTTTTTGTCTGCCCATAAAGGTTAAGTTTTCAGCCAACAGAGGGCAGTAAAACTTAAGCCTCGCCAAAGACAGCCCCAATACATTATTGTAGTGCAGGCGCAGAAGTGATATTATTTCAGTAGTTCAATTCAAAAAGTGAAACATATTATACAGATTTAGTAAATATTTAGGAATTTGAATTTTGTTTTTTAGTAACTGTAAGCCATAAAAACAATTACATTATATAAATGCTTGAAATATCGCACTCACTGTGTTCTGAATCTTGAATTAAGCTAAAATACATTCACTTTTTAAATTTTTATTTTATTCCTGATAGATTATAGGCGTTTGTAATAATATGTGACTGTTGAGCTAGAATATTAAGTAATTATTGCACAGGTCAGAATAATAACAGATGATTCATATGGAAATGTACTGACACTCAACCCTGACACTGCTGAACCGATGCTGGCAAAACACATTGAAAGTGGATCTAGAATTAATATTGCTCTGCAATATAAATACTGCACATATTGAATTTATGTCTTTACTAAAATGATCTTTGCAAGACTACCATCCTGCCATTTTGTAACATGTACAGTCAGTAGAAAAAACAATGTGAGACATTAGATGTCAGGTCCAATACCACATCAAATTATAGTCCAAAACTATATTCCATTTCAGGGTGTATGTAAGTGCAAAGGGATAAAATAATACTGAAACCCCGTGGGCGCATTAGGTGATGTTCAGAGTGCAACCTTAGTGTTTGTGATGTGGCTGAAAATATATCTGAAAGTAAAACATGAGAGGAGTCAGTAACAGGTGGTAGTTTACGCTGACAATATCAACAGCAGACTAAAGAGTATAAAGTTAATCTGTCTGTGGTGGACAAACCTGTTGCTGTGGCATTGGATCACATTGATGACCTAAGAGTGAGTGTATTTACATAAACAAATGACATCGTGCCAAGCTGGAAAATTCCCTGGACAAACTATATATTTTATCTAGAAATTAAAGTTTGACTATCATATTGAAAAAACAATAACTTTAATGCAAACTCACATACGACAAGAAAGTTGGAGAAGAGTATAAAATGTAAATAAAACCTCTGGAACCATATTATATTCACAATAAAATATAAACATCATGTCAGGTGTTAAAACTGAGACTTTTACAATTATATTTCAATTTTGAGAAGTCAAGTTATAAAAAAAAGAGTTACTATCTACTGTAGACAGTTACTATCTACATACAGTATTGGTTTTGGTGGCAGCAGCAGTTTGTAGCTATTGTTGATAGGTCTTTTGGTGATTTTTCAGCTGATAATAAAACACTAAAGTTTCCATGCTCTTTATACTAGGTGAAGTGGTTTGATCTGATTATGACAATAGTTAAAGTCTCACTTAGCTGCAAACGTTACTGTTAGGGAAAGTGTTTCATCACCTAAAAAGATGGAAACTAATTTTCTCAGTGGCAGTAAATACAAGTGGAAGCAGAGTTCCATGCAGACGAGCTTAATGAGTCGCTTCCCTCAGGTGGTGTCTTCAGGGGCCCAGGCTAATCTGAGTGTTATTCTCTATCGTCACTTATGTCACAGACCGAGGAGGGCCCAGTGAGTGAGAGAGAGGGGGAAGACTCTCTCCCAAAATGAAAACCTGCTGCTAAAAATAAACTACATGTGACTATCAGCATGTCCACAATTAAAGGAAGATGTGATTTTTCCATGAAAGAGAGAGCAAAAACGCAGTGCCCAGACCTGGATGCAAATTTGAAGATTTTCTGGTTCACATTGAGCCACAAAACCCTTATATCTCACAAAAGAAAAGAATCCACTAAAACTAATCATTAGTTTCTATCAAAACGGTAAAAAAAAAAAATCGCTGAAAAAATTCACTAAAGCACTCTTCACACCTCATTAAAACATTTGTACAGTACTTTATTTAAACAAATATAGAGAAATATGACTTTAGTGTGACAACTGTGTGCCCCTACCCCTCCAGTGCTGTTTTGGGAAGCTGAGCCAGGCTGATGTGAAAAGGCCAGTACCTGACACAGGGCAAGACCAACCCACCTGGGGCTTTAAAGGTTACACAGGTACGTATGTTGTTTTTCACTTAGTCGCATTAATTCTATCTGGGAGAGGAAGACAGTTGCCACTGGCGCCTCACCTGGGGAATTAATTATATCCAAAAAGATCATGGCCCACTTAACCTCTGCTCATTTCCCAATAAACAAGCCGTGCAGTAGGTCCTCCGCTCATACTGCTGCAGGACTCTAACCAGGTAAGAACCCCTCTGATGCACAGTCTGTACTCTCACAACTTTAGGTTAAACCAAACACTGCTCTTCCAGGAACTTGAAAAACTTACTTAGTGTCAAGATGCCGAGCCAGCTTGAGGGAGCCATGGATGCCCTGATCACAGTTTTCTACAACTACTCCGGAAATGACGGCGACAAATACAAACTCAACAAGGGAGAACTGAAGGAGCTTCTGAACAGTGAGCTGACCGACTTCCTCACGGTAAAGAACAGTTTCTTCTGATCAATCCACAATTAGCTGAGAATTACCGCTTGCTGTAATTACTGACAGTGCATTGAAGTGCTGATACGTGACCTTTTTTCTTGTCTGAACAATGCTGAATGAATTTTTAAAGATTTATATAACATGCTAAGACTCAAAGTGTGTACAAGTAGAGGGTAAAATCAGATAACTGTTTTTATGATTTAAGAATGGTTCGCTATGACCTTGTTGAGGAAAATTGTCCTCGTATTGATTGTTATCCCGCTGACAGCCTGAGTATACCTGCTGCCAGTGCCTCTCACATCATAGCAGTGTGGAAAATAAAGGCTGAGGTGAAGGAGATAGATAAGGCTATTTCCGATAAGCCCCTGTTCCTGACTTTGTGTGATAGCAGCGTGCACAGGCCTGCAGTTTTATTTGATTGACCCCGGCACATTGACCAGGAAGCGGCTTACAAGTGAGCTTCCAGAGCCTTCAGATATAATTTTCTTTTTACTTCTTTGTCCTTCTTCACAGAGCCTCAGGTGCTCACACATCATCATCAATGGCCCACATTGCTGCCAAATATAGACAAGCCGCTATGATGTCATCACGTCCCTGCAGGCTGCAACACCTCTAGTTAGACAGTGGCTCCATGAAAACACACTCGCACTGTGCACCACACCAAAAACGTATTTAATATTGACCACAGTGTATTTTTAAGTTATGCATTTTTTAAGTTGGAAGATGGAAGCGCACCTAGCTCTAACACAGGCCTAATGTTAACTTTGAAAATGCTACCATATGAGCATTTTATATGATGTATAGGATAAAATATGTTTTTGGTTTGATTTAACATTAAATTCTTCTGCCCAACTTAAAATGAACTGTATCAAATAGTAGTGCAAAAGCAAACAAATTATGGAATAACTTTAAAATGACCACGTTTAAACACCCACAGTGCCTCAAATTATCAAATCAGTTCAAATACAGCGTGCAAATTGTAGAGTGATTGTTGTCTGGTAATATTAAGTGCATAATTTGTCTTGCTCATATGAGTGTTCATTGGCTTAAAGATGTTGTTGTCAAACTCAACCAGTTGTAGTAAATTAGTAGTAGTGGTACTAGTATTAAAATTCTTATAGTGCAAAAAAGTGCCATAAAAATGACTGTGGCTTTGGTAAAATGGAGCTGTGAACAATGCTGTGTGGTCAAATGTAGCTCATGGTGCAATGTCACTCTGTTGTAAAAGTGCACAGTAGAAACAACATCAAAACCCATTTTACAACGCAATAATCCTTTGTATTCCAATTCTTCTTAGTCTCAGAAAGACCCGCTGCTGGTGGAGAAGATCATGAATGACCTGGATTCAAACAAAGACAACGAGGTGGACTTCAATGAGTTTGTGGTCCTGGTGGCGGCGCTCACTGTGGCCTGCAATGACTTTTTTCAAGAGCAGCAGAAGAAATCAAAGTAGATACTGTGTAATTGTACAAATCTAAGCAACAACCAAAACTGCTTCTCAATGTAATAATTCAAAAATGTTTTCAAAAATATCCTTTGGTGATCATATAATGTCTACTGTACATTTCTGAGTTGTATGCAATTTTAAACAGGCTCTGAGACGACCTATCTATGACCAAATCAAGTGTAACAATATCGACTGAGAGTAGGATGTAAAACAGTACAGTGTCCTTACATGTTGTCTATTGTGATATATTTGTTCTTATTCTGTAAAAGTGTAAACAATCTTTATGATCATTGCAAAGTTAGCATGTTTTCTTCCCAGTAGAGGCTTCATGTTGCTGAGTCCAAATGTCAAACAGCGCAAAAGGTGCAGTGTGTCTTCTTTGTAATACCCTGAATAACATTATTTGTCTTAGCATAGTCACAATAAATGATGCTACCTGCGTAAAAATACAATTAAATCTACACAACATTATCTCAGTGTACTCTCACTAACATCTGAATAATAAGCTCTTGATTCACTACACATTTCTAAAATATTGCTTTTCTACAGTCTTATCATTTAGAGTGATGTAAATGTAAAAATACAGCTATCATGCATACAATAAAGTTGCAATCACATGTGTCTCATCTGTTGTCTCATGTTGATTTTAAACATAGTATTTCAATGATACACAGCCCTCCCAGCACTATCTGGCATGAGCTGTCTCCCTCACTGTAAGAAATGCTAAGAAATGTTCTCACCTTGTGGCATAGTGTAAGAGGTATTGGGATTTTCTCTTAAGAAATTACAATCTTTCCTTCTTTTTACAATTAAATTTAAACTATAACATGGACAATTTTTTTCCCTATGGCAAAAGTTGTAGCCAATAATTCTGCCTTTATGTGCACAGATGGTGATTGCACAAACCCTTGTAGTTACAATGCAAATTGGCTGTGATTGGCTGTAATTGAGCAGGATAATCACACTGGCTCCCTTGGGAGGAAGCCATGCGGTAATTATGTTTTTGTTCAAATTATAAAAGGTTGCTATCAATCTGAAATACCATTTGATAATTTATAAATGTGGATATTTAGACACCCCCTCCTATAATTACCTCTAAATATACTTGCTGTTCTTACTTTATTTCGTGTAGACGTCACATTTTGTAGTTTGTAAAGTCATGTGTTGAAGCAGTAAAATCAGAATGCCCTGCTTTTGACCTCTGTCAAAATTCTTTATAAATTATAATTTCACATTGGCAGGTAAAAGAAGAAATATGAGATTTTGAACCCCTTTTGGAGAACACACAAGGTAATGCCAAGGTCATTCACCCTTTTTTACGTACATTTTTCATAGAACAGACTGTCTCCTTACTCTTGTCACTAAACCAAACACAGCAGTGACTTACAATGGCTGTCTTCGAATACGCCCAGAGCCCTTATCTCCCACATGCCAAATGTGTCGTCATCGCGTGCGTCACTGTGGGTGTCATAAGTCCTCATTAGGACTGACCTGGCTCTGCCTGTGTTTCTGCATTGTCTCATGGCCACTAAACACAATGGCAAGGAAATGTGTGGTGACTATAGAAAATATGTGATGCAGTTGTACTGGAGTGAAGGATTTCAAATAGTTCAAAGGAACTATCTCCAGACCAAAATTGTGTGTTAAAAAAATCTAAAGGGTGTTACTGACAGGTATTGCAATCAGTCAGTTTAGAGACAAACACTAAACAGCATTCTCTGAACATAGGATTTTGTGCTCAACATTGTAATTAGAAACAGCTTGAAAGGTTTGAGCGAAACATGTATGCTACTTTTTGTTCCAAATTTTATATTTGTATATACACCGACATTATGCCCACCTGCCTATTCTTGGTCATAATATGTTTATCATAATGTTAAATATAATTGTTTGTGTTTCTGCTGTATGCATTTTGATAACTTGTCTAAGGAAGATGTCTGCCAAAATTGTGGCAATTTTTCCACACTGCTCTCACCTGGAAAGGAAAACAATTTGACGTTCCCACAGGACGAGGGCAAGAAAAGATTTGATGGTGCAGCCTCCGTTGGGCATATAGCACAGGAAAAAATGCTGTAGACAGGTTTCCATCATTCAATCTGTCTCCTGGGACTCACCTGCTGTTGTAAGGGATAATTGATTTTAGCTTTTTTGTTCCCACAACATCAACAAAGTTCATTTCTTTAAAAAATGCTCAATTTACAGAACATCACATTTACACTACTTTTTTTTATTTTGAAAGACACCTTTGCACACCTCTAACCACTGTGATTGACAAATGATTGATAATTTGAATGTTAAATACCAAAGTGAGACTTGATTGAGCTTACATAAAAAATCAGTGTCACCCATGACACACACTTTGCTTTATTTGAGTGAGAAAAATAAACTAGCAAAGTGCTTCCTGGTCATCAGCTCTTCTTTAATAACGTTGGATAAATTCTGTTGTAGATTATTTTCTTTGTAAAGTAAATGCATCACTGTCATTAGTTACTCATCACTGAACTCAGATGGACAAGGACTGCACTCCGTAATATAGAAGGGAAAAAATAAGGATATGTAGTTTTTATAAAACATGCAAGGAAAAATCCCATAAAGCAAGGAGAAATCCAGTATATACAAAGAAAATTCAGTAAATAGATCTTTGATTTAAGTATTTTGTGGCACAGCAGTATATTTCATGAATAAATGTACATATCTTTAAATAATATCCTGTATTGCTAGACTTCATCATAGGCTCATTTATGTCTGCATGCTGCATACTCTTGTCACTGATGATAATGGAGCTGTATGTAATTGCAATGCACTTCACCAGACATAGTATTATCGTTGTAAAATAAATAAATCAATGTCATTGTGCTAGATTTTCATAATTTTACTTTCATAAAGTTAGGTCTGCCATCTGCATGTAACTGTAACTTAAAGCTAGGCTTGAAATAAGTAAAATTATTTTTTGCATGGTCTATAAAAACCTGAATAATGTGCTACAAGTTAGTGCTTGAATGTTCCTAAGCCCTAAAAAAACATAGGAATGAGAAGCAAATTCTTTAAATAGTACCTTACAGTCAAAGCTGAACAAAAGTGCTTTCCATCAGTCTGAATTAAAATAAAATAATAAAAAAAACTGTTTGCTTTGCTTTGTCATGCAGTAGAATTTTATTACAAAAGGTAGGTTTTATACAAATTTATACACATTAACATTATGATATAGACCTCAGTCTTCAAAGGTCAATAATCATTCAGCAGTGCAAACAGAAAGCAATAATTTATCAACATTCTTTAAATGTATGTAGCATAATGTTAACATGCTGACAGTAGCTCTGACAATGCCAACTGCATAAATACAAAACTTAAATACAGTGATACGTCCATGAAACACAATTTATTTATTTTTTTGTGTTAAAACAAGAGGACATTTTTGAAAAATTTGTGTAGACGTTTATTGTTATGGCACCTGTAGCGAGTGTCTGGTCTTGTTCTAGTTAAATGTAAATATTAGTCATGGTCAGTTACTGAAACAGAAGTCCTCTATGCTGTTGAGTTTGATGGTCTGCAGCTCCTGGCTGTTCAGTAGTCTGTAGCTGAAAGACACTCGGTTAATGAACCTCCCACTGGAAACCATCCTCACCACTGTGTTCTCACAGCCGATCTTCATCTGGGCTGAAGGATAAAACCACAAAAAACATGATTAAACATATACTGTAAAACTGTTACACATTGTACAGAGCGAGGTATCTCACTAGGGCCAGTGAAAGAGATGCAGAGGTCAGTGATGGGCACAAGTTTGGACGAGTCAATGGTGTTTCCTCCCAGCAGCTGTACAAAGTCTCCAGTTTCAGCACACCCTGGCATCAACCTCTGTTCACAACCACACAAAAGTTACAATTACAATACTAGAATTTCTCAGGTTGTTTTAGATTTTGCCACCTGCCAGATCATGTCAACATGATGAAAAATATATTCTGTATATGCTTAAACAATTGCTTATTTCACCTTTTTATTTTATATTATTGGATTTTTTTTCTTTATAGTAAATATATAGTTTTTGTTGTTTTACTATTACTCACCTTAGCGATGTTGTTGTAGTGGCCCATGCTGAATTCAGATATCTCTATTTCCACTGGATAAATGATGGAGAAGCTGCAGTTTCTGTGCTGCTGAGGGATCACCATCGTGTAACTGCCCTCTGGTGACTGAGAGATGACATTACAAGCTGCGTGGGAGGAAAACAGACACGGTAACTAACTTTTGTTTTCAAATATAGGGTAAACACAGGCTAATTATAAAGATTAAGGAAATAAAAATTACTCACGGAAAGGGTTTGTGTGTTTTCTGACGGTGATAGAAAAGCTGCTGTCTGCGTTGTGAATACGGAAAAAAAGCATAGCCACGTTCTGGTTGGAGCGCATGCTTTTTCTCTCAGAGCCAGAGTCACAGTAATCCACATAGCGCTCGAGCAGTGGCAGAGGGTGATCCTGGGAGCTGGGAAACTTCTCCCCTTTCATCACCCAGCCATCAAATACCTGCACACACACGCACCAGTTACAACATTTCATTCAAGTCAACTGGAATATATGATTTTGTCCTTATAAAGAGCGACTAAAGCACAGTGCATGAAAAAAAAAAAAAAAAAAAGATTATTTTTTAGAGAGATTATTAATTATATTGATTTAAGCAAAATTAAAGTGTTAATTATGATGCATGTCAAATGTAGCCTACAAGTTCGGTCACAGTTTAAGCTTTTTAAAAAAAGGTCTTCCAATAGATAAAAACAAAACAAACAAAAAACTGTATAGCTACTCAAACTCAGATGTGTGTGTTTTTGGATACACCACGTTACCATCACATATAAACTTTTAAATGTACCGTGATGAAATCCCCTCCCCCGCAGTCGATGTCCACATCGTCGTACTCCACGCTGATGACTTCGCTGGGCTCTGCCATGAAGAACGTAGCGCAGTTGAGCTGAGGCCGCTCCGCTGTGAAGATGAAATGTCCCTCCACTGCGATCATGTCCAGACAACCTGCGCGCAACCACAAAGTCAGTCCGACACATGCAGCAGATACACACAGAGTAATGAAGCATATGCAGAAAATGTTTGGCCCAGAAGTAGACAAATAAAAATTAATTTGTAAGATGCTAAATACCTGTTTTTAGTTTTAAAAGTATGATGTGACTCACGCAAATTTCGGCGATAGATGAGCTCCTCAGGTACTTCTGGCATTTCCCTTTTAAGTTCCAAATTAAAAATTGAATATAAGTCATCCTTTGATATCTCGTTATTCTGGGGAAACAAACAAACTTTTACTTTAAAGTTAAAGTAAATTTTAGGAAAAATGTGGCACTTACCTCGATGTATCTGGAGTCTCCTTTGAGCACAGACAGACACAGGACCAGAAGGAAGAGCTGCTCTCTGAAGGTGCGCTCCATCACGCGCATGGTGCTGTCACTGGAGTTGATTCAAGGATAAGTATTTTTTTCTTCTCGCCGCTCCTTTTATACCCTTCAGTGCTAGGACCACTGATTGACATGGTCCATGTCACCTACCGAGGGACCCCAGCCAAGCCAATTACGTGTTTGTGACGAGAGCGAGGGGAGAGGATGCGTTTTAAACCTTGTGAGGGAGAGACGAACGGTTAAAGCTTTGTGTAGCTCAGAAAAATTAGACCTCCGTCAGGTACAATCCACCAGCTGACTCTAAAATGCACATTAAATGATATTATAAAGCTTTGCGGACCCAATCTTTATGCATTTCGACTGTTGGGTTCAATTTGAGACATGCATTTGTATTGAATCTTTAAACAAAAAGATTATTATTATTATTATTATTATTATTATTATTATTATTATTATTATTATTATTATTATTATTATTATTATTATTATATCTTGTGGATATAATATCCAGGATCCTGGCTCAAGATTTTGAAAGGGGACCCCTGGCGCTGCATCATGGCTGCCCACTTCTCCTGACAGGGTGCCCCAGTGGCATTAAAAAATGGGTCAAATGCAGAGAACAAATTTCCCTAAGGGGACAATAAACTTGACCTTAAGCTTACCTTAACTTGTGGCAGTCGTTAATTTGGTGTGATTTGGTGTGTACATGCTCCATGGTGGTTTTGGCCAAAATTTGAGAAAAGTCATAAATATCTTGTCATATAAATAAAAAAAAATGTTATCATATGAAGAAAAAGATCTCACATGACCAGATTAGTTCAGATTAGTTTTGCCTCTTGATTTGTGTTTTAATAATGAAATCAGAATTAAAAAGCAATATGGCTATAGAGATGTCTGATAACTTTAAGATACCACCAGAAAACAAATATTGCATATTCACATAGACCCTGAACACAGTCATATAATTATGTTACAATTACTGATTTGACCAGAGTATGGAAGTGGAGAGTCATCACTAAAGGAGCATTAATGCATGAATTTTGCTGTGAGAAGCACTTTTAACAAACCTCTGCGGCCAGGCTGCCATTTTGATAAGGTGACAAAGATTCTCAAAAGTGTCAAGTTGCATAGTCTAGGATCCACCAAAGTATGGTCCCCAGGCTGAAGCTCGGTCTCTGTGATATATAGGCACAGACTGTTGAAAAGGTCAGAAATGTTCTAAAATTAACTAGATCCCTGAATAATATAAGGGTGTATCACACATATGTGTATAAGAGTGTATGCCTTATTTGTTGAACTACAGTATGTATGTGAATATAATATTTCATATGTATTATTTAATAATATATAATATTCCTATATAATCAATATATAGGTTATAATAATTCAATCACTTTCTTCCAGCTATGCCTTTAGTACCTGCAGAGGGCAGGAACCTATGCCAGCTGGTTTGGACATCATGAGGGCTACACTCAGGAGGATCTGCTTTCAATCACAGGACCATGCATCGATAGAAACACTGTCAAGAAACAATTCACTCTCACATTCATTCACTATGGGCTAATAGAGTTGAAGTCTTTGGATGGTTGATGAAGTACTTCGAGAAAGCCTATGGTAATATTGGGAGGATATGCAGACTCCACAAATTCAAAGACGCCAAACTGTTGGGTACATAGTAGGCATGGATTTTGATTGTTCCCTTTTCTGTCTATACAATTTTAACCTATTATCCTGAAGCTGCTCTGGGGAGTGGAAAAGAGATGAAGAGGTGTGTGCAAGGTTGGAGTGGGTGGAGAAAAGTGTAAGGTGTTTTGTGTAATAGAAGAGTTTCAGTAAGAATGAAAGGAAATGTGTGCAACATGTTAGACCAGCAAGG
Source organism: Bostrychus sinensis (assembly GCA_020698575.1). Classification (NCBI taxonomy): domain Eukaryota; kingdom Metazoa; phylum Chordata; class Actinopteri; order Gobiiformes; family Eleotridae; genus Bostrychus; species Bostrychus sinensis. The sequence continues at coordinate 16,013,667 of CM036239.1, forward strand.
TCTGGTTTAGAGACAGTGGCTCTGAAGAAAGACAGGAAGCAAAGCTGGAGGTAGGAGAGTGAAAAACTGAAGATATATACTCTATACAGACTTATCAAGGTAGGATGTGTTCTTGTAAATCCAAACTCATTCTTTCCTACACCTTAACTTACGTAACTTAACTTAGTCCTCGCTTGGGTGACCATAGTGGCCAGTTATCTGAAGGCAGGGCCGTCCTGGGCTAGGGCAATGAGGTCGGCCAGGGGTGTTGTTGATGCAACCTGTCATCCCCAACAATCTGGGGGGCGCTCAAAAACTGGCAATGATGGCCTACTTGGCTGGAATCTGTCATCCAACTTGGCCACATGGCCAAGGAATCGCAGCCTCCCTCTCTTGATGACAGTGGAGATGGGGATGGCACAACAACATATCCCTGTCAGACTCCTGCGGTGCCATGGTCCCAGAGGATGTTTATGTACTTATATGGGGCTCCTATATCTTGGAGCAGTTGCCAAACGACATTCTTGTCCAGGGAGTCGAAGGCTGCCTTGAGCTTGACTTAGGCCTTATACAGAGGTTGGTGGTATTCCCTTCTTTGCAAGGCCAGGATATTTATTTCAAGGATGCAGTCTGGCCTGTTGTAAAGCTGTTCTGCTGGGAGCAGCGCTTCGTGAGAAACAATGAGTGGATACGTCTCAAGATAACACCAGTGATCATCTTGCCAGGGACAGGGAGCAGTGTGATGAGATCGTAGCTGGCTGTGCTCAGACGGTCACCCTTGTTCTTAGAATGACACTATGATGACATTCCTGCACTCTTCAGGGACACGCTCTTCAGCCCAAATTTGTTTTTAATCATCTTTGAACTGTTGATACTGGCAATGATGCTGATTTTTTGCTTTTAGATATGTTTGCAGCCTTTGACACAGTCAACCACAAAACACTTTTCTCTACTTGTTGGTGTTAAAGGTGCTGTCCTGTAGTGGTTTAGATATTACCTGACAGATATAACTTTTTCTGTGGGGTTCCACAGGGCTCCATTTTAGGTCCAGTTCTGTTTGACATCTATCTGTTGCCCTTAGGATTTATTTTCAAAAAATATAATATTTTTTTTAATTGTTATTATTGTTGTAAAAACCAGCTTTTTTTCAGCTGAGGCTTCTTGCAAAGATAAAACCATATGTACCTCTCAAGGACTTTGAAACAGTGATACACATGTCATAAGATTGCACCTGGACTACTGCAGTTATCTCTATTGTGGCTTAGACCAGGCCTCTTTGAACCGACTGCAGTTGTTACAAAATGTGGCTGCCCGTCTGGTAACAGGCACCAAGAGACATGAACACATTACTCCAGTGTTGTATTTAATGCACTGGCTTACTGTTCCCTACAGGATACAAGTCCTTTACTGGGCAGGCTCTTTTATACCTGTCAGAAATTTTGTGCCGACATGTTTCCTCTACTCTGCTGCTTCTAGACGTATCTAGAGTTAAACTTAAAAGTAGAGGTGACCGAACATTCTCAGTGGCAGGGCCCAACACATGGTGGAGGGGGTAGTTGGTTTGATTTATAAATATTTCTTTTGTGTAAAAAAAAAAAAAAAATGTTTTGAGATCCTGATGCTGCCCTGGACACATAAGAATTTAGTTTGGCTGTAGCAAGAATGTGCACTCCATTTAGAGAGGCTGAGGCTGGTTCCAAAAACCTTTAATTGTCAAGGAACTTCCTAGCTCCATATACTATAATCCAATGTGTGTCATCGTCCACCATTTTTTGTCTGTATTGTCTTCTCAATAAAGAAGGAAGAAGGGAAAGGAGCACCATTGCTTCCTTTCATAGCTTCTTTGGCATAGGGAGCTGCAGACATTCCTTATCAACCTGTGAGAAGCAAGGGGGTATCCCACAATCCACTGTGCCATCTCCAAACATAGTTGAGAAAGGCCATTAGAAGTTAAAGTTAGAAGTTTCACTGCCTCAGTCTTTATTCAATAGAAGTATTTCAATAAATCCTACTTCATAAAAGAGAGCACCTAGAGCCTCCATAGTGTCTAATATTTGACTTTTAATAACTGATTATTGTGGGATGCAATGAGCTGTAGGCTGTTTTGCACACTTTTGTCTACAATTTAGAGAAACAAAACTTAAAAAGAACCCCGACTAATAAGACAAGCTGGTCTAAATTTGTTACAACTGGTCTATACTACTAAAAAAACATAATTAGAAGCATATGAAATATTTTTGTTACTTATAAAATCCTTGCTGTATAACACACAGTTGAAACTACAGAGGTGGCTATTTTTTGCATGCACAATGCATTGTGTGACAATAACGTAAAGTGGTTGCAGTCGAGTTGAGAGCAGTGCTAATGGCGCTTTTAAGTGGTGTCAGGTTTATTGTATATACAAATTTCCAACATGAAAGAACACATGAACACCCCACCAAGACGTGATCAACTCGGGTAAATTAAAATTGTAGAAGCAACATGAACTGACCGAGTTCTGATATAGTGACTTGTTATTGGTAGAAATTAAAAGCGTGTTGTAAATGGTAAAATGTTTAAAATTATTTTGGGGAGAGAAGTAAAGCATAGAATTATATTTTTTGAAGTTTAATTATGTTAGGGAAATGTCTGTTTTGTGCTACATTGTCATTAAGGTACTGGTAACGACCTCTAATGTGATTGTAGTACATAAGCAGAAGTCACAAACAGATAATGCGATTGAAATTATTATGACATTTCCAGGTTCCCACCATCCAACCAAAAAGGTGAAAGCACACAAGTCGTGTAATTGAGAAAACTATCATTCGAATTCTCTGACATGTACTTGAAAGCAGCATAATGGTGCCAGTATTAAGCTTACTTGTCACTTGTCATGGGGGGAAGGTTGAGGCAAGTACATTATCTGTATGTGTACAATGTTCTCCAACTAGAACAAACTCCATCAAAGTTCTGGTATGCTGTGATACATGGAGTATCTGTAAATATAATAGAGGCATCTTGTTTTTGCGTTTGAGGATATGGTCACAAACAACAGCTGTAGGCAATCACTATAGTTTATTCTGAATGTTTTTATAATGCCGCTGTGTGTGTGAATAAGTTCTCTGGACAGCTGTTGACGTAAAATTGAGCTCTTTACACAAAGGCTCTTCTCGTCGGCATTGGCAGTTGTCACATATACACCATGTCTCTGATCATCTTCATTTTCATTTAAACTTTGTGCGCTGTCTTCCTCCTTTTGTCTTGGAGTGCACTCAGGATCAAACTGCTAAGGCTAAACAGACATTTGACGTCACTGCCCAGAATGCACTGCAACATAAATAACAATGGCGGCCTTCAAGTAAATTAATTTTCTATAAAACTAATTAAAAACAAAAACTTTTGAAGTGTTTTTATTCTATATTTTTGTTGCTAACAGCAAAATAAATCTTTGAGGGCAAACATGTCTTGTTAGTTGTGCTTCCTTTTAAAGACATGTGGCTAATCTGCATAAATTCACAGCATGTTCACCGAAAGAACTCTGTTTGCTTTTAATGCTGATAAACAAAAGGACGAGGATTTGATGGAATATTTGCCCAGAGCATAAACAGTGCTGCTGTTGGTGAGAATATTTTTACAGCCTGTCCACTGTGTCATGTTTAAAGCTCTAAGTTTATGTGCCTCAGTTATGATTTTACAATCAGTAGTGTTTGTGTGGACCGCTTTATTAAACACAGCAGTAGCTTAATATATATGGATTGACTTTGGGTTATTTCTGTACATAGTAAAGTTAAAATCTCATTCAAGTTAGTGCTGTAGTGGAGGATAAGGTGTGTTTGCTGTAGTCCATTTTCTGGGCTGTAGGTCCAGGTAACTTCCCTTGTTGTTTCCGCTGCTGGGTTAGGTTGGTTGGATCCTCCAAACTGAGAAGTTCCTTCTCCTTACTGCATTACTGACCACATGATGTAGCTGCCAAACGTTAAGGAACAGGAGGCAGGAGCAGAAGTTTGCAGGATACCATTTTCGGATTCAGCCTGAATGGCATATGCTGATAACGTTTCATTAGGCTGCATTAAATCAAATGCACCCCTTTGTGTTCTCACGCTTAGCTTTGTACTTGTAATGTGCACTGCTAACTGCTTATACTGTATATGCTGCTGCAATTCTAGGGAAAAAATAGCATGTATACTTTAGGGTAGCTGGCCACTTTACACAAAAAGCATTCAATTGCATTGCCTCATCGTAGTAAACGTCATAATGTCTCAATTTTTTGCCTTGTATAAATAATCAAAGCAGAAGATTGTTTATGCCAGAGACATTTCATGAATAAATAAAATTACAACCTACTACAATATTATCTTGTAGTGATCCAGCTGCAAGCCACATATGGCGCACTAGACAAAAACAAGAGCAGACCCATACAATGAGGTTTGTCAAGAGTTTATTAAAGACTGTGACATATGAATGCAGACAGCAGATAAGAGCACTCGCAGATATGAATCCCAACATGCATCTCAGCCAAGTGGGAGCCAAAACAGAGGTTGTGACTTGACTATGCAATAACTTTGCGTCATCTCCCTCTGGCACTGATCAAAAGTACAGTCAAAAAAAAAAAAAGAAGGAAGAAAATGAAATACATGATTATGAGATCATAAGACCCTCATGCAAAGGATGCTGCACACTGCACAGTATCAGAAAAACAATGCAGCATCTATGTTAAATATCATGAAGAGTCACCTTCCAACCAACAAAGTTATCTATTTTTTTGTGACTGATTGTGACAGGAAATGCAGCCATGATAAAACCTTTCCAAATCAGCAGTCAGTAGCAATCAAAGTAATATATGTGCCCTATCATTTTTTTTTTTTTTCAAAAATGGCCGTGCATTATGGCCGATGTGAGGCAGAGAAGGATGCACTGATGTATCATAGTAAGCATTCAAACTGCTTTCCCAACTCCTTTCTTGTTGAACAGACACATTTGTATAGTCCTTATCATGACAATGGCATACTTCAGGTCAATGATAAGGAGAAGGTGCTTCCTAAGCAATTCAGTGCTCTTTGAGATCTGCCCATGCCTCTCTCCTCTATAGAAGAGAGGAGAGCAGCCCTGTCTTTTATCAGGTCTGCCTTTACTATATATACTGTACACATATACTATATAGTATTATAACATGTATTTTTATTCTTTATTTTTTATGTGAAAAGTATAAGGTTAGGTGAGGATTATTTTGAAACTTATACTCAAATGTTACCTGTTATATTACTTTAATGTTAACCCATTTAATCCCACCAACAATTGTTACCAAAAAAGGAATTTTAAGGCTCTGCTGTTGTTATTACATGATATAATAAGGTATTATTAGTACATGAACAAGAAGCTAGGAGGATGATTTTTGGTACACACCATCTTTAAGGTCTCTAGTGTTTGGATATGTGGTTGTAATTCCTCTAATTTGTTTGGTTTGGGCACTGGATGAGTGGAAACATGGTTGTTGCCACTAGTAACACACACTGTAGGTCTCATCTTAAAGTATAGGACCATATGCTGTTTTATATGTAATGTTCAACTCTTTGTAGGTGTCAGATTGTGAACATTTTTAATGTGTGTGACCTAGTGCTCTAGCTTGTAACTATGCATGTTTTATTACAATCCACTGAAACAATGTGTTGTTGTTTTTTTTAATGCAAAGTGTCAGACGTTCCCACTGACACAGTGTAGAACAGGAACAAACTGAGCTTTCCTCAGCACAGACTCTTCACCTGCACATGTCCTCAGTCTACAGACTACAACTGTGTAGAATAAACACAATCACCACAGTTTATCATTGAAATAAAGGCCAGTGCAGGTTAGAGACAGGGACATATGCAATAATTATTATTAAAATATATACTAAATAAATAAATCTTCACTACATCTTCAATACATACTCACAGAATGAGGTCCAGGATTTTTTTTTCTGACTTTACAAACTGAAAATAAAAATATGTTTTATAATCTGAACATATGAAACTAAAAAGCTTTATTTTAAGGAAGTCAGTACATGACTTTATGAAAAATGGTAGAGATATATTTTAACTTTTATTGCTTAAAGTAATAATTTTGCACCTTTTAGGACTACTAAACACAGCAATATATTATGTTGCAATATAATAACAAAAAGCTGACTAAATACCTTAAAAGTGTTAATATTCAACATTGACCAAAACTCAGCTTTTCATCCACTTTTCCATTAAAATGGTACAAATCACAATTGTAATTGTTATTTGTTTATTTATTTTTTATTTTTTATTTTTTTATTAGAGCACTGGTAACATATGATTTCAGTATTGTTATGTCTGTGAAAAATTTGGGATTAAATGGGTTTTAAATAAACTTCCTGTAGCCTATAGCAATATTAAATGTGAACACATAGCCAATCTTGTCTTGAAGAGGAATATAAGCAGCCTGGCCTTCTGTGTGTGTGTGTGTGCGTGTGTGTGTGTGCACGTGTGTGTGTCTGTGTGTGCGTGTGTGCGTGTGCGTGTGTGTGTGTGTGTGTGCGTGCGTGTGCGTGTGTGTGCACGTGTGTGTGTGTCTGTGTGTGCGTGTGCGTGTGTGTGTGTGTGTGTGTGTGCGTGTGTGTGTAGGATTCAGTTCAGCTGTGTATAATTGAGATTTACATAAAACTGCTGATGTCATAACAGGGTAAGCTACACATTCTTGCAAATTGTGCAGAAGAGACTGAAATCCGTTTCCCCGGTAAACCCGATGAGAACCCATTCACCGAATACTTCTTCCAACAATCGCTTTTCTCATGCCTCACAACATTATTATAATCTGTCAAAATAACTCAAAATGTAATGGTTGGATTTTGATGAAATTTACTGGGAAGGTCAGTATTTCCTCAAGGAACTTTTTTTTTCATCAAATTAAACAACAAAATACTTCATTTATCCCCAAAAGAAAATTCAAATGTCCTGTAGTCTTTGTGTACAGTTCAATCACACAACAGAAAAAAAAAAAGAAAAAAAAAATGAACCCACATTTCTATTGTATGACTGCACCTCTTATTGCCTCACTATAAGCTATTGTCCATATTCACATGTGCAGTTTTCAAGTGTAAATTTAAAAAATCATAATTATGTGACAAGTAGCCAAAAGCTCCAAGTGCTGAGTGAGTTATGTCCTAAGATTATCTTGAATCAATAAATTATTTGAAATGTAACAAGAAACTGTCCCCTCTTGTCTATCTGAGAGCATACAGAGATACAAAACCATTACAAAACTACACCTTTATGTTGTTTTGAAAATATCCAGTTTGATAACATATCCTGGTATGAGTCCTTTATAATAAACTGGTGGTTTGAAAGCCACTATTTATATTTTGTTATTTCATTCATTATATTTTTCATGTCCCTGCATGCATTTTTTTCCAACACAAGTCAATGAACTTTGCCATTGTTTATCTTCGAATACGCTGCTGGACTTCCAGCGCCCCCTCCTGGACGATTAAGGGCAGTGCACTGCAACTTCAAAACTGGACAAAATCCTATTAGTTTAAAAGCACTAAGAGCAGTGTACATGTTTTAAAGTTCATAAAAAATACCTACATGATATGAGGTAAACATATTTAAATCAACTATTTTTTTGTAATAACAATGGTACATCTGATTAAAAAAATAAATAAAAAAGGCTACATAATGGCCACGTTGTTTGTGTTTCCATTTTTTGTTTTGATTCTACACCCTGCATTGCCAATGTCCAATAATAAAAGCGCAAAGACTGGCAACCCACAGACCATTGTTTTGATTTAGACTGCAGTACTGTTTTTTTTTTTATTATTTATTTATTTATTTTTTTATTATTATTATTATCATAACGATTAAATTGCTTGATGGATGTAATCCATCAAGCAATTTTACTAAGTAACCAGGAGGGGGAGCTACTCAATTCACTTCTACTGTAGATACAGCATCGCCAGCATCAGTAGTATTTGCTCATTTACTCACCGCTGTTGTTGTGCTAGACGGGGTGGCAGTGCATGGGTTTTCAGTGTCAGCGCCGTTTAATATATCTTATATTTTTCTTGTGAATTAACCTAATAAATAACTTAAAGTGTCTCTGTCTTTCATAGCTAAAGAGCCCGAGCTGTACAATATTATGTCTGACCTGTGTCTTCATCAGCCTACATCTCAACTGGCTTCTCATATTGAACAAAAACCTTCAAGAAAACTATTATAGGCCTACATCAGCTCGGCTATGTGTTCACTGTCACTTAAGTTGTGCAAATATTCTGTGAAGCACTATCAAAATAGGCTCCAATACAGAATTTAGGGGTGACCACTTTTCAATGTGTGATTTTAGTGAAAGGATTGCAACTTCAGCCTCCTAGAAACAGTTGTGTCTGTGTCTTTGGAAGTGATGAGTTCCTGCCTTCTAGCCCTAGTCTGTTTTTGTTGCCTGCAGTATTCTCGGTTCCCAGTTGAGTGGCACTAGGACCGCACGGACACCACTCTGCGACCCAATGCCATTTGGACAAGTTACTGAAGTTGGGTACCATACCTTATCCAGTCCCAGCTACCTGCGGTCGAATATTACTGCAGGCGTTTAAACAACTACTTTTATATTATTTACAAATAAAGCGAATTAAAGGCATGAGTGAACTGTCTACAGACCAAAGTGTTTTCCCCAATGGACCACGAAAGGTAATGTGCTCTCCAACCTTTAACACGTTTTTTCAAGTTAAGCCTAGTTAGATAGATGTGTTTCTTGTTTAATCATTTAAAGTTGCATCTACAGATTTAGCAATGAAATACCTGGACAAACAAGGTCTGTTCTTATTGCAAGAAAATTGTCTGGCAAAAACTAAAACCTGTAGTAGCAGAGCTGAAGCAAACAAAAGGTCTATTTGTAGATCCATGAGTCTCTTTAAATAGAGAATAAAGCACAGGCTGTACTCATTCACAGCAGTAATCATGCTATATAGGCCTATCATAGGTCTGACAGTGACTAGACTACTACAAGTAGCTTAATTAATACAAGCCAGCAAAAAAAATAAAATAAAATAAAATTATATATATATATATATATATATATATATATATATATATATATATATATATATATATATATGTCTCACATAAATGCCATACAGTGCAAATACTCGATCATACTTTTTCTAAACAATGATAAACAGTGTGGTGACAGCACTGATAGTCTACTTCGGTGTAGCTATTTTTTTAAACCAGTGCTGCTCACATTCAGTGGTGGAATGCAACTATAAATATTTTATTTTACTTCACTACATTTTATAACAGGTGTCTTCTTTTTACTTCACTACATTTTTAAATTCCAAGTCTTTTGGTTTGAAATCATTTGTTTTTGCTGTGCTCTCATTGTTAATACACAATAATTATAGAAACATCAAATACTTCATTTAATACTTTTACTTTTAAGTTGCACCTTTATCTGTACTTATACTTATTAAAGAACTTGAGAATTTCCTTGAGAACTTCCTCCACTGATCACATTAGACTTCTTGCTCTTTGCTCTGTCTTTGTCCTCATCAGGACTCCATACAGTATTTAGTCTGGGCTAAAAAAAAATAAACATGCAATTTCTTCATTTCACAGAGACTGCACATGCATAAAATGTCTTTTACTGAACAAACAGCAAAGTTGTGACATGCTATTTTCTGAGGTCATAGGACTGATTGTGGGTCACAGATGAAGTCTGGAACCAGACATTCACAGAAGAACTTATGAATACTTATTAAGTGAACTCGATGTGACCATTTACGGTGTGTGTCTCATAATGTTTCTGAGCACAACTAAACTGTTTAGGGCCAGATTTGTTTACAGTCTTTCTTTCAAAAGCAACCATTAAGCAATAGACCTATAAAAGCAGTTTAAGCACTAGGCCTATAACATTATGTGATATCATTATGTGATATCATTATGTGATAAATATTATTCCAAAAGCCAACCTTTCCCGAGTGCATAAACACAACTTCTGTGCTAGAGCAACAATATAACTTTTTAGTTTAGCATGTGACAGATTAGACTGAAGGGTTAGTCCTACATGGTTGTGACTTTTTGATTTTCTGTAGGCTAGCACCCAAAATGGCAGAGTGGACTTAATCATGCGATTAGGCTAATCATCTCTAGAACATTATTTTGACACAAGTGTTAAAATTGGTAGCCTAGATGATTGCATACTGGCTTTTTTTAAACTAAAAAGCACAGCTGATTGTTAAGGGGGGAAATTGTGAGGGGATATAACTGTTGTTAATTGTTGCGGCTTCAGAGAGGATGGGTCAGGACAGTGCCCCGGGATATTAGCGGGTCATGATGAAGTTATAGCCTGTAGCCTATGCGTAACACAGAGAGACTGAGGGAGAGAAAGAGGGCTGGACCGCAGCCCATCAGCCAGACTCAGTGATCTTATGGTGTGGCAGCAGCGCTCTGAATGAATACTCAGATGAGCAAGGATCCGCCGGATGTGAAAGCAGGGGTGACGAGGAGGTTACAGCACAGCCCTTTCTTCAGTCAGTGTCATGATAGTGTTGATTAGTACGGAATCATTGAGACAGTGCGTGTGGAACCTTGCGGCCCTCGGGTGAATGTGAAGGAGATTAGTCTCACCATCCACCGCGTCTGAATATGATATTGAGAGCAGAGGATACGGAGGAGGTAAGCGTTGGGCGCTAGCCGCTTACACCTTGATGTGCTCTTCGCGGTGTGTAGAGCAGACACCGGTGCAGCTGTGGAGAACAGCAGCAGGACGAGAAGGCTGCTACAAGGCGTCGCTGTTGGTCGGGTGGGCTCTGGCTCACGCTTCAAAGAGGCATGGGCTGCGCTCCCAGTATCCACGTCTCTCAGAGCGGGGTGATCTACTGTCGAGACTCGGATGAATCTAACTCCCCCCACCAGACCACTACCATCTCTCAGGGCACCGCGGCCACGCTGCACGGGCTCTTCATCAAGACAGATGCGGCCGAGACCATACCGTCTGTCATTACCTACCAGAATCGACACTCGCGCAACAACTCGTACCGTGGGGAGCGCAAGGACAACAGTGGGGCGCACGTCCGCATTGAGGCCGAGACGCAGACGAGCCACACCAGCGTCAAGGTACGCCGCGTTCTTGAACCGCAGCATCAGTGTCGGTAGACAAGGCCTCTAGCTACTGTCGGTGTGTGATCAGCGGAGGCCTTTGGCTGTTGTGAAATGACACATCCTTTCTACACATGCTATTACACGCAGTTCACATAACAGCAGTGACCAATGGGTTTGTCGTGACTTAACGGGGCAGGTGTGTTCCTATCCCCATGTGGTACAGTATCTCATACAGTAGTGGCTCATGTACAGTTATCTCTGTTTATATTTCCCATAAGGAGTTTACAGGCAGTCATCTAGCCAGTCTCTTTACACAGAATCTCCAGGATGTGTATTATCTCATGCCTTTTAACGCCATCGACTGTTTCTATGGAAGATAACTATAACGCAGGGAGCTTAAACAGATTTCTGTGTGGTTTCTACTGTAAGTGTTATGATCATTGGTGATTCTGTGCTGAGATAATTTGTCTTTAATAGTGTTAAATCTTCTCCAAGTTGTGCATGTCCCGTTGTGTTACTTGTGTGATTTGTCGTCTGGCTGTGCTCTCTAGAGGAGCATGTGAACAGATACTTGTGCATCTTTGTGATGGAGCCCTAGAGGATTGCTGCATTTTGTCAGGAAGTAGCAGATGATCTTGTCATCAGGCTGCACAGCAGATTAATACATTTATAAATGACAATTGGATGTTTTATTGCACTTAAAGACTACATTATCTAACATCATATTGTTAATACATCTATTGAATGGAGTGAGGTTCAACTAGCAGTAGTTACAGAGTTTCTGACTCGTGCACACTTTAACACTGAGTTGAACTGTGCATCTTGCTAGTGTTTTTGAGTTGGGCTGGCATGTATGCAATTTGTTATTCACTGATCTTTTGTGTTCCTCAGCTACAGTTTATCTGTACAGACAGAGAGGGATCAATGCAGCCTTTTATTACTTAAAGCAGTTGCCATCCCCTGCAGGACTGTGATAATGCACCATGCTCCTGTTCTTGTGTGTGTGGGTTTGTTTACCCCTCTGGTCAGTGAGCCGCGGTGTAAACAGTCACATGTGAAGGAGCTGAAGATGATGTCCTGTACAGATAGCGCTTCAGGCAGTTATAACAACTTTATATAAGTGTGTTTTACAGTTACTTATAAGAATTAACTAATTCACAGAACACCAATTTGCGCTTTCTCCGGATCACAGAAAAACTGTCTGACAGTCACTGATAAAGTCACCTGTTCACTACAAAACAAAGGGGACATTGTTTTTAACTGATTTAAAATGTCAGTCAGTGTGACAGCATTATGTTTTCTTAACTTTCAAATGATAATTCTTTTCTTCTTTCTTTTCATCTTTTTCCTGGGTCATCAGCAAGTCATTTTGCCTCCTTGTGTGTAGTGAGTTGCATATCAATTTGGCATAGATTTTTACACAAAATGCCCTTCCTATTACAAGCTCATTAGCCAACATTTTGGTTATAGCACTAGCAGTTTACAGGGTGTGTGAGAACAGGAATGCAAAGTGGAAATAGTTGGAGAATAGAGAATATTGTTTATATGTGAAGAGACCTTCCTGTAGGTGTGTGTTTATATAGACATAATTAGCTTTTTGGCTCATTGGAAGAGCATTTGTATTTAGAAACATCATGCTTCCTTTCCTTTTAAATATCACATCACTAAGGGGAAAGGTCAATAAGCTCATGGCTGGCCACTTATATATCAGTGTATCATTGACTTTGAAATGTGGAAAGACATCTAAAAGCAATGGCAGATAAATACTGTGACTGTCATAGTGTGCAGACATCTACAGAAGGCCACTTCTTAGCAGATAAGACGTACAAAGGCCTTGCTGCAAGGACTGGGATTCACCTAAACACCAAGGCCTACTGTTAACAGTCATGCGGAATCAGCAAAACCTTACTTGGCTTTTATCTGGAGATATGCACAACTTAACACTTGCTTCAGTTAGAGATGAAAATGACATAATGCGCCCCATCACAAGATTTGGGCCCTATTTGGAGGCCACAGTATCTTTACTTCAGTTGAAGCAGAACTAACTTTCAAAGAGAGAGCCACTTACAAGGTTAAGCGCAGATGTGCAGCTTGGACATTTCTGCACAATAATGACACATTTACTTATGGCAAAATTTAAATGCAGGGATCCATCTATAATGCAAAACAGTTCACTGTTAGGTTTTAAAAGTAAAAAGTCCATAACACACCATAACAAAAGTTGTAATATAATGATTTCTCTTTACCAAAGTGAGAATATAGTATTTCTTATGCTCTGATTTAACCTGGGGAAGTGGTCAGTGCTCTTGCCTCCCAGCAAGGAGGTTGTGAGATCAAGGTGAGAGCGATCCTCGGCCCATCCCGTTCTACCGAATTCCAGCTTCCTTCCACCGTCCAAAGACATGCATGTGTTAGGTGAATTGGTTACTCTAAATTGCCCCAGTTTCCTCACTGAGGGACCATTCTTATTTGTGAATGAATGTGAGGGTGATGGTTGTTCAGGGTGTACCATGCCTAAGAGCCTAAGCTCATAGTTATTGTGATAGGCTCCAGTAGCACCATGCTTATTCCCTTTAGCGGAAGAAGATGAAAAGATTAATGCTTTAACTTGGGAACATGTCTGTGAAGACTCTCACTCGTCCAGGGTAAATGCATCGCAACAAAAGTTAAAAAAAAAAAGCAGTCATCTGGATTAGATTTTTCAAGTTGAAGACGTTTCACCTCTTATCCAAGAGGCTTTCTCAATTCTGAAATGAACTGGTAAGAGAGCTGGTTTATATTCTTCTAGGAAGGAGGAGTTTAGACCTGAAACTAAATTCTATTGGTCAATGTGACCATGAATAGCCTAGTGGTTTCGGGTCATTAGGACTCCTTTGTCCTCAGCTGGAGTGAGAGTCGTTAACCCTCCCCAGCCTGGGCAGCTCCTTCAGATGTAAATGACCTGAGTGAAACTGGTTTGTTTTGTTTGGGTTTCAGGAGACTGTTGTAGACAGAAGGAAGGTTGTATCTGAGACCACCATTTCTGTTTAAAGAAGGTTTATCTTTTTTGACAAAGATTGCTTCTTTCACTCCTCGCTCAAACCATCCTTTTTCTCTGGCTAAGATTCGGACCTCACTGTCCTCAAAGGAATGGTTTGTGGCCTTCAGACACTGCAGCACAGAGCCCAAGAGGTTCCCACAAGCTCGGAGGGAAGGAGGAAAGAAGAGCTACATGTCCGCCAAGCCCTCAGAACCTGTGGATATCCCAACTGGGCCTTCTCCAAATCCCGAATGACAAGAAAACAGGACAGGAAAGAACAGGAGCAAGAGCCAAAAAGGAGCAATGTAGTCATTCCGTACATCTCCGGCCTATCTGAGAAACTTAAAAGGATTTTTAGCCAACATAACATCCCGGTTTATTTCAAACCTGTTAATACTCTCAGACAAAAACTGGTTCACCCCAAGGACAAAATTCCCAGTTACAAACAGAGCAATGTTGTGTACTCCATCCACTGCAGTGAGAACTGTAATGAACAGTACATTGGAGAAACCAAACAACCTCTGCACAAGCGGTTATACCAACACCGCAGGGCCAACTCCAGTGGACCAGAATCTGCAGTACACCTCCACCTGAAGGCCACAAACCATTCCTTTGAGGACAGTGAAGTCCGAATCTTAGCCAGAGAAAAAGGATGGTTTGAGCGAGGAGTGAAAGAAGCAATCTTTGTCAAAAAAGATAAACCTTCTTTAAACAGAAATGGTGGTCTCAGATACAACCTTCCTTCTGTCTACAACAGTCTCCTGAAACCCAAACAAAACAAACCAGTTTCACTCAGGTCATTTACATCTGAAGGAGCTGTCCAGGCTGGGGAGGGTTAACGACTCTCACTCCAGCTGAGGACAAAGGAGTCCTAATGACCCGAAACCACTCAGGCTATTCATGGTCACATTGACCAATAGAATTTAGTTTCAGGTCTAAACTCCTCCTTCCTAGAAGAATATAAACCAGCTCTCTTACCAGTTCATTTCAGAATTGAGAAAGCCTCTTGGATAAGAGGTGAAACGTCTTCAACTTGAAAAATCTAATCCAGATGACTGCTTTTTTTTTAACTTTTGTTGCGTTAACTTGGGAAGGACTTTTATTTACACAACACCTTATAAGGCCTTTACTCACTGCTCTGCTTCAAGATGCAACACCTCTTGGGTTGTAGACTTGGCCCTCAAGTCCAACAGAACACTGCTTTAATTAAAATGTGCTTTCACCAACATCTCACCGGTGCATTAAGGAGACTCTGTTCTCAATACGTTTTCACAATTATCCTCTCCTTTTATTTACCAGTTCAAATTGTGACTTATATAACTATCAGCTATTACATTACCTTTCGGCTTACCACATATTTTGTTCTGCCTTTCTGCCTTGGCTACTGACACTGATGCGTACGGTGGCCCTGAGGTGCAACATCAAAATTGTTACTAGAAAAATAAATGCAAATGTTGATTTTTAAAAAATCTTGCCTTAAAAATTAACCCAACCCTGAAATTTAAAAAAGTATATATAAAAAAATTAAATTAAGGTTTATATTTAAAAAGGAGCATCATCAAAATTGTTTTAGTCCACTAGAAAAATAAAAGCAGAGGAAGATGTTTTAATGTGTTGCCTCAAAAACGATACTCACCTGTAAAAATTAAAAAGTGTCCATTAAAATAAATCCATGTCTTTTTAAAAAACTTGTTTAAAAAAAAAAAAAAAAATCACTTATCAACATAAAATAAACTTAAAAATTAAAAAGGCTCCTCAAAATTAAAAAGCATGACACAAAAAAACATTATTCTATTTAAAAAACATAAGACTTTACACTATTTAAATAAAGTTCATCTAAAAATAAAAGCACACAGGTTCAAATTAAAAGAGGGTGCTGTTTCCACAAAATGTCTCCCCCTTTTAAAGTAAGGCTGCCACAAAAAGAAAACACTCACTCAAAATGTAAAAGGGTTCAGCTAATGTGGCTAATGCTACGAAAGTGAGTGCAATGCTGCCTATGCCTGACCACACCCAGAACCTGTTGCTTTGTGGTAATCATAATGTGCAAAGACCTGGTTTTATATTACACTGGATATATATTCTATGTAAAAGGCCTATTTCTCTCAAATATTGTTGACAAATCTGTTAAAAACTGTGTTAGTGAGCACTTCTCCTTTACCAAGATAATCCATCCACCTCACAGGTGTGGTATATCAAGATGCTGATCAGACAGCATGAATATTGCACAGGTGTGACTTAGGCTGGCCACAATAAAAGGCCACTCTAAAATGTGCAGTTTTATTACACAGCACAATGGCACAGATGTTACAGGTTTTGAACGTGCAGTTGGCTGCTGACTGCAGGAATGTCCACCAGAGCTGTTTCCTATGAATTGAATGTTCATGTTTTTACCATAAGCCATCTCCAAAGGCTTCTCAGAGAATTTGGCAGTACATCCAACCGGCTTCACAACCGCAGACCACACCAGCCCAGGACATCCACATCCAGTATCTTCACCTCCAAGATTGTCTGAGACCAGCCACCCAAACAGCTGCTGCAACAATCGGTTTGCATAACTAAAGAATTTCTGCACAAACTGTCAGAAACCATCTCAGGGAAGCTCATCTGCATGCTTGTTGTCCTCATCAGGGTCTCAACCTGACTGCAGTTTGTCGTTGTATCCGACTTAAGTGGACAAATGCTCAGATTCAATGGCGCCTGGCATTTTGGAGAGGTGCACTCTTCATGGATGAATCCCGGTTTTGAGTGAGTGAGTGGTTTGCTGTGAATCGAGTGGCCCCTGGTAGCGGTGGGGTTATGTTGTGGGCAGGTGTTTGTAACGGACACAGGTGCATTTTATTGATGGCATTTTGAATGCACAGAGATACCGTGTGGAGATTCCGAGGCCCATTGTTGTGCATTCATCCACGACCATCACCTCATGTTGCATCATGATAATGCACGGCCACATGTTGCAAGGATCTGTACACAATTCCTGGAAGCTGAAAACATCCCAGTTCTTGCACGGCCAGCATACTCACTGGACATGTCACTCATTGAGCATGTTTGGGACGCTCTGGATCAGAGAATACGACAGCGTGTTTCAGTTCCTGCCAATATCCAGCAACTTTGCACAGCCATTGAAGGGGAGTGGACCAATATTTCACAGGCCACAATCAACAACCTGATCAACTCTATGCAAATGAGATGTGTTGCACTGCGTGAGGCAAATGGTGGTAACACAAGATACTGACTGGTTTTCTGACCCACCCAATACAGTAAAACTGCACATTTTAGAGTGGTCTTTTATTGTGGCCAACCTAAGTCACACCTGTGCAATATTCATGCTGTCTGATCAGCATCTTGATATACCACACCTGTGAGGTGGATGGATTATCCCAGCAAAGGAGAAGTGCTCACCAACAAAGGTTTAGGTAGATTTGTCAACAATATTTGAGAGAAATAGGCCTTTTGTGTGCATAAACAAGTCTTTGAGTTCAGCTGATAAAAAAAACAACAAAAAAACAGTGAGTGTTGCATTTAAATTTTTGTTCAGAGTACAATTACTATCTTGATTTCATCTTTAAAGCACTCCAGCCTGTCAAACATGCATTTATTCTATAACTTTATTATCATTACTATATGATGAGTTGACATACAGTATTGTCCTGCCTGTGTCCCAGGTTTAATGGCTTTTTCTTCCTCCGTGTTTCTCTCTGCATAAACAAAGTCTGGACTTGTCTTGTTTGGGGCTGGTACAACATCAATCTGCAGCCAGACCCCCCTCACGAGTCACAGCTATAACAAATCATAAGGATAATCCGCTCCCTACGCTGACATGATGCAGATTAGCAGCGGAGTAGATGCACGCTCCACGGTTTGCTGTTGAGTGTGAGAGCAGCTCATCCGGGTATTCTAAGCTGCAGCTTCACCTCTTTTTGAGATTTTCTTTTTGTGGCAGTCTTAATTTAAAAGAGGGAGACATTTTTATCTAAATATGTGTTGTTGTTTTTTTAGAGTAGCTTTATTTAATTAGTGGACAGTCTGATTTTTTAAATAGAAAAATGTTTTTTTTTATTTTTATTTTGAAGAGCTTTTTTTTTCTGCTGGACAAAAACTGTTTTGATGTTGCACCTCAGGGTCATTGTAGATATGTAGTTATGATTTATTTGATTTGACTGATAAGTTCATATAAATACATTTAATTGAGTTCACTGTCCTGTAACACAAACACAAACAAACATTTTAAGTGGACATCTTTGGTTGATAGGAAAAATATAGTTGTTTTATTGAACTCTAGATCCACAGCTACACAAGCTCTCATTTTACTCCATTGTTTCCTGAAATTTACTTCTGGTTTTCCTCATGAGACACTTGTTTGTGTCTGCACACTTTAAGCTACACTGTTCATCTTCCCTACAATGTTACTAATTTGTTATTTTATCGAGAGTGTACCACTACAGCCAAAATAATTTCACCCAGTTAAAAAACTGTAAAAGCAAATCTCTTAAATTGTATCTCCAGGTTTGGAAACTGAGATATTTTACTATTTTTATGAAAAATACTAGCTCATTTTGATATTGAATTTGATGGCAGCAACACAGAAAGATGGGACGAGGCAGTTTGGATGGGGAAAACATAAGTGAACAGTCTGATATATTAAAAACTTCCAGTGGAGCATTTTGCAATTAATTTGCAAGTTACCACTAACTTTATTTTCGAAAGCAGGAGGTCTTCTGCCAAAGAGAGTCTTTTCCATCTCTTGATTTGCAACCAGCTTATCACAGGCATTTTTCTGCAGCACGTCATACAAAAGCATGAGATGTCCTCTATTTAAATAACCAAGATGGTAATACAGACACATTTTATAACTTAACTCACATCTGTTTAATTGTGTTTAGTTCTTTCCTTCGTCACCTGTTGATTTTATTGAGGTCCTCAAAATATCTCAGATTAAACACCTGAAATGTTGTGTATTCCCTATTGTGACAAAAATATGGTTTTATGAGATTTGCAAACCATTGCATTCTGTTATAATTTTACATTTTATTTTATGTGTACAGATTTTTTTGGGGAATTGAGGTTGTATTTTCATGTTGTTGAATAACTGAACACAGCTCATCCTCTGTTGACTGAAATAACTCTAAGTCCAGAATCTTGCCTGGCTATGTCCTCAACTAAAACAAATGTAATTATTTTATCCTTAAGATAAACTCTCTGTAAAGTTGCTAGAGTCGCTTTGCTATAACTCATCTGTCTTTTGTCTTTGACACTGGGCCAGGAGATGCTCTTAGTTGGTCCCTCTGCAGTTTCTTAACTCTCCCATGGGCCCTCTCACACTGACTGACCTCCTTTTAAAAACACTGCTGCAATTAGACCCCAGTGCAATCACCGCCGACATAAAAGTGCTTTCTGCTCACTCTGCCAAGAATCTCTTTGTACAAACAACTCCAATGTGAGCTCCATGTGACTGCAACAGCACAGTCTGCAAGAAAGTTCATTAGATACATGCAGAAGGCCTGAAACTTCAGCCATACATCTAGTCCAAACCAATGCACACTCCATATTGTGTTCAACATTTTATAAGTCCAGCTAAACCGCATAGCAATTCGATCTGAGTGAAAATCTTTCTCAACTGAACAAACCTTAAAAATCTGGTTTATATGATTCATCACTGCTAACCTGAATGTGCACAAACAAAACAACTACCTCTTAAGTGGAATTTAGTTTTAATATAAACAACAGTGACATGAACCTGCGAGAATGACTGAGAGGCTGTGGTGGAAAATAATGAGATACATTTCCTCAAGTATTTTACACAAGTACATTTTTAAAGAAACTGAACTTTCAGCGTACAACATAGATTTATGTTTACATTTTAGCAGGAAAGCTGTTCTTTTACTACTTTAAGTAGTAAACTAGACTAGTAGTACTAGTATTTGTAGCATTAGAAGCAGTAGGACTTGTCGTAGTAGTAGCAGAGGTAGATGTAGTAGTCATAGATTTTGCAGTTCAATTAAAAAAAGATTTAAATTTGAGTAGATTTTACAACTACATACTTTTACTCAACTATTAATTTTGTTTGGTACTTTGGAAGATTATTTTGAGGTAACAGTAAGTTTTCATGAGTACATATTTTGAGTACTCAAAATCTTTAGTGAGAGGTAATTATTTATCAATCTATTTATCCATAAATGCTCAATAAACATATTAAGCACTAATTATCTATAATATTATAACATATTTACATGATGACAAGCAGAGAATAACTTTATTGCTCACTGGCCACTGTAGCTTCTTTGTAATAAGTTGCTAGCCAGTTAGTGTTTTTACTTGCCACATTTATAGAATAGTAGAATAGAATAAGTTTAAAGAAAACTCAAATTTGGTTTTATGTGTGAACATGGATTTATTGATTATTAAAGCATCTTTTAAAACATGTTACTTAAATTAATATTTTTCTTTTTTTAATGATGATGAATTATTAAGTAGTGTACACTCAAGCAGATTAGATTACATTCAGGTCTAACCTCTAAATTAAAAAAGATATAGGTATGCATAAAATACAGCTGGTGGGACTATCTGTATTATGAGCTAAAATAAAACTCTACCCGCATTTGGCTGGATGGCTAGTGTTAATGTCAAGCCCAGATGATATGCGTATACCATTTGACATTTGAGTTTAATTTTATGGGTTTTCTCTGTTGTTGCCTAAGTCTAAAATTAGGGTCTTTTGGAGCTTGAGTCAGACAGGTTTCTACATACTGCAGCATGTTTTTAATGCTCATTTATTCTTAACCTTAACATGTCAAGCCATTTCCACATTAATGAGTGTGTGAGGTTATACTGTATATAAAAACATGTATCAGAATAACATGAACAACAATAAACCGACACTTGTCAACATGACGCATATTGACCACTACATTACCTGTGCGCCCATGATATAACCAGTGCTGATTCACTGCACACTTCAAGTGCCCACTAAGCACAAGTCCATTCATATTGTTAGTTACTCACAGCAGAGTGACGCACATGGATTACACGTGTGTCAGAGTCATCGAGATAACAAAAGCTACAAAAACACTCTTATCTGCAGCACAGTGTGAGATGCTCCTGCAGAAGGATTATGCAAGTGGACCTGTGTGTTCATGACTGGCTGTTCTGTTAATACCTTTTAAAGAGGTTTGCAGTCTCAGCTCCGTTCTGAGTTGCTAATACTCTGTGTGGACAACTATATTGACAGCGCAGAAGAGAGGACAAGAAAAGTGTTTTTTTGTTTGTTTGTTTTTTTGGTCACATAAATTATGGACTGTTTCTTTTACTAAGCATTTTTCTGCAGAGGGGCTTGATTGGATTTTGCAATGAAAATAGGTAGGACAGACAAGTAAAGGTTGGTGAAGTGCAGGTTCAACAAGACTTGTTCAAGACTAAGCAATATGCCAAAATGCTTCTGGAGATGAATGGTAAAATGGTAAGAACTGCTAAATATGAACATGCTGTCCTTGTGTATGGTTGAACACTTTATGTGGCTTAATCTGTTCTCTCTGTTTGATTCATAGGTTTCAGCGACAGAAGAATGTGTGGGACCAATGCGACTGACTCAGGAACCCATCCAGGTGAGCAGACCTGACATTTATAAGCTTCGCCATCAAGAAATTAGACAAACCAATTTTCTAAATGTCAGAACCATGCAGATTATTTGTGTGGTGGCTAGCGTTCATAATGATTTGTGCATGTCATGTTATTATCCAAGACTATTTTTTATATAAAGGATTTATCCTTGCCTTGTTCTCATAGAAAATAGGTTTAGTGTTGTAAAATACACCCTAAACAAGTACGTGGCTTCTGACTGTATGTGATTTAAAAATATTACCCCAGCTACAAATTGAAGCAAAAATAAAGACAAGCAGCAAATATAAAGTTTTATATATATATATATATATATATATATATATATATATATATATATATATATATATATATATATATATATATATATATATAATGCATTATTTGCAATCCCTACTTTTTAACAAAGGGTGACCCAAACCATATTTAAATTTAAGACTTGCATACAAATATATAGACAGCTATAAGCAGGTGTGCTGCTGATACACTCTGCTGTCAGAGTGTCAGACTGTGCTTGTGCAGAACCTGGGAATACTGCGAGGGTAGACTAGGTTGAGTCAGGGATTGTGTTTGCTCATCCTCTGATCAGGGATTAGGCGATGTACAAGTCAGATTTGCACTTATGTAACAAAGAAAGTCCCTGAGGT
Organism: Bostrychus sinensis; assembly: GCA_020698575.1. Lineage (NCBI taxonomy): Eukaryota > Metazoa > Chordata > Actinopteri > Gobiiformes > Eleotridae > Bostrychus > Bostrychus sinensis. The sequence goes on from CM036239.1 coordinate 16,036,001, forward strand.
AACCAGCTGGGTGAGTTGAATGTCCTGCAGCACACAGCTCAGCACTTTATTAGGTACTCTGTTTACTGCTTTCATTTGATTTGGGTTTCAGCAAAGTGTTCTTAGGGGTTTGGGACTGGGTGCAGTCTAGTGAGAACCATGGCATGCCACTCATGCTCATGCTGAGCTACAATAACCTTCTTTCCCTTTTCCTCCAAACTCAAATCCAAGCCAAATTACATCACACCAGGATTCTCTAGAGCCGGTCTTTTATTAAAAGCCCTAAAACCTTCACTCATAGCCATAATCTGCACTGATGCTGTATGTATAGCTTTCTTCCTAATTCATGGCCTAAACCAGTCTGCATTTATGCCTTTCTATTGGCAGAAATAGAGATGAAAAGGGAGAGATCAGATGCTTCCCAGGAGAAAGTCATATATTGTGGCTTTGTCTTGACATTTACTGTTACTTCACAGTCCTGGAAGATTTTACGTTTCCCAGATACCTCCTCCTTCATCTTATCCTTCACTCATGCATTCCTCCAGTTACACAGAAATAAAATAAGATAAAGCTGCAGAGCCATTGCACTGTGCAGACTCCTATTGTGCAGATTTATGTTACTTGTAAAACAAAGCCTGTTTTTACAAGCCGCAAACTCTAAGTGGTTTTGTGGTTATACAGATGTTGCATTAATAATAGGAAATTAAAAAGGTCAGTCTTAGCACACAGTCAAACAATAGTATTAAGCTTCAGGACTTGATTGATTGGATCTATTTTATGACCATGTCTTTGATAGGCTCAGAGTGTGCCTGGCTTCTGCACAGACAACACTGGCCCCATGACACCTCTCTGTATTCAGGCCTCAGTATCTGATCTGGCTATGCAAACATGCAGGATTAACCTCTGAACCCTAAAACTTTGAGTCAGCTAGGGCAAACTGTCAAACAAAAGACTCCTACCACAACTGATACTGTACAATGTTAGTCTTAGAACCATCAAGTGTGTGGTTTGTAGCAAAGACATTTATTTAAGTACTTTAAGCTTATGAATGTTTAGTCATGTACCATTAATCTGTTATACCAAAGCAGGTTTAGACAGGTACAAAAACAGATGTCTGATTAAATCTTGTCCATGTTCATAACTGGACTATAGAGGCTAACGGCAGCCTCTCCAGGCTTGGGGACATATTTGGGTGGCAGGTCAAAGATGCATGCGGTCGGCATGTCCTGGGGTCGACTGAGTACTCTGTGTGTGGAATTTCACATGCTAGCACCATGGTTATACAAGCTCAAAGGGGATCGTAGTGTGGACCTTTCACAGGCACTCACCAATACTACCTCATATTCTCTCTCTATCCTCATTTTTTATGTCCTTACAGATGTAAACTACTTTTTCCATTCTGTTTTCAAAGTACACTCTCTCATTTTGTTTCTAATGCCCCTCATTCTTGCTCTGTGTCACAGTATCCTTTGTAGTGCTTCAGGCAGGTTAGGAGGTGATGCTGTGAGCCAGAGTTGAGTGCTGTTGCTACTGGCATAGGCCCAGCTGCCTGTGGGCATGTGTGTGCTTTTTTTATGTTGTGTTCATCACCACTGTACTAAAAGTGCTGCTGGGGTGTTTGTGGTCAAAACACAGAGTGTGATCAAAACTAAGTGCCTATGCTTTGCATGCTACAATCAATCAGTGGGAAATAAACACATTGTCATTACCTGCTGCTCAGTTTGTCAAAATGTATTATACACTGTGTATCAGGAGGTTTGCCTGCAATGGCCAATTTGTGTATATCCTGTTGTTATACTTTAAGGTGAGTGCTATGTATGCACCACAGTTGTGTCATAACTATTTGAGTGTTCTTAGGTCCTGCTGGTTTTTGCTAAAGAGGACAGCCAAAGTGATGCGTTCTGGTGGGCCTGTGACCGTGCCGGCTTCCGCTGTAACATTGCCCGGACACCAGAATCTGCTGTTGAGTGTTTCCTCGACAAGCACCATGAGATCATAGTCATTGATGGACGCCATTCACGCTACTTTGAGCCCGAAGCTGTTTGCCGGTGAGAATCTGTGTATCCCTTTCACCCTATAACTGTATAATATATTTTTGAATAAAAAATCTGATAAATCTTCCTTTTAAAAATGTGCAAAATAGTTCTTCATTAATATTTATTAAAAATAGTTATTTCATTTTTATTTGGATTGACATATTGCCTGATTTAGCAGACAGCCCACTGGAGACCCTCTAAAACGGATTATAAAGGGATTGCCAAAAAAAAAAAAAAAAACTGCTGTTGTAAACAGACTCCTCACTTTTAGGTCAGCGATGGGTTGCTGAGTGCCACCTAGTGTCCCTTGTTGGCATTACAACCAACACAAATCAGTCTTAATTGCTTCAACTCCTACAGCTTAGTTTTAAGAGATAATCCACAGTGATGTGTGGTTTTAAACAAAGAACCACTTCAGCTTCAGTTGTGCTTGTGACTGGAAAACAACCTTGTGGAGCCAGGTGTGTTTTAAAGACTTATAGTTTTTTAAAAAATAGGCTAGTGTGTTTCCTATTGATTTTTAATAATAATCTTGGTACTGTTTTAATGTCCTAACATTTTATTGCTAGTTATTTGTGTACATGCTGGGAGTTTTGAATCTTCTGGCACATGCTCAGGGATTTCATTAGTTAGTGTGTTATGGTTGTCTTAATGTTGTTTTACTTTGTTGTAATTTCCGTATACTTTCTTGAGCTCATTACAAACAGCCACCAGCACCAAACTACATTTTGTGAGTGATTAATAGATGAATTCCTCAGTTAAGGTTTCCAACCCTATCTCTTCTTCCAGCCTCATCACTGTCCTTTTTCCCGTTTGGCACTTCTTTCACACTTACACATGTTCTGCCAGCACTGTGGCTTCACAGATGCTTGTGGTGTTTCTGTGTAAAGCCAAAAAAAAGTTGAGAGGTTTTTGTGGTAATGACATCAGCCCCATACTGTTATGTCTATCTTGTATCCAGATCTAAATTTAAATCTAATTGTTGATTAAATAAGCTACAGTTTAACATGTTGTTGTTATTTTTTATTTGGATTATTTCCAGGTTGATCCGAGCCACAAAACCCTCAGAAAACACAGTTATTCTTGCTGTTGTGCCACAAAAGTAAGTTACTTTGACCTGATGTTTTTTTACAAATGTATTTATGTGTCATGAATTTTTGTCTTTGACCCAAAATGTAAATGAAAAATAGCAGTTACTGCACACACTAATATTTTTTTCTGTCATATAGACCACCTGACCAGGATGAGCCATCTGTTCTTCCCCTTCTCTGTGCTGGATTCAGCAGAGTAGGGCCACATTTTCCTTACCTAATGATTTAAATGTCATGAAAGGCCTTTGTAGAAAGAAGTAAAATGATGAAAACTAAAAAAAAAAAAAAATATTTGATAATTTTTTTATTTTTTTTTTTACACACACACATCTAGACTCATTCAAATGTCTAACTCCATTCTCTCTTTGTCCCTTTTTATCTGAACTCCTTTGGTCTTTAGAGGTTTGTGGAGAACAGCAGTGTGTCGGCCTGCTATAATGAGCTCATACAAATTGAGCATGGAGAGGTGCGCTGCCAGTTCAAACTCAGGTAATCCACACACATTGACACATGTTGTTTTTAATCTACAGCAGCTGACTCAGTTTCTGTACAGGGCTTGTAACTCCATCTTCACCGCTTTGGAGCACTGTCAGGAAGCTGTGGAGATCACCAATGAGGACCACATCATACAGGTACAACATGTACACACAACAACAACAATAGCTCTGATTTGTTTCTGTTTATCTGTATTATGTACAAATGAATGAAACTAGAACTTAACTTAATTTATCAATACATAATAAAAGTGCAGTGTAGTATTCAGACCATCTCAGTATCTTTTCTTTTTTTTACAGTATGTAAACCCAGCATTTGAACGGATGATGGGATACCAAAAAGGAGAACTGATTGGGAAGGAACTGACTGAATTGCCAAAGAGTGACAAGAACAGAGCTGACCTCCTGGACACCATCAATATGTGCATCAAAAAAGGAAAGGTCTGTAAAATATGATATATTTAGCAATTAAATGGCATTGTTTGAATTTAACATTTGGTTTCTTTGAAAGGAATGGCAGGGCATTTACCATGCCCGAAAGAAATCAGGTGACAGTATACAGCAGCATGTGAAAATCACTCCTGTCATTGGTCAAGGAGGGTAAGGGACTGTGTATTTACAATATTATAATAATATTACTTATAAAACAGCATTTATATAATATTCTCTTGTCCCTAACAGGAAGATCAGGCATTTTGTAGCCATCAAGAGACCTCATAATGACAACAACAATCAGGTAAGTCTCAAATGTTGTGTGCCTATACTTGAGCAAAAAGTACTATGTCCATCCAAAAGTACCTCTTTCTATTACTTTTGAACTTACAAATTATACTAACATCAAATAATCTCTAAAGATGTATTTTAAATTTCTTAAGGTTACTTAAATTACTTAGGGTTAAATAAAACTAGCCATGTTACTCTACTGAAGTTTTCCAAAATCACAATCACAACTGTTTATTGCTATTGCTTTGGTAATTGCTGCATACATTAACATAAATATGTGAGAGAAGTGAGAAAATGGGTGCCCGGTGGCAGAGTGGTTAGTGTTCTTGCCTCCCAGCAAAGTGGGTTCGATCCTCGGGCCGGCCGACACACGAACTGTCTTGGTGGAGTTTGCATGTCCCCCCATGTTACTGCGGGTTCTCTCTAGGTACTGCAGCTTCCTTCACCACAGGCTCATGCATAGGCTCCAGTCACTTACGACCCCTAAAGGGAACAAGCGGAAGAAGATGAATGAATGAATGAATAATAGGAAACATGCAGAATAAATTAAAATGAGATATTCTATATTTACAAAATATACAGAATTTAATAAAACAATGTGTTTAAGTTATGTGTATTCACAAAATAGGCTATAAGCTATAAACTCTCTATAAACAGAATAACAGACTATACAGATTAATATGCAATAGGTACCAGATATGTACATACTAGTGCACGTAGTAAACAGTGCCAAAAACCAACAGGCGGATAATAAAATACTGATACTGACAGTAGCGCCGTAACAAGATCAATAAATACCCAAACCTAGTTGAAAAACATTAATGTTTGAAATGTGGGTAAGTGTCTAACTCCAGTGCTTTACCAGTGGGGAACTCTAAAGTGCAGAATGGCCAGTTCTTCTAAAGCAGGTGTGTTGCTGCTCTCAGCTGGGTTTCGGGCCAATAACGTCATACTATGCTAAGCTCCGGCTAAGCAGCAGGATCCCCCGCTAAGGCCTGTGAGGGATAGCAGCCAGGCGCCAGAGCTATTTATACCTAGAGAAAAGCTGAACAGGGACCAGCTTTAGTGGTCTGCTCTTTCATCGTGTGTACATAAGGTGAGTCAGCTGCTGGCATCTGCCTGCCAAAACCTAATGGCATTCGTTCCTCCATGTCAGGATTGGGAATCCTTAAATACACCAGTCACTGATCCTTTTTCCCAAAAGTGTAGAAGTCGGCCCTCACACAGCCTGATACATTTTAATACATTTCAAACACATTCAGCTGAAATATACAGTAATAATAACATAAAACCAAAAACTGTCAAACCTAAATTATTCTCCAAAGGCCATTTGCTACATATTTACTGAGATACTAGCATATCATTACGCCACAAAGCCACAAAGGTCCTTTTAGGATGTCTTTAATTTTAGTGAATTCATTAATATATTAGTGAATTAGTGATTTGCAGGGTCTTGCACTCAAATCCACCTTTTATTCTTAAATGTGTGGCTGCTTCTCACAGTTTTTTTATTGTGTGTAGTAGGTAGCATACTACTTTGTTTCTAAGGGTTTCCTAATTACAATTATTTTACCCTAGCAAAGAAGACTATGTTACTTTAGTTGTCTTTTTGTGCTTTATTTTGAACAAGGCCTTTGCAAAGCAGCCAGAACAACTGTGTATGTCATTAGAAGTGTTTACACTCTGTAAATCCTCTTTACTCAGTGTTGAATACTCCAGCCTAAGAAATATACAAACTCATCAATGATGTGAGTGGATGGCACCAATGCTGCCTCTAAATTTAACTGAACTCAATCAGTGTGATTAAGTGATATGATTCAGTTGTTTATGAATACAAGATTTTATACATTATGTGGACCTCTACAACTTTCTGGTTACATAAGGCTCTGTTGTACCGCCAGCAATATGTGAAGGTACTCTGAGTAACTGGGAGAAGAAAATCTGCTGTAGTTGGATTAGAGGTGCTACATATCTCAATCTGTGTGTACTGAATCTTCTCAAGGTGGAGCCAGCTGTAAGTTGTATTTATTTATATATTTTAGATCTATACAGTGTGAGGAAAAAAATCCATCCACAAAGGGTCACAAGCCAGTATACTTTTTGTGCTGGTCTTAAGCCTGGATAAATGGAGAGGGTTCAGGAAGGATACGACCTATGCTAAATCAAGATACAAGTCACGGCAAGAGGCATTTGCTTTGGCAACCCCAGAAGAGAAAAGACGAGACCTATATGTGAAGAATAGCACAGGTTTATCTAAAATATAACAGTAGCTGCTTTGTAAACATATGCAGTTTATGTTTAGGGCCAAATTTGTTAGTATCAAATAGTAACATGATGACATAAAACACCATACCAAATGTATTGATTAAAAACTTGTTAGGTGTAGGTGTAAAGTGTATACAGTATATAAACCAAAGCTTTTGAGCTGTTTTGTGTCTTTCAGGTTCACAAGTTCAACAGGGAGGACAGATGCAGCGGAGAACTTCCCCAGTCAGGTACTTTTAGTTCCTTCATTTATCATGTGTTTTATTGTTTGCATGAAGTTACACAATAGTTGTACCAAAGCTATGCAAGCATGTTATTTATTGTTGTTATGTACTTTTCTGCTACAGAGTGCCATTCTTTGCGTCACAGAGACAGAAGGAAAGACTCCATCAGTTCTCGTGGAAGTGATGGTATGACTCACTCTGCACTACTCAATCCGCTGTTAGAATAAATGAAAACCAAACGTTTTGTTTAGAAGAGAGGATAAGCAGAACATTTATTGAGTGAAAAGAGCGATTAGTTGTCAATAGAAGAAAAGTGAGAGACACAGAACAGCAAGAAAGGGTGAATGAAAGTAGACAGACTGCACTGAGGAAGCTATTTTCATACTAACGAGATTCCAACATAATTATTTGAATTAATGGTATGGTATACTTTTATTTATTACTATTTATGGTCAATATTAGTTTTCTTTTTTCTGAGACTCTGATATGACCCTTAACCACTACATGTTTAAGTGTATGGTCTTTGAATCAGTGATTTCATGATAACTTTGATACTTTTTGCAGCTCCCAGTTTACAAAACAGAAGATACTCCTCAGTCGCCAGGATTCACTCCATGACAATTGAGGCTCCAATTACGAAGGTAAATTTTCATAACCCTTTATTTCACAATTCTTAACATGTTTGTTTCTTAATGTTTGTCTAGTCCATTGTTAAAAGTACTTAATTTGAAAGTATTGCTGTGAATAGCGTTATATCGAGCTGTGGACTATGAACAGTACATTGTGTGTCTTATTGATCAATTTTGCAGCTGATTCCAGGTCCTGTGATGCTTTGTCTGTTCTAAAAGCAGCTCCATTTCGCCTTTTAACCTCACACAACATTTTCAAGCATCACATGCGCATCTCAATGACACTCTCCTAAAGAAAGAAGCACTGTCTCATTGCATATTTATCAGTGGCCTCTTTGTGTTTTCTTCATTGGCAGCGATAAGGGACTTTTCCTTTTTCTTTTCCTCAGGTGATAAATATTATAAATGCAGCCCAGGAGAGCAGTCCTGTGACAGTGGCTGAAGCTCTGGATCGAGTGCTGGAGATCCTCAGGACCACCGAGCTGTACTCACCTCAGCTGGCCTCCAAAGAGGACGACCCTCACACCAATGACCTGGTGGGGGGCCTCATGAGTGTAAGTGGCTGACTTACTATAGAGAAATTACATTATTACAGTTTTTCTCAATTACTTTAACACATTTCTCCATTCAGAACTGTCATTTGCAGAACAGCTCACATGAAAACTCAAACAGTATTTCAGGTTCTCAGAATAAAGTTGTTTCTTTGCAAAATGTTCTGATGTTAAAACTCTCTCATATCACCCAAAAGCAAGTTTTTTCATCAAAATTAACAAATATTATATGATTTCATGTGGACATTCCACACAGTAGTCAAAACTCAGCCCTGCTCTCAAGTCTGATTCTCTGATTTAGTGCACTGCGCATTTGGGGTTATACTTCACACAAATGAATGAACAGGAGACTATGGCTATTTTCACTACCTAAAACCATTTTATATATTTTTTATATATAAAACAATTTTTTTATATTAAAACAATAAAAAGTTATGTAAGTAGGGATTGTGTATTTTGCTTGTTTCTGTGGCTGTTGAAAAACCCTCTTGAGAGACAGATCCAACCTCACAGTAAACAGGCCTCCTCAGTCCTTATGATTTATATTTTACAGTTTTTCTCATTTGCTTTAGCTCATTTACTGAAACCTGGTTCAAGTCTATCTTTTTTTTTCAAACCTATATTTCAACAGGATTCTCTGTTTGCAAATAATTTAGAACATTTCTCATCATTTCACACAGCTTCACTGAAATCACTTTGGCCAATATAGTAGTCCTGTTCACACATGTAATGGGATTTTTTGTCAAAATGCTGCCTCTTTAAATATTGAAACTTAAAAGTAGCTTCAAAAATCTAAAATTTGTGAGCAGTGTGATTTGAAGTAAAAGACTTCAGTTTCACTGTTTTTACACATGAATCAAAGAGAAAAGGGTCTCAGCAGAGAGCCAGCACACTGACACAATATACAGGATTTCATTGTTTTTTATATTAAAAAATAAATCATAAGGACTGAGGACCCCTGTTTACACTCACTCAAGAGGGATTTTCCAGCAGCCATCAAATGAAGAAAAAATATATATACTCTTTCTTTTTCTATTAGAATTTATTATTGTTAGCATTGTTCTCACTGATCATGCTAAAGATGTGAGAATAAAGAATGTTTCTTGCTTCAGTTTGCTGTAACTGTGATGGTCATTGTTTACAGACTGTATACAGACTATAAAGAATACACCTCTGTGGGTTTACAGCACATTAGCATACGCAAAGACTGTTGTAAAATACTGTACATTACAATACCGAAATGAGCAAAATACACATTCTGAACTTCCATAAATGCATTTGTATTGTGCCAATATAAAAACTCTCAGGTTTTAGGTAGTGAAAATATCAATATACATCTCCTGTTCATTCATTTGTGTAAAGTATGAACTCAACTGGTCACTGCATTAAATCAGTGAGAGCTGCAGTTACTGAGAGCAGGACTCAGAGTCTGAGCTGCTGTGGGAAAAATGTGAATGTTCACATAAAGTCACCTGATTGCAGTTTGATCATTTTGATGCAAAAACTTGTTTTGAGGGATATTTTAAGCGTTTTGCATACAGAACAACATGTTGCATAGAACCTTTTGAGAACCTGATATTCTTTTTGGGTTTTCTGTGTGAGCTGTTTTGCAAATTACAATTCTGAATGGAGAGATGTGTCAAAGCAAGAAAAACTGTAATTAAAGAACAATGAAAAATATACAGTTTTCTGTAAGAATACTGTGTATTGTGTCTTGCCCCTGAGTCTCTGCCAAGACCATTTTCTCTGTTGGGATCATGTGTAAAAATGGTAAAACAGAAGTAATATTTTCTTTCTAATTAGATGCTGAGTGTTCACAAATGTTAGAGTTATGCGGCTATGTTCAAGTTTCTATATTTAAAGAGACAGCATTTTGGCCAAAATCCTTTTCATGTGTAAACAGGGCCATTGTATTGGCCAAACAAAGTAAGTTCAGTGAAAAATGTGTCTCTGTATGGGAGCTGTGTAAAGAGTTTTGAGAAAGAGTTTGAAAACAGTGTGAAATAATGAGAAATGTTCTAAAAGATTTGCAAACTGTTGTGTGTGTATGATGTTGAGAATTTATTCTTAATTTTTCTTATACAGGATGGGCTTAGGAGGCTCTCTGGGAATGAATATGCCTTTTCCAAAAGTAAGTTATAAAAATGTGCAAGCATCCAGACTGCAAAAACAAATTATGTTATGTTAAAAATATGAACTAATAATAAAAAATAAAAAAAAAGCAGCTCTTGTCTTGTTTCTCTAAATTATTTTTATTGTCAGTTGATGGATCGCCTTGATGTGTCTCTTTGTTAGATATCAGCCAGAGCCAACTAGCCAATATTCCAGTTACTCTGAATGACGTCCCACCATCTATAGCTGAGATGCTAAATGATGAGGACTGCTGGGAGTTTAACATCCTAGAGCTGGAGGCTGCAACACATAAAAGGTATGACAGCTGACAATATGTAGTTTCTGAAGAATAAAAGAAGGCAGTAATCCTGTGATATGGTGTTATGTAATCCTGATTTTTTTTTTTAAATGCATGTAGACCCCTGACTTACCTTGGTCTAAAGATCTTCACCAGCTTCGGGGTGTGTGATTTCCTAAACTGCTCAGAAGCTACACTGCGCTCCTGGTTACAGCTCATGGAGGCCAGCTACCACTCGTCCAACTCTTACCACAACTCCACACATGCAGCAGACGTGCTACATGCCACTGCCTTCTTCCTCCGCAAAGAAAGAGTCAAGGTTAAAAGAAAGCATGCTTTCATGTGTGTTGTAGAACTACAGGGATCTGACCTTCTGTGTATGGTCCTGTCTTTAGAGTAGTCTGGACCAACTGGATGAGGTGGCAGCACTGATAGCAGCCACAGTGCACGACGTGGATCATCCTGGCAGGACAAATTCATTTTTGTGTAATGCCAGCAGTGAACTCGCCATTCTTTACAATGATACGGCTGTGTTAGAGAGTCATCATGCAGCACTAGCTTTCCAGCTCACTGCACGGGATGGAAAGAGCAACATCTTTAAGAACATTGACAGGTAAGAAGTCTTTACTGATTTTGAAAGAAATAAGAGGACAGTTATGAAAAACACATATTTGTACTTTACTGATTCCAGAAATCAGTTCCGGACTCTGAGGCAAGCCATTATTGATATGGTGCTGGCCACAGAGATGACCAGACACTTTGAGCATGTGAGCAAATTTGTAAACAGCATTAATAAGCCCATGGCTGCTATAGAAGAGACAAGCACAAGTGTAAGTGTCTTTGATTTAGTTTACATCTTGTCACTAATTTATGAATATTGATGAATTTGTTACTTTTGTGTCTATGCAGAGTGTAAACAGTGACAGTGATGGTCAGATGAACTTCCGAAGTTCTCCAGAGAACAGACTGCTGATCAAGAGAATGCTCATCAAGTGTGCAGATGTGGCTAATCCCTGCCGGCCGCTGGAACTCTGCATCGAGTGGGCAGGACGAATCTCAGAGGAGTATTTTGCACAGGTATGTCCACAGACTCCTACAGGACAATGTGGCATGTTATAAAGTATTTTTCCCTGAAAAATTGCTTTCTGTTTTTATAGACAGATGAAGAGAAGAGACTGGGACTACCAGTAGTGATGCCTGTGTTTGACAGAAACACCTGCAGTATTCCCAAATCTCAAATCTCCTTCATAGACTACTTCATCACAGACATGTTCGATGCTTGGGATGGTATGTGCCACACTTAATGCACACTACTTGCATGCAATCTTATTTAGAAAGGTTGGCTTGATGAAAAGATGTACACTGATGTCAGATGCTAATGATCAAATGTTTTATGGTTAATGATATTGGTTTTGGTTCAGGGATATCAGTTCAAGTAGAAATACAGCCTTCCACACTCCCTTTGCTCTTATTTTTTCTTGTAACATAGGGAATTACAGGAAATGGGGGCAACGAGTTGTGAAAAAAGTGGGAGGGAGTAGTTTTGAGCTTCTCGGTTCCCCATTCCCACTGAAGTCCTCTTTAGTTTAGTCTCCCCAGGAGGAAACTTGTTTACTGTCAACATAGCAATGATGTCACGGAAAGATCCCAAATGCCAGTGGGATGGACAGAGAGGGAGAGGGTTGGGAAAAAGCAAAACGGGTTTACAATAGCTATCAGCATCGACTGAACATAAACATAAAAACACATACAGCCCATCAGATTCAGGAAAGTCGTTATCAGGTCATTTACAGCTGGAGACCTGAGAGAAGATAGGTCACCAACGAGCGGAAATAAGCATATAAACAAAACATGGGGTGAAAGGGTTGATTGCCTTGGACACATGCTGCACTGTAGAGAGACCACACTATTCCCTACTGGCTTTTGATAGCGAAGAATTGCTGCACATACTGTACATGAGCCACTTTTCATACACAGCAGGACACAGACAACAGCAGGTTTTGGGAGCACAATATTACAAGCTCACACAGTATGAGTTTGAGTATGGATATTTTTAAACATTTGTGTAAATACTACTATCAAATACCACTGCAAAAATAAATGTCAACTGTGTTTTTTCTCAGCCTTTGCGAGCCTGCCTGGTCTCATGGAACACCTGTCAGAGAACTACAAGTACTGGAAAAGTTTGGACGAGATGAAGTGCAAGAGTCTGCGTCCTCCTCCTCCTTCTTGACCAGAATTCTTGATTTGGAGTGGGAGGAGACAGTTGAACAATGAGTCTCTTTAGCTGTAGTTGGACAGAGTCCTGTGCCATGGACACATGAGGAGTCAGAAGCTGGGAGTCGGAACGGACTGAAGAGGCCTAGCTCAGTTTCAAAACTCAGTTCATGTCGGCATTGTCCAACAGACAACAGGTTACTTTCAGAGGTCCTTCTCTGTTGAGACTCTATGGCCCATTTTTGTTTTAAAAACCTCAATGAACTAAACATGAACCTTGCAGCTCACCTGACAATCCATACAGAACACTCCACAAACCTGCACTTTAACCAACCATGAAGCTCTTGAATGCTTTTGTATCACTGACATTAATACATTAATATGTCATGCGCTTATTTCTACCTTCTATCATTGCTATAAATACTAAAAAGGTTGTGACCAAAGCCAGGGACACCTTAAGCTATCATTTCCAAATTGCCAACTAATGAAGGTGCTCAGCTGCTCATAAGCTGTAATAGTACAAGAGAGAAACTCTTGGCAAGGGTTTATATTGTTTTTTTAAAGATGTAAATAGATGGCTTGCCCCATAATAGGGACCAGAGACAGGTAGCCTCTGAAAAGACAGATAGTTAAAGATGTAGATGTAGCGAAAATAAGGAACACTTGAAGGAACCCACTGCACTGTATCAGAGCTTTTATTGTTATAGGTGATATTTTCACCAAAGACAGAACACCAACTGTAGACCATTGCTACTAAATAACTAACATGTACAGAACTGTTTAAGTATCCTCTGTCAGAGTCTTTAGTCCTGTTGTTAAATAAGCATTTGAGATAAATGGGGCTTATTGCAGTGTATCAGATGTGTTAGAAAACAGGACATTGGGGTTTGTGAAAATGGTGGTCTGTCAGTGTTAATCATTCCACCTTGCACGTGGATTGTGTTTCGATGTATTTATTCCGTTGTTTTCTTAGCCTTAGTGCGTCCTCCAGTCACACGTCAAGTCTTGCAGAACATGCTTGCCCTCTGGCGGTCACTTTTGAGTGTTGCACTGCAATGGGTCATGGAAGCTGAGAAAGCTTACAGAAAAAGATGTGAAAAAAGTAAACACATAGATATAATAATAATGTCAGCTTATATAAATCGTACAGAAATACTTGTGTTGAAACAGTATTGTTGTCCTGAACACACAAAGCAAATGCATTCCTGCTTAATTTAGAGCACTTTGATGAAGGTGGGACAGTATTGATAAAGCACTAAATGAAGCATGTAGAAAAATGGGATCAATTCAAAATGTACTGACAGCATTAGGAAGTAGTATGAAAATACTTACCAAAGGCACCAATAGTCTGTTACAGGTGCCTTATTCTTGGGTCATCTTAAACAAAAAAGAAAAGACATTCTGGTTTATAGTTTATATTTTAATCAAAAGCCATATACATTTATTTGAAGAAACTTAAACAGTGTGTTGGGGGAAGGTTAATTTCTGTTATTTGTAACAGTATTTGTGTACAACACTTTGTTTGTTGTATCACCACATGGTCCTGACATTACACTGCATCTAAAAGAATAATCAGGTACGGCTGGATCATCTGTGTATTTATTTTGATTTCCTGATTTCTAGAGACTGATTTGATTCAAGGTTAGTGTATTTATGAAGCTGTAATTTTGTTTTGTTTTGTTTTTTGTTTTTTTGATGATCCAGATATTAATCAATGCCTTAATCTTGCCATGTCTCTTGTCTTAGGCCTGCTATTGTTGCAACACACTGTAATCTACCTAATGTTCCTGCTGATTTTGTACATTATCTGCTTATATATCATTTTGCTTTGCACTACACATGAACTGCTTTTTTACTGTTATATGTGGCAGGGATGATTTCCAAAACAATGAGATTTGAATTTTTCTACAGTGACTTGAAACACAGCTCCAACTCTGAATGTTTCATGGCTGGTATTACTGATGATGAATAAATATTTTTGCTAGTTGATAAAGGAGATTTCTATTCATAAAGACAATTTACATGTTTCTGATTGATATGCCTTTTCTGAAAGCAGCATGACTGGAATGTGATGATCCTTATTAGGACAGACAAGTCAAGCCTGTGTCAGGATACACCCTCATCACTTACAGATATCAGCAGAAAATGTGCCAATTATGTGGTCTTCTGTTCAGGAAGCTAAAAATAAATACAGATATTGGACATAAAAACAGCAGTTTGTGTGAAAAGGTTTCATTGTCTTGTAGCACCAGTGACTAACACAACTCACACTACACTTTTTCTATTTGCTCTATTTCATTGTCTTATTTTGAAGTTTTGAGATAATCATGACAAAACAGTGTTGCTAGAAAAGGTTGAACGCTTAAGTTAAAATGTACTAGATAAATTACTTTTTATGCCAATCAAAAGTTCTTAATTAAAACTTTTTTTAACCTTTACAATAAACATATTTAATAACATAGTACTTGGTACTAAACTATCTTAGGAGCTAAAGCAAAATAACAAATCTTAAATTAAAAACTCAATTTTATACAGATTCCAATGTATGATGTAATTATAGTAAAGCAAAAAAAAGGTTCAATTTAAAAAGTATCAATTTAAAAAATACCACTAACAGGAAAGGCCACAAAACAAAATTACTTCAGCATATTGAAATGTAATGTGGCTTTACAATAATATCACTTTTAAAATGTATGTTATGGGGCAAACTGTTAAGATTTCGAAATTATCTGCACATGTGGTGTAAAAAGCATGTTTAAGAGTTTTATCAGCACTCAAAATTAGAACTTGTTTAATAAATATTAAATAGACTTTATTGTAAAAAGGCTCAAGCAAATCAGCATAATTATTACATGCATATAACAATCAATCATGAGTGCATTACAAGAAAACATCATCACCATAAACATCATTCACATGACTTTTACATTACTTTTAAAGGCAGCTAGCTGACTCTGAGATTAAAGTCCACCATTTTCCTCTAGTTTTTGGAAGAGTGCCAAGCTGCGAAGGCGTGACTGCCTTTCCCCATTCTTCCACAAAATCAGTAGGTGGTCAGTGGAACATGTCACCAGGCCGTTCTCCTTAAAGCTCACAAACATCTGTCAGAAAAAGCATTTATAGTAATGTTATTTGTTAGTTACCAAAGTACAGAGCATAAGTTTGTATTTTATAGTTTATCTCCATACCTGAACAGCCCCAGAGTGGCCAATCAAATCACCAATTAGCTCCAGCATCTTGAGGTTAGGGACATTCAGAACTTTCTTTGATGGAGGACCAGTCTGCTTACTTGATCGTCCAAAAGTCAACATCCCAAAAAATCCTGAGGAGATTGTAATAGTCAAGTAATAAATGTATTAAAACAGATTGCAGTCCTACAAAAGGTAAATTGCCTCACACATGCATGTACATACTGTCATGTTGGTGGACACCTTTGTGAGTTTGTGCTCTATGCAATTACCTGCAGAGGCGGGTTCGGCGGGCAGTGGCAAGTCCTGGATCTCCCACATCCTTACACTGCCATCTTCAGAGCAAGACATTAGCTCACTGAAAGAAACACACCTTATCACTCTTATTACAGTTACTGCAGCCCCAACAAACGTAAAGAAAAAGGGAATGGCTAAAGAGATAAAATGGTTAAAATAAATCTCTCTTCACCTGTCAGACAGCAACATGGTGTGTAAAACATTGGAGTCATGAGCAACTTTTCTGTAGGCCACCACAGTCTTTGTCAGAACACTGTACACATACAGGCCGCTGCCCACAGCTGCCAGAATGAGCTGTTAAAACACACAGTCATTTAATGTAGAGAGGGATTGATTGTTTGATTAAGAATGCAATGATGGGTCATCTTTACCTTTCCATTGGAGCAAAGGTGCTGAATGGACATCTCACTGGGTTTAGAGGAACTCAAGCGTATTTCAGATGTGCTTTGTGACTCCTCCCACAGGATATGTTCATAGACCAGAATATTCCAGTCAATGGCATCCCAGAGAATGAGCTCGCCCACATGGGACCCAGTAGCAAACATGTTGTCTGAGAAAGCAAGCAGCCAAACATGGAATAAAGTAAATTGCTGGCATCAGAGCTTATGATATTTATTTATTTTGACAAATAATGGCTCACCATTGACATTTATAAGAGCTCGAATCTGGTCCCGATGGTCAGACAAACAGCAGATCTCAGACAGAGAAAGAGACGAATTGGTGGAGACCGTTAGCCTATAGATCACTTAAAAAAGAAAAGAAAAATAGTGGCAACTATGACAATTTTATTCATTTAATCAAATTCAATCAATCAATTTACCTATTTCTTTATCCATGGCAGCTGCTATACAATTTTTGGGTAGCTCAATCAAAGCAATAATTCCTGCAAAAAACATGAACAATCCATTGTAGCACAAATGCCAGTGACATGTTATTTATTGTGTAAAGAAGTTTCTCTATAGCTCTTTACCAGTGTCGCTGTGGTTCTGCTGATGGCACTGAAGCTGAAAGTCTTTGTTCCAAACGCACAGCTCTTCTCCACCAGAGAGCCACAAGCACAACCGCTCCAGCACCAGCAAACACTGAGAGGCAAACACAACTTTTAATAACATTATCAAGCAGTAAATAATTGTGCGCATATTAATACACAATATGTCCCTGTTACAAGAAGCAGGTTTAGTCTAAACTCTAAGTTTTTAAGTCTTTTCAGGGTTTACAAACTCTGAGTTTTATGTTTCACTGAGAGAGTTTACTGTTGCTATGCTCTTTTCTTGGCTCCAACAATAATGGCTTCTCCCCTCTGCTAAACTCAGAGTGAATAAACTCAGAGTTGTCTAACTCAACTCCAAACTGAAACAGAAAACTCAGAGTTGGCCTGATCTGAGTAGGATGACTCTGAGTTAATTCAAGTTAGAGTTTACCTTGACTGGTGACTGAAGATCTGAAATCGTTTGAACTCTGTTCCCTGAATCTGGGTCCCACAGCTGATTAATAAAGTCAAGACTAAATAACAAGTAATAAAAAAATAGCATTCCATTCTTGACATATCTTTTATCAAAGATACACTAAGGCTTCGGTCAGAAGAGGCTGTGATGAGCAGGGTGTGGGTTGTCAGTGCATTGCTGCAGTTGAAAGTAGTAATGGCAGTGATTTGCTGCAAATGCCCTCTGAGTTCTTGCAGCTTCTCTCCTGTCTAAAAAAGAAAACAAGAATATTAGCTTCTGTAAATAGTATTTGTTTTTATTCATATCAGCAGGTTAACAGTGCAATAATTATCATTACCTCAATATTCCACACCAACACAAGGCCATCGTCTCCTGCAGAGGCACATCTAGAAAACACAACATATTGGTTGCACAGGACATAGACACCACCACAGTCCAGAGATGTGACAGGTCTCTGAGTTGTGTCAGATGCACTATCTGGGCAAGAAGTAATTTCCCATATGCCCTAGTACACCAAAGAAACTCTTAAAAACATCTGTCCCGAGGCTTAGCACCTTAACTTAGCCTCTGCCCTCAACCATCCACATGAGCAATTCTCAAAATCAACAGAAAAGGATGAGGGGATGAAACAGAGAGATACTATGAAAAGAGAGGAACTGTCGAGGATACATTTTCGGACTTTAAAAGCAATCTAGAGAGAATTTTCTGGCCTTTGCCCCCGTCTGTGGACCTGAGTGTGGAGGGGACGACATCCAGAGGAGGAGGTTATTACTGGAGGAGACCTGGAGGTGACCAGGCATGAAGTCCCCCACCCCCGCCCCCTTACAGATGCACACACACAGTCTAAATTCCCATCTGAAGACTTATGCAGAGCTACTGTACCATGCCAGTGTGCAACATGCTCAGACTAACCAGAGCAAGGAGGATCAGGTGCAAACCCTTAGATATATGAGTGTGTATGGACAATGCTGATACACACTGTACAGCACTGTGGGCACACAGGCTCACAGTGGTCATGATTGGGCTCTTGTCATGGTCTGTAAGTTTTCTGTGTGTGAGGATCTCCTGTCAATCACACGGCAATAGAGGCCAGCCAAGGGTAGAGAGGAGAGAGGTTAGAGAGGAAGAAAGCCTAAGATGATGAGGAGGGGGAGAGGGGCTGCTCTGCTTACCTGAAGTCATCAATCTGCACCAGAAATCGAACAATGTCAAAATGTCCTTTTAGCACCTGCAGCTCAGTGAAGCAGTTTCGGGACTGTTCCTCTCCAATGCACAGCACGGGGCTTTTCTGCAGACGCAAGAGAGAAAATGGTGAGGCAAACAAATCTCAGGTTTAAAGACATGGGGTGGGAGAGGTTAAAACAGAGACAAAAACACGAAACAAATACATCAGCCTCAGCATTAATGATCTTTCCTGTTAGTCTCACTTCCAATGAGCTCTGTGCTTCACGACTTCCAAGAATCCACCGTAACATGGCGCCGATTATTTATCGATTGGCTGAAAAAAAAACGCATTTTAATAATTACACATTAACAAAATGACATAATGGGTTTAATATCAGAAAATCAGGAGAAAAGCTAGTTGGTATTTGTCATTTCGCTTACCTTCTCTTACTGATAGCAGAAATACCACGCTTTCGCTTAAGAATAATATTCCTGTTTTCTAACAATGTCGCTTATTTTAAACTTAAAAATAATTCCCTCTAATGTAACAGCCTGATCTTCTCGTACAGGGCAGAGGAAATAAGGTATATTGAGAAACAGCTTCGTATTTTCCATCCGCTCAAGACGACAACAAACCATTCATGTGACACCAACTACGGAAGCTGCAATGGAGCAATATTATTTGAATACGGACTGCAATAATATATTGTTTAAACTGTGTTTGCAAATTATGAAATAAATTGAGGTTTTATTAGGTCTAACGTTACGTTTATTTCTGCGCTGTAGCGACAGTTGTAGTATTACTATCTATTTAAAAAGTTGTCATAATATTAGATGGCCGCTGGATGGCAGTGTGTAACAATTACATGAGCAGGTGAAAAAAATTGCAGGTAAAGTCTTTCTTATATAGATATAACAGTATACCTTTAGCAATAAAAGTTAAAAGGACTTGTTATTCAAAATCGAGTAGGCCTGTTTTCCATGTGTTGTTCGACCCTGTGTATCATTATTCTTTTATAAATAGGCATATCTAGATTGTTGGTGTTATTGCCACTATAACAGTAATAATACAGCCTACATTTTTTTTATTTCGTGTACGTTTTACAAACATTTCCCTTTGTTTGTAGACCCTGCTCCTTATGAACACACAGCTCCACACATTAGATTGACTTAGTCTACTGCTGCTCCTCCGATTGAGACGACACACGGTGTAGGGCCTGTGACCTTCATGGTGGCTCAGATCTGCGGCTGGCACTGATTTCTGATTTAGTGTTGATCCGCCGCGCTTGTCAGGGGCCGCGAGGTGCTTTCCATGCGGTAATAGAAAAGCTCAAGGGCAGCTCGAGAAGGAGGAGGGTTAGGGAGAGAGATTGGTTCAGGTGGAGAGAATGGGTATTAGATAGGAGGCTATAGGTAAGACTGTGTAGCTATCTACGGAGAGGCATTATTAGGTCAGAAATAATGGTATTGTGTTAATGAATAGCCTGTTTAATTCAGATAATAGCAGGAAGCATCAGCACTGCTGCATTGCTTTGGACTAATTCTGTTTTTTCTTCAATGAGAACAAGCAAAGATAAAATGTATTCTGATCTTGGCTCAATTTGAACCAAAGAATGTTAGTTATGTGCTCACCTTGTTAGGCCTATTGTACTGACAAAGAAAATGCCTGTTTTTCTAATAAATCAAATCGTTTATTGTAATATTTTGCATAATTATAATACCACTAGAATAACAACTAATGATCATATAATGACACCATACCTAAAACCAATTTATGAAGACAGCAATAGTCTTAACAACATTCCCAATGAAATTTGTCAGCTCAGAAATAAGTCATAATTTAAAAAATAACTTTAAGAAAACTGTTAACGGTTACTGTTGCAAAATATGTTTTATAAATGTATATATACATATACATTTGTAGTTGTAATTGTACGCATGCATTTGTATGTATTGCATTGTATAGCCCACAAATAATTGTAATTTGTAACAAATGTAATTTGTATTGCAACAGACTGAAATTAGATTTTTCTATTTTCTGATAAAATGTCATTTTAGAATGGACCCCAGGAAGACCGATTGCAAAGGCTTTCAGCTTATGGGGATCTATAAAAATAAAATTGCTTTGTTGCCACACACAAAATTACATTTAGAACAGAACTTATATTATTGCTTAGGTTTGCAAATGGGTGAAAAGGCTATGGCAAAAATGGCTGAACTGTGTTCTTGTTCTTGTGTATGTTTTAATTGTGCATAAATGGGCGACCAATTTCATTTGGTTCATGGTTTCCCTCAAATTACATTGTTAATTGCAACAACTGTAAACTTACCAAATTAGTATATTTTGCAATTATAAAAGTTTTAGATCAGGAGCTGAAACAATGAATTAAAATTGGTAAGTAAGAGGATAAAGTAAGTGGCTCATGAGAACTGTGGCCTTGGTTTTGAGACATGTCAAATAAGATCAATGGCTGGAATCAGCAAAGAGGAGAAGTCATGATGCAATGGTCATCAAAACAGCACTGCAAGGACAAGAGCAAAGAACAGAAAAAACAACCCATGGTCCATCTTCCCCTCCTGATCCCATCCCTGTATCTGCACTCTGTAAGGAAAACAAATGGTTATGATGATGGAACAGGAATTAAACTGTAATTTAACAATGGACCAACAACAGTATTGAATAAGTGGCGGTCTCTCTGCCCATAGGCATGGGTCTTGTACCAGAGAGAGGCTCATTCCTGACCAACACACCTCACTGTCCCTCCTCATCAAGCTTCCACTGTATTCTGCTTTTCCTACACTATAGCAGCTGCTATCTGAACTACATCAGAGCACACAGAAGACCATACACAGCAGCAGGACAGCACTGGGTTGTACTGCAGGTAAGTTTGTACAGATATCTGACTTTCTGACTGTGGCATAGTCAGGTATTAATTCTTTATAGTTTCTTTTACTTTATCAGATTATTCTCAACTTCAACCAATGTTTAGAAAAAAATAATGGGCATTCACAGCAATGGACCTTCACAGACAAGCCTAAAACATGTAGCAAAGAATAAAGAAAATATTCCTGGATAATTTATCAGTATGAAATAATTTCACTTACGTTCACGAAGAAATCATTTTGACACTGTATATATTTTTATACCTTATGTTGTAAAATTGCTTTTTATTGTAAATAGAGAGAGCTGAGGATAACAGAGGACACTTAAATGTGTTTAGTTTTGTGTCATTGGTCCAGTATGTCATTATTGTGTGCATTTTAAAATCCTATAGACTTTGCACACAGTGTAAAGAGTAAAAACAGTAGTATAGTGTAGTGTAAAACTCTCCATCTCTTTACTCTGTCACTGTCTCACCCCAGCTCTCTCACTCACTCATCTGGTGACCCACTAATGTTCTGTTCATTTTCTCTTATGAATAGATAATGGACAAAAATCAAATCTCTTCATTTGCATGTAATATAATTAAGACCTTTTCAAACAATGACAAATGGAGGGAGCAGCGAGATGTCAGTCAGCGCTGTCACACTCAGGCACAGACAGCAGTGCCCAACCTCTGTGGTTTAACGAAAATTAATAAAACCTTCAAATGGAATTTTCTTAGCACCATCTGGAATAACAATCGTCAAGACACTGCTAGACTCTGGCTGTCAAATAAAATTAAACAACTCGTGAATTTGGAGTCATAACATGGATGTGAAACTACCAACATACCTCTAACAAGCCCACAATCTGAAAAATATTTCCCTAAATCTAGGAAGGCCCAGTATTAAGAGATTATGACGATCGTTCCTCAAGATGAAAAATATTTAGTGGTTAGTCTAAAATAAATGTGTACAAAAAATGGTTTGGATCAGATTGGTGCCAATAGTGGCACCAAGTGTTTCATAGAAGAAAGTTGCAACCCGAATTTTGAAAATGTTGGGAGGTTTTTCAAATTTGAATAAAATGAAAACTAAAAAAACTTTCAAATCACATGAGCCATTATTTATTTATTTATTTATTATACAACAGAACATGGATAACATAACAAAGGTTTACACTGAAAAATCATATACTTTTATGCACAAAATGAGCTCATTTCAAATTTGATGTCTGCTACTGGTCTCAAAATAGTTGGGACAGGGGGAGCAAATTGCAGAAAAAGCAGGAAATTTTTAAATATTTTCCTGGGAAAACATCTAGCAACTAATTAAGTTGATTGATGTCTTAGAGAGAGAGAGAGAGTCTCTCAGAGGTAAAGATGGGTTCTCCAATCGGTGAAAGAGTGCGTAAAAGATTGTGGAATACATTACAAACAATGTTCCTCAACGTCAAATTCCAAAAGGTTTGCAAATCTCATCATCTACAGAGCATAACATCGTCAAAAGATTCAGAGAAACTGGAGAAATCTCTGTGTAAGGAACAAGGCCCCAGACCTTTACTGGAGCCCGTGGTCTTGGGGCCCTCAGACAACACTGCATCACTCATCAGCATGACTTTACTAACGGGGCCCAGGAATACTTCCAGAAACCACTGTGGGTAAACACAATCCACCATCCCATCTCCAGAGGCCAACTAAAGCTCTATCATGCAAAAAGAAAGCCATATGAACATGGTCCAAAAGTGCTGTTGTGTCCTGGGCCAAGGCTCATTTAAAATGGACTGTTTCAAAGTGGGACAGTGTTCTACAGTGAGACCAGTCCAAATGTAACATTCTTTTTGGAAATCACAGACGCTGTGTCCTCCGGGCTAAAGAGGAGGAGACCTTCCAGTGAGTTATCAGCATTCAGTTCAAAAGCAGCGTCCCTTCCGGTTACGGGGGCATAAGTACATACAGTATGGGCCGCTGTGTGTTTTGGAAGGAACTATGAATGCTGAAAGGTTTATAAAGGTTTTAGAGCAACATATGGTTTAAAACCCAGCTGGTCTTCAGCTGGAAATCCATATCAGGCAAGAATGGGACCAAATTTCAACACCAAAACTCCAGAAACTCATAACCTCGATGCCCAGATGAATTCAAAGTGTTTTGAAAAAAAGAGGAGATGCTACACCATAGTAAACCTGCCTCTGTCCCAACTATTTTGAAACCTGAGGCCAGCATCAAATTTGAAATGAGCTCATTTTGTGCATAAAAGTGAAAGATTTCTCAGTGTAAACATTTGTTATGTTATCTATGTTCTATTGTGAATAAAATATTGGCTCATGTGATTTGAAAGTCTTTTAGTTTTCTTTTTATTCAAATTAAAAAAATGTTCCAACATTTCCAGAAATCAGGTTTTACTTTTGTATGGTGTATTATTCAAGTAAATATACCTTTGCAACAATGTGTTTGATTATAATTAAAATATGAATATTTATGAGAATATGCAAATATGACCTGGCTCTGTCCTGCTGTATGTGCACATGAACACAAGACAAACATACATTTTACCACACACGTATACACACAAATAGTCTTTTAACACGCCAGCATACTACACACACAGGGAAATTAATGAGCCCTCATTCATAATCCCAGAAAGAGAGAGCCATATTCACCCTTGGATGGTTTATTGACTGATTTCATTTATTTGTGTGGAATAACTAGGAGGTAAACATTGGCTTGCGCTCACATTTTCTGCGACACACTCGCTGCGCAGCATTCTGGGAGAAATGATCCAACCAGCAGGGTCACTGATTGGCTACCTCGTCAGTGTGTGACAAATTACCCAATAAGAAATAGGTTACAATTTCCACAAACTAATTAACCTGGCTCATAGTGAAACAAATTATTACATTTATGTAATATTATTTCACATCTGTTGCTAGACAGCAAAAATCTTCATCTCTGTGCTGTTCCCAAATGTTGTCTGGTGTATCTCAAAAAGAAAAATTATTTTAACTAGCAGCACCACAATTTTAACAGCTTAATGAATTTGCTGCTTTTAAGAACTAATAGGTGATGTATTTATGAGTGATGCAGAGTTTTTCCAGTAGAGAAATACAATGTGGAGCCAGAGAGCAACAGAAGGCTGACACAAGCTTTAAGACTGAGATGTAATGTAAGGGTGAAATTATAACAAAGATTCAGTTAAAAACTTAAACGTAAGGAAATACAAACCTCCAGTGTGAACATTTAGTGGCACCACTGGCTTTGAAATTTAGGCTGTGTTCTAAAATATCAAGTACTTTATTTTATTTTACATCCAAGTGTACAGTACTTATAATACAGCTGTATGTTATGCTTAGTGACTAAATTTAGTTTTTGAATTTTTGTTCTTGGTGTTATCCAAAATATAGTCCACAACACGTTAAATTGCTTGCACTATTTTAATCCTGTCATAGTTTTTTTTTTGCATGTCTTTTTGATATTGACCATTTTCATACCACATGGTGCATCCAAGAGACTAAATTGCATAAAACATTACTTTATATTTAACCAAATAGTAATGACCTTTAAAAAAAGATTTGCTGGTCTCTCTGGAAAATCCATCAAAACACACTTAATAATATTTGATGATGAGTTGGGATGGCAACATCATAGCGCCTGCTTCATCTCATAAACACCAGTCAGGCCATAAACTACCCTTATACATTCCCAGAGACAAGGGTCAGTCCATAATACTCAGCCACCTCTCACTTGGTCTGAAAGTATGAATATAATTACCCATTAAATTTTAAATAAAAATGTTGCACAAAACATTAAAGCTTAACAGTTTTAAAACTGAAACTAAAAAGAATACAAAGGATCCACACTTATGGCTCTATTGACCGACCTTTTTAACTGCTTATTGTTAACATAGGCCAATACACAACATTTTAAGTTGGCGCTTAAGCCAATCACAGAAGTGGTTTGACTAGGAGAGAGTAAATTCAACACCAAACCAGATAAAGCTTGCTCAAAAAGAGAGGCACATAAATAGCATAGAGATGTTTCACAGCATTAGCCTTTTGGCTATCATGGACATTACATTTGTATAAATGCTGGATAAAGGCTGGACCATATTGGCATCCTCTTGTTGTTTGTTTTCATAAAGAAAAAGTGTTGATTCCTGGTGATGTAATTGAAATGAATTTTATTGAATAATTTACACAGATTTTTTATAAACATGTTTATGAAAAACACTGAATAAAGCAGAAGTGAAACACAGACAGAATGTTAACTGAGGTTTTCACAAAGTGACCAATGATCAACTCCTACAAACATCCTACAACAGCGTACATCAGAGATAGGGTCCATTGGGTCTTGGTCCAGACTAAAGAGTCCACATCCCTCTTCTAAACGTCCAGACACTCCCTGTGCACACGCTGCGTATGCCTTACCCAGTGGCATGCTGAGCAGCAGGTTGAAAGGGATCTGAATCTAATTTTGTATTTTTTATGTTTCCACAAAATCAAATCCTTGCAACAAACAGCAAGGGTTGTGCCAAATAAATAAAGTACTAAACAAACCAATAACATAATTTAAATAGACCAATAAATAATTGTCATATAGGCTACATGCGAAACAATAAATATGACAACCCTATTCCTTATAGGCCCGGCCTGACAGATTCAGTCCTCCTGGAATTGGTCGCACACAATGGGGTGGTCCTGGTCCGGGCCTAGACTAGGTCAGGGTCAGACAGAGTACAAAGTGAAGATCTCCTGAAGGAGGTCTGATGTGGGGCCGCAAAAGACTAGGTGAAGCTCATAGATACTGTGTGCTCCAGCGCTTTACGGCGCAGAGACGCGATGCTCGTACCCCTCCAGACGTCACTGTCCGGGGAGCTGCACAGCTGCGGGGAGCCTGTTACGTTGGTAGGGCCTGACAGTGAGGCGGGCACCATCCCGGGAAACGTGGGTTGGTACAAGTGAGACTGCAGCCCCGAGCCGTTAGACGACATGTTGGACAGGGCCATGGAACTGGGCGGCGGCCCGGCTCCCAAACTGCACTGCGACAGAGACTGAGCCATTGCGGGCTGGCGGCCTAACGCCGGCGGTAACTGCAGCTGCGACACACCCGGCATCCCAGCCGTGGCCCAGCGCGTGTCATTGGCGTGGAATGAGCACAAGCTGTCGCCCATAGCAGCAGCGGCCGCGGCGGCCGATGGAAACTGAGGCAAGCCATGGTGCGTGGGCAGTAGCGTGCCTGGCGCACGGAACACGTTGGTGGTCTTCTTGCGCTTCTTCCATTTGGCGCGCCTGTTCTGGAACCACACCTGGACCATAGCAGAGGAGATGTATTATTATTATTATTATTATTATTATTATTATTATTATTATTATTATTATTATTATTATTATTATTATTATAGGTTATTGTTATTAATAATGTTGTTGTTGTTTATGTTATTATTATTATTATTATTATTATTATTATTATTATTAGTAGTAGTAGTAGTAGTAGTAGTAGTAGTAGTAGTAGTAGGAATATTGAACCACTGAGTTGTAGGTGTATGGTAGACTATCTGCTATTGTGGCCACACTGGTAATAAAGACGCGCTGTCGGTTGTTGTGACAAATGGTGTTTATCGGCGCAGTCCTTGAGAGCCTGGTTTTGCTTGTGGCGCACGGGATGATTAATGTAGAGATTTGTTTGAGAACATGGCGCATCGTAAGAAGAACGGGACAATCTCAGTCTGTTACACCGCGCGCCTAGCCGCGTGCCCATCCGTGAAATCCATCCTCTCAGGGTTTACAGTCCACAAGCCGCCGTGTCTCATGTCCAGCAATAGGCTATATGTAAAGGACAGCCACTAATATTTCTACAAGATTATAGGCTACAAGTGTGTTTCCGCTGTTATTACAAAACTAAAATCGACATTAAGCCATAACAAAAAATTGCTATATCTCCAAAAATTAAAAAAGACCCACAAATCACGAGCCACAGTACCTATTATGTGTTCTCGTGATTATATTGTGAAAGACAAACGAGCATAGTTTTAGGCTAAATGTAAAAAGAAATATAGCTAATAGACGATATAATTTTCCCATATTTTTACTCAGTACAAATGTAATAAGCTCCAATTATATAAAATAGCACGTTTGATTGTCCATGATAATAAATAAAAAATACATTTTAATAAATCACTGAAATGCCATGAATGACCCTTTTATTTGTTTGTTATTTACATTTTATCTGTGTTGACACATCTGCAAAATAATACAATTATGGAGAACGCAATAAAGAGATCATTTGTCTTTAGCCTATAGGCTACAGAAACAAGTATTAGCAGCTTCTAATACTTTAGAATAATATAGAATATAGATATATCGTCTCTACTTAGTGACTTGGATTAAAGTGATTACTGTTAGATTTATTGTCGTGGTTTTGATTAAAATATGTTTACGTGGCCAATTTGTTTTACGCATTTCCATTAAAGTCTACTGATAATAGAGAAGCCTGTTTTGTCACTGATCACTTGTCAAAATAATACAACTTAGAAGAAATATATTCACCTCACATTTTATCTAGCAGCATAATAATAATGCTGTCCCAACGCGAGTGTGCACACCATACCTGCACTCTGGACTCCGTGAGGCCGATGCGCAGCGCAAGCTCTTCTCTCATAAAGATGTCCGGATAGTGCGTCTTGGCGAAGCTGCGCTCAAGTTCGTTAAGCTGAGCGGGTGTGAAGCGCGTCCGGTGGCGCTTCTGCTTCTGGGTTTGGCTCGCTGACTGGTTCTGGTTGCTGCTGCTGTTCTGCTGCTGGGGTTTGTCCTGCTCCTTGTTGTTTACCGGACCCGCCGTGGCGCCCGTGCCGCCGCTGATATCTTCACCCGGGAGCATCGTGGCACCTTCTACACCGTCCGGTCCGGGACCGAGCTCCCCGGAGTGGCCTGGGTCAGGCAGTCGGCACTTTAGAGCGTCCCTGTGCCCCAGCAGCTCGGCAGCCGCGTCCTTCATCCCTGGGCATAAAAACAGAGGAGGTGAGAGCGAGCAGTGACCAAAGCGGCTCTACGGAAAGAAAAGCAGGTGTTAGACACTTCTTGATTTTTAGACTGTACACTACACATGGTAAAACACAGAGTATCCAATCTAGACTCTCAGGCAGTCCAAGTTGCAATTAGCTTAAGTATAAATGTAGCTTAAAGAAAACGGACAATTCAGAGTTTCACATGCATTGATCTGTAACATAATCTCACATTATTTTATCAAAAAGGACCAAAAGCAAGCAGAACATCCAGGACACACTACAACATGCACATTACAATTTGCTTCTTAAATACTCTTAATTTACTTCGATTACTTCGAGGTCTTAGAAAATGGTTAAATCAAATTACGCAGTAACCTAATATAATAATAATAATTACTTTTCCAATGAATTAAGCCAGTTTGGTTTACTCGAGTCAAATTAAGAGAATATAAGAAGCAAATTGACAATTTTCTAAGCTTGATTTAAGATGAGAAGTGCCTCCAGCTTACAGTAGAGTTGAAGACCGGAGTTTGGTGATGATAACTCACCGAGGCGAGCATCCAGGAGGTCGGCATGAGATAGCATTGCGCACCGCTCCAGGGCGAAATGCTATTCCAAAAAAATCTCTATGACTTTAACCTATTTAAGAAATATATATGGCCTAAATGAAAGCAAATTCAGTTTGTGGTTAAAAGGGAGGTCTGTTGCATTATAATGTAGTTTAGAGAAATGGGGAGGCGCTTAACAACGCAATGAACCCATGAGCTTCTCCAAACGAAGGACCAATCAGAGCTGTAGCCGGAGGTATGTCCGCTTTAGCCCGAGACCTCAAGCACCCTCACCTCCCCTCCGCGCCCCCGCCCACTTGCACAAGTTCATTCCTCCTCATTCCTGTAATTGGCTTTGATTTCTCTTCCAAATTACATCCAATAAAACAACCTGATTTAATATCTGTGCGCGCGCTTCAAGCATTTAGAGAAATGTTGGATAACCACAATATTTGTTTAATTGGGCTTGTTGCTGGCCATATACAGTTGACCATCATCATCTCTGAACATGAGACGATGACCGGCATCCAGCTAAATAATGGGGAAGTGCGACGTGGCCTTTATTCGTTCAGTCAACTTTAGATGTACATGATAGACCTCTCCTAATACATCCTTGATTTCCCACAACAAACTTTATTCAATCCCGAGCAGACCAATTTTCAAGGCCATTAGGCTTTTATGTAATTAGTGGCAGATCTATACGCTTTTATTGCAGATATATCAGGGTGAAATCAGTATAAATTAGTAGTAATTTACGAGTATTAAGGCCGGAGTGTCAGGAAAAAGGAGGGGCTTGTAAATGTGTGGCCAAATTAAAGGCATAATTCAGCAAGTGACTTTTACAAAATTATTGGTTAAACACACAAGCATATTTCATTTAACTATATTATTTATACTGTATCTTTCTTGAAACATTTCAGTCTGCCCACCCATACAATAAACACGCATAAAGGCCTGTTAAAGACATATGTCGGGACGTTTAAAGCAGCTTTTTTTTATCACATGCATAAAAAGTGGCACAAAAGAGTCATCCGAGCGTGAACGCTCCATCCATCCATTCGGGCTCCGCAATTGCCTCGCTCATCATTTATTTGTACGCTATCTGGGATCACTATGGAGAGTTGGATAAAGCGGAGCGCGTAGTCACTCTCAGAAGGATTTGCACCAGATATCAGCACGTGGAATGAAGAACAGAACGCGGACAAGGAGATTATTTCTGCTTCTGCTAAGACTGTGCGCTTTTATCAGATGATCATAGGAGGATGTAAGAAAGTGCGCTTTAATAATTCACACGTATGGCCTTTTATGAGCTAAAATAACACAAGTAGGCCTATTTTTGTAACGTTGTCGACTCACAGGCGTTAAAATACTACAAGTCTATAATGTTTTAAAAATATATTGCCCACGAGTTTTGCTCGCTCAGCTGCTTGCGCTTCGTGTCAAACCATAAGGATCATTCCAAATGATCACATTGCTTGGTCTCCGTAGAGGGATGATGGATCGCGCGCTTCGTTTTACGACTTTTCAATAGCTCGCCGCTTTTTATAGCTGTACAAACACAAGTGAATGACTCCTTTCGGCGCTGCGGCTCATATTTAATCCAAACAACAGACGACCGGGAGTTGTCAGGAGGCTCGGGCTTTATTTATTCACAAAATATGCTAACCTTCACTTAAATTATTCAAATTGCCTAATTCTTGTTAACAACTCATTAGTCTGTAACCATTTTTGAAATAACTGGGCTATTTTAGCACACTATTTAGGTTTGTGTTGTAGATAGAGGCTAAATAGTTAGGCTGTTTGTTTGATAATAGCTGTCTTAAATAATTGCCGCGGTGGACCTAAATAAGTCAGACCTGCAGTCGCACCTTCACGCTTCTCACTCGCTTCCCACTAACTCGCTTACATCAATCTTATCTACCAGCTAGTAAATAAAAAATAAACAAATTCTCCACGTGCAAGTTAATGCGGTGCATCTGAGTGGAAAGTAGACATTTTCACGCGCTGTGGAGACGAGGAGTCACTTTTAATAAAACTGAAAAAACATACCCCTGAAAAGAAAAGGAGAAAATCAGCAAATTTATTAGCATACCGATGCTCTAGTTAGGTGGTGTTCAAGGTCCAATAAGAACAGTAAAACAAAAAGAGGTGCTTTTTGTTGCTGACTTAGATCTAGGCTATCCTTTTGGTTACATATGAAACTACAGAAAAAAACACCTTTTACTTATTTACTTAAAATTTAAAAAAAATATATAAAAAAATAATCGATTTTGCAAAGGGAAGAATAAGTAAAGGGTCATTTAGGTTTGAGGCTGAGCTACGGAGAGGAGGATAGTCTTTCGGTGGGTCCATGTGGAGAGCAGTCTGGAGGTCTATAGCACAGGTGTAGGCCTCGTCGCTGCATCTCATGCCTCAATTAACGTCGCTGCCCTCTGTACGGAGTCGATTAGGCCGTGATTTATCCGAAAGAAATATAATTATACCTCCAAATAAAATAATCAGCATTGAAGAGCGATTTCCTTAACGAGATGGAGCGGGCTAGATGTCACGCAGTAGCAGCGCCTCATTAGGGCGCTAATGAGACTTTGGGGTGATCCTGATAATTATCCAAATCTGTAAAATAAGGATCAAGTCAAATGTAACCTTAATTTGTCTGGCAATTGAGTTCATTTATTAGTATGACTATTTAGGAAGGAGTCCCTCAGCCTTAGTGCGAGGTGCCGTTATTTGAGCCCATTCTGGTAATAGATGGAGCAGCAGCAGCAGTGACAGGACTGTTTTGTCATTCATGGCCATAACCAACATTTGTCATTGACTGACAGGGTTGCACAAAGTGCTCTTGTCTTTATTGTAGGTATCAAGACACAATCCATTTCACTGCTGTTGGAGCAGGAATACCAGCAGGTGAATATGCTGCAATTAAATCCTACTGACAGGGGTTATAATGTTAGAGCCAATAGCAGTCCTTCAGCATTACACAAGTCAAATGGGAAAACACCAGAAATCAGACTTTTTCAAATTACAAACAAACCACAATAACGACAATATACATGTCTAGTGTAATAAACAGAATGTTTATTATAATTTTGTGGGGTACTACACAAAACAGAAGCATATTAATATGTGGTGGCACATTAAGAGTAAACAGTAAAACAGACTTGAAAAACAGAAACTATTCCAAAGAAATGTCTGGAATGGGCATTTAAACACTGGATCTCAGTGAGATCTCAGTGAGGACAGAAAGCAGCTCAGAAATCATCCTTCAAGCTTCACTGAATCCAATATGTTTCTTGCCTCTTTGTACTCCTCTGCCTCCGCCAAATCCTCCTCTGTTTCCTGAAAGACACAAACACTCTGATTAGTTCTTGTCTTTTTCACCACTGTACATAAAACATTTCTACTGTGCTTTCATGTTGTGAACATACAGTTTACGATTCTGTAGTAGTTTTAAGAGTCAAAACTTTAGGGGATTGTAATTACAGTATTTTGCTTTAATAAAAGCAGAATTGTATTTGTGAAAATTTTGGGAAAGGTCAGTAATGGACAAAGGATAAAATTATTTTGGTGTGGATCCATCACCGTTTAGATCTAGTTCAAGTGCTCTTAAGCAATAATTCCTAACCTTTTTTGTCTTGCGTACCCCCTGGACTTTTTGCCCTGCCATAAGTACCCCCTCACTCAAACATGTTGTGGATAATTCTTCAAAAAGTGGTAATTTAACACCTCTGTGTTTATTAATACAAAGACATTTTGTACTTTATTTATTGAAAATGTGTCTGCATTTAAAGAAAAAAAAATCTGCCTGCCTTTAAAATAAAAATTAACAATATAAATTACATTTAATACAAAGGAAAATTAAAATATTTCAAATAACCCCTTTATCATACCGAGCCATTAAACTTGTGTGTAAATATGTGACATAAGCATATAATAATATTCTTAAGCAGTTTCACCTCCCTTTTATGTCAATGAGACACTTTCATAAGTTTTAATAGCTCTACATCAAAAGATTATTCATATTTTCTTGGAAAAAAAAAAAAGTGAAATAATTCCATGTACCCTCTGCAATGTGCTCATGTACCTATAGGGGTCCCCGTACCCCTGGTTTGGAAACACTGCTCTAGGATTCTATACCATGATGAGATACAGACCAAAGATAACTTCACTAAATAAGAAAACAAATGATTTGTTACATGATTAGGGACAGCGCCTTGGCAGAGGTGTGCTTCTAGGCTTTGATTTATATTCATTTTTTCAATTTTGTGTATATGATACATTGATACACCTTTTTTGTTCATTGCCTTTTCATAGACTTTTACACAGTAATGTCTTTTAGTCAACATGTTTGAATCACTGCTTGACAGCTCTGATAATAAAATGCAACATGGGCATCTGGTTAAAAGGGAGAAGTACTGTATGGATGAGTGGAAGGGGGCAGTGCCTGGCATTTAACTCTCATGTGACTCACACCAGCAGCTGCTGCTGTTCTGCATTAATTAAGTTGACCCCAAGACTTGCATGCTTATGTTTACTTCTCACCCTCATCTGCTCAAGTCCTGGAGGGACATGAGCACTTCAGAGCAGTGCACATACTAATATGGAGAAATTAGGTGATGGCTCAGGTGTTTACTTAGCAAAAGTCAAAACAGCCCGTCTAAATCTAATTTTTTAGTTTTAGTTAACACACTCTGGCATTTGCTTTACACCTCCTCCAGATCATTTAATTGTCATTTAAGGGTCACTCAAAATGTAATACTGCTAGTGCTTATGAAATATATATATCAGAGATTTCTCATTTGTTTTGTATTTGTGAACAAATCAAATGAGAAATCTCTAGCAATGGAAGTACATAACACAAAAATATGAAAAAGATTTGAAGAGAAACGTTTATTTTTTTAATGTTTGCAAAACACATTGTATTGTAGAAACATTAATAACTATGTTTTCATCCAATTGTAAGTGTATGTAAGGACACTGCTACTTACTAATAATTGGCTAAGATCAGCATGTGCTACAGCCAGCCGGCGGTGGCAGTCTGGGATCATCATTCTGGACTCCTGTAATACTTCCATCTGAAATCACACCAAGATTTTATTAGTGCCATTGATACCTTTAAATTACTGGGCAACTCCTGCACTTGCTCCTTTCTCATTTCTATTACCAACTCCAGTACAAAAAAATCAAGCATATTGAACATTTATTTTACAAGTTTAGCAAATTAATTCAACCAGCAGGGTAACAGCATCTTCAGTCAGTGCATTTCTGTGCACCCTTGTTGTTCTGTGTCACACATACACTCTGCTGTGGTTAACATCTCCCAACAAGCCATGGTATAAAAAATGTTATTGAGTTATCGATCCAGCCAGGACTTGGGCAGCAGGGGACCACCTTGATCTGACTGCAAAGCTGGATGAATGAAGAAAGTCTGACACTAGGGCACAGTGATTAGCGTAAAGAGCTATTGCCACGCCTGGAGAGAGACTGTTACAGACAGGCTAACTTTCACAAGAGCGGCTAATGTGGAATTCCCCTAGCCGGCACCCTAAAGAGCAGAGAGGAGTTTGCTAACAATGTCAGACACACTCACTCATGACAGTTGCTTCCTTGCCGAGCCCTCTGCCCGCTGGAGAGTCCACACACACAGTGCTCTCACACATGTACATTACATGGCCATACACACTGACAGCACCTGAGATGAACTAATACAGTGAGCCTGGCAGACTATAACTGACACCTTGAAAGGCAGAAAACAACCAGTCGAGCTGGTCGCGGTCAGCATGTGACAAGCTGAGGCCCACTAAGCAGAGGAGTGGAGAAACAAAGAAAAGTCACTGTGGCCCCCCTTTGTGCTGGAATGATCCCATCAGCGCAGGATAAAGACGACACTTAGTGAGTATTGATTCCATTAAAATAAAACCCGCTAATCCATCCTGCCTCAGACCTCTCATATTCAACCCTAATCCATCTGGCCGAGTCATCTCCCCATTTAACTCCAGCCAAGCCTCCTGCTCAGCTTGAGCCACAGTGCTAGAAATGAACAAACAATACACAGACTGCATTTTAATGTTGCGGGGAAAATGGTTGCATGCCGAGCTTTTCCTTTTTTCCTCTCTAACATAAAAAAATAAACAAAAGTCCATACAAAAACAAAAGTTTATGTTCAGACCCTCACTTTGTGTGTATTACTTTTCTTGCCTGCTCTCTTTTAATTTAGGGGTCGCCATGGACAACCAGTTGCACAGCGATTTGGCAAAACCAGCCACATACTGTGAGGAGGCAATGTGGGTGAAGTGTCTTCCCCAGGTTACACAACAGTATGCGCTTTGGGCATGAGAGTCAAACCATCAGCCGAACATTTAACCCATTGCACCACAGTTGCCCCACTTTGTTTTTATGACTCATATTAATAATACTGCCATGCAATGCATGCAGAAAAATAATGTTTTTGTGGCACTATTATGTTATCCCAGATTGAAAGTTCAAACAACATACAGTATGTCAGTTGTACACCTACAATGAAAGTACAAAGAATCATTAATTAGATTTTCTCTGTTATTAATGAAGATGCTAGCTATTTGGAATATAAACAATATTGAAAAAAAAATTGGTAGAGAAATGAATTAATTACAGTTCAATAAAAAAAATATTAGTACACACAGAGTGATCTATTTCAAGCATTTATGCAGAATACATTCTAATTTGTATGAGTTACTGAATTTTGGTTACCAATAACTAAACAATAATCATCAAAATTCAAATGCTTGAAATATTTTACTTTGAGTGCACTGAATATACTGGTAATGTGTTACACTTTGAACTGGACAAGTGAAAGAAATAGACCTTTTCATGATATTCTATTTTTTATGTAGGACTACATACAATATAATGCAATGATCTGCACTGTTTGTCACAGTGACAATAAATGTTCATTATCTGGTTTTGGCCATTATTACCCCTATCACCAAAGCTCTGCAGACAATATAATGCACAGCTATCCTTGGACTGACAATCCTTTCTACCTCTGTTACTGAACTACCTGAACATAAAAATGGCATATGGCATTAAAAGATATAATAGATAAGGAGAGATGCTACTGACGTACCTGTTTTTTGATCACATATTCATCTCCAGCCTCTGCTTTCAGACGTTCAACCTTCTCCTCTTGCTGCTTTGCTTCATTTATGTATGTAATCTCCTCTTTAGCCAGTCTGTACACAGCAGAAAGGGGACAGAGGAAATGTCAGGTTAGACTTTAAGACACTGACACTGTGTTGTTCCATCAAACGGCAAACATAAATGCACAGCCTGAGATAGATAATATAGGCTGAACCATGAAAAGGTGAGCTCTGATGGTCATCTCTTTCAGACAAGGCCATCTATCCTCATTGCCGCCAGCATTTGTCTGACTGAGGGAAACACCAAGATCATCTCCCACAGGATGGAAAGATACACACCTCAATAACAAGCAGCCAACACATCATTCCTCCTCAGTGTTGTAGGCTGACACTGAGCACTGATACAGGAAGTGTACCGCAAAAATAGTTTTAAAAAACTATTTATTACAACACAATAATAATGCAAGCATTTACTTTACTTCCATTTAAAAAGTAATGTTAGGATGTATCCTAAGATCCACCAATAGGCTTCTGTCCAACAAGCCTAACTATAAAAGCAAAATTATGGGATTACTGTTTCAGGGTTTTAGCTTCCAAGCTGTAAATGTCAAAAAAATGTAAAAAAAAAAAAAAAAAAAGTCAAAAAAGAATTGTATTCTATTGTATTGTATTCAGAGTTTGTATGTACTATAATAATACAAATTTCCTGCAAAAGTAGTTAAGTATTTAAACTATGAACAGACAGTAAAGGTCAATGTAAAGAACTGGTAATAAATGTCGATGCTAAAACATAAAATAACAAACACAGCAGGGGCTTACTGGCATTTTCTGAATAGAGTCTGAAGGCTAGGACAAATACAAAGGCTAAACAAAAAAAATAAGACAAATGTTCCCTTGTTTTATCTGGTTGTGCAGGAGTTGTACAGCAGTAAAGAAATTTTGTAATTTCTGTAATGAGTATTTAGTACTTTCGTGGGCTAGGCCCATTCCTGTAATATCTGTTTAAAAAAAAAACAAATTAATGTAAATTTCATCATCATTATGAAGACACTAGACATCAAGAAAGATGATGATTTAAAGGCATCTTTATGACAAAACAGGGGCAAAAGGTGCATTATATATGTCAGGTTTATTTTTAAAAAGCAAGTAAATAATTTTTAGGTTATATTCTAATCTGAGGTCCATCTGAATAACTCGAAAGAAGGAGGTGCGCTGGCTGACTGTCATGTACTCGCTGTACTAAACACCAAACTGAAGCACGTCTCTGCCCACTCCTCAGCACCACCATGCTGCTCTGATCCCTCATACACTGCCTTTAACACACAAAAGCAAGCAGTCCATTTTACAGATTAATTGATCATCAATTTAGTCCCTAATTTGGACCAACTCAGGTGGTAAATGGGCCTCTTTTCCTTGATTGTTAGTGAAAATTGGTTTGAGTACATTGATAAATTTTGATTATTTATCAATTACAGGCCAAATGGAACTAAATCTATTAAACAGATTTCTGACCCTGATTGGCATAATGGAGTTTGAAAATATCACTACTGATAATGATACCCAACTAATAGTCTTTTTCCGGCTGTGGCTGCTTGTCGGAATGACAACACAAATTTCATTTTTCATAAAATCAGCTTTGTAAGTAAGTGAGTGATCCTTCATTAATCACGCACATTACTGTGGACCCTTCCCTCCGTGTTGCTGCGCTCCTTGCTTAACCATGGAAGCCAACAGCACTCTGTCATATTTTACATCAATTACCACTCATTCTCATTTGCTTCCATCAAGAAGCTTTTAAACAGGGACCATATGTGGGGGCAGCTCTTGCTTTTCATTCTTGATGCAGAATGAGTGATGTCACTGGTTTAGAGCTAAAGAAGGTGGCAATGAGAGGTAAGATGGAGAATGCAAGCCTGGAATAATTTGAATAAAACTGAAGGACAGTCTAATAACAAAATGTCCATTCCTCCCCTTCCAGTCGTGATGTTAATTTCTTATTTCACCCAGACTTGGAGCGCTGTGTGAATGAGGGGTGGGGTCGCGGCTGGTTTAAATAGACCTGCCACCTCAGACTTAATGGAAAAGGCAGCTTTCTGGAAAATAGAAAAAAAGGAATTAGAAGGAGCCGACACACACATTTGGCTGCTGCCTCCTCGAGCACTGTATTTTTGAGCCACAATGTAGTCTGTGCTGGGACTAGAATGACAAAGGCAAATTACTGTTGTCATTTTATTAAGGGCATCCGCCTCGCTAGGGCAGAGAGGCACTGACTGGAATGTGCAAAGCCACTGAAAACAGGCCCAGCTAAGAGAGCAGGCCGGTTCCTCTATATCCCAGTATAGTGAGGGAGAAGAGAGCTGGCACGGAAACAACGGAATGGCCCTAGAGGTGTTAAGTCTAGAGGTCGACTGATATGGGTTTTAGCCGATGACGATTTTAAAAATTCATGTGTAGGGCCAACTCTCTTAATTTTATTAAAGGAATCAATTTAATATAGCCATTTGTTTTAGTAATGCTTATCAAAACGGAAACAAACTGGACAGTGAAAACAGTTAGAGATTAGTTTTTCTGAGAAAACCAATAAAGCATTCTCAATCAAACTTGCTATGCTTGGGGAAAGCAAAAAAATTTGGATCTGAATGTTTTGCTCTAGGGCTGCACAATATATCGCAAAATTATCGTTATTGCAATATCAGCAAACGCAATATCTGTATTGCAAGAATCCAAATATATCACAATAACACTATGGTCTTCCATCTGACAGAGATTTACACTGAAGAATCATTTTCCACCAGAGCCTTAAAAGAACATGTGTTGTGACAAAATAAAAATGTTTAAAAAGTCCAGTTTTAGTGGTAATTTAATTAATTTAATCACAGCTTAGCCTTGTTTTATTCCTGGTTTAGTCTGTGTTAAGTTTTGATTTTGTCACTGTTTTGACTTGTAAATACAGGTACTTATATTTTTGTGAAATGTAGTGAATTTAACTTACTATGTTCAAAAAGTAGGCTCTATTTTCAAATATCGCAATAATATCGTTATCGCAATTTTCAACACAGTTATCGAATATCGCATGTTTTCTCAATATCGTGCAGCCTTATTTTGTTCTACAAGGTTCTTTGCCAGAGAAATGAGCAAAATCTTTTTACTGAAGTTTTGAGCTTTTCACATCAAGATAAAGCTATTTTTTATGCTTCCTATGATCTGCAGTGTAAGATATCCATATTGCTAAAAGATGGTTGGGGACACACTGACTGGCTTTTCTAGACTTCTCAAAGCATCTTAAGGCCAAATCTCACAGATTTGTGGCAGGCTGCCACAATGGCCTCTAATGAATTGATGAATAAAAATGTGACTCAGTGGTCATATTCTTCATCACCTGCACCTCTATTTTATCAGCTGAAGACGGGATAGGAATCTTTTAATCACATGGTTGCATAGACATGTGCCTGACCAAAAATTGGCATAAAGGTGCAAGAATGCAATGAAAAAAAATTAAAATACTTGTGCTAATATTCTAAACAGTATTTAGTTCAAGGTCATTTATTTAGGTAACTTTCTGTCACTATTCCATTTGTGTATTAGTAACCTAAGCTCTGATAAATAATGTAAAAAATCAAGAAATGACCAAATGTGCTCTATGGCTGGTACAGAGTAAAATACAGTGTATTGGATACCGGTTTTATCCCCCTTATCTTTATTTGAAAATTCAGCAGTGGCATATATACTAGTACATAGAACTTAAATTGGATGGATAACGAAATACACTATTTGTTGAAAAAACTCTGCAATTATGTGCCCATAGTGAATGAATGTAAGACTGGTGTGTTGTCAGCCCTCACATTAACTGTGCAGTGTCCAAGGTGTGCCAATGTCAGCCCCAAAGAAGCTGTGATAGGCTCCAGCCCCAACAGTTATCCTATAAACACTATTCCAGTTTTTTTCCACTCGGCAGCCTGTAGTGTTGTGGTCTATGCAAAATCCAGCAGCCCTCATAACCAAGAAAGGGTGTCTCTTTATAACTGTATCCCCATCAAAGCACAATCAACAGCATGCTTGCCTAGCACAAGGAAGGAGTGTTTGATCAAAGTACACTCAGAACATCACATAACAACTACACTAACCAACGCAATACAACACCTGATCATAACCACCGCCGGTCTGTGATTATAACCACTGTGGGTCTGACCATGCTCCAGAAAACTCCTACTGCTCCTACTCATGGAGCATACTGTGTGTGTAATGTTTTATGAATATGAAGGTTAATGTTTTATGTGAAAACATTTTTTTGTGACATTAATATTCCTCAGTTCAGTTTTGTTGAAATGGGACTAAGCAATGATTATCACCTCTTTTCATGTTAAATATAAGACTAAAATAGTATATGATTGCTATTAAAGACTGCATATAGGCTAAAGGAAAGCATTTCCGGGACTTTCGGGGCTCCGTATTTTTCCTCTTATCATAATGACTTACAGAATTTCAAGTTCTATTTTATAGACCATTTATAAACTGAAATATAGGGCTACCTTATTATATTAATAAAGATAACCATAACATATTTTAAATCAACACATTACAGGAAATAGTTTAGTTTCATGAAACTCGACTTGTCTTGTAAATGATGTTATTCGAAGTAGATTCAACATACGACAGCAGTAGCATATTAGCAGACCCACGTTAGCTCAGTTTACAACTAAGGCAAACTAAAATCTACCTGGGTAAACATAAAACAATCGGGTTTGTTACAGTCAGTTAGGATTGTCACACCACAAAAGGCTACTAGCTCCGCTTCCTGCAAAGTGTAATGTAGCTACGCATGTTCACACCAGGAGCAGCGAAGCTAACCTACTGAAAGCTATGCTACTTAGCTCGTTGTATTAGCTTAACGTTATGGCCTATTAACGTATTTATTTAGTAGTGTACTGTATCATTCAACAACACAGACATCTTACCTCTTTACGATACCAGTTTTAATCTTAATTTGCCGTATTCTTGGATCTGCCATGGTGGTAGATGATAGATTTACTTGAGTAGCCTTGTCCTCCCGGTGTGTGTTTGTGAGAGATGCTGCTGCAGCCCAGAGATGACGAGTCGATCACAGATAAAATGATCTCATTGTAGAACCAGAGAAACATTGATAATGAGGAGAAACAACGTGTGCAGTACAAAATTTAAAAAATAGAAGATTTTAATGTTCATCTTGGCCCAAAAATGATATAAGCGAGCGTTTCTTGTCGCGTGTTTAAGATACTGATCTTATAGGTGCAGGGCAAGCTTTCCGTCTGATGACATTGACAGGCGTTTAATCTCTTATAACAAAAACAGAATTGATAAGTTAACTTTATTTTCCTGTGTTAAGCAAGCTACATACTGTGACAAGTTGTGTGAGAGAATCTCATTACACTTAAGTTTATTCGCGATAACGTTTATGCACATTCTAACGTTCATGAACAGAACAGGCAGATGTCCTAAGGACATAATGAACTCACTCATGGTGTAGGACCAACAATGTAATAACATCAACTACCCGGCAACCATTGCGGCTGAATGCACTGGGACGCTACAATACGTTCTTCTGAACCAGTGATGCAGTTTTGCAACTCTGAAATTAATATTGTTGTGAAAAGCCTAGATTTTGTGAAAAAAAAAAAAAAATGACTGAAAGCCATTTAAGTGGTTGTTGCATTAAAGTACCTTATAGATCTATTTGCATCTTTCTCACATTTAGCTGTCTTAATAAGGCACACTAGCATCATAAGTTAAACAAATGACATGCTTCTGAAACTGTTCACAGTCAATGATTTGAATCTTTGTAGTCTACATCCAATATTGATTTATACAGGATTATCAAAGAATACTTTTGATGCTATTATTTAAGGTTGCTACATGCCCTATTTGACCACAAATTGTTTTTGACTATTAAGTGTCTTTCTTCTTATAGGCCTTTGTCTTTAACTTGAGCAGAGGTCTAGAGTTTTGTCTCTCAAAGAAAATTTACTGTGCTAACAATGGACATAAGCTTAGGCTTACACCATTTTTGAGTTAATTAGTTTGGTCAAGACTGTAAGGAATTTGTTGCATATGCAACTCTTCCAGTGATCATGCTGATTATTTCATTTAGGCTTAATCAAAACTAGGCTTTTCAATGGGCTTGCTGTAGGATTGACACTGACATAATATAGGCTACGCTAATAGACGTAGACCTCTGAACAACATCTATTAGGTCAGGTATAGTTTGTTTATGGTGGGCTATTCGCAAAGGATCTCTTTCTGGCTTCAGCCCTATAGCCCCTAAGAGCAGTGTGATTGCAGTGAGCGGTGGGAAAACCCTAAGCTCTCTCCCCACAGCTTCATGGCCGTTGATTATTGGTATTTTCCGAGTTTTCCAAACTAATAAGTGGCACTATCAAGCATTTGGAAGCGCTGGGAGACTACAGACGGCCTGCTCCACTTAATTGATATTGAGCGAGGCAGTGGTAGCGCGGACGGGGCCGCTGCTGGCTAATTTGCGGTTTAATCAGCGTTTGTAATGAGAGGCGCTGATTAGCGCGGGCTGGAAATAAAAGAGAGTTACAAGGAACGTCTGTCAGAGTCCGGTGATAATTCACAC
Organism: Bostrychus sinensis; assembly: GCA_020698575.1. Taxonomy (NCBI): domain Eukaryota; kingdom Metazoa; phylum Chordata; class Actinopteri; order Gobiiformes; family Eleotridae; genus Bostrychus; species Bostrychus sinensis. The sequence goes on from CM036239.1 coordinate 16,078,851, forward strand.
TAATTGTAATGATTAGAGCAAACTGGATGACTTTGGACTTTTCTAATGCGCCGCGTGCCAGTGTGCCTCTGTGAGGCTTGCGCGAGTGTGCAGCTTGTGGGCGTGCGCGTGGGGTACAGATGTAGGCTAAACAACTACATTTATATCAGTTCATTTAGATTTTTCTTCTAACACAAAGTCGTCAAGCATTTGCGCGTGTAAGTAGCTTAGGTACAGGCTGTGCGCACGCGTAGAAACCAGTCGGAAGAGAGAGAGGAATGATCATTACAGCCAACAGCTCAGTTCCAACAAGAGGAGCAGGAGGAACAGGGGGAAATGTGTTCCTCGAGCCGCGCCTCGTGCCTCTGGAATCTAAATGTGACATTAGTGAAATGTGCGCGTGCAGGCCTGTGCGCAATTAGCGCGAGCGCACAGGAAGAGGGTTAGGGAGCATCAGATGGTCCCTCAATGTGCGCACACCCTCACGGCTCTAATTTAAAAACTACAGACTTAACGCCATTTCCTTTGGAGTAGCCTATATTATACTGCAAATCCAGTTTTATCGATAACAATAAAATGTACTGAATTTTACTTTAGGTGTCTCACTTAAATCAAAAGAACTGTTTCAAACAATTTAGAGTTTGAATGGGGTACTGAAATACAAGACAATTATAACATATTTAATGCATTTTTCGTTTGTATGTGTGGGCTTACCATTTTTTCACCTGATTTTTTTTTTTTTTTTTTTTTTTTTTACACAAATAAAACCAAAAATTAGACACATTTAATAAAATAGTCAGTTAGCTGGGGTTAATTTGGTGAATATTATAGCCCCTTTTAGCCCTATAGAGCACTGCTGAAATGCATATAGCCTCCCAGGGCAGCTCAGCCGCAGAGGCAGAACTGATCACCTGTTTGGTCTCAGGTGTGATGTGCCACTGGAGTGACCTTCTCCCTGTGATCCAATGGTCCGCTACACACGGAGCCGAACGGGTTGCCAAGAGCCTCCATCGATTCTACAGTCAGGGGTTATCTGTACGGGCTATTTTAATGTCACAGAGTCAGGCCAAATTGATAGTGATAAATATTTGCCGGAAGATTAGGTGAGGAGAGTGTGTCGAGGGTGCTCTATCTCAGCCCTGTAACCCTGGCAGAGCTGTTCTTCTATGTGTCGGATTAGCCCCATCCATCCAGTGTCAATGGCTGTCTTGTTGAGAAAATCGGTGAGTAAACACGGCTGACAGAGAGAGACTGCAGCCTGGGTGTGAGCTGGCCGCCTGATTACTCATACAAATAGACTCCAAACTGGGCCTGGCCCCTCCTCTAATGTTCTCTTGCTCTGTATCTTACCCACCAGCACACTCGCCCCCGTGGTCTCCAAGGATTCCCCCTCTCCTGCTGTCCTCACTTTGTCCCCCATCAATCACTGCACCATTGTGTCCTGGATGTTATAGAGTCTGCCTTAATATCCTCTGCTTCATCTCTATTCACCAAAATTATTGTCTAGTAGGGCCAGGACTTTTAATGTGAAAAGGGTTTTACGGCATCAAAACACAGGACATGGATCTGAGGATGGACAAAGGTAGCATTAGTGAAGTTTTCAGTGCAATAGCGGTGTAAACAATACAGTTATCATATAGATATTGATTTTTGTATAGGATACAACTATATCTATAAAAATACACATTACCTTGTATCAAATTGCATTGTTTTCTAGGTAGTAGATATTGATGTGCATAGCATATTATCAGCAATATTAGCCCAGCACTGGAAATGTGCATGGTCAACTAAAACCAGATATGTCTTTTTGGATTTGTGTTTTAATAAAATAAAATTTTATATTCAACTTTGCTTTGCTCTCTGTCTGCTTAACCTAATCAACCCCGGCTGTGATGCTAGATTTGAGAGTATACTTTTATGATTTATGATGTTGCTATATCTATTGTATTGATGTGAAGGTGTTAAATCGTATCAAAACGTATCATTCTAAATTAGCCAATATCATTCTTGAATTGTATCAAAATAATTCTAATCGATACTCATCATATTGTTGCAAAAAAAAAAAACTACAGTGTAATATTTAAAATGCTTGCTAAATGCAAACAAAATTATACATAAAAATAGACATTTGTTCACAAAAATGTATTTATTTATTTTATTTTTTTGCAGTGCAAAACTCAACTTCAATGCAGTTTAAAACTCCTTCAAAACCAAAATGAAATGTGTCCCTGCAGCACCCACAAAAAGCTTGTGCTGAGATTTACAGGGAATAGCTTTTGAACTTCTTTGCCCCCCATGCATGTAAATAAAGACACTGCATCTACAACAGCGTCCCTATTTTATGATGGGTCCCTGACAAATAGGGCCCTCCTGCTACGCTTGGGCGGCCACCTTCATTCCGCACTTGGCTTGTTTACATAGCACCAGGACCATTTCCACGGATTAAACAAATCACTGCCCGAGGGGGACATCCATAATATGCTAACGGGTCACCAGCAGGACAATTATTAATGCCGGTGTCTTGTAATGGGGCTAGAATAGATGTCTGTGTCCACATATGACCTTCCCATAATGCAGCAGCCATGTTCTTCTCCGTTTTTAAGGGGAGAAAATAATAGACCTTGCTAAAGCTACGTATATAGTATCTCAATGAATTCTAGATTAATTTGTGTCCAGAAGAAAATAGGGCTGTGTGATAAACATGCAGTTACTATTTTGAATATCATGATAACAACTGTGGAAGTTCACAAATGAGATGAGAAGTGACATTTGAGTTTCTGCTTTATTTGCGTCAACACTTCCAGAGAAACATTTCTGCGGTACACAACAGCTTCTCGGACAAACTTCTTCCGCCCCCTGCACTCTCACCTCCCTCTCCCAAAACTTTCAGAATAAAAGTGTATTTGTGCATTCGTGTGTGAGATCAGTGTTTATAGTGTCCGCCACATAATTATGTTTATTGAGATTCCCATCAGCTCTTACTGGGGTCACTTTACACGACAATCCTTAATAATTATTTCACTGTATTGTCATTATCATAGTAATAACAACCACATGTCGTAGAGTATCATTACTGAATGGCAATAACATGTAAAGTGCATTAAGTGATGGAAAATCCTATCCCATAAACATTCACAGTGAAAGTACAAGTACAACAAAAACATCATTCAATAATACAAAAAATATTTACAAATTTCCATATTTGAAACACATTCAAATTATTCTTTATAATATATTGTTTGAAGTAACCAAAACAGCATTTCACATGAAACTATTACAGACAGGCTTTCTTCATATTCAAGGATAACACACAATCAAAAGCAATTAAAATTGAAACAGAGAAAGATTTTGGGGGTTATTTACATATTATATTTTTTATTTTGTGCATTATATTTATAACTTCTTGTATATACATCTATTGACGTTCACATATCTATCATACACACAAACATACTGCAAATATACTATGCACACATATTCAGGATTCATGTTTTCATTTATTATAGCTTACCAGACTAGTTTAACATATTGGCAGAGTGAAACTGTGCCCTACAGCGTGCCTTGCTGAATAACGATGTGTATTTCTGCTGAAAGGTAGTTTTGGGTAAAGAGTAGATGGTGTTTTCTTGTGATAATACTTCTTATAGGAAATTCGTCAATGCACACAACAATCTATCCTTCACCAAAAACCATCAGAGTTGTTTATGCATTTTAGCAACTTAGTCCTTACTAAAAGCACACTTTGCAACAATTATAATTTTCTGATATTACTTAATGATGTGTTAGTCCAAGCAACAGAACAATAGTTTAAAGGAGACAAAACAATGACAGCTTTGCTTAACACTGATGTATATCATTTGTAAGTATTTTGTACAAAAGTCAACCAGTGTTTTACAGTTGTGATGTCTGAGTAGCAGCCTGTATAATAAACCAGTTGTTGTCACACTAATACACCTGTTGCTAATAATTTTGAACTGTACTGCAGTTTCTTTGACAAAATGTTATGATCAATTATGTCAAAGGCTGCTGAGTAGCCTAGTAATACAACTCACTTTACATTATTTTGTTCCATTTCCCATAACCAATCATCCTCATTTGGGTTAGAGCAGTCGCAGGGGAATATTTTTCTGCTGACAATCTGTTATCAAATTGTTATCTTTAAAATAAGTGTTAATCTGTTCATAGATGATTTTTTTCCCAGTATTTTACCCAGAATTGGGAGTAAACTATGGGTCGACTATTTATTATAGTAAATTATATTTTTTAAACAAAGGTATTAATTTTTATATTTTCCAAGCGACAGGGACATATTTTCATTAAAACATTGTTTAATGAGATTTGTTACAATTGGAGCAATAATTGAGGCTATACAGCTGTGTTCAAGGCAGCTGTGTTCAGAATAATAGCAGTGTGTATCAAAGTGAGTAAATCACAAAATCCTTATTCTAGCTTTTATTTTCACAAATGTAAATGCACTGAGAACACTGCTCATTTTATTCCAAATCAAAACATGAACAAAAAATTATCAAATGTGTAATTCCTTTACAGAAAATAAAGAAAAAAGAATATAAGATATTAAAAATAAAAAAGCTCTGTCTGCACTGTTCTTAACAATATCAACCTTTTACTGTGTAAAGTGAAAATGCTATAAGATTTTGCTTTTCTGTGGATCTCTGAACTAATGTTAACCATGGTTTTTGAGAACTGCTTTTCATCTGTGCTGCATGGAGTCCACTAACATCTGACTACATTCAACAATTCCTCTGGATTCCTTGGTTTGGCCTCAGAAAAAGCATTTTCAATGTCACCCCACATGTTTTAGGGTTAAGATCTGGAAATTGTGCTGGCCACTTCATAACATTAATCTTGTTGGTCCTGCTCTCTTTTACTGTGTGTTTTGGGTCATTGTCTTATTGAAACACCAATTTCAGTGGCATTTCCTCTTCAGCATAAGACAACATGACCTCTTGAAGTATTTGGATATATTTAAACTGATCTATGATCCCTGTGGTGTGATAAATAGGCCCAACACCTTAGTATGAGAAACATCCCCATATCATGATGCCTGCTCCACCAGGCTTTACTGTCTTCACAGTGTCCTGGGGCTGGAACTCAGTGTTTGGGGGTCATCTGATAAACTGTCTGTCTGTCTCTTACTCTCATCACTCCACAAAATGTTGTGCCATTTTTCTTTAGGCCAGTTAAGCTGTTCTTTGGCAAATTTAACACATCTTTTTTTTTTTTTTTTTTTTACAATTGTGGGGGCTTCTTGCTGAAAGCTTGGCTTCATAAAGGCGTCTTCTAATTGTTACAGTACTCACAGGTATTTTTAGATCTTCTTTAATGTCCCTGAAGCTGATCATTGGCTGAGCCTTTGCCATTTTGGCTATTCTTCAGCTCATTCAGGTTTTTCAGTTGTTCAGGTTTTGGTCGCCATTTTAGAGCATTTGAGATAATTTCAGCTGAGCAGCCTATCATTTTCTGTTCTTCTTTGTATGTTTTCCCTTCTCCAGTCAACATTTTGATCAATGTACACTGTTCTTAAATGTCTCAAACAACCGTTTACTCAGATTTTTTTTGAGGGAAATGTGAATAACCAGCCTGAACAACATATTGTGCATTTGTTCTTTCATAAGAAACAGCTGTTTAACAGCTCTCACAGCTCACTGAGGGCCCTGATAGCACAGCACACTGCTGTTATTTTGAACATGCCTCTTTCAATTAATTACTCAAATATAAATAAATAGCAGCATGCATTTCATGACTGTTTGGTCTATTGGTTTTCTATTATTCTACTACACCTATTACTAAGTTATTTCCCAGGCAGATTTTTTTTTTTTTTTTTTTTTTTTTTTTACCAAAAACAGTGATTGTTTTGCTTTGTGGTGTTGGACTGCTATTATTTTGAACACAACTGTAGGTTTTGACAGACGTCCGTCCTGTTCATCCACTCCAAGAGGTTTGTGTTTGTCATTGATAATACTTATATTGTTTTAAATACAAATTGCACTTTTTCTTTCTTTCTCCTTATTTCATTAATTTTACTTTTGTTAAGTTCAAAGTGTTCCTAAAGGTGTCAATTTTATTCAGTTCAATTGTTTTAATGATTTGCAATGTCATATGTTAAAAATCTATTGTTTGTCTCCAAGTAGGAAGGGGTAGATGTGTTACCTTTCAGAGGAGAATTTAAGCTCTTTCATAATTATTACTGTCATACTGTATTTTTTTTTTCTCATGATATGTTTTCTTCTTTTTCTTATGTTGTTTAGCCACAGAGTTTCTTAGTCTGCTGTATGCAAGCCTGTTTGATTGAAGTCCAGATGAAATTGCTTGATCTCTTTCTTGCATTTTGCTTTCTTAACTCATCGTCCAACCTTGGGGTATTTGAGTTGCATGCTGTACATTTCTTAATAGGCGCATGTTTGTTCACAATATTATGAGGGGCAATGCTAGGATATCCTTTTGGACATATACAGTAAATCCAGTTTCAGCAGAAATACAGGTCTCTGTGTGCACAAATCAAAACTGGGTCAAAGTAAAACAAGGATTTTAGACTGGAGCATTTTAGATGGAAGAGCATAGTGTTATAGCAATATACGTATTTAGTATATTGTGATACAGATATTGTGTGTGCTGATATATTTGCTGTATAACAATAACAATAAATTTGTAATATATTGTGTAGCCCTATTGAAAAGATTATGTTTCTTCTTTTCAAAGGGGCTATATAATGCAAAATCATTTTTTTTTTTAGCTTTCAACCATGTTAAGTAATCCTGTATTCTCTGACACAGCCTTTCTGAGGGCTCAGAACGATTGGTTCCTCTGTCTATCCCATAAACCTTTGCTCACTCTAGGAAGCACTGACCAATCATCAAACCCTCTACATCCAGTCTGCTCTCATTCATTTATCTAAAAAACTGCATACAGCTCTGTTTCCACTGAAGAAAAATGGCATCATACAACAAGTATTAGGAAGTGAAGATATTTTCTCTCCGATTCTGTTCAACTGAGCGTTACACTCTGCCCTCTGCTGCCCTCTGCTGGTCTTTTCACCTCTTCCTTTATGGCAGTATTAGTCATTATTAAAAACAGTTTCTTTTAGTCACATTATGTTTTAAAGGTTGTAAAACGTGCAATGCTGATCTAGAGGTAACCAAGATTGGTTTAAAAAATATAGACAAAACCATAATAGAGCCTGTTTAAAGTAAAATTATGGCTTCTGTCAGCTTATTTCTTTTTACAGACATTTACAATAATAGTGGGAGACGTTTCCTCCATAATTCCAATGGCCAGTGAAGATTAGTAAAATATTGTATGGACCTTGGACTAGTTTAGCTCATCATATCACATTACTGGCCTTATGAACTGTTCAAATTTGATAACAAGTACTCAATTCACTTTATTATGTAAGTTAAATTAGACTTTGCACAAAAAAATATGTTGCAGTGGCATTCAGTGGCTCCTTGAATAAAATGTAATTTGTGTGAAAATTTGTTGTATCTGTCACAAATATTCACAATTAGTGGCGGTAATTATTTGATAGTTTCTGCAATTATGGCCTAAATGGTTAAATTTGAGACTGTGTGGAAGCGTAATTGGCCTAAATGCGTTATTTTACATATTTGCATAATGAGGAAATTGGTAGAAAATTGTGTTCATTCATTTGTGAAAAATCCCATGAATTTTATGAATTTGAAAGGTCTGTTGGTGCAGGCGGTGACTTTGCAGGCTGCTCCCAGAGGAGAGCAGGGGAAAGTGGGGCACAGGCACCACGCCAGATGGGAAAAGAGAGACAGTGTGTATGTTGGGCATCAGGGACTGTTTCACAGAGGTGTCACAGACCTGCCCTGAGAGTTTGACCTGCAGTCTGCATTAGAGCACCACATACAAACTATTGTGAGCTGAACTATCAGGTTTATTAAAAGCTATTTGACTGCAACCATGAAAATGACAAGGCACAGAAATTGACATCGTAATAAAACATTGCTCAAGTAGCCTATAGCATGTTTTTGTAGATTTAAGATTTGATTAACTGTCTACATGAAAAGAAAATGAGTCATCTAAAAGGATATATTTGAGATATATGATTATAATAATGTTTTTTTTTTTTCATTCCTAAATTGAGATAATAAAGAAGTGTATATTTGAGAAACCTAGATTTTTAACACTATGTAGTATGTGATGTAAGTTTGATTCAGTTAAGTAAAATATATTCAGTAACTATAGTACTTTTTAATATTGGATAAAATCATATTCCACAAAACAGCATGCATATTACTATTACAGTAACAAAACATAAACATCTGACAAGCTGGACCTAGAAGAGCAGACACAAATCACAGTGTGGATACAAGTTGATAACGCAATATGCTCAAGCACTATTTCCAAGCAGATTTTTTGTAATGAGAAAATATGATAAATTTTGCATATATCAGTCTGGCTCCATTGAAAACTCCAGTCAATAAAATCAGCCCTAAATAAAACTGTTGTGGGTTCATTAAAACATTTTGAAAATAATTTGATATAGATGCCAGTGTGCATGTTAAGTCTGAAATGTTTTGTGTCGGTTTTCTCAAATTTGTCCAATAAGACTGAGAGCTCTAAAACAAACACAGAGAGCATCTCATTTGGGTCACAATGAACTTTGAAGCAAACCTTAATGTTTGCCTTGTTAACGACCAAAAAATACATTTTATTTTTAATGAAGTAATAATGTCAGAATAAAGCAAAACATAATTCATATACAAATAACTTTTTAAAAAGTTACAAATTATTATAATTATACTTGTTGGTCTTTGAGTATGAGAACCTCAGTTTTAAGATGATGGATAACTTTAACTGTCTTTTTAAAATAGATCCATTCATAAATTCATCTTCATTTTTTATTATCTTGTGTCTTGCTCTCCTTCTCATATTGAAATAGTGCCAAGTGCATTACTTTGTTTCTAATGAGAAGCTGCTTGTTTATGTTTTGTGTTTCGAGGATCATCCACATTAATTAAAATTTGACAGATCCAATTAAAACTGTAGGCCCATAATGGTGTGATGGGCTTGCCACCAGGGGAGCAGCCTCAAAACAAACAGCACTAGTTTAATGTAAAGGTCGAGGAGTTGGATTAAAAAGGCTTAGTGAGTGAGCGCAGTGGAGAGTTCACACACACGCAGGCCTCCTTATCGCTGCTCTCTCTGCCATTCCCCAGAACCTCATAAAGCTCATAGACAATAATGATCTTGCCATAGACTGTAATGATCCTGCCATTTCATGGGGTATTACACTATAATGATGATAGTCCTCGACATTTGCATCCCATCCAGCCTTTAGCTGCAGAGCTGCACTTCGATCTTCACCTGGTGTGGGTAATTAATAAAGCAAAGGCGTGACTGTGATGTGCTGGAATAACACGAGCCGCACTAAGAGTCAAACACAGAGATTTATTACACCCACATAAACCCAAAAGATAAACAAAATGGTGTTTCCAAAGCTAAGCAATGAAGACATCCAGGAAAAGGCACCAATGACAGCACATAAAGGATGATGGGGTGGGAAGACCTGGGAGGGAGGGGCTCGGGGAGGTGGGACATGGGTGTGGTGGTTCATACCCAGGGCTTTAGAAAAAAATGTTTGTCTGGGTTTAGGAGGAAACTGAGGTGACTCTAAAGATGCTACAGAATCTCGTCTCTGTGATTTTACAAAGAGACACAAAGATAACACTCCCAGATACACACAACAGCTGAAGGAGGGGAAAAAACAACAAGCTTGTGCGTATTTTACTCGCAGAGTTAATGGGAATAAAATACCTTGGTGGATGAGTGCAGATGTGTTTGATACAAATAGTCATTTTCCTATTTGCTGCCTCATTGAGCATGATGAATGATGGGAGTCAGGGAGGCAGTGTGATGAATGGCAGCACCTTGGCTCCATTGCATGCCCTATTGATTCTCCTTCTTTATTACTCCTACAACCCAGCTGGCTGCGGCTGCCCTCCCTACACTCTCTGGAAGGGAAAAAGGGTGGCTTACTACAGTAAAAGCCCCTTGCAGAAACTCTGTGCTGCCTGTGGGAAAACATGGACATGTGTATATGTGAGGACTGCTGAGCTGTGGGAGCTTATAGGCAAGAAAAATTAGTTTTCTGATTAGTAGATTAGAGACCTAGAGCCTTTAACAGTGACTACTGAGGGAGCTGTTTCATTAAAGGAGATCTCTGATGACAACAAGGGCACAGCCAGAAAGAAAGCAACTAAGCAAGGGAATGAACATTCAGGAAAATAATACACTTCAAGTGCATCCAAAATTTAAAACAGTGAATTATTGGTGATAGCCATGTCTTTAAGTGTCATTGTGTGGTTCATTTATTGATTCATTAATTTATTTATTACCTGTAATTTAATTTTTATTCAAGTTATTAATTAATGTTTATTTTAAGTAAATATTAACCATTACAGTTCATTACTATTGGTAGTAATTATGTTCCAAAATCTAAACCGAAACTATTTTATTAGTGTATTTAGTTCACATCAATCTTTTCTGCCTTTTAAACAAGAAAGGTTCTGGGTGATTGACCTTCTTGTCAGTGTGGAGCACTGAAAACCCATTTAGCCAGAGACTGTCATCCTGCTCTCAGTTTCTTTGTCCAAATAAAGACCTGTTCATCCGTTGTAAGAGTCCACATGTGAGGAGCTGTTGTGTGCCTGGGCCCTCAGACCTCTGCTGTCACCAGAGAGTGCCTGCCTGTCAGTCTCAGTGTGATGTCAGCAGCCGCAGATTGACACAAGGGACAAACAGACAAAAGTTATGTCAGGAAACCTACAGGCTAAACCTGACGACAGTTAGTCCAAGCCAGTACAATTTTTATGTTCTATAACAACCCAAACAACATAACCATGACCAGCGGATGTCAAGTTTGGTTCAATTTGGGTTTGTGGAGCATGTCAAAACATCAGTGTTCAGCACAATCTACATTTGTGAGTGCATCATCCAACCTGGGTCAGCGTATCTGAATCCAATCGCTCATTTGAAAAACAATACTCATGGAAAATAATGTGCAATCTTTGCAACTGATGAATTAGATTTCAATTCATTTCCTCAATGGGCTGTGTAGAGATAGAAATGATCCCAAGCAATAATATGCATACACATATTACCCCGTGTGGCTCACAGAAACACAACCGTGTGCACAGCCACTGGCAGACACACACCACTATCTCTCTCTCAGTATGGCCTGTGTGAAGCTTCCCACACTAAATTACAAATGTTTCAGAGGATTGGAGTTGCAGGACATAATGAAGCAGTGCAGCACGCTGCGAGGTAATTACCCAACAGCACTCCTGCCATTCGGCCACCCCACAAGGAGAGAGAGAAGATGAATAGCCAAAGTACAAGACCACTGACCCTTCAAAAGTTTCATTTACCATCTCCCTCTCCCGCTGCCTCCCCATGGTTTTAGGAAGCTTGGAAAAGGTAATCACTAGAGGACAGTTTTGGTAGGGTGATAAATGATGTGTGTGGCTTTGGTGCTCGTACATGCAGTTATTTATCTGCACGGACCGAAGCCCCAGTTGAGGATGCTGGAGATGCAGAGCATGCTGAGGCTTATTGAGTCACCAGGGCTGGCTGAGCATCGAAAAATGCCAGGAAAGGAGGGAGAGAGGAGGAGGGAGGGACAGACCGATGGAGAGTGGACAGACTGCCTGGCTGTGAGACATAGAGCCGATCAATTTTCCCATCCAGCCTATCACTCATGTCCTCTCACTCTGTCCGTTTGTGCTGATGACACACTTTCGCTGCCCATCGGCCCATTTCCAGGCTGCGAGCACAGAAAGAAAGTCTGGTGTATTTGTCTTGAGTGTTTGTGTGTGTCAGTCAGAGCAGACAACTGGGGGTTGCGAGTGGAGGAGCAGGGAGGGGAGGGGAGGCTGAGCAGCGGCCCCTCAGGTGAGCTGGTCTAAAGCTCCTCTCCCAGGCGTGCCAGCCTGGTGGCAGGATCCAAGCCTTGTCAATGCATAATGCATTAGAGGCCTCCTTCTACTGACAGCCCCCTCTGCCGCTCTCCTCTCCAGCAGGCTGCTTGCTAATCAAAAACGACACATCCCAATGTCCAGACGTACACAGAAACGCACACTTGCAGGCCCAAATAGACAGACACACAAGCAGAAATTTACTAATCAAAAACTGTGTTTCCTGGAGGCTGACTCCCAAGAGAAATCCAGCTGGAAGAAATTGGAATAATTTATTAGCTTACAAGTTTTTGTTGACAGTTAGCCCAAGGCTATTTATCTCAGTAATAGAGAACGTCTCCAACGTGGCAAAATTGACCAAATCAAACAGCTTTGATCAGAAAATGAATCTGGCAAGGCTGTCTGTCTCTCGCAGTCCCAGGAGGCAGCGGGAAACAAACAAAACTGAGACAGAGATGGAGACTGAGAGGAAAAAGAGAGATTATTTAACAAGTGACCATGGAGGAAAAAAAACTCAGAATGACAAATAGGCTCATGCTGCAAGTGAAATCTTATACTATAAACGATTATCAATCTAACAAATAGGCTGGTGATATTTAGAAAGGGGGATATTGTTAGATAAATAATGTGACAACGACAGACCATCAAAGCAATTTGTAGAACCATGGTCTCTCTTCATTAGGTTTGCAAAAGAATTCTGCTTTTTCATATTATAACAGTATAGCTAATTCAGTTTGTCAGCTATAAAAAAAGAAGCAAAACAGATAAAACAAAGACAGTGAAAAGTCAGTGTTAGTGTGTTCAACAGCCCTGCCTGCAAACTGAACTCCTAAAGGAATGTCTGTAGACTTCCCATTCTTTCTATTTCTCAGTCTCAGTGTCAGTGACAAAGACACTGAGGCGAGCTGTAAAACATGCTTTTGACATGATCCCCAGACATGCCTCTCACACTGAAGGACACATTCATTTATCCAGCAAACTGACAGACAGTTCAAAGGGTCATCAGGCTGACACTAAAAAGGGGGACAGTAAACACACCACAACCATCTCAATTAACACTGAGGCCTGTAACACACAGGCATCATCCAGGCGTCCATGAGGAAAGTCTCATTATGTTAAACGCGTGTCAATCACCAACAACATGGAGGCGGTGGCAGGGAAACTTGCGGCTTCAAACTCTGAAGTGTGACCTTACAAGTTTACAGAACAGCAGTCTGCCCCAAAGTATAGAGTGAAAAACAAAATGATTGGATCACACTTGATCATTTCTCTATAGACTGACATTAGCATTGACCCCCATCCTCCCTCTCTCCCCCTACACCTGTTCTGCTCCTCGTCCTCTCCAATCTATCCGCCTAATGAATTTTTACCTGGCACAGACTGTTTTAAACTCCATTTGGACTCGTGCCTACAATTACCTCCTCTGAGTCTCCAAAGTAACTGCGCACAGCCTAATTAGTATGCATTATCAATTAACAAACTTAATAGCTGGCAGATTGATTGGATCCTCTGTAGAAAGGGCTCGAGCTGAAGCGAAACAAAATGAAAAATCTTCTCCCTGCACACTTCTTGTTTCTGTTGCATTTATTTATAGGAACAGTTGCACATGTTATATCTTGGTCTACCATAGCTCTTAAAGAGAAAAGGCAGCCTTTTGTATACTTTGTAATTAAATATGCACAGTAGGTTGTACTTTTGTTATTTAAGCATTTCTAGAATGTATTAAAACTTGATTGAACACGCATGTTGAATGGATAGCCATATATTTTTTAATAACTGCCGCTTTCACCAAAAGATGACTGATGTATATTGTGAGAGGTATTCCAAATCTATACTTAAGTTAAAGTACTGTTATTGCAATAATAAAATACATTAAGTACAAACAAATACTCAACAAAACTATTGCTTGACTAAAAGCTTTTTGAAAAAGCACTGAGTGAAGTTTGCGTAAGTACACAATACTTATCATGGAGTGGATTAAAAATTGTTCATGGAGCTTGGCTGAAATATTTATTAGACACTAGATTTTCAGGAAAAAATATGCCTATTGCATAATAGGCTGGGAGCTAGTCACCCCAAAGGAATATTTTTGCTACCTTTTTATTGTTACCTATTTATGCTACCTATTTTTTTTTTTTTCTTATTGTTTACCATGGCATATTACGAGGCCCTGTTTGGTCCCAGGACCCAAAAACCTGAGATTTGGGACCTGCTTCAAATGGAATTCTGGGAGTTCAGATAATGAGGAGCTGCAGGTGCATACGTTGTCACAGGATAATACAATTTAGTACAAAATACTCTGACATGATTGGGATCATAACTAAATAATACAATCAGGCCTATTGTTATTCAAATATTAAACATTTTATCTGGAAAAGACCAAAAATGACCATTCCATTGACCTTTTACCTCCACAAATTCTTACATTCTGTCCTTGTATGATTGAATCACTGCCTCACATCAACAGAAAACTTCCCCAATTATTTAGTTTCACATTAAGTCCAAGATGACCTCTTTTTCTTGAACAAATCACTTCCTATAGTAGAAATAGAAAATAATTTCCATTTCTCACTCTACCTGTAGGATTTCCATTCCTTTGCCCTCTAGAACTGGAAATGTAGAGATCTGACCTTCTTGGATGTACTTCAGACTTCAGACTGTATAACTGATGTCGACATGCCAAATACTGTATCTGTCACTTTACTAATACTAATACTAATACTAATACTAATACTAATACTAATACTAATTAGTACTAATACTAATACTAACATTAGTACTAATACTAATACTAATACCAGTACTGTTGCTGGTGCTGTTACCACCATAGTGCTACAACAACTACCTACTGCTACCATTACTATTACTACTATTATCACTACTGCTACTCTATTATTACCAAGATCAAACACTCAAGAGATTCTTCAAAATCACATTATGTTAAAAGTATCTTGTAAAGTACTTGAATAACTTACCCTGAATAAACATCTATTTTCTGCCTTGGAATGTAATGTTTTGTCTATGTATTGTGTTAGTTGGCCAACATAGTTTATGCCCTTCTGCTTCTCCGGGCTATGAAAGACCTGAAGATAATATGCTGGCTCGCAAATCACAAATTTAGCTTCCAGATGAACAAAGCAATCTCCTCAAAGTAGTGTCTAAAAAAAGGACACAGAATCACATGGCAGGTCTAACATGCAGCATTTGTTTACATTAAAGGTCCTGGCCTGCTTGGTAAACATGAGCTGAGACAGTAAGAAGCCCTCGCAGTAATTTGGTATTAGGATCTTTATGAGGAAAGGCTGATGATGGGGGCCATGGTGATGAGACAAATGAAAAAGTGAGCCTCTTCTCGGCTGAAGGAAATGGCACTGTCGGGAGGCATGCAAGAGCCAAAGGAAGGCAATTTGTCAGGAAGATGAAAATGATAGTTAAAAGCAAGCATACATTTTGTGGACATTGACGTCGCTGTTAAATTGTGCTGTGTGACATAAAAGTCGCTGAATGGAGACTAGCTTGTGCATTTGTCACTCGTCTGTTAATGACTGCTTCTTGTTTCAGAGATATTAAGACTGGTTTTACAAGAAATACGCAGCCAGGTGCCCTGTTTCTGGGGCTGATAGATTTACGTTCTTCAAGTGTTTAATGTGCTCTGTTATCTTTTTACAAATGTTTAATAAATTCAGGATACTGCTTATCAACAAAAAGAAAAGGTATCAGTTTTAAAGTCTTACAATATCCTGTTAAGGTTCCTGTTTAGCTACAACCAGACATTTGGTGACATGCATCACATTCATCTAATGAGAATCACATATTCTTTTTGACTGGTGTTTTGAGACATGCAGTGTTTAAACTGTAAGTTAAATAAACAAACAAACAAACAAACAATAATATACCTATTAGAGTAACCTTTATCCGCCGAGAACAACACGCTATGTTCATACGTGATTCTCTCATTCTTTTTTTTTTTTCTTTGACTCTGACAATAGCTATCTGACTGTAGTCACGGTAAGAATCAGTCTTTATTTGCGCTCTAATGCCCGGGTAACATTCATAAACGTATCTTCAAAACGTGTTTGACAGGGTCGTTTTCGATGCAAATTGGCCCATGCGTCCTGAGCTTAGAGCGCTGTCCGTGGTGCTGAAGTGAGCACCGCATTGATTTTCTTTTTAATCAAACCAAATGTTTTCACCTGATTCCGACGCTCTGATTAAAGGAACTCGTTTATTTACATAAATATCAATAAAAACACATTATGACAATTACTCGCCCTATTGGCCACAAACTTTATACGCTTGAAAATGTACTATATTTTCATTAGGAGGCATGAAATGCAGTGATTAACGCATTAATTAAGGCCACTATAAACAATTAGTTTTGTTCACTTTTCCTGTAATAGGTCATTGTTTTTGATAGAATCAACAGCGCAGTGAGACTAATGCGGACACAATAGGACAAAGGCCGTGAATTCCTGAAGCAAGAGCATGGACAAATAAAATAATGTTTGGTCTTTTCTGTGGGCTGCAGCTTCTTTTGGTAGAAATTGCTTCTCAGCAAACAGGCAGCAGCAGGGCCAGAGGAGAAGAAAAAAACAATCCATTACCTGCCGCAAATACCAGTTGTCCAAATAGTTCATAGTGCGGTAATACAGCAGCAGAAATGTGCTGTAAATGCAGGGAAGCAGCGAAATCGAGGAGTCACATACAATAAGCCTCACCTGGGGTGCGTGGGGGACAGTGGCCATATTGGGCCAGGACTCTAAATCACTGCAGTAACTTAAAAAAAAGTAAAGTGCAGTGCTTTTCACTTGGGGTGTGAAAGTATTATTCTCAGTAAGGATATGACAAGATGGGGATAAACTCTTGAGACTCCTCTATCACACCAGACATGGGCATTCAAAAATTTTCACGTGAACAAACGCATAGTGCATAAAAAGTATGCCCACGATGAGAAGCATTAAATATTGATGCAAGTAGATGTTGAGTTTTACCTTTTGGGGCGTGAGATTAAATGAACGGGGATCTACTACTTTTTTTGTGTAGTTTGGCTGCTTTTCAGTGGATGCCAAACAAAAAAGTGTAGCTCACTGGTTTCCAAACTAATAGTTGGGGCCCTTGGCTGAATCGCCATTGTCAAGATTTGGTCGATTTGACGTGTGGAAAAGAGTGGCTTAAAAGGCTTGTGGTAACGTAGGTCCAAACCCCGCGTCTTTCACTTAGACCAATAATTAGCTTAATTAAAGAGTTAGGTTTGAAATTGAAATAAAATGTGTATCAGTTCTCTAAAGATGCCAAAAATGTATAAAAGTTTAATCTTGAGTAGGTCTACAACTTACTTAAATTCTGGCATCTTTCTAAGACATCCCTGCCCCTAAAGTGTAAAACCCATTGAGGGACATGAAGGCATGTGATTGCAGAGCACAGGGCTGTGAGCGCTCCGTGTTGTGTGCGCATGTGGCTCCTTCGTCGTCTTTTTCTCCCTCACCCGCACTGATGTATATTTCGTTGTCCGTGGGCTTAATTTTGATTTATAGTCCGTCCATAAATTAGAAAAATATGTTTTAGAATTCCATCCCGCGGAAAAAGCAGCCAGTGATGTCAGGGGATTGGATGATATTTAAGATGTCAGAAATACATATTGGATTAGTGCGCTTTGTTCCCCCGCAACAGCAGGTGTTTAATCATGGCTGATGGCTGGAGCAAAATGCGTTTGGACAGGCCAGGCCCAAAAACTCGCGCCGCGTTCCCATTGCGATAAATCATACGGTTTGGTGTTGTTACATTCACACGCATACTCCTCTCACGCACACGCTCCAACACCAAAACGTATAAGCTACCTATATACGGCGTTGTGTCGGTGCTACCCCAGTGCTCTCTCAAACGCTACGGGTTAAATCAATTGATCAGCTGCAATTGGAACAATAATCTATTACATTAGAGTGATGCGCCCACAGTTAAGCAATTATGCGTATTAATTTGATTCTTTAGTGAAGTCAGCGTCTGGATAACAACAAAAACAAAAGTGTTAACCCGCAGAAACGATGTTAGTTCAGATCAGGTGTCATTCTCGTGCAGTTGAAAGCCATTTAAAGTTGCAAAAGCTGGAAAGAGTTATCTACAGTTTGCCTAATTCGTTGTTTTGTGAAGGTAGTAGAAAGTAGAAGTTTGTCATTAATTTTCTTGGAGCTCCACTTCATCACTTGGATTATAACAATAAACTGCCAGTGCCGTTATATTGGGGACCTGTCTCCGCGTCATTAGCAGCCTGTGTGCATCGGAGCCACGCACGCCCCCAGTCAGCAACCAGTCTGTTCACACTAGAACTGGGCTTTTCTTTGAATCTGGTAAAGTGGGTGAGAATTGGGGGCCCTGGGGAGGGAGACGAAGACGTTTAGGAGAGCAAACATTTTCAAGGTCACCCGGTGAACTGGAACCAGCGGAGGGGAGATGCATGGAGAAAATAGTGCGTTTTGACACCCGCGCGCCGTTTGATTAAAAGCCAAAGTAATGGGTTTAAACACGCACGCCCAGAATGCCGCCAGACTGTGTTGGTTTTTTTCACCCTCTTGCAAATTACTGAACGGTGCAGTGATGGAAATGCGGCTGTAATGTTTGGTAATGAGAAAGAATATAAACGCGGGTCTTCTTGTTCAGGTCTTTTCTGACAAACAGACAATAATCACGGAGAGAACATACCTTAAGCACAGATTTTAACTGAAGACTGAGGATTTCCAGCCAACTGTGGGAAACAACCTTTAGTCGTAGTCCTAATGTATTTATAACAAGACACTAAACGTCGCCTTTTAAAACAAACAAACAAACAAACAAACAAATAAATAAATAAATAAATAAATAAATAAATAAATAAATAAATAGAATACTATCGAGTGCTGAATGAAAAACGTTTGGATGCCAAATGGGCCACGTTTGCGATATAAAATGAGCATGTGGATGACCAACAAAGATATGTTTTCAAGGCCTAATATGAGGCAAAATGTGTGCAGGCTATAAACCAGTAGTGAGCAGCTTTAAGGTTTGGAAATCCTGTACGTCTGCATCGCAAGGGACAGAACTAAACCTTTATACCTCGCCAGATACAGCATAGACCATATCGAACATGCAAAAGCAATAATTAAACAGCCCGACTGTCTGTTTGTTTTGTAGTCTTCCTCTGGTGTTTATTCTGGAAGCACCTCTTCAACGAGTCTCTTAATTCCTCTCTAATTCAGAGTGCCATCGCTGTGTGTCCCCGCTGTACCGCCCAATGGCCCTTTGTCGCCCCGTTTTCAACTCTCCTCAGCATTACTCAGCTCAATGACACACGGCAAATTGCATTTAATAAATTAGCTTAATGGATTCGACGATTGGTTAACGCCACAGTGTTTCCTCTTGTTAGGCAAAACATTTATATTCTACAATCTTACATTCACACAGTATATTCACGCACGCGCGTGCACCCTCCCTGCGTGCTTCTTTTACGTTCCACAAATGTAGGTGCACGTGCGCAATGGAGCCGACACTAAAGGTGACTAAGCACACAGTCGCAGTTGGAAAAATTTACATTGATTTTGTAGGTCAAGATCATTTTGGCTTTTGCCTACAAAATCCTGCAGTGCAATTAGCCACGACTTCAAGCCCTGGAATAGTTTATGCTGTTTATTTATTTATTCTAAATGACTCGAGATCACCCCGACGTTTGACATAAATGATTTACTACAAAGTGTAAAAGACAGCACCCATGTAGCTATAAGACATCACTGAGTGCCATCATTACGATCAGGGGCTTATAGTCTATATATGACGCAAGAACTCGTGCACGTGCACGGTTAAATGTCAGGACACCGGCCTGCAGCCATCCACAACCTCCTTTATGGCCTCTCCATGTTTGGATGCGCAAAACAATCTAATCGGACATTATTGATGTTACAGATGTTGTTGTAATCAAATTATCGGTCTGTGAAGGGCCCCTCTGTCATCACTCCGCCCGATGAATTATGTGAAAGGTCATTGCGCGCCAGTTTAATGGCAACTTTGGTGCTCAGGTGACTGCGTCACATGCACGCGCATGATAAGGTTGATGATTTCACAAAGCTGGGGTGAGGGGTCACGTTTCTTCTCTTTATATATATATATATATATATATATATATATATATATATATATATATATATATATATATATATATATATATATAATATATTTTAAAATGGTGTAGGCCTACACGTCACAGATTATAGGCTATGCCTCACTTTACCAGCCAAACAGAGGAACCTATGGATTCTCAGTCAAACGCCTGTACCAGAGATGCATAGACATCTCTGGGTTTTACGGTGTAATGTTGGCGTTGCTGACGTCTGCCGTCAGTCTGGGCGCATTAATCCAGACTCAATTAGGTGTCAGTGCTGTTCCCACTTTGATGATAGCCTTGGGCTGCGGCGGCGCGTACAGCCCTAATCAGGAGAGTAAACTTCGCTATATTTCAATTTGGGAGGGCGCTCTTCCGCTCCGGGGGCCCGTGGCACCGGTGATAAATAAAACGCCCATTTACTCGCTCCCGGCCGCACACACCCAACGTTCGCCACCAGACCCGCAATCATTGGGGGCTTTAGACGCTGAACATAAATCACACAATTGGAAACGCCATGATTAGAGATGCCAAACTCAAACAAATGCAGTGTGTAACCTTGTCAGGCCGCGCGCTGATGTGAAATCATCTCCAACGAGAAATGAAACTAAAGGGAACCATTGTCTGTTATCTAAATACAGCTTAAGACATTCACACAGAGGCTGACTAAAGTTAGAAAGTGTGAAGCGGGCATCAGTTTCCTCCACTAATGTTAACAGGATTACAAGACCCTCTGTGTAATCCGCGACATTAGGACACATCTGTTATTAAGCACAATGCCTTTAACTCTTTTCAAATGTTAACAAGCATGTTCCTGAAGGCGCGCAGTGTTAATTGTCTGATTGAGTCCATTTATCTAATCCCTGCGCGAGCTCTCCACACCACACTGGATTTGGCTCAGGAGCTCTATTCAAATATTTCCATATGACAACTGCACAGACCACTCCAATTAAAGGGCAGTCACTTTCCATTTAAGCGGCCTCAAAAGATCCCGCCGCGTGCGTGGCCCAAACAAAAGGATCTTTCCAAAGCGTTTAACTCCTCAAAAGTGACTGTGTCCGCCCCAGGCCGCCCCCTCTCGGGCCTCCCAGAGGAATACAGACTGGATCTGCTGTTTCTGGTCCTTTTCTATTGTGCGCTAAAAAGATGCGCCTGGTCAGTGCGTGATCAGCACCGTGGAAATTAGATGCGCATTTAAATCTGAGACAGTCTTGAAACTATACACACCGTCCAACGCGCGCATGTCCGGGTCAATAAAGCGGCCATCAGGACAGAATGAGAGGCTCCGTACATCTGGGAGCCACATAGGGAGGATTTTAAAACAGAGCATTAGCATTCTGATGAGTAGGACGCAAATGTTCGCAATGGGCACCCACAAAATGCCCACTCGTCTATGGGGCGATAATGTCTCACTATTTTAGGACACGCTGTTTCCCTAAAGTTCCCATTTTCAGTATAACAAACGTATTTCCTTTAACTGTATTATAAACATCGGTGCTTTTGTGGCCTATAATTAGTACTAAAACATTGTTATGTAGTGTGGCCTAAATGTGCACTCAGGTAAAAGTACACTCTCTGCAAAGTAAAATTACTGAAGTAGAAGTAAAAGTATAAACATATTAGGCTACCTCAGTAAAAGTATCCTAAAAAAAGTACTGTGTTTGAAGTTTACTTGTAGCCTAACGTTTTTGCCTCTTTTTTCAATTTCTCAGCAAAATTATAGCCTACTTCTAAAATCGACTACTTCTACACAAACCTGTATCAAACCTAAGACCCTTTGATTTCAAGGTGAGCATAGTACTCACTTTCCCACAGAGGTTAAACAAACTTTTACAGAAATGACAGGTTTTAAACATTTAGCCTGCTTGAGTAAGTTATATTTTTCATCCAAAATGTACTCATGTCCCTGCATTTGTCACATCTAGGTTGGATTACTGTAACTCTGCTGGCAGCGTGCAAAAAAAGCTCTTTGAAAAGTTTTCAACTTGTTCACAATGCAGCAGCGAGAATCCTCGCATGAAGTAACAGAAGAGAGCACATTACCTGGGGTTTCTAAAAGTACAGTTACCAAACTCCTGTTTTATGGAATCAACTTCTGTCCTCTATATTTAAGGTTAGACTTACGTATAACTATCTCTCCCCAGGATTCTCTGTTTCTCATAGTTTTTCTTTACCAAGAAGGAGGATTTAAGGACAGGGGACATCCTGAAACACTCATTGCCTGTCTGATTGTTTATTTGTAAATAAAAAAACAAGAGCTGTAAAAGCAAAAAGACATACAGCAGGTGCATTTCTTGAATGAACTGCCATGTTGCTGATCCTCTAATGATGAGTGCAGCATGGAGCGGTGTCTGGACCTGAGTGAGCTGGCAGAGTGGTGGCCTGGTATATGGCCTCTTATTGTGAGCTTTGCTGTCACATACAGGTCTTCATTAGGAGCACCTAGAGACCCACAGAGTCCCTTTGTGTGCATGAATCACTGTGCTTTATGAGTGTTTTGCACCACTAATATGCCACTATGTCAGATGGAGTCTGCTTTAGTGCAAGCTTTATGGGAGCAAATTGGTTCAGAATAGGACAGTGAAGCACTTTAGCAGCACTCACCTTCCCCTCACCCCTTTTAACTTATTAACTTAGATTAACTCATTTTAACCTGTCAACAGCACAAATAAATCACACTCTATGGCAGTGTGTAGCTGGCAGCAAATGTGTTTATCTCCAGCCTTTTACCTGCTAGTCACTATTAATGACGACGATCTCCATTTGGACTGTCTGATCACTTTTTAATGCACTTGAGTGGTTTTAAAGTGCAATCAAATGCTAATTAAAGTCATGTGGGGGTTTTCTTAACGCTGCAACAATAAAATGCTCTCTGTGTTCCCTTTTGTGCATGCTTTCACTAGGAGCCCACACGAGGAACTTAAGCATGAGTCAATTGTTAAATGCACCTGCAAGAAGGTCCTCAGCCAACAAGGTTTTAAAAGGAAACCAAAATAAATGGGAGGTAAACAATGTACTGAATGTGCAGACTTTCAAAATGGCTAGAATTGAGTTTTGCCTTGCTCTTTGATGGCAGTGTACAAAAGCTTGGTCAGGCATAAATAAACAGTGAACTAAGAAGAACTAAGAACTAAGAATCATCTATACAGCCACATATCAATAAATTAGAATATTATGGAAAAGTTCAATAAAAAACATAAAACATTAATATATACACATTGCAAGCAATCATGTATTTTATCTGTGATGATTGATGGTTATAAAACATTGGCCTGTAATATTCTAATTTACAACTAGATACTGTTTTAACAACTCTATAAGCCACATTCATCACAAGTAAAATGAATAAATGCTTAAAATATATTACTCTGTGTGTACAAAATTAGTATGTGTTTGACTTTGAATTGAACTACTGAAATAAACTGACCTTTCCACAATTTTGCCTGTAGATACTGTAAATATCTCTTGAAGGCATACTTTTATGCTTTTTTATTGTTAGTAGGCAGCTCCAATTATTGCCTTTATTTCAGTCGATTGTGAGTCCAGCAACCGAAACCCTGTCCTTCTCATCTTCCAGTTGGCTGATTGATAAATATGGGACACCAAAAGGAAAAGTGAAAAATCAAATCAGCAGAGCCTAGTGTGACTGTCCCTCTAATGAGCCACTGATTGAACATTTCAGTGGAGAAACATGTAGTCATTAGTCTCCATGCTCCAAAGAAGCATTAAAAAGAAACTTCAGTGGAAGAAAAACGCTAATTACAATACAGGAGGCACAGAAATAGCTGTGAAGCATCAATTTACACATAATCACTACAATTACAATTCCCATGAGTCTGAGTGAGTACACACTGATTGTTTTGGGTGAAAATAGTATTTCTGGGAATATGACACCTTTCCTTTAAATGTAATGCCGTTTGCAGCATGTGCCTGGAGGGAACTGAAGAACAGCATTTTATGTCAAATGTGACTAACAAAAAGATCAGCTATAGATTTAGCCTTAAGTAATGAGTGTTAGAAGTGGCATTATGATCTTATGCAAAAAAACAAAAAAAACAAAAACAAACACATTTTAATGTTCTCATTAAAATATAAATAGAATCACGCACATTAGAACTATGTTTTTATGTTTTCGTTTGACCAGCACTGAACAATATCAAAGGCATGAGGGCAAAACATGCAAATATATTGTACTGGAAAAAGTAGAAGAGAATAATAAAACCTTTAACAATATTGAGAAAAGCAGTATATATAGGCCTAAATGTAAAAATTAGGTCTATAATAACTATTTATCTCTACACTGTTTTCAGACTAATTTCAGTCCAAAGTCAACGCATCTTTTTATTTTTTATTTTATTTTATTTTTAAAAAAATTTTAAGTAGCCTACCGAAATTAAACTGACAGATTTATAAAATATTACCATGTGGCTGGCGCAAAAGCAATAAAACATAATTCCAAGTAAAGTTGTATAATAAATGTTCTCTTGTTGTGATTGCACTAAATGTTAACAATACACAGATTTACATAGATAAATCTAGAACTGTGTTTTGATTTCTTAATAGAAACTGTGTACAGAAACTAATGAGACGGACATAAACAAAAACACACAAAATACACAAAACACCTGAACATTGTCTCCTTCAAAGTATGCACCTTAAGTGAGTATTCCCAAAAATAAACAGTTTTAAAGTTGGTAGTGTGTAGTGTCCAAAGAGCCACTACTGTGAGCCTGAACCCCACTTGTAGACTTCCAGGGATGCTATAAGAAATGGAAAGTCTCTGACAGCATTGCACACACTTACATGGTGCATCCTTAGAAGGAGACAAAGTTCAATTTTTCCATGAAAGAATAAAAAAAAATATATCATTATTGTTACTTTTTAGACAAACCTGGTAGCTCTAAGAGAAGTGCTATTCACAGTATGTCCTACAGAACAATGCTGAGATGTTCTGGCTAATGACCAGCCTCTGTATGTGTGCGATGGTCGGACAGGTGTTTCCTCTGACCCCCTCCTCCCTCCCTCGGCTCTCTACTGTCTTCAAACACAGACCGTGATAAGACCAACTGAACAGGCCCATCATTTCAGCGCCGCAGCACCGGAGAGGGAATGAAATCAAGCTGTCAGTGCAGAGCTATGTGGAAAGAAGAGGTAAAGGGGAGAGGAGAGGTAGGGCCCCCGATCTGCCGTTTCCTCCCCAGAGCCCATTATATAGCAGGAGCCAACACTGGGAGATGGATCACACACCAGCAGCAGCAAGGGGGCTCTATATGTATGAGGGAGGGGGAAAGGGGGCCTTCAAAGTCAGTTTACTTCCCACTTTATCAAAATTATTAGCTTTAAACACCAAGCCTAATTGTACTGCTAAACTAAACAGATTGCAAGGCCATTCTATTTTCAACTCCTTCAAACTACTATATATATTTTATTGTTATTTACTTTATTATTAATGGTTATTGGATTTGCAATTGTGGAAGGATTATAAACACTCTTCACCATTTTGTTTCCTTTTCATTGCGCTCATCAGAGCCACAGAAAACCTGCTCTAAACACAATCTACAGTATATTTTGGGAGAAAATTGGAGATAATGAATGGAGGTCATTTGTTGGATTCGGGTGATTAGGCAAAGTTTCTGCAGAGTATGAATACGTTAAAAATCACAAGTGAGATTCTATAACAAAATCAGACTTTTGCGGGCTTGAATACAAAGGAATTCTCAATACTTACACAATCCACAGGCATTTGTTGTGCACAATAAAGTGTAATTATTTAGACTAATTTAGCACTAGCGGGGTCTTGTGAAGTGATCAGTAGGCAAAAATGGTATAAGCTTGAGACATTTTTTTGGTTCACATTGCTGTATTGTGATTTTTAATGAGACTTCTTCTGTAGACGGAAATAATACTTGGAACACAAAGCGGCAATTAGATTAATTCCTCATGTAGTGCTTTAAGAGATTGATAAATGTGTGCAATAACTGAAAAGTGAATATGTAAATCTTTGTTTGAACTTGCCCACCACAGCTGCTCTTTTCTTCTCGTTAGCTCTTAATTAATTAAAAACATCATTTTCAGTGTGGGTGTGTTGTGGGTTATGGAAGACGACGCAGCAAATCCACTTTGGCCTGGGAGCCACAATGAATTAAAAACTACTTACACTCGTTCTTGATTGTAGTTCTCTAGTTGTTTGTGATGGCAATGGTAATCTTGTTATTGACGCTAATTTCATGAGTAAAAAGCTAAATGCAAAATTATAAATCTATCAGTGTTAATTCAATATTTATAAACTTTTTTCATTCAAATATTGTTAATTACATATTTATTAATGTTTTATTACTGCTTAATAGTTGTGCGGTATTGTAAATATTCACCGGATAGTGTGGAATGTAACAAAGTAAAAGTACTTAGTTACTTTAACTTAAGTACATTTTTTTTATGTATTTGTACTTTACTTGAGTACATTTTACAATGGGTACTTTTACTTTACTATATTTTAGAGCAAGTATTTGTACTTTTCACTCCACTACATTTCTGAGTTGGTTTGAAGTACAAAGTATTTTGAGTTTTGGTTTAAAAGCATGTGTTTTTGTTGTGCCCTCATTGTAGACACACAGTACTTAAATATAAAAAATGCAGTAAAGTAGTCCTTTACCCACAGATTCAGTCTCTTCTACTGCACCAGTTTGTTCATTTCATCTGTAATTAGCAAAATATTTCAACAAAATCTCTCACATTTAACATGAGTTGTGGAGCTTGTGCAAAATAATTTAAAATTTTACTTGCAAGTACATTTAAAAGTAAGTACTTTTACTTTAGTAGAAACTTTAAAGTGATACTTTCACTTGAGTAAATATTTGCTTCTTTGTCTGTACTTTTACTTGAGTAAGGAAAATGAGTACTTCTTTCACCACTGGCCAATGCAGCTCCTGGGGATCACAAGCCAATGTACTCTTTGCGCCAGTCCCAAGTCTGGATAAATATAGAGGGTTCTGTCAGGAAGGCCATCCGGCGTAAAACATATGCCAATTCAATATGCAAATCACTGAACAATAAGAGAGAAATGATTTGCCGTTGCAACACTAGAAGAGAAAAGCCGACAGGCAAGTAGAAAAATGTATGCATTTTCTGGCTAAGCAAACAATCTGTATGATGGAAAATTTAAATGATATTCATCTTGTACTCTGCTAATTTCTCTTGGTTCTTTGTTTGCTTGTTTGGCAAATAACTTGCCGAATGTGCAATGTGTGAAGAGGTGTTTTTGGGTGTGTTGGTGGATTAGTATGATGATAGTGGTGCGGGTGCACATCTCTGGCAGGCCTGATGCAGCCCGAGTATGGAATGGGAACAGCTGGCTGAGGGAATGAGTACAGAGGGAGAGGTGATGGATGCGAGAGGAGCTCCTGTGACAGATGAGCTAACAGGTGTTCACCACGGCCCGCGGAGACATGCTATTTATGAGCCGGAAAAGACAGCCAGACGCGAAAGCACACAACACCACCAGCAGCCTACTCAGTGCTAAACACATCATGCACATCTTCACTCAACAATCAACTCTCATCGTACTTGGCCACACTTTAGTTTACCAAAAGCTTTCTTACTAAGCAGAACAGTCCCATTATTCTTCTTCCCACACACAATCCCTGTGCATCTGTGTCTGTTAAACAAAACAGATGACAAAAACTTCCTCCTTTGACTATAGTTTGAGACAGAATGACACAAAATAATCAGAGTTTTTATTAACTGGCTTTTTAATTGTTGTTGAAAAGGATTTCGATAAAAAACATGTACTGATGACCTGAGCCTACTCTCCAACTACATTATTTTCACATAAAAATAATTTTGAAAAACATAATACTTATAAGGCTGGAATGTAATTTAGTATTCCAAATACAAAGACTTTACAGCTCCCAAACAGTCTATTAAGATCCA
Source organism: Bostrychus sinensis (assembly GCA_020698575.1). NCBI lineage: Eukaryota > Metazoa > Chordata > Actinopteri > Gobiiformes > Eleotridae > Bostrychus > Bostrychus sinensis. The sequence continues at coordinate 16,106,844 of CM036239.1, forward strand.
TTTTTGGCACAAAGCAGAAGTAATCTATCATGTAAGACTGATTACTACAGTTTGAACAGAGCACAGATTAAGTCTTCTCCCAAATTGATTTCTTTAAGGCATAGTTATTTCTAACTACTTTGCACAGTAAATATTGTGATGGATATCTAGATGAATAAAATACATGTAGAAACAATGTTATCTGGGCTACCCTTTTCAAAGACGTGAGCTAAGACCTTGCACGTCTACTTATGTGTGTTTCCAGTTTTTTTGAGACTCATAATTTTCTTTTCTTTCTGAGTTTTAGGATTAACACTACAAGTGCTCAATCACAGAAATAAACACCCATTTATTTAGGTCCGTGTTCTCATCAATTAGCCCTATAAACTGAGACAGTGTAGGAGGCTTTACGCCTTGGTGAGGGCTTGTTTGAGATCTCGGAGCAACATGGACGCCATGACACTCTTCTCTGTGTTGATGGTGAGGAGAGCCGTGGAGGACTGCTGCAGCGTCAGAGTCACCAGAACCAAAGCTCCACTGCTCACGGTTTTTCCAGCAAATCTGTGAGATTGAAACAGAAAACGGGTCAGTCTTATTCCACTGAAAGTTTACAATTAAGAGTCTGTTGAATGTTGGATGCTCTGATTAAAAATCCTTATAGTACAACAATGAAACTCAATTGTGTCTGCAGTAATGCCTGTAATATATATTTGTCTATGTCTGCTTATAGATAGCGCCTATACTGTAAGTATTACATATTGATCAGTTAATGTTAGGGCTGAACAATTAATCAAAATTTAATCAAAATCACAATTTGAATAGTCGCAATTCGCAAATCACAAAGGCTGCAATTATTTAGGTGACATATTGTCTTCTGCAGAGAACAAACTATCCCGTCTCCACAGGGTCTTAATATCTAAAAACTGTGCTACAGCTCTAGGTCAGACCTCTACAGACATGAGCTGAAAGGCGTGTGATTCCTTGTACTAGACTAGCATTGAATATTTCAGTCTTCTCTCAAGTGTCAGTGCCCCTTCACATGCTTAAAATATATACTGTAAACTAAACACTGATTTAAAATAAATATATAGCAAATCTCATCTGTCAGAAAATTGAAAAATGAGATATATTTTTAATTGTTCAGCCCTTTAATGAATGTATAACTAACACATGTATTCATAACTATAATTAGGACTTGCACAATGTTAAAAAATCAATACAATAGGCAAAAACTCAAAATCTCAGTAACAATATGATTTGGATATCCTTAATAAAAGTTAAGGCTACTTTAAACATGGATATAGTTAAAAGGTTAATGCAGTTTTAATTTATAAAGATATAAAAGACCTTTTTTTTTGTGGGTGGGTGGGGGGGTATATCATTTAAGGTCATAGACACTTCCTAGACAATTTATAATTTCATGTAAATTTCTAACAGATCAGACCATAGCAATATTACAATACATTTAGTTTTTTTGCGATGCAGATATTGTGTCTGCTAATATTGTTACAATAAATCTGCGATAGACTGTCCAGCCCTAATTATAAATATAGAAACAAACATAAAATACTACTGTAAAACCTGTCAATATGAATAACTCCTTTCTTGGTCCATGCACTTAGAATGGCATTGTTTTCCTAATCCCATAAATCTTTGCAGCAGTATCTTTGTTAACATCTTAAACATTGTAATTATTCTCAATGAGTGAATCTCACAAAAAGCAGTGAGGGAAAATATAGACAACATAACAACAGATAGTCTATTATCCCACTGACTAAAGAGTGATTAGGCCTGGGACACACCCCTCAGGCCGAGTCAACAGGACCAGGCTGTTTTTATGGACTGTGGGTGTCTATGAGCATGTGGAACCCTATGGGAAATGTCCTGTCCTACCAGCTCCCTCGGGGACACCGGGTTTCCTTGGATACCTCCCCTGCAGACTATAGGAAAATTTGGGCGCACATGGTCCCTTTTGAAAGCGTTAACAAGAGGCAGACAGGGGCTATGACCCAGGGTGACCCTCTTTAAGGCCAACAGAGGGGAGCTGGGGCCCTACTCTGGCCCTCTGAATCCCTGAGCCTCACACGGCCATCTGCCTCCATTTAGCACTGCACCCTCGCTGAAAAGACCCACTGTGGCAGCCGGCTTAGGTCTGACAAACACCGTACCAAGAGCCCCACTTGGGCCTGACAGAAGCCCGTGAAGACCCCCTACAGGACGTCATGTAGACAGGCTGTTTTCCCTGCAACTCCACCCTGTGCAGCGGGCGAGTTAGACAGTGCCACCAATTAGCACACTACAGTTAAAGATGCGGCGGGGGCAGTAAGGGGGCATGCATCCTGAATGAAACGTGAGCGCAGGCTCACAAACACTGTGTCTGGGTCGTCTCTGGGGAGCTGCTAAATTACCATCAACACAGAGAGGGAGTTTATCAGCAGCTCTCGGGGAGAGGAGAGAGAGGCCTCTTTAGGCTTAATTAAAATATTAGCCACTTCAGCAAGAAGGGTATTCATTTAGCGCCCAAATACTGCCTCTGCCCTAAATAATTCAAGAGCTGTGTTTGAGAAGATGATTTATATCGTAACTCATCTTTAACTTCTGACTTTTATACCTCCACTTTGCCGTTTCTGCTTTGACTTAAATAGTGGACATACATATGCATATCTGTCTGGTTTTGGTTTGTGTCAGCAGCCTGAGGGTGTACATGTTCCCTGTGGCTTTACTAATGGATTTAGGATATAAATCTATCATTTACTCAGCCAGTTAACACTGCCCTACGGGTGCTTTTATTTTGTCTCAGGAGACACCACTGTGGGCCTTTGTTCAGAAAAGTGAACTAAGGAAACAAAGCAGGTGTTCATTCTGTCTAATGTCAAAAACGCAATCTTGCTGTGAATATTTGGACTTGGCTCATGGTGTTTGTGTGCAACTCTTGAACATCTAACATCAGTGCATTTTTAAAGAAAGATTAGGGACAAGTGGGCTATAAATGGGTCATTGGTATTCCTCTGCACTCTTCACATACCGGGCTAAACACTGGATTAATTGCAGTGTATGGAAAGAAAAGAAAAGCATAACCCCTGGACTTAGAGCAGGCGGATTGGCATCGATCGGCAGGGCTGCGGCTAAGCATCACTCTCCAATTATCTGTGATTCTCCTCAGTGCGGAGCGCCTGTGTGTGCCATCTGCCTTCCCTCCACCCCGCCACTGCAAACAAAAGTGTGCTTCACCTTTGCATTCGCCCTCGCACAACAACCATCTAGCTTGACAACCAGGAATCCACAACTTAACCCCAACGCCTCTCCAATAATGTGTTAGCTTTATATTTCAAACCTACCCCACAGATAACTCATAGTTCATGTCTCTATGAAACTCAAACGGCCAAAAGCTGAGGCCAAATGTGAGTGGGCAGCTGGACACCATTGTCTTGTTTGGGGTTCTGGCCAGGTGCACAAGTAGAGTGTCCTTCAACTGAGTGGTCAGTGAGGCCAGGCCAAAGCCAGACCCAGACCAGCAGACTGAGCGGGCAGATGGCCAGAACTATTAGCCCCTTTTAGAACCAGGAACCCTTCACGAATCTTCAGAGCTCGGACATACGGACATACTCATCAGGGGGAGTAAAGAAAGGACACAGAATATACGAGAGGAATGAGAAAAGGACAAACAGCAACACTGGGATTTATGAAATGTACAGTAATAGGTCTATGCAATTGTTATGTTACACATACATACATACTTATTGTTACTTTTGGCACAAATATTAAACAATATTTGTTACAAGTATATTGGAAAATGTGAAGTGGTTGGTATGAACACTGCACAGTAAAAATTTCAAAGCTATTTGTAGTAACGGAATTTGATCATTAATTTTAACCCCAAAAATATTAAGTGTGTTTAACAGTGACAAAATAAGTGAGTGATTTTTGTGTTATACAGTGTTATGTTGCTTATCCAAACTACAAAAATAACATTTTACTTATTATGAAACATATTATTAAAAACATTTTACTGTCTATTGTCTCATAGTGGTTACACAAACAGCAAAACTGCTTAAAACTGCTTCTATCTTGTTTAAAGAAACTTCATTATATCCAAGTATGGGTAAGAATAAAGTGTGCTGTGTTTAAAAAAAAAAAAATGTGCTAACCAGAAGGATTGGCAATATATTTAAAATTTGATCAAATTTGCTTTCAAACAGACTGAAAAATAAGGCACATTTATTTTATTCCGCCTGTTTAGACATAAACAAGAACAGCATTTTCTACATTTGTTTTCTTGCTTGATTTATTGCCATTCCCCTTTCCAGCAATCAATTTCTGCGTTTCAGTGGCATCCCCCTCCATTCTGCGTCCAGCCTGGTTGGAAAAGGCAGTGCTGCCCCCTGCTGATACTTGATGATACATGCATGCAGGCGAGTTACCACTGCCAACTGGGTAGTTTAGGCGTATTATCAAATGTTTAACTTTGACTGCACCAAAATGCCTGAGAGGAATGTCTTCCGAAGAATTATAAATTACATCTGCCCAAAATGTCTGTATAGAAAATATGTAGAGTATTTTTTTCTGAGGTAAAAGGGGAGGGGTTTTGAGTAAAGGTCACCTCACACATCTCATCTAATGTCGTGTAATGTCGAGTGACCTCCACTATAAGCTCTCAGTAGGTGTATCCGATTGAATCGATCTCTTTGGTTTGAGTTTTCTCAAGCTGTTGCACTTTTAAATTTACTCTAAATGGCATTAGCAAACATGGTGATGATGCTGCCACAGCACAAATAGAGGCAAACTGAAATGAGGAATTTGGAGTCATAAATGGCTTGTTATTTGTGTGGCATCTGACTGCTAATGATAAAATTACATTACAATTAACATTCATTTACTTAAAAATATGGGAACCTGCATACCATCACATTCGGTTTTAGCAGGAAAAAAAATAATCTGACTCCGGCATTTATTCATTAAAAAAAAAAAAAAAACACTGAGAAACTCTGCTAATTCTGCTCATCATAATATTTATTATTCATTAGGAAGGAAAGTTGATCACATTTACTATGTACTCCTAGTCAGTCAACACTAAAGCAAACAAACAAAATGCCATAATGATTTAAATCATGTTTTTATGTAGGTGCAACAGATTAATTAATTGATAATTTTTTTTTGTATAGTTTACAGTTAATGAAAAACATAATTCAGTATCATAAATTAGATTACTATATTCTAGAATTCTAGAACTAAAATAAAAATGCTTAAGCTGAAATACTGTATTTCATTCTGTGTGCAGTAAATCTGTATACTATTTATGTTTCACTTGTTTACTACCAAGTAATTTTATATTTTCACTTTTGAACATTGACATGCCCCTGTAAGGTCATGCAGTTTTGTCATTAACTAGTTCTTCTGATAATCATAAATTAAGCTTATAATTTACTGTCAAAGAGGAGAAGGGTTTTGTCAGCATTGACTTTAAGCACTTACAAAGGGACCTAGGGACAAACTGAACATATTATATTAGGGACACTTCATCACATGACAAACCAGAGCAGTGTTTGTGATCTGACTTTCTCCTCAGCCGTCAGAAAACCAGCAGAGAGATTGATAGCATGGTGCCATTTGAACTATTGGTTATTCTGAATGGGTTTTGGACTTATTGGACACAGGCCTTTCCCACTGGTCCATATTGATTTCTAATCACTCGCTCAGACCTTGGTGCCCTTCTGCTTGTGGCTCCTTATTGTTCCCGATCTTACTTCCTCACGGTCTAATATTTATGCAGCGTCTCCTGCATTTTCCATTTATTTACTTAAAAGTTCCATATTTAGAAAAGGTCCATTACAAAATTATTGCAAAAAACAATGGGATGCCTACACAGTAAAAAGTCAATAAGAGACAAGCATAAGAAGGACAGAGCATGGCGGGCAGGGATGGAGTGAAAGACAAAGAGGAAGTGAAGGAAGAACAGATGGGGGCCTGGGCACAAACTAGAAGAGAGACAGACCAGGAAACAGAGGGAGAGAGCGAGCTGTAATTATCTATCAGGTGTTCGAGTGTGCGTGACAGAGGAGGAAGCTCATTAGCACACTCTGTGTACACCAATTACACAGGCAGCCTTCTCAGGGCAATCCCCCGGCATGTCAGTAGAAACCAAACGCACAGCCCCATACATTCACGCCATGGAACTAAACTCTACCTAAAACATTATTACATGATTAGAGGATCTAAGCCCATCTCATCATGATGGGTAAAAAGCTACAATTCATTATTACAATTAATTGTTTACAGTTTTCAATCAGTGATTCAGGTACAGCCATAGCTCTAGACTTATCTTAAAATGCATCCAGTGAGTAATCCTGCTATTTCCTGTATATTGAAAACTTTAAGGTTGAATTAATAATTATTACTGTTGCTTAGACATCAAGCACTTGTACGTAAGTGTGCTATATCAACTGCAAAATGTCTGCATTGGTTCCACATAAATGAAGTTTAGAATAATTATAAGAAGATTATAAAATGACAGAGCAAAATCTCTTATTTAAACTTTATAAAGGCAAAATCTGCATTGGTGACAATAGTAATTTTGATGCTTTATAGTATGATCTTATTTGTTTTTTTGTCTAAATATTAGTAGTACATACATAATGGTTCACTTTGCATATTTTTTCCTGGCATAAAAGGCTTCATTTTATTTTAAAGACAATTATAGAATATACTAAGAAGAATAAGATATAGGTAAATGTGATCGAGTAATACTTTTGGAATAGTGTGATTTTGGTCATGGCAACTTGTAGTTTTAGTAAAGCTTCTGACATGAAATAACATAAATTCCTTAAAACAAACCTATGTAGAGGTCCCTAAAGGTACTACTGTAGTTGCCCTGACATCGCATTATTACCTGTGCATATTGTTTTCACTGGATGGCACCACTCCTACATTGGCCACAGACAGGATCTCCTTATTGATAGCCAGGTTGGAGGTGTTAGCTGTTGCCATGGTAATTGTTGCCGAGGTCTCGTTCATGCCCAGTAGTTTACCTGTGCAAACATTTTTTAAAACATTTTAGACAGGTTAAATTAGATTTTATTTATTAAGTCAATCAATTTAAAATATACACCAATACAAGATTCATATAAAGTGTACAATTACTTGTAAATGTAAATGCAATTGATTATAAACAAGTTAGATTTAGACCTATCACTTTTTGTCTTTTGCTTTAGACCGCAAAAACAAGAATTTTAATGTAGATAATGTTGCCTGTAAATGAGCATTAAAAAGGGGCTTTTTTTAACAATGCAAATTTGTTAAAAAGACTAACGACAATAGACCAGTTAATATTCACTTAGTAATGAGCATTGCTTTTAAGAAAGAATGGAGATAAAGATACACACGTTAGTCAGAGATGAAAGGGGTCTTGAGCCAAATAATAATAAAAACCTGTTAACTGCAAGAATTAATTAACCAACATGGTAAAGCAGCCATTTGTATGGAAGAAAAGGTCCTGCAAAGCATGTTGTTGTACTCTGTTCAATCTTGAATTTGATTTCTATTCAGTCAGCTTTCAAAAGCAGCGAATAAAGATTAATTAAGGCAGAGGCCGCATTCAGTCTGCACTTTACAGCACACTGATGGAGAGGATACAGGGGCACTCTCAGCAGGCTATAGAGGATCTACAAGTGTGTGCGCTGGAAACACTTAACTGGTTCATAAGAGGTGAGCTTTTAAATGCTATTCAAGACAACTGGCTGGCTACAAGTAACGTAAATAAATATAATACTAAATTACCCATGCTTAACCTTTAATTATTTGTCAAAGAAAAGCAAATCGCTGTTGATGAGTGTTTTGAATTATAGAAATGTTTATGGGATATACATACATTCAAGCTTTTAAACGTTACAGAAAATTTGTCATGAAGCAGTCAGTCAAACGTCAAAGCGCAAACTGATGAAGACAAAATGCAATTGATAATAAATATTTTACTTCAAATAAAAACAAATAAACACACTGTCGGCTTACTTTGCTCCTTGCAGAAGTCCTCCTCTTTCATGGTACTGGGCATCAGTAACTCTCCTACAGCAGGCTGAATGGACACATTGAACTGGTCTGTCCTGGTGCTGAAGAGTGCAAATAGTAAAGATTGGTAACAATGCACGACACAGACGTGACAAAATGTGAAAACAGTGTAAATCTTGTTTCCTTCATGCAAAATGAGATGGCACGGGTATATATGGAGTGCTTTGGGCAACAGTAGCACAGTGGGTTAAGCGTTTTCCCAACCACCAGAGGTGGCGGTTCAAACTTTGCTAGAAGCGCATACTGTGGTAGCATCTTTTAGCAAGACACTTCACCCACATTGCCTACTACTGGTTGCGACAGGAAGGGCATCCGTCGTAAAAATCCTGCCAAATCGCTCTGCAAATGGTTTGCTGTGGAGACCCATATATGCACATATATACACAAGCAGATTTGTGCTAGGGCTCACTACTGGAGGAATCACTGTTATCCTATTGAACCTAGATCAATTGTGGCCAATTTGTTATCAGCAAGTTGTATCACGGAGAAACAAAGAAAATAAAATTAAAAGACTAGGTGCTTATGACAAAAAAGAAAATCTAAATAACACACCTGTACATAGATTACAAATCGTTAATAAGAGTAGAAAAAAATGTAAAGATTTATTGAGGAAGGGGAGAAAAGAAATGTATGTCGTCAGCTTGTCTTACCACAACTGGAAGTTGGCCGCTTGTGTAGAGTCACTGAAGTCAATACCCATGGAAACCGTCACAGAGGCCTCTGGCAGCAGCCGCTCTGAGAAAGGAAAAGAAAGAAAGAGGAAGAATGAGTGACAAGGGCAGCGTGTGCAGAGTGAGGAGGGAGGGTGTGATGGAGGGAGACGGGGAGAGACGCAGTAGAGTGGAACAGACAAGCATCCAGACCATTTGTGTTTTCTACTTCACAAAGCAAGGCCACCGTGTGTGAGAAATCTATCCTTCAATCTTATCCCCTGCATCTGCAGGCACAGGGAAAAACACATGAAGGACTAGCATATTTCCAAAAGAACAGCTTGTCAAAGAGTGAGTCAAGCATCAAGAGCCTTACATACAGGCAAAAATTGAGGACGAAACAGAGTTAGCAAAAGTCAGGGGGAGGCAGCGTGGACAGCTGCGAGTGGAGAATGGGGAGGTTCAGGATGAACATAAACAGACAAGAGTATCCTCTATGCTCCCTCAGCTGCTCATGGTTTTCTCTACACAGACCAAAGCTGTACTCCTGTACAACTCTTTCTACATATACCAGAGCTAAACTGAGGCTCCAAGGGAAAAGCCTCTGAAAACACAGGCATTATGTACTTCTTCCAGCCTTCATACCCCCTGGTTCAGTTCCTACCTCGTCATCTTTCTCAATGCATCCAACCCATCAAGCCCAACAGTGTGAGGATTATTCAAAAAGGATACAGTGAGAATTGGGAATATTGAATATATAATAGTGAATATCCAGAAGTACAGGCAAATCAGAATTTATACTGCATATATTGCTATTATACAGTACAGCACATTGCATCACCTAATTAAACACTGGGAATTAAAAATACAGTATGTATTATATGTATATAAGTATGTTTTCTAGGTAAGTGTTTTTCTATAATCTTTAATAAACTTACAACATAAACTAAACTTCTACAATGGTAACCTGCTGCTCACAGCAGCCAGGTTCAATCGATCCAAATTACCCACTGTTTGGATGCTTGAGTTCTTTCAATGCCCAATCAATCCACCACCATTGACATTTTTAATGTGCTCCATCGCACACCACTTGTGTGTGCGCCAAGAGGAAAATCTAAAGGGACTGCTATTCTCAGTCCTATACCCAACACAAATAGCGTGACAAGAAATATGAAAATATGGTGTGCTTAGCTGGATCGATCCAAATGAACAGGGATTAGCTGAAGTCATAACAACTACATTCAGGTTTAGGTGAATAGGACAGGGCCATTTTACTGAAAAATGGCAAATATCCATATAAAATTCCTGATGGCACAATAATCATACAATATGAGGCAGGAAAATAGTCTTATAGATCCAGTGCTCATTTCACAAACCTCCTGAATAGCCTGAAGCAACAAATAATGCATGAACTTGAAAAAGTAAGAATGAGTGGACGCATTATAGAGTCAGCACAGATTGTAGCAAAATGCTTTTTACTATTATTTGACAACACACAAAGTAATGTTCTTCTGCGATAATGCAATTATTGAAAAAAGATCAAATGAAATACAAAATCATCATTGTTTGCAATATGTGGCACTCACCAATAGTGTTAAAGCAGTGTATGTTGAGACTTGCTGGGCTTCGGTCTCCTATGTGAATCTCCTCCAGGCTGTGGTCCGAGCAGTTGGTCAATATGACCTGCACTGCCACCATACGGGGCTGGTACAAACAGGTCTGCCTGGGGAAATGGTACTTGGCTGCCAGACCCATTCCAGACATATGGTGGAGGAGCTCATACGTTTTAACAGGGCTGAAGGATGGAGTGGTAACCTACAAGAACATAAAAAAAAAAGATGAAAATCTGTTATGTCTTGTGGCTTTTATATGCATCTGCTGTATTTATAATTTCTCAAAATAATGTGTGGGGCAAATAAAGTGCATCCAAAGCATAGCCAACTAGACAAATATTTTTCACATGGGCAGAGATGCACTGTGCATTAGAGTTAAAATTCCTGGCACAAGAGGACATAAAAATAAATAAATGTCCTCTATTTATGCAATCCTCTCCTATTAGCAGCATGAATACACTACTTTTTAGAGAGGCCCTGGTTTGAATGATTACTAACCGTCTGCCTTCATTATCTGTGAAAGAAAAAAGGGAACTCCTATAAAAGATATACTCAATCAAACCATTTAGGTGGAAAAGCGGGAGATGCTTGGTCAAATGAAATAAAAAACAAAAAAAAAACACAACCACTAACCAACACCTTTAAGGCAGGGATGGGGGAGAACAGATATAAATAAAAAGTTTATATAGCTTTCACATAAAACTTGATGTATAACACATTTGTCACTTGTCTTTGGTTGATGGCAGCAACTGTCCACTGAATGTAGAAGGCGGACCCACACCTACATACTAAACTACATACTCTGTGATGCATGCCCCACATCTTGATAAGTGCTAAAACCCTGAAAAAAAAAGCGAGGTGATGATGTGATTGACTTGAACATATTGTGAAATGGTTGTAGCCTTTTCACACCCTCTGAAACACAGAATAATAAGAGATTTAACACCTTAAAAGAAAATAATTATCAAAAAATGTGCACAGACAGGTGTAAGAAACTATATATAGAATAAACAACTTTTAGTACAAAACTAGTAAGAATGGTTAATAAATAAATATGAAAGCTTATTAAACTATTACTATTTTAATTAAATATCACAATGTATATAATGGGATATAAAACACAACGTATACACACACTGTGACTGGTGAACACTGTTTTGCTTGTGCTGCTTAATGGAGCTGGACCAATCTGACTCGGGAAGCATCACTGGTGCCTGGACCAGCTAAGAGAGCAACAGAGGTCAAAACAACATTTGTTCCTACCATGCAATGCTATGCTGCCCTCACAAGCGCCCGTCACGCCACCGTCAGACTACAAATTTATAGGGCCACTTTTGGATGTGTCAGAGCAGTCGGTGTCAATAAAGCTGGCCGTAATGTTTGCCACGCCATCACAACAAAAATTTACCTTCCTGACAGACACATCCTGCTTCAAGGTCCTTGTCTGTCGCCTTGCCCTGAGCCGGCAGGAGGCAACAACAGAGGCAGGACAGGTCTTCAAACTACTTATTATCACCAATTTAACACAGTGGACAGTTAAAGCCTGACATCCATTGTTGCCCTGTTACACAACATAAACCCATAACACTTCAAGTGTAAATAAGAGAAGATGAGGGATGTAACCTTGACTTCTTTGACAGACTGCCTTTCTTTCTTTGCCTGCGATTCTCCATCCTGGACAGGCAGAAGCAAGGTGACGATAAGGCAGGAAGTTGATTGAGAGCCTCTATTATGCATCAACTTAAAGGAAGCTCTTGTGATGGATGACACAGACACCAGTCACCTTCAAAGCCTGGACGCTATGCTCTCAGCATCCTCTCTGGCAAATGACCTGAAAATCCCGCTGACATACTCAAAAGGGGCTAAGCGTAGCTGGGCAGCCTTGTGTCGTGTGCATAACAGGGCCAATTTAAGAGAAAGTGGAGAGGAGAGTACAGCAATATGTGGGCATATATTGAAAATCCATTTCTGTTCTTCAGGCGGCGTCTGCCTCCAACATTGACAACAGTTTTTCATTATGTCATTCAACTATTGTGGAGATTAAAGTGAGGGACATGTGTTTGACTTTTAGGCCTAATTGTTCCCGTCATTTTCCAGATGACAATTAATTGAGGGGAGTCAGAAAGACCTTGACAGTAAATTGAATTAAGTAAATGTTACTACAACATCTAAAACTACTTTAATGTGACAAGAACTCTCTCCAGTGCATAAGAACAAAGGTTATATCATTTACACCAATTTCCCTGTAAATTAGATATTCTAAAATAATTATAAAAACATTTCCATTAAAGAACATAAGTAATAAAAAACAATGTCCTAAAAGTATAGTCTAGTGTGCTGCATGAATATTAAAATTTAAACACATAATCTAAGCATTGATCAAATTGTAAAATATAAACCTACAGAGATCTGAAACCTATGTTATGAAGCGAATGTTGAGTGATGAATCTGCCTTGTGAGTGGTCACAAACAGCAAAATATAATAGAGTTGTATTAGTCACAGCAGAATAAAAAATAATGAATAAAAATATTTTAGTGTGAACGCTAACCGAGTAGTTTACATACTAAATTGCTCCATTGTTTTACTGTTGAAAATAGCCTGTGTGACCACTGATGTGACATCACATTCTCAATCTCTATACACAATGCTCCTACATCTTTGCATAAATCAAGTAATTAAACAGCATAGCGACAAATCTTGTGGCTCCAAAAAAAAAAAAACAACAAAAAACTTTGAACAACTAACTGTTGAATTAAACACAATTTAGAGTGAGTGTAAATAGCTGAAGAGTAAGAGAGGTGGATAGCAGCATTAAAACACAAAAACTGTTCTCATGCACTGTCTGGCTATTTCCGTAAGGACAGTTATTACTATTTAAGAGGCAATCTTCACAGTTTGAGTGGCAGCAAGAGGTTTGGAGGGCAGAGACTGCTATATTCGCCGCTCCCCAGGTCCTTCTGCTGATGCATAATTAGACGTGAACCCAGAGCACCCACATCGGGAAGGTCAGGAGGGTGTGAGCAAGGTGAGGTAGAAGAAGGGGGGGTGAGCTGGTGCCTGTCTGATGGACACCAAATGAACAAATTATGATGGCCCCCTCTGGGTGTGATGGGGTCAAACGCCCTGTGCCCGGACGCTGACAGTTCAATTTCCCCCCAACGCAGCCCTATTCGCTGACTGCTAATTATGAATGAAAAGTTATCAGGCTGAAGCCACCTCGCTGCACATACGGACACCGGGCGGAAGGCATTTGGCGTGGGTGGGAGAGAAGGGGGGATTTAAAAAGCATTTGTGAGAGATCCTAATGTCAAAATGTTATTAGAGAGAGCGGTAGCATGCAGAAGCTGAGGAGAAGTCAGAAGAGGAGCTGGGTCAAAGACAGTGACCGGGGTTAATCTAAATGCCTTTGATAACCATGCAGTAATTCTCTAAAAGGGCCTGAGCGCTCAGCTGAGACAGACTCGCTGCCTCTGTGGGCAGATTGGAGAGAAATAGCAATGACACTGGGGCCAGTGTGTGTGTATTTGTGTGTGTGCATGCGGAATATGTAAGCCTGGGTCTCAGAAATAAAGGGGAGGAGCATGAGTGAGGTTATTTACCCTTGTCTATGAATCCCAATGCCCATCATGTATTTATGCATAGAATTGACTCCAAATCAGATGTTGATGTGCAAAAAGTTCCCTCTTCTAATCTGCATTTCTATTCTCTATTACTTCTTGGCCTTCACCTGAGAAGGGGAGAATGACTAACAAGACTTGTGCAGGGTAAACACTGGTCTGAGAGGAGCTGTCAATCATTCTGACTGACAGGCGGCCACGACCGTCAGCCACACTTAAAATATAGAGCAACTTTAAAAGGCTGCTTACATGTGCAGACTCTAAATGTACAATAGTTGAAAAACACTCACTCGTATACAAGACAATTACATTTCTACAAGACTTAAGTCACATAATATTTCCCTTAAATTTTTATGTGTAAAATATAAATGGTCCGTTTATTTTTTGTTTGTTGTTTTCAATCTAATTAAAACACAAAACTAAAGAAATACTGTACTACTGTCCAATGTCTGATTATAAAAGGTGAGGTTACACTCTCAACTCTCACAAACTCTTCAGTAAGGCACAAAATAGACACAGCAATAGCACAAAAAATGGTCTGGACATTTTCATCCCAGGAGGAAGACAAGAGACAAAATACACAGAGTCTAAGGAGAGAAAGGAGCCGTCATACTAAGAAAGGTCAACCATCAGATATACACAAAAGTGAGGCACAAGGGACACAATATCTGACAGTAAGAGATGGGAAGTGACAGAAGAAAAGAGAGATGAGAGAAACTGAGCAGAAGGGCTTATAGATGAGGCAAAAATGGAGTTCAAGGGTGTGGAAGAGCAACAGACAGTGGATGGGACAGACAGACTATAAAAGATAAAGGAAACAAGCAGTGCAGTTGTACCACTGTCTGGCTATAAATATAACAAGGTGGAAAATGTCAATAGTTGGTGTCTGGGGCAGAAATGTTTCACAAGGGACAGTGGCTCATTTTACCATGTCCTGTGGGTCGCTAGTGGACCATCAGTGTCACACGCAAAGGGACAACTGATGCTCTGCACAAGTTCATGGAGGAAATGTGGTCTTGAGTTTTACTGATATGGACAAACAGGCATACTAACCTGCACAGCAGTGGAGATGTTAGTGAGAGACAGACCCTCCAGATCAGAGAGGAGGCTCTGGGAGACCACTGAAGGCTTTGGTGTGTTTGTGGGTGCTGGTGAGACTGAAGACAAAATACACCAGAAAGGTTATAATGTTCAGTTGTTTTAAAACGTTACATGACAAGTGGTTTATTCAGTCAAAGCTATCTACATCACTTATAAATAAGAATTTGTAATATAAATGTTTATAAAATATTTCAAATGTGCAAATGGACTTAATTAAACTATTTTTAGTTCTGTATTCCCAGTTCCCAGTTTTAAAATAATTGACTGTGATGATTATTTGTCTTTAAGGTTATTCAACATAATAATTAGATCTAGGCTTTGTTGAAAACAATTCATTATTTGTAGGAAAGCCAAGGAATGGAAAAGTCCTAAAATTGTAACTATATTTTATTTTGAGATACAAGTCACACGTGGCATTGGCTGTGATACAGGAAGAAATCGCATATTACTGTTAAAAATACAATGCTTGGCAAAGATGAATCCATAATTAGTATAATTTTATTCTTATAATAATCTTTATAATGTTAATGCAATTCAATAATGTTTTAAAAAATGCCAAAGACTCACAGTCATCTAGATCCAGTAAAGATACTTCTTTCTTGGTCTTCACTTCTACCTGGAGATAAACAGATGAGAAACATTAGGGCAAAAACAGAGTGTCAATGTCCAATAGTAAATTTTATGAGACCTGAGTTCCACATATTTGCTTGAAACATGTTTGGATGTTTGTATTGTGTTTTGTTTTGTTTTGTTTTTCGCCTGAAACACACCACCTTTAGAGAACAAGGTTGGCTTGTCAGGTGCTGACTGGTGGGAATAGCTACACATGCCTCTAGCCTGATTGTACTCAGTAGCAATAAAACCACATTTATACATACAACAGCTTTTATCAGCTTTCCTAGACCCTCCTAACCATGCATGGCTCAACTCAAATGCTATAATGAACCGCAAAATCTCACTGTTGGGTAGTCCAACAGTAGAGAGCAGGGAAAATACCAGAGGAGAGAGTGAAACAGACTAAATAAAGTTAGGAGCCGTATCGCTGTATCAGATCTCAGATTGATGCTTGATTGTGGTAATAGAGACAGAAGCCCTGTGTCTGTAAAGGGGTTTGAAGGAGCAAGAAGGGAATGCATATTTCATATGCCATCACCAAATAGCAAACTGTGTGAAATGAGAATTTCATAGTGCAGAAAAGCAAAGAGGCAACAAAATAAAGAGATGAGCATAAAAGGCAGTAAGAGGCTTTGCTTACAACATTGTAAAGCAACTGATGGAGAGATCGTGTAATATGATCTGGCTAAATAAATATACTGCCATTAATATGTTTCATATAATTTCTAATCATTTCTAATGTTTTAGTTAGCCAATTATTTTTTTATATAAAGATTGTTTAAGGAATGCTGACTTCTGTCTGGCAAAACAATAACATCTTTATATTTATCTAAGAACCACAAAGTTACCTTGGCTTTGGCTTTGACATCTTTTGTTTTCATCTGTGCTGGTGTCATATCTGCATCTGAGTCCGAGTCGTCAGAATCTGTCTCTGAGCCAGAAGAGCTTTCATCTGAGGACCCACTGGCTTGGGCTACAGGTCCATTACCATTTTCGTCAGAATCACTGTGTCAAAAAATATGCATTATTTTAGTCAATAGTATTTAGGTTCTTGGGTTCAATTTCTTGTAAGCTTTGGGCAAATATGACGCAAATGTTTTGGCTGGGCCAAGTTTCATATTTTACAACACTGTTTTTGTGTGTAGTTAATTTAGTGTTGCATGCAAACCAAAAGATTTCTTCCATCTTTCTCCTCTCTCTTTTACTTGCTTTGTCCCTCTTCAATTTGTTCCTATAATGAGTGTTTACTCCTCCTGCCTGCAATACTCAGCCGTTAAATTAATGAGGGGAATTGTGACGGTAACTGGCTTTTTAACTTGGGCGATGATGAAAAGCCAGTATTAATTTGGCCTACAGATTTCATTTGCTGTGAACAGGAAAAAGTGATATAAATCACTGTGGCCCTGATTAGGCCCTGCCTGAAATGACTGGGCCATAATGAGGGCATTATGCTGTGTTTGTTGTGGAAGCACTGGGGTGAGCTGCCTAATTACTGTGTGTATGTGTGTGTGTGTTTGAGCACTGGGGTGAGTTGCTCTAATTATATTCTCTAATGGAGAGAACAGGGTCAGCCAGCGGCCTGTCACACAGCAAAATCAGGTACATTCTGTGTGAGTTTGTGTGACCATGAGCAAATGAAGTCGAGTGCGTAAGAAACTAAATTTGCCAGTGTGTAAGAGAGTGTGTGAGCATATTCAGTAGTAATGACTCAAATCTCATTCACTGCTAACACCAGGCTGTTAAATGACCAATCAAAAGTCATTATCCATTAGCCATGTAAATGTGGGTTACGGTACTGGAAGAAAATTCTCCCTGATTAGCTTGTTAATGGAACTTACACCAAGGATAGTGGAACAGCTCTATGATGTCTGATGGTCAGTGGGTGTGTGAATGCCAGTCGAAGAAAGGCAGCATTTACAATACAAATATATGAATTGCTCCTAGGCTATTGAATTTTACATAAACTTCATTCAGCTGTCATATGATGTTGGTACCCTGTGTCTAGGGGTGTGTCATCAGGTTAATAAAAATCCTGTGGTTACGAACAGTTTGGCTTATTGATGCGAGTTACTGATTATCAATATCTAGACACCATTTATTTTCAGTAGTAAACACTAAAACAAAAAACACTAAATAAAAGAAGTGAGAACGATACCTTTCAGCAGTAGCTTTGTTTGTCTTCCTCGGCGGTGGTTTCTTAGACTTTTTATTTTGTTTTGGCTCTGACTCAGAGTCACTTGAATTTTCTTCAGATTCACTCAAACTCTTTTCTGACTCACTGGAACTTTTGTAAGACTCTTTGCTGCTTTCTTCCTCACTTTCATCATCTGACCCTGTACAGAAAAATAAACATCACAGATTGCGAATTAATTAAATGCAACAAGGACAAGACTGACATTATGTACGTGTCAGAGCCAAAAACTAATTGAGACATTAAGACATGATAAAAACACCTTCACTACTGCTACTGCTGCTGTCTTCACTACCGCTGCTTTCAGAACCCTCTTCTTTGTCCTCTTCTTCATCAGAGTAAAACTTGTCAGTCTTGAGTTGTTTCGACTTCTCAGCTTTTGACGTCCATTGATTCACCTATAGAGATGGTAATCAAGCATACATACAGTATTCTTATTTAATAATAGCGTTACCCTAACCCAGCTTTATTACTTAACATATGAGCTCTAACAATAAAGAAGTAATTACATTTTGACAGCAACTTACTGGCTCAATGACCTCCACGTTCCTTACAGATGCGTCAGGTGCTACTGCTGGCCAGTCACTAAGCTCCTGGTATCCAGTAGCTTTAATGTTGAGGCTATGTGAAAGAGTACCAAGCTGGAATCTGTCTCGATCTAAAAATTAAAAAATAAAAACAGAAAAGATAGCCAGATAATGGTCTTTTAGGACTGGTATATCCATCAACAAGATAGTAACATTAAATAAATTATCCCATGTAGTTGACTCATATATCATGTATGGAAGAGAGCCTAGAGGTGCTGGAAATATTAGGCATTAATAGCTTAATGGTTGCTATGCTGCTGATAATGCAGTTTTTAAGAGTACGTTTTGTATTAAAGCCACATTCTGGTTTAGGGTCAGTATGGGAAGGTAATAAGTGTCTGCATCTAGGGGATGAGGTCTAAGAAATATTCTTTTCTAACAAAAGAGAAAAATACTGAATATTAAGAATGACAGGGGTGGTTAACACTTCCCATAAACATTCAATAGGTGACACTGTCTTTGAATTTTAATGCAGTGGGGCCGCTTCTGTCTCCTCAGTCAGAGAACAATAGCAAAAAGATTGAGTTTTTTCCCCTCTATGCGTATGAAAAAGATTAGTATTAGCTGAGTAATTCACCCATCTGATTAATCTTAGGTAAAGGGGCCTGACCTTACTGCCCTTCAGAGAGACAGCCACAACTGAATAATAAAACTAATTTTGCATAGCATAAAAGAATAAAGAATGAACATTAGTGAATAAATCCTATTCAAATCATAACAAGCTAATTTTGGCCTATACTAAAATGAGCAGAAATAGGTTGTGACTGGTTTTGTATTTATAGTACCTTTAAAGGCAGATTCAAGGACTGGAGCTGGTTTGGATGCAAGCAGGATCCGGCGGGCATACTTATTCAGAGCACTGCTTTTTTCACTGGGGACTATCAGCTGTCGGATAAAGCGTGTTCGGTCTCGGATATCATAGTTTTGATCGTATTTGCCAAGGTTGAGGATGTACTGGGTCAGCAACTTAGTCTGAAAAAGGAAGACAGTTATGGCTGTGGTTGATATAATCCAGCATCAATGTTTCTGGTGTTTTGATCGGTATGAATGCATTTTTTATAAATAGTTGAAATGGAGCACTAAAGCTGATTAGACAGGACAAATGCAATAACTGTGCTACTTGTCCTAAATGTCTTGGTGTGTCACTTTGTTCCATTTCTATGCTTGGTGACATTATGGGGAGCAGGAAATGTAATGATGTGTTCAATGAAGAGGCACCTAAGACAATTGCATGAGCCTTTTGATAGCATGCTGTACCAGCAATTGCACAATTACAATATAGCCAGTTCAACTATGCAATTTAACAATGTTTATTACCTGCTTGGAGTTAGTCAGGTAGAGTTTGGCTGCGAGATTCACAGTTTGCAGCTTAACAATATCTTCTTCTGAAGTGAAAGTCTTTGCCATTTTGCGGAGCACATCAGGAGCAATCTTTGGTACCTTTTCACAGTATTCTCCTATCAACCAAAGTATGCTAGCACGAGCCATGGGAACCTGGATGACATTTCATGGTATGGTGATTTTCAGGTAATCAATGCATTAAATATGGTATAGTACAAATTAAAAAATACTGTATTATGAACTGTTAAAACCTACAGTGATATTGTCAAAAAGCTTGGCCATGTGTTTGATGATCTCACTGTGCTGGGTTGGTTGTGTCTGCAGTAACTTCTTGATCACCACCACACTCTCAGCAACAACAGTCTCTGTAAAGACAAAATAGTTGGACATTCAAAGACTATGACAAAGAGTCAAATATATTATTGAGTAATAAATCTTTTTACCATCTCTGTTGGAAAGCAGCAACACCAGACCATTTAGACAGGTGTCTGCCACCTCAGATATGTTGGTGGCACATCTGCCAATGGCCTGAATGGTGGCTGCAGCAAATGCCTTGTCCTGGCTCTTGACATAAGTCTGTAAATTAAATATGAATACAATCTTAATGCAAATGACATGCACACGGAAGGGTAATTGAAATACAAAAGCTTTAAAAACAAACCTGAAATTCTCTAAGAATGGTTGAAATGTTGGCTTCGTTTGCCAGGTTGGTCAGAATTTCGAGCTAAAATTTAAGAAATGTTATATACAATGTATGGTATGTACATTCAAAATACAAATACGTTGCACTTACCTTTAGTGTTTTAATGTGCGTTGGATCAGTGGACCTCACATAAAAACTTTTTATGAAAGGCTCAAACATTCCCTGTTGTAAGAAACTGGTCTTTAAATTACTCTGTATTAAATGAAAGTAATTATCTGGTTTTATCATCTACACCAAGACTTACCCTCCTTTGGATGGACATTGTGGCAATGTTTTGAAGAACAATAAACTGCACCTCTCTGCAATAGGAGAAGAGATTTGCATACAAAAATGATCACACAAACTGGCATAAAAGAAAACATTGACTAGACATTGACTATACATTAAATATCCAAATTTACCTATGACTCCTTAAAAGTCGAACAAGTGACTTTGTGACAACGCTGACTTCATGTTTCGGGGCTAAATGCCAGTAGAGCTGGGCAACAGACACCACCACCTGCAAAGACAATTCCATACCAGGTACTGCAAAATTTTAAATGGGTGCCGGTGAGATGCAGTCTTAGTGTTTACTTTCATCCATATCTCTGAACTATGTAATTTTCAAAGCTAAATAAACTTATGACCATACAGTTTAAATATTACATAAAATAGCATCTGTTTACCAAAAGCACGCTTAAACATATTTACTTGTTATAAATAAGCTTTTATGAGGTAATTTTTCAGCTAAGCCTTAAATAGCAGAAAGTGTGTCCCTCAACACAGGAAGAGTCAAAGAGTTCAGACGTTCATGAAGATGGAAAATGTCACTGTGTTGTGGCAAGACACATCATGTTACATTTAATTCAACACTTTTATGCAGGAGCATTTTTCTCTCCACTTCCATTCAGCAGCAAAGACCTTGAGATGTGTCGATGATGGAGGTCTGAACATGAGCTGTTCTTTTTTTTTTCTGTACCAACCTTTAGCACAATATGGCAGTATATGCCTCCCAGCCTGCATGTTTTCAAAGAAATTGCTGCATATTACATGAAACCTTCACTACACACTTTTCTACTCTATTTTGTGACTGAATTTTTCGCAGCAAATATTCCAGAACACACAGAAATTCTAAGTTTGTTTGATCTGAGCCAAGGCAGATGACAGACTTTTAAAAGATGTGATTCCATTGCTGTTTATACGTAATATACTGTTTATGTTTGGGATGAAGTGTAAGTGCCACTCACAGCAGTGTTTCTGCTCTGTAGTAAAGGTTTGGTGTTCCTCAGCAGCAGTCTGTGATCTGGGTCCATAATGTAAGGTTTGGCCTCTGCCTGGTTCCTCTCAGAGTCTGAGTCATAGAAGGCCTTCTCACTATTTTCATCAAGAGCATCCTGAAAGAATAAAAACATTTACACAGATGTAAAGGGATAAAGGCCTAACAATGACAAAATATATCAATAAGGTAAGTGCCGAATGTCTCACCTCCTTCCAGGGGCTGGTAAACTGTGTTCTGGCATATCGTGTCAGCATAGAAATAATGACAACCTGACCCCACTCCTCCACATCAACCAACAGGTTACACAGCTTTCTGTAGTTTTTATGTATGAGGTCAATGCGGTCTGGACACACTTCTTCAAAAGCCATTACCACACTACCTGCCACCAGCTATTGGGAGAAAAGTTAAAAAATTATATTTTATTCAAGTAAAGGCAACAAGTACTTTATCAGTCACACAAGATAAAATATAGCCTCAAGAGAAATCAAGATCTAACTGATATGACCCCTGGTCTAAAACACTTTGAAGAAAACACAGTACCAATTTACAACTTTGATTACTATACACACTATTCATCATTTAAGCAGTTAGTTGATAATTAAATGGAAAATGTTTTACTTGGGATTTGTACTAATTCATTTGATGCAAATGTGTGAAAAAAATCCATCAATGAGTCTGCTTCTCAATTCTTAAACCATCAATTATATTGCTTCTCAGGAACAAAACTCATTTTATGTTCAATTCAAAGAGAAAAGAGGACAAGGAAAAAGGAGCACCTCAGAGAGCCAATAATCAAGGGTGTTTTATTGGTTGAAGGAAAAAACCCATTTGGCTGTAGCATACCCCCCTCCTCATCACCCAACTGCCTGCTGGCCCAGACTGACTGACTGAGAGACTGAGTGACTGACATGGCAGTGTATTAATATGCAAACAGCATTATCACAGGCAGGCGAGGGTGAAGAAGAGGAGAATAGGAGTCGAATCTGGTCTTCTCAATTAAAGCTTTCTGGCCCCTGGTGGACCTGTGGGAACCCAGTACATTTACCATCACTATTGTCATGAGCTTGCATTGATTGTGTGTGTACCTGTGTGTGTGTGTGTGTTTGAAATATAACATACAAACCTGCATGGTGGGCTTTCTGGGCCTTGCTAAACATACTAATGCAATCACACATCTCTATATCATATAAACATGCTATTAATAAGTTCAACTAAAGCTGCAATTAATGACATTGTAAAATATTTAAGAGAATATATAAATTACTCATTAACGTTTGTAAGCATATTTTTTTACATTACATGTTGCATGTGGATATTTCTGCATGTATTAACTGTATACAGAACAGTGATTGCTTGAAAGATCAGTTCAGATCAAATATGCATGCTGAGTGACAAACACACTACAAAATGTGATGCAATTTTCATAAATGTCATTATATACACTTTTTTCAATTTACTAGCACTCAGGGATTTTGAACCTCTCAGAAAGGTCTTGTTTTGTATAGACAATAATGATCAAAGACTGTCAACATAATTAAGTGTGCATATTATTGAGTGAATGAAAAGTTAGCAGCAACAATCATAAAAGGTTTTGAAGATAATCTAGCTTAAGCAGATTCAAGGACTATGTGTACAACTGTAGTGTGTTCTCATTTCTATCTTTTTCTTGGGCCTATGGTGTCTCTGATGCTTTTACAGACACCAATGTTTCTATGCATGTGGATCCGGAGACGCTTTGTGCATTCTCTACCAACTTACCCCATTAGACACAGCTCCAAGGTAAACTACATGCACCATCAACAAAACTGACACCCCAATCTATAGAGTTCATACACCTTCTCCTCTTCGACCATATTATCTACCCTGCGTGACAAGCCGGTAATGGAAAAATCACACTAAGCAAATGGTTCTTCTAATAACAATAAATTTCCTATAAAATTATGAGGGGCCCAAACCGTTTCCTTGCATCTATTTTGCTATGAATTCTAATTAGGGTGCCAGAGAGGCAGAGAGTGCTGGGTCATCACGCTAGAGACAACGTGCACCTTTTTGATTGATGGCCTGGTGTGGGACCGGCCTATCCTCCGTTCACTCGCTGCGCTCCTCCTCTCTCCCGTTCGGTTAAATTAATGGGCATCTCACCTAGCCTCTAATCATAGTACCCTCCGCCCCTGCTCCTCCTTTCTGTTCTCATTTCAATTTTGCAGGGGGGACGCTGGGCGGGATCGATCATTTATCTTGTAATGGCTGGATAATAGATCCATCACACTAAAACAGCTGCACAAACTCCTATGTTGTCTCTGTCATCAGGCCTTCCCATTTTCTCTTTAAACCATCCAGCCTATAAGCAAGCCCCATGTGTCACAGCCATTTAACCAAACAACACATCTGTAAAGGTAAATGTCACAAGCCTGGGGCTATACTGCACAGATGGGAACAATAACCAAATGTTTCCTTTAGCACAAGGAGCGAGGTGACATCAACCCATTAGCTTTTCACTTAATATCTACCTAATTGTAGTTTAGTTACGTTGTCATTGCCATCACTATAATCAGTTGCCAAGAGTATTAGTATTTGTCTACATTAATGCCCCAAAAAGCAGTTATAATGACAGTGTTTTTTGTAATTGCAAAAATGTGTCTGCAAATGTATTAGGCAAGAATTCTAATCTTAGCTCAAATGTATGTTCTCTTCCAAAGATAGCTAAATTAAACTATATGTGACTATAACCAATTTGTAGATCTAACCATGTGTAACTTATAAGCTGTGCTTCTGAATCATCAAAATTATACCCCTTATTGGTTACATCAGGAAAAACTTTAAGAAAGGAAGCACAAATGCTTTTCTAAGAGATCAAAAAGTTATACAATACCCACATGTGATATTATAAACAAAGTATACAATACATTTACTTAAGTATTCTTAGCTAAGAGTGCGGCTGTTAAGGAATTCCCATCTCCTAAAAAATAAAAATATTGTAACTTCTAGGCTTTTTTATCAACTAATAATCCTTCAGGTGTCAGTGTGATGATAGGGCCCTCTCTCCCTGTCCTGAGTATCATATGTGGGGCTCCTACAAGGAAAAAGTCATCTGTCTTTGTTAGTGTCTGAAGCTAAATATGCTATGCATCTAGAAATGGGCATCCTCCTTGGCCTAACATGCTTTGGTGACATGTACATATAAACACAACTTAAAACTACATATCTGTTATTTAAATAGCTTGATATCGGCTGTGACTTTTTTGAATTCATGTGATATCTGACAACTTTTGATGGCCAGTGGTGATTGTCCTAAACATAAAATATAGACTCTTATTTATGATCTTTTCTGAGAGACAAAGTGGCCTTTGAGAAAATTACGGTGACAGTAGTGTCAGTGTGAAAATTCCTTCCAAATGGACCCTTAACAAGGAGCATCTGAAGATGTGTGGTTTTAAGTGGGTGTTAACAAACCATGGCATTGCTGAATAAGCTGTGGGCTCCAGAGCTAATAGCAGACTAGTTTGGCTGGGGCGCCCTCATGTGGTCAGTTTTTACTAACAAGAAAAGGAAAAGACAATGTATGGCACTTACAGTGCTTTTGTCTTTCAGTAGTTTTTCAATGACTTCAATCAGCTGCTCTTTTTGGTCTGGGTCGAGGCTTAAAACAGAACAAAAAAAAAGTTAAATCAAATGTCTGGTGTTATTGTGTCTGCATCAATTAAATTTGATCAACTTTTCAGTAATACTTAGAAATGTACTGAGGCAGCCAAATGTGCAAAAATATCAAAACCCTTACCTGTAGAGTTTCTGAATGGCATGTGCTGATGTCTTCCTGACATATGGGGATAGGTCTGAGGCAGCTTCCTTTATCGCCAACATCATAATAGGAACAATTATGGGAACACGGATGCTGGACAAAACCCTTAATGCACTGGCCCGAATAAACTGGTTTGGGTCCTGACACAAAAAGGAAAAAATTACAGCAGTCTGTCTTGTCTGAACAAATTATTCACCAAAAATTTGAAAAACAAAATAAAAGAAAAATACTTTGAGGGCTCGCTGGAAGGTGCTGATGGACAGCAAAGCTAGATCCTGCTGCTCCTCTGCATATCTTACAAGGTATACATAAACAAGCTTCTTCAACTGCAAAAGACAAATTAAAATGTTTATTGATACAAATTATCAATGTGGTTTACACTGGAATGAGGTTTATGATTATATTTATGAATTTCTGTAAAATATAGACTTTATTGGTTTGAGAATTCAGTCAGTATTTTCAGTCACAGGAACCACAATTGTTTTAGCAATTTTATAACAATGACAATGACAGATACAGTAGCATTACATACATTTGAGTAATAGTGTTAAATAGGGAAGGCCACTCTAAGTATACAACAAGCAAGGAGTGGAAAAGGTAGTAAGCAAGAAAACATAGACCTGGACAAGCAGTATCTTAGCAGCTGGTGTGTGCAAGGAGGGAGAAAGGAGACGTGACTGTGGGCTTTCTTGTACAATTACATCCACCCACCTGCTTCCTCTCCCCTGCCATCAGCTACTTTGGATGCATGCCTTACTCACAGCACTCAGCTTAAGGCTCCCTGTCCACATGCTGCCCCTCACACTACCTGAATATTCTGCTGCTGCTAATCAATATTCACAGACCCTGGGTGTTCAAACCCCCTTTAGCAATACAGTTTACTTTTTAGACTTTGGCGCCCAGCAAAGGCTCATGTTTTTGTGGACATTAAAAAAAAACATTATAAACTGATAAAACTGTGTATCACACTGGCACTAATTTGTTTCATGTTGTCAGATATAAAATTATTTAGCTTTACCCTTTCATTTTAGTCATACCTCAATGTTTTTACTTGCAACATTCTTAACAACAGCTGGAAACAACTCCGATGCATTTTTCCCCTTGGCAATCAACTGAAAAAGAAACGGGAGACAGAACTTTTGAAATACAATGTGAAGACAAAAAAAAAAAAGTATTACATTTTTTTAGTTAATTTAAAGACCCAGTATGTGAATATCCATTATGCACTCACCCCAACAATACTTTTCATGGCGTCCAATTTAAGCGACTCCTTGCTGCTCTCCAACATCTCTTTAAGGTCTTCATTCCTACAAGGCCAGAAAACACAGTTAGGCCTGTGAACACTCCATGCTTTTCACATCTGTGCCAGCTACAGTGATTATTTAGCTCCTATGCAGTAGTCATATGACCTATAGGAGCCACAGCATCAGCCTGACATGACAAACATGATAATTTCTTTACTCAACAATGCACTTACAAACAGGCATGATGCTGTGGCGGCTCTTGGTTTTGGTTGGTTTTAGTTTTTAAAATTAAAGATATTGTTACTTCAGTTTGAGGTTATCTCGAAGTTAGCAACATTGTTAGGATTATAGTTATTTTAAGAATATGGTAATTATTTGAAAATCACAGCCTAAGAGACACATAGAGGCACATATGGCAAATCAAACTATATCACACAAAATATGATATGCTATAACTATGCTGAAATTTCCCTGAAAAGTCCCTGTGTTTACTAGTCAAAACTGTGTCAAACTCAAAAGTTAACAAAGACTAAACCAGGAATAAAACAAGGACTAAATCTGGATTTAAGTTATTTTGAAATTGTAATTATATAAAATTAAATTATTTTTATTTGGTAACAACACATTTTCATTTTTAACCCATCATAGGAAAATGTATTGTTATATTGCAGTAACAATAAATTTGCAATATATTGTAAAGCCCTACTTAACACTATGTTTATTTCATACTAATGAATGTCCACTTAGTGATTATACCCAGGTTTTTGAGCATCTTTAGGACCGCAGGTGTTGTGTGTTAGGGCTTGTTCTTCTTGACTGAGCTCAGTCCTCAGAGTCAGTTGTAAGTTCTCAGCTGACACCAGAGCAGTCCTCACAACTCCCACTGCCTCCGAGCGTGAAAAAAAACCCACTTCCATGTTGCTTTCAATCCACAGCAGCCCAAAGCCAGTTTAGCAAGTCCACACACTGTTTCCTCTGGGTATTCTCCTAGTGAGCTGTTCAAATGCCTGCAACTTCAAATTACTTTCCTTTAGACTGTATCCTCTTCTGTTTACTGCTTTACTTACAGGTGCTTCATGTTCATAAGTCACATCACTGGGAAGAAGCAATAAGTCCCACTGGCTTGGTGTCTGCAGTCCACTGCTCTCTTCTTTTTCGATGAGGCAAAAAAATGTCACAAGACGCGCTGTCAGCTCCACAATGATCAGTTATTCTTCTGTCAGAGGGCAGTGTCTGCTCATAGTGGCATGACCTTACAGCAGCTGTAGTCAACACATTCTTTTAAAACCTAGTGACAAAAACTTAGTGGTCCGGTCCTGTTAACTTACTACACTGCTATATAAAACAAGGTTTCTCTCAGTCGCCTTCAGTTGTGTGTGTGGCTCCCATGCCATGCTGTGTGACTGCTGCTGTAACTTCCCTTCAGGGAAAAAAGGAGGGCCTTATCTACACTGGTGGGTAAACATCAACTACCTTTCATCACCTCCTACATTAAACATAGTGATTCTACTAATGTGCACAGGCAGCTAACTTTGTAAAACAAGGCCAGAGGGACAGGCCTAAGTCCAAAATAAAGCCACCCCAGTGAATGGTAGGAAGTGCCTTTTATGTTGTTTTAGGGTTGGGTTGATTGGGGCTAGGTGTGAACTTAAATTGAGTAAGCTTGGTGACCTAAAAAACTAATGTCAAAATATTATGACATAAAATTGAATTTCAAAAGGTTGTACATTTTAGGCCACCAGTTTCCTGCTAATAAATATGCTAGCAAGCGCTGCAATACTATCACGTTACTTTGGTACCGATACAATTTGTATTGTGATTTTGATATTACAATAAGTACTGAGATTCAATCTTATCAATTACTGCAATATTTTCTCACTAATTTTAGAAACCAAGTAATGTTTCCAAAAGTCAGTCTGACATTTACTTTTAATTGTGAGTATTTGGCAAACCAGCTGCTTAAAAGTGCAGTGCTGCCCTCTACAGTCTTGGCAGAATTCTCGACCACTTTGGGCCCACATTTGACTGTGAAACCAGTACATCACCATTATTATACAGGATGTCACAAATGTATCAAAAGTATATCGAGTAAAAGTATTGATACTTAGTATTGCTTTACAAAATATTGAGATTTATCACAAAAACACCCCCCACCCCCCAATACTACAGAACACTAAGAGTAATGTGTTATGCATTAAGATAAATGTTGCGGAAATTCAAAATAGATACTGTGTAAGTGGTTTGTTTGATAGATGGTAAGAGAAAAAGCACACAAGGACATCTAGCTGAAAACAAGAAAGATGCCACCAATTGCACACTGTGGCAAGCACATAGCAGTAAAAGGAAAGCATAGTTTACCTTAATTACATATTCTTCAAGTTATTAAATCGTCTGCATCTTGCTGAGCTTTCAAAATACCAGACAATTTTTGAGGGGAGATTTTTTTTGTTGTTGTTGCCAAAAACAAAAAAATGTGACAAAGTAAATCTTAAAGAAAAATATAGAGCCTATATATATATATATTCACAAAACTGTGAAGAAGAGGAATGCACCAAGAAGGTATTGTATACACAAGCATCATTCATAGTCTTCAAGCTTTGCCTCGAGACATATGACCTCAGTGTCATGTGAGAGAGCTTAGAGCGCCACAGAATATACTAACGAATAATAATATTTTATTGTCTAGTACTAAGCATAAGACAATGCACAATAAGTCTTGAAGAAATGCTTAAAGAAAGCACAATGTTCGTTTAAAATAGAATTATTATCAGCTGTAATATCATTTGTGTAAAATTTGGTCAAGAATCATATTTTAAGAAGACAAAACAAAAACATACAAAATAATAATTCCAGCCTGTGTAGTGCGATGGAAAACGTCCAGCACAAAGGCAACAGTAGTAATTAAGATGAATGATGATCGACTGCCCTCTTGTGGCCAGTCAGGGTCAATATACATGGAACTAAAATAACAAGACGTGATGGTTCTTCTTGACAGTTGTGTACTTTTGTTTCATTTTATTTGACGGTTTTAAGTACAGCAATAATGTTATTGCTTTGCTCAGAAATTTCAAGTCTGCATGACTTATTTGATTTCTTCATCAAAGCCAGCATACAGTGGAAAAAAACGATGCGTGTGTGTAAGGTGTATATTTTTATGTCATTTTCTTTGCGTTTGTTGCAAAGTGTCCTTAAAACTTCATGACATATCACACCACGAACGCAGCATTAGCCATGAAATGGTTTTATGAATTAGGCAAAACACTGCAGATAGCGGTCAGCGCTATCGGCCATCGTTGACTAGCTTGCTATAAACAATGACATACTGGACTTTCTAAAAGTTAAATCCACTGCGCTACACTTGAGTACACCAAGTTCTTTCGAGTCGTCTGATTTAATTCACAAAGACCGCTGCACACATTAGTATAAAACACTTGTTGGCTTACTTTTTGAAATCAGCGCTGAAAAGTCCAAAAGCTGCTCCGGTGCTAGAGGTGCTCGGGGTGCTCTCCTGCCCAGCCTCCACTGCTGTCTCCGCTCCTCCTTGGTCATTGTACAGCGCACCAGTCGACATGTTTAGCTTAGCAACAAATATTGCTAACTGTTCTTCGTAAGATCACCGGAGATAAACAACACCTTAATGTTTTACTGGATGTAAGAATTAAACGAACTTTCACTGAGACTTCCACCAAAGTTTTTGCCACACGCAGTAGCGGAAGTGAGTTGGACAAGTTGGCGTCACATGACAAATGCTGCAGCCGCAGGAGGGCATAGATCCGGAAAAAATAGATGCACTATTGTAATTTTTCCGGAGAGTTGTACACATAATATTTTTATTTTATTTTTACAGAATCATACATAAAAAATAAAATATAAATAAATAAATAAATACATCACCTATATCAACACTAAACAAACTAGGCCTGTATTATCCTTCGTCAATCTTTGTTTCGGATATTATAGATCTATGCACGTTGTCCTCCGGCATGTTACCAAGGAAACCACGGAAGAAAAGATGTACGACGTAAACATGGTAGTGGAAAAATTGGGCCCAGGAATAATCTTAATCAGTGGAAACTTGAATCGTGTATCACAAAGCTAGTACCTTAACATTTTGTGCATTGCAAGTGCCGAACAGCTACATTTTGCTAAACAACAAAGATACAAAAAATATAATAATTATAATAAAAAAATAAATAGGCCTAGTTTGTATTCCAGCGTACGTGACTTTACTTCCGCGTAACAGGTCGGTGTGTGACATTTGATCCTGTGCTGGTCGCCAATCTACCCTGATATCGCTGACCATAGTCCACACTGAGTCTTTGGCTTTAACTATCTCCGTCAGTGTAGATTCCTTTTATATCCAGGTCTACTGTGGGCTATAGCTACTTCTTTACTCACATTAATTCGTCTCGTGTGGGCACAATGTCAGACTTCGACAGTAACCCCTTCGCAGATCCGGATATAAACAACCCATTCCAGGTAACATTTAGCCTACCTCAGTTTTAAACCACATTAGCTTTACCTTTTCTATATATAATTCTGGTGTTTTCTAAAGGCGCACCTGCCTTTTGTAAATTAAAGTTCATAAATAGTGTCCTGGTCGCTGTACTATTCTTGTTATATAATGTGTGCTTGTGTTTAAAAGCCTTTTATTGAGAAAGTATAGGTTATGTAGTGTTGCTTGCATAACCCACACTCTAATGGCAAAGTTTGGCCTTACCCATGTGAAAAGTGAATTATTCATTGGGTTTCATTAATATACTGTGTGATTTTGTTGGCTCTCACTTATTGCCTGGGGTTAAATGAAGCTTTTCTCTGAGCTATTTTCAATTGTTTATGAAATCATATGGTGCTGTCATTGGGTGTTCTGGTTGGCGTCCATCCTGTTTAAGCTCTTTTTTCATGTTGTGTATGGGATGAGGCACAATAAAATGTATGTTATTTCAGATTTTTTTATTTGTTTATTTATTGTAGTAATATATAAGTTTAAATGTCTTGTCTAACTATAGGCTATATTAGTATGGGACTTCATGTGTGAAGCAGAGCAATGCAAAAATCCAATCTTGTATCAATAATTGGCTTCATTTTTTTTGATACATTGAAAATAAAACTGTGTGCTTTTTAAACAATCTTGCCATGGTCATTTCAAAATTAGCTTAATATTTTCACTGCGCTAAATATGCATGTGTTGGTTTGGGTATTCATTAGGGCAGTATTAAACTTTAAACACAATGTATGTTAAAATATTTATGACCCTGGTCTGGTGACAAGTCCCAGGCATTGTGTGTGGTTGTAGAGAGAAGGGATGCTCTTTTATGACTGCTTTGATACTGGAAAAGGGCTGCAGAAAATCACAGAGGGGTTACCAACTATACGTGGCAAATTGAATGAAAATAGTACATTGACTGATGGTAAGTTTATATAACTTTTTTGGGTGGGAGGTATCTTAAGCATGATCAGATTTTCTTAATTGCCTGTGGTGCCTATTTTCTAAAAGTTTGTTTGAGGAAAGTTTTTCTTTTTATCACATAAATACCAAATTAGAGTTGATCATATTTATGTTTTATTTTTTTGTTTTTGTTTGAGAGAGCAGTCATAAGATGTGGACATTTTAAAGGCTATTTATATACTTCACCCCATGAAGAATATTGGAGTTACCCATTGTTGAACACATTGAATTGTAGGCTTCTTGATTATACAGAGTGCTTTGGTCTTTCTGTTACTGTAGTGGTTTCACTGTGGTCATTTGTAAGAATTCAAGAAAAGACTGTGTAGGCTTAGCGTTTCAATTACACTTAATATGTTTTAGCTAGTAAATATGTTTTTATTTTCAGGATCCATCAGTGACTCAGGTTAGACATGGTATTCCTCCAGCATTAGAGGAGTATAATCCATTTACGGATGGCAAACCGGTAAGTACTGTGATGTGTTAAAGAGTTACCAGTGTTCCAATATTGACATAAAGAATGGGGTTATTTCATTTAAAAGTACAAGTTAGTATTTTAACTAGTTTAAGTGATATAGTTCTAGTAACACAAAAAAATATATATTCTGGACCACAAACACTATATTCTAGTGAAAAGGGGAATGCTATATTAGTTAACTTGCTTTAGAAAGACTGTATCTGTTGTCTTGTAGATGCCTGCAGGGGTGGCAGCCAAGACTGCAGCCTCCACCTTTACTACACAACCAGCCATCATGAAACCCTCTGAGGAGCCTCCAGCCTACTCACAGGGTCAACCACAGGTGACAATGACCATCAAGTTGCTACAACCAGAATATAAGCATAATCCTTTAGTCTAAATTATAATTAATATAGTCAGTGTAATGGTTTAGTGAGAAGGCTTTGGGGCACAAATCACATATTTCTGACTGTTGCTGCTGGTGTATGAATGAAAAATTATAATAATAATTTTGATTATTGAGAAAGAGGGAAGTCCTGTATACATCATAGTGTCACAGAGTCACTCATATCCTTCAGTTGATATCATATATTGTGTATATGATGTGGCTGTCCAGGGAGCTAGCGAGCTGCTGCAGAGACAGGAGGAGCTGGAGCGAAAGGCTGCTGAGCTGGACCGTCGGGAGAGAGAAATGCAGTCGCTCAGTGCTTCAGGAGGTCAGGCTTATATACGAATTAATTACTGATTTCACAACACACTTCATTCCATGTTCCCACAAGACCTAAAATACAGTTTCCACTGATAAGTTTATGGTTATATTTAAGGCAGGAGAAACAACTGGCCTCCCCTCCCAGAGAAGTTTCCTGTGGGCCCCTGTTTCTACCACGACATCACAGTCGACATTCCTGTGGAGTTCCAGAAAACTGTAAAGATTATGTATTACCTTTGGATGCGTAAGTACATAGTTTTTCAATGAGGAATAATTTTGTAGATCATTGTTTGCATTCATGACAAAGAAACGGCCTGCAAAGGATAGATGGCACATGATAAAAGTGGCCACATGGTGAAGTCATGTGGTTGAACAGTCAGATGATGAGAAAAGGCTGTGATTGTATTGCAGTTTTTGTGGGTACATTTTACACCCAATCTCTAATTTCAAGTATTTTTAAATTGAATATCCCGAAAGTTAAGAATGATGTTCAACTTGTATTGAAACAAGTACTGTTCTGGATCAGCTGTGGTTTGCCAAATGGCAGGCTAATGTCATATTTCACACTTTGGTATGACATTGTAATGCAAGTGTTTCTGTTCTCTACATGCCCTGCACTGTGTAAACTTGTGAGACATTAAGCATCTGTTCCTTTTTTTGAAAACATGATTCTTGGGACGACACAAGACACTGCTTTGTGGACATGTTGACAGACTACCCCACTTTCACTAAGACACATTTCTCTCTTGTAGTTCATGCGGGCGTTCTTTTTGCAAATGTGATTGGATGCTTGGCCTGGTTCTGTGTGGATTCTACACGTGGAGGGGACTTTGGCTTATCCATTCTTTGGTTCATTATGTTTACACCCTGCTCATTTGTCTGTTGGTACCGACCTCTTTATGGAGCTTTCAGGTAATGGACAAAAAAACACAATTACCTGATAAAAACTGATTTAGGCTTCCTCATCATTAGTACCAACCACTATTTCTCTCTTTCTGCAGGAGTGACAGCTCATTTAGGTTTTTTATTTTCTTCTTTGTCTACATTTGTCAAGTTGGTGTGTATGTACTACAGTCTATTGGCCTCACTAGCTGGGGCACTAGGTGAGAAAACAGGCATAAAAACACACATAAATAACATTTTGATGTATAATATCAATTACCCATGGCAATAAATCAAATGTTTTCACTTTTATTGTCATGGCTATTAAAGTGATTTTGCTTGCATTGTATTTTTGTTTTGTTTTTCAGTGGCTGGATCTCAGCTTTGACATGCTTAAACAAGAATATCCCTGTGGGTATTCTCATGATTCTAATTGCTGCACTCTTTACATCGCTGGCCGTCATGTCTCTTGTCATGTTCAAAAAGGTCTTCACTCAAAAGCATGCACATAAAAAAATACATGTATTCTTAACTTTTGTTTTAGTTTTGTCCTAAATGCTTCCTTCTCTACATTGTACCTTACCAGGTCCATGCGATGTACCGGACCACAGGCGCTAGCTTTGAGAAGGCCCAGCAGGAGTTTGCTACTGGGGTCCTGTCCAACAAGAATGTTCAAACAGCTGCTGCTAAAGCTGCTTCTCAGGCTGCACAAGAAGCCTTTAAGGAGCAGGTCTGATTGGCTCCAAGAGCCTTCTCATGTTGCCCCATCCCCTATCAGTAGCCAAATGCCCTATTCACACAGCATCTTCTAGCCTTCTGGGTTTAAATGTGGGCTCTACAGTTGATATGTAGCTCTTGCCCACCCAGAAAAATTCTTAGCTGGAAGCCTTTACACAGGGGCATGGTCCTGTCCTACCATACCTGCCTTGGCAATACTGTTCGCACTGAATCTGGGAGCCAGCACTGGTACTGCACTTTTACCACATAATCACTCTTATATGTATACATACAGTGTGTCCAGCGCAGAATGTATGCCTCTTTTATTACTGCTTCTGAACAAAGTTCAGGATGGAGATCTGTCTAATCCCAGCTATTATTTATTATTATTTTTTTGTTTATTTATTTTGAAGAAACAGAAATCAACTACTCATCAGTTTTTGCTTAGCACAAACTATTTCTACACCAATAATCTAGTCTTCATTTATTTATTTATTTATTTATTTTTGCCACTGAACATCTCAAGTTAAGTGTGCTAATAATGAAGCCTGCTTCGAGAAAAACTGGTGAAATGCCCCAACTGAAGCTAGTGACTTTGCACACAGGCTTTTATGAAAAGGAATGAAACCTTTGCTTCTTTGATAAGTGTAACGGCAGCTTGCCTGTGCACTGAAAATATTCCTTTACTTAATCCAGACCATGACAGTAAGATGTCTACAAGACCTGTGACTGCTGATTTTAAACATGTATTTTAATCATAATAAAATGGCTTTTACTAAAGTTTAAAATAAAGCTACATATTTACAGCTTATAAGTACCTTCAGTCACATTTAAATATATTCAAAACATGCAGATATTATTTTAGCATTTGAGTTGCTTTATATTAGTAAACAATTACAAATTGTTTTACCTCATCTTATATTGTAAATTGTTGTATTTTTTGCCTTGCTGAAGTTTCAAGTGTGCCTCTCTGAAATCAGAAAGCTGTTTACACCAACAGTGTCTCATCAGAAAGGCCTTCATTATGTATGTTATTCATGGATTTATATAGATTGGGGTTATCTGTATATGTTGTGTATAGACTGAAGTGGTTCTTACCTGTTGGCAGGGGAGAGTATTTCCAAATGAAGACACTGCAGTGTGTTCACTTTTTCAAAAACATTTATTTATTACAAATGAAAGCGAATCAGATCAGGTTGTATCTTTTTGCTATTTTGTCTTCCATAACATACTACAAAAGAATGAGCTAAGCTGTAAAGCAATTGTGAACTGTGTGCTGTACTGTGAATGAATTGTGACTTAAGCTTGTATTTTCTAGTTAATATGTGGTAGAAAACCTGTGAACACAATTAACACCATTTCAAAGACGTCTATAAGTATTTGTCAAATAAATATTCCTAAAGATTTTTGTATATTTTTTACAATTTCCAGAAGACCAGCTATTTTGTTTTGTGTAATTTTTAGATCCACTTGTGATTCAGTTTCAGAGCATGCCGAGTAGTTTTGTATATTCACTGTATCAAGACTGAATAAAATTCTATTAATAATATTCATTCATTTTGAATGTATTACAGTAAAGGTAAAATGAGCCAGGCGAAGTGCACTGGCAGACCAAAACCATTAGAGGTCAGCAGTAGTCCAAACAATATTTTTCAGCTTTAGCATTTTGAAATAAATTCTTACATTATGGGAGAAACGTTTCCCATCACAGTAGCCTTTTTCTATAGGTCAGTGATATAAATCGGTTATGGAAAGTGTCTATCTCATTAAATGCTTGGTCTCTGCATAAACTAGAAATGGAAAGAAAACTGACTGCAGATCCAATCCACTGTCAACAGGAAGGGGTGAAAGGTAGACTTATGATCTTCCACAAAGCTCCTTAACACTGGTTTGTGCAAAGTAGCTCAGGTTTTAACTTTGACATAGATGATTTCATCCTTATGTAGAGTTGGTAGAGGACACTAAAACCAGTGTGGAAGATGCTTTCATTCAGCTTGCACATGATTTAAAACTATTAGCCCAGACATTTATTATTAGTCCTTGTGAGCCATTGTGTATCAAAGGAAACTAGGGCAAAACTGAACCCTCTGGCAGTGAAAAGGCTGGATTTCTGCAGCACTCAGATTGCATGATTTGTCATGTGCCTAATCTGGAAGTCATCAAGCTCTGTTTAGTTTGAGCACTCTGGTGGAGAGAAGGGAGCCACAGGGTTGTGTCAGAGGCCTGGACGTGGTCCACATGAAAGCAGGAACATCTGGGCAGAGATTGGCAGTTGTTTAATTGCGCATACACACAAGATTCATCGTAATTCTGAACATTTGAGCAACAAAAGAAAAGGTGGTAGATGTGAGAAGGTTATTTTTTTAAAAGATGGCACACACATGGAGAATGGAGTTCTGCATCAGTGGAAAAACTGATCACCCGATGGGTGGAAAACGTGTCCACACACAGGCCCAAACCAAGGTCTCTGCACCAAACTCCTTTCTCCGCAGGCTGAAATACCCTTCTCTTCTCATGTTTAGGTTGAGGAATCATACAAAATGAGACAGCATTATTCTTCCCTTCTTTTTATTTGTTTGGCAGAAACAAACTGGAATGGACATTACACTACCTATGACAAGACAAACTCCAGTTCTCTGGCTGGACATCTCTCCCTGAAACCAGACATTTAATAATAACAGCAACACATCATAAAATGTCTTCCTCATTGTTCAGTTCATATGTTTGTGCACAGATGCAAAGTTGTCTGCGAACTGAGGCCCAGACACACAGACCCTACTCAGGTCTTTTAGCTTAGGCTAGACTTAACCTCACTTCATAATAAAATAAAGAACAAACAAAATGCATCACAGAGCTGGCTTTGTTTGCACTTGTGCAGTCCATGTGAAAAACCATTTTCTTCTAGTACATTTCAATAAGTCAGCAATCATTCAAAGGACAGTACATTCTCTAAGCTTTAAGGACACCCACTCTAGGCTAAAATTTTCTTTTTCTGTGAGTAGTTCATACTGACTGAGTAGTGGTTCCCTTGTTATTACTCACACACTTGGCAAATGAGAAGAGATCCAGGTTTGCTGGTCGTGTGGTCTGGTGACAAAAGAAAAACACCAGTGTATTAAGGCAAGAGTGACATCATCAGCCCAGCCTGCATCAAGCTGACCATCATTCTGCATCATATTTATGTACAATATATATATAATCACACTTATTTACAGAGCATGTGGCAACAGACAAAGCCACAACTGACATCCACATGTTAACAAGACAGACGGAAAAATGCAGCACCTCTAGTGGCAGAAACACAAAGACAATGGAAAAATAATTGGCAATATTCTCCCACATAAACAAACATGTAGAATCAGTCTTAGTGGTAAACAACACAGTGGCCTTACATAAAACGGGCACATGGGCACATGTTGATTTTTGTATCTTTTCTTGCACACAAAACATCAAAGTGCCTAGAGGAGACAGATCAGGCTCTTGCCCTCCTCAATCTCTTCCTGGACTTTGTCGCTGGACGTGGCAATTTCAGCCTGAGCAGAGAAGACGGCGCAGACGAAGGTGAGCACCGTGCCCCCCATGGCAGTGTAAAAGGCCCAGCCCATGGAGCAGAGGCCGGCCCGGTATGGAGCAGCGTCGGGACCACAGTACAGCTGGACCTTGTCTGAACCCCAACCAGCAGGGTACAGCATAAGCCCCAGGATCAGAAACAAACCTGCAAGCAGAGAGATAGATATTAAAAACAATGTTGCATTTTTTTTAAATATACAGTGGAAATCCATGTTGAGCTGCTGGCCACTTTTGATCTGTATTTCCTTCAATTTTGTATTTTTTCATGAAGAAATTATGAAATTAATGCCTTTGTAATTGTAATATCATCCTATTTCACAAGTAATACTGGCTCAATACTGAATCTATCACCAAGAGGGTTCATTAAATAGTGGTTATAGGAAAGGAAGAACACGAGCAACACATTAAGATATGCGTAATGTGCCACATTTTTCTGATCACTAAAAAGAAATAATATTAAAGATACTGAGTTAAGTTTCCAGCAACAGAGGTGGATAAGGTTTACAAGAATTCATAAACAACACAGCTTTTCCAGAATGGTAGTAATGGTGGCAATATTTATCCTATTGTCTGATTTACCCCAAAAGCATTTCTCTCTGCAGTGACTTCATAAATATGCTAAAACAAAACATTCAACTGGCACAGAAGTGGAGCAGGTCAGACATGTTGAAAACAGGAAAAGGTATGTATCTGAAGAGTTTTCCAAATGCCCCACTCTCATGTCCTGCCTGTCTCTGGAAGAAGGAGGTCACTTCCTGACTTCCTGACTGCATGAACTACTTCTACTACATTTCTGACACACATATGGCATTTGAAGACTGGTCTTTCTCTGGCACTCTCACCTCCAGCTGAACTGCCTCTTAGTCCTTACTTGTTTTTAATTTTGTATGCTATAAATGTATAAATTCTTACAAATATTTTAAGCACTTTTACAAACCAAATTATAAAGGTTTGTTTATCGAACAAGCTCCAGGTCCTACCTTTTTTATGAGTGTGCTGCTTTAAAGCACCTTATAACTTCATTTTCTCCAAATCTCCCTCTTTTTTCTACTTCCTTTTGTCCCCTTTCCATTCTCTTAGAGCACCAATATTGTATTAAACAAGGAAATGAAAACTAGGTCATAAATTCTTTCCACATGTTGCATTGCACTGACGTCCAGACCAGTGATGGATTGAAGGTATGGTTTTAATTCTCAACCCCCTCTAATGTGCACATCACACTCTTATTCACACACAACCCCATAAGCAAGACCTTTCCAGCCCAGTATCCCACTGTGCTCTGCCCTTCCCAGCCTCACTGCTCCTTCTGCCCTGGCTCTCGTCTCCATCACTTCCAAACTGTCAATTCCCCATCATCAATAATTGGTTATAGGTGCCCCCCTAACTCCCCTTTAGGGTAACCTCTGCTCCCGCTGACTGCACTCTGTAATATGGCCCAGCAAATCTCCACACTGCTCCAAAAAATCTGGCCTCCTTCCTTCTTTCCAGGAAGAAAACAGTGACTGGGTCAACCCCTTAAGAACTACATGAGCAGAAAGAGGGAGATGACAGGGCAAAGGCAAACACTGCCAAGACACAGGGTGATTAAAACAGATGGGCAGCTAAACTGGTAGTTCTACTCTTACTTTTATCTTCTCTCTTCTGAACCTCTACATACTTAAAGAAAATAGCAGAAGTCCCACTAAGAGAATAAACATTTAAAATGATGTCATGTAGCTGAGTATGCACTGGGTAATAATATATGTATTATCCCCCCAAAAAAGATACAAGATATAATTAAATAGCTTGAGATGTTTCTTTTTAGTCTGTACTACAGTTGCCTGAGGGAGAATGCATTTTTCTAGTATTTGGTCTCCTTTTCATCCAATAATGAGCTCCTCTACAAAAGCCATAGAGAAAGTTTGCCAATGGAGTATGCATGCTCTCCACCTGTCTAGTGGGCTTCCTCTGGGTACACTTATTTCGCTAATCAGCCTAAAACATGTATGTAAACACACAATAGGTTGGTAATGGAGTGAGCCATCTCTTTCAAAAGTTTGTTATCTCAACAGGGCTATCTTTATTAAATAATGAGTAAATAGACAGCAGTACTGCAGTTAGGTGTCAAATAATACATGTCATAATATAAGTGCCACAATACAATATATAGATACTGTAATGAAACTGACAAATTGCAATTATCTTTACAATATAATTTTGGTAAGCCTCACCTGTAAACTGGTACACCATAAATATAGTTTTTTGTTTTATAATAAGAGCAGTGACCACAGCAACTGTATTTCACAAACATGTTGCCTGTTTCCAAATATGAAATGACATACTGTATGTGCTTTCAAAAATCCACACAGCTGTTTTTGATATTGATACAGTACTGCCTTAGTGTCAATTGTTCAATATTTCAGTCCATTTGTCATCTGTCACAAGTTATCAGTAAAAAGTTTTAGCATTTCGCTTACAGTAACTTGACAAATAGCAGGTTCATGACTAAGTGTCATAAAAAATATACAACACCTAACACAAAGAACTGGAGACATTTTTACATCTGCTTTTATTTGACATCTTGTCTCTTATATCTTAAGGTTTCTCAAATTTTCTCACAAGGGATGTTTAGTGAAGAAGGCATCTCAATAAAAGCCAGGGAAATCACTTTAAGCTGGTCAAAGGGACCATATAGAAGTTTAACAGAGTGACACAGCAGCAGAGACTGTCTGTTTTAACCATTGGCTTACGTAAACTACAGCAAATGTCTTTACCTTTAGTTGAAATATTTTAACCTCTTAGGCTCCGACCTCTCTGTCATGTGAATGGCATTTGACACACTGCAGCTAACACAGTGTGTCACAAAGGACAATGACATACAGTATAAAGTAATAACTAAGGACCAAATCTGACATCATTGCATGTGAAAATTAGGCTAATGTGATTTGGGGCAGCCTTGAGTACAATGACGTGACCATCTCTGGCAATGGTACTTAACAATCTTTCCATCTGAAATCAATCACTTTAGCAAACAAGAGGCTCCATTTTGTTCACTACCTGAGGATGGTCATGCTTTGTGGACATTAGATTGGTATTGTCAGTGATAGGCAGAGACAACAGAGACTGACTGACAACTGGACATTAGAATAACTATATCTGGAGCAGTGACACACTTGGAAGTCAGCAAGCTTGTTTGCTCTTATCTCTTCCTGCAGTCCAGATAAAGAAAAGAAACCTCATTTTGTTACCAGAGCCACAAGGGAAACACAGCCGCCACTCTGTGTTTGAAGCTCCTTTCGCCCCTTATCCTCTTCCTCCTCCACATCCTCACTGCTCCACAATGAGGAGTATCCACACTGCATTTCCTCACTTTCATTACCTTCCATGTGTCCCACACATAACAATTCAATAAACCACAAATGTGTGAGCGCTGTTGAAGGTATGTGATGTAAATAGTTTTTGTGACTATGTGAACATTTTACTTAATATGTTAGTGGTTTGTGCAATATAAACAAATAGGTAATAACTTCATTTCTTGAATTATCTGCTGTGTCACCAACGGCAATTTAGCCTGCCTTTCACCATACACCCATCTATGCTGTTTAAGTCTGAACCAAATAAACAACTATGGAGGACAGACATAATCACCAGAGACCTAAGAGTCACAATCTGTGAAAAGAGAGGAGTTCAGTATGAGATCATAGTCTCCTCCCTCCCATAGCTAACCACCCTAAGGGAGAGCAGCCAAGGGTTTGTCAAAAACACACAGGAGACACAAAGAAGCCATTTCTGAGATACACGTGCATATACAGTGTTTAGAAACATGTAACACTGACCAGCTGTCAGGGAGGTCATGTCAGGTTAAAGTAAATATTTAGCTGGTGGTAGCTCACCCTACAGGTCCTGTGTCATTGGAAAAGCCCTGGCTACTCACCAAAATGTTCACTGAAGGTGAACTGATTTTGGTTCCATGAAGTCAAACACATAATTCAGCCAGTGGGAGCTGTGACGCTCTAAATGAATGTGTTTAACTGAAACCAAAACTTTTCATTTACCTTAATGTGGAGACCACAGGAATGAAAAGAAACAATAACACTTAGGCTTACTCTGTTACTCTTTTATCTCAGATAAGTCAAATTAAAATGTTTCTTTCTCACCTGCTATTCCTTGCAGCAGTCCACAGACATTAAAGATGCTCTTCTTCATGATGCTTTGGAAGCACATTGTGAAGACAGAGATGAATGCCACAGCACAGAGAAGGAGGATTCCTGCCGCCAGGAAGATAGATGTAGCTTGCCAGAACCCGCTGGCTATCTCCCCAAAGTGTACAGCATATGGTCCACACAGTATTCCCCGCTGCAGGTGTGGCAGTTTTATACAGCGCCCATAGAGTCCCAACGTGGGTCTGTATGCCTCTCCTGCTGTGGTAGCCCCATGGGGGCCAAAGACTGCATCAGGAGTGCGTGGATATCCCACCAACCAGTCTGTGCTCATGAAGGCAATGAGCTCTCCAAAAGCAGCCACAATACTGAGAAGAGTCCACAACATGGAGCGGCAGGTGACAATGACATGGCACATGCTGACGGTGGATAAGCGTCTCACGTGATAATTTTTAAAAAGCTCTGCCGAAGTGTTGGGTTTGTTTAAAAATCCCTTGAAATAAGAAATAGCCCTTCTTCTGCAGCGTTCGGCTTGACTCTGGGCAGCTGAAGAAAGGTGTGGATGATATGGAAGTACACAAAGAGTCAATAATTCACAGACACTTTCTCTTCTCCTCTTGTGGGGTTAGGCGGCCCAGCGGTGCTTTCTGATCCTTTAACTCTTCTCCTTCGGTCTTTAGACTTTTGTCTGTTTTTTGAAATTATTTTTACGTCTACATCGTACTCAAGTTGTGTTCCCTGAGCCAGCCCGCTGGCCTCACATCAGACACACCTAAGAGATAAAAGAAAAAGCAGAGGGACAAAACAACAGGGTTAGATTATTCTTGATTGCAAGTATACAATATAATTGGTTGTATACAAAGCTGGAAGAAGAACCACTATTTCATTTTTTCTTTAAATGCAAGAAGTCTCCACTGTTTCTCTTATTTTATTTGAGATGTAGAAATATGCAGAAGAAGAAGTGCAGAGAAGAAGCAAAGAGGTGGAGGCTGGGATTTCTTAAGGGGAGGGTCTGAAGAGTCGTCAGGGAATGAGTTTGTTTGAAGTTAACCATTTCTGTTTGGAGAGCCCTGTGTGTAAGGATTCACAATCATGCCCTACTCCCAACAAGACAGTAATGGTCCAACTATCTGCCTGAACTGCCTATCTGAAAATGAGATTGGAGAGTTAAAATAGATGTGGAAATGGGAAGTGGACTAAGAAGCGGATGCAGATGAAGACAAAAACAAGCCTGGGGCCTCTCATCAAGCAGCCCACACAGCTGACCCGAGGTCAGCCAAAGGCTGATAATCCATTGACTGCTCTGCTGTCATATGGCCGCTGATAACCCCTGACATTAGCTGTGGTGAACTGCAGAGTCAGTAACTTCACAATGCAGGAACAGTGGAGTGATACAGTACATAGCTCAGAG
Organism: Bostrychus sinensis; assembly: GCA_020698575.1. Taxonomy (NCBI): domain Eukaryota; kingdom Metazoa; phylum Chordata; class Actinopteri; order Gobiiformes; family Eleotridae; genus Bostrychus; species Bostrychus sinensis. Next base: position 16,150,935 of record CM036239.1, read on the forward strand.
TGTAGTGCTCCTTGGAATAAAAGCGTTACATTATGCGATGTGTGTCTGTAATAAATACAGATCAAAGGCTGAGCTGACAGTTTATTTGACTTCTTTTGTGCCCTATTCTCCCCACTGTCTCTTGGGAGTCTGGTATTTGGCAAAGAGGCAACAGTGAGACCGGGGCCACTGTTGACACGTGTGCTGGCTGCACTGCGAGCTTTCCATCCTTCATTTGGCCCCCGATGTGCCCTTATAGCAAAGGCCGAGCTCCAGAGCTCCGCCCTTGTGGTCACAGCCCAGCAAGAGGGCTTCAGCATGTGCTTTTGTGGACCAGAAAATTACACAAACCTTGATCTTGGTCTTTGAGATAAACAAGACTTTTTCCTCTCTTTTTTTGAGTCAGTTCTTTTCCAGTGGAGAACTTGACCCAAATATGTGGTTGTTTGTAGGGCGGTGTGCTTTTTATGTATTGTATGTTTGGACTGTGTAATAGATGAGATCATAGGAACAGAAGAGGCACAGACAGCCACCCCAGTAAATTTGAACCAAAATTAATTTTATGAATCACAAGGATTCTCATTGCCTCACCCTGAACAGATGTACACACACACAAAGTGTAACGGATCTTTCTAAAAAGCCTTTCCACCCTCAGCCAAAGACCGTTGAAATCCCAGGAGTATCTTGATGAGCCTGCTGTTGAAGAATGAAACTCAGTGCAGTCTTTGAGTTTTTAGGTCAAACATTTGCGAGCCAGTTGCAAAGAAGACTAATTTCTCATTGACAGAAATATAGTTGGAAAATGTCTTTGTCCTGAAACAATTCACACCATCTGGGGAGATATATAGGGGTAAATGAACTGCTTTGAAGAGTGGGACATTGACCTTTGACCCTACAGGGAGACTCTGACTGAATGTTTTACTATCATCTGGAATGCTGAATATACAGTGCCTACCTTAATTTATCAAGCTCAAATGTGGGTCAGCAGTTGTGGCACATGTCTGGACATGCCTGTTTCTATTAATGTGCACACATTTGTCACAACATATGCCCAGACCTCTGCTCTCATCTCCAGACGCACATTATTACTACATTGTTTCTCAAGATCGACTCTGGTCCTAACAAGTAGGAGGTCTTTATACAGTAGTGAGTAAGTAAGATTATTTCAGGTTCAGTTTACACATACACCGTTTATGACCCCAGACTGAAGTGAGCCCCCATCACTAATCCCATTGCACACACACAACACATGCTGCCCCAAACTGTGTTATAAACTCAAGGTCTAGACTTATTTCAGTGGGTCAGCAGGGTTAGGCATGAATAACATTTTCCATTTAGATGTCTCTAGACAAAGGCACAGTCCATAATTCCTGACCAAAATGTGCACTCAGCCTTTACCTTATCAAATCAACACAAGAGCAGGAAACGCCTTTCCACACTGCCACTGACAGGAAGCAATCTTCATGACTATGGCCATGCCTTGACTAGAGTCGAGTGTCACCATGGCGAGTGTTTGTTTGGAGGTCAATGAAGTGAGCATGTGATGACAAAATAAAAACGCTCCTGTACAGAAATGTGACATTTGACTGGTCAGTTTAGTATGTAGGAACTTAAACCTTTGTGACCCTGCAGTGAGCAACATCAAACAAAATCCAACTTCTGAAACAGTTTTAAAGCCACAAGCCTTCAAATACAAATATGATTTATGATACTTATTAAACACCACATTCAAGAATGTTTAGAATGGCATAGAATTAACAGCCTCCTCAGACAGCACACACAGCTAGTTCATAGTGAACTAAGTCTTTGATGGTAAAAAGGAGCACTTCAGCTTTTCCACAGCTTAAGTGGCCAGTCTTTCCTTACACTTCCGCACATATGCTCAGCATTCACAACACTCTAACAATATCACATATCCCCTTCATTTATGGCAAGGGTCTGTACAGATTCAACACAAAAAGTACAAAAGAAATGAGACAATGGCCCCACCTGTCTCCATTGGTTTGTAGACAGTCCAGCTCTTGTGGAGATGTGGCTGCTGTGTCCTGGCTCTGCTCACACACATTTAATGCCTGCTTCTCAGACTAAGTCTCCTGAACCCTCCCCACGTCCCTCCTTCAATTGCAATTTCTAATCTGATTGGCCAGACTGAATTTGAGGCCATGCTTCCAGAGAGGGTCCACATGGTGGCCATATTTTAGTGCTGAATCTGGGTTAAAACAACAAGATTGGGATTCTTGCTCAGTCTTTCTTTTTATTTCTTTTATTTGATCTCATCCTTGTTTTCATCACTGTATAAAATATTTTAATCTGCTGGTGCATTCTCATAGCATAAAAGAGAACTGCATTTTCACTAATTGCAATAAAATGTGCATAAAAAAGTGTCTCACTCCCACCACTGCATTAACCACAACACACACAAACCCTCTTATGTCACAAACAACAAGAAGCAGCCTCAGTGGATTAGCTAGCAGTCTGGTTGTATGGTTAACACAGTTCGTTGTCTCACTTATGGATTATTTTTATAGCTGATGGTAGTATCTCGGCATTGCTTGCAACAAAAGTGCATGCACAATGCCGACGCGGCAGTTAGCTTCATCTGACTGTTATGTTCACTCACAACAGAGACAAATGAGTTCCATATGAAGACGGAAAGACGGAGCAGACTTAAACAGGAACAAAAGAGAAAAAAGGCACTTGAATACAGCATGCAAACCTTTAAGAAGAGACCTTTTTCTTATCAGTTCTACAGTTCAGATATAGTCATATATAATCAGACACATTCAAACAGGTTACACAATAATCCTGCACTCTCTTTCTTTAGAAGGTTAATGGGCTTTTTAAAGTCATGGAAAGTCTCACAAAGTCTAGAATATCACACACGTACCATTTCTCAGCAGTCCTTTCAATGCTCCCATTTAATTTTATTAAAGTCAAATCAAAAGACATCTTGACCCTGTTCTCACATCATGTTTGTGATTTGGAGATGCCAGCAGAAATCAGACATGGAAAACTCTACCTATTGTCTTACAGATTCATTGAAAGCCAGCCATGCTTCTGAAGCCTAATTGAAGATGCTCTGGAAAATTTCTCTTGGCAGTGTTGGAGCTCTCGACACAGAACAGACTCTCACTTCAAAGAGGAGCAGCCTATAGGAGACAGGAGATACTAACACAGACTATAAGCCCTCATGTCTCAAGCTTTCTGAGGACAACTGATTGTTAAGCTTTTTTCTCAGGTCCTCAGTTGTGCCAAGTAGTACATCTGAGAACAGAGCTAGTTGAGAATTTTGATCGTAGCAGGATAAGAGTTTAAACAGAAGGCAAATGGAAAAGTGAAAAAATAGCAAGTTTGTCTTAGAGATGTTATTAGTCTGGTAATTTCAATAAATAGTGTAAAGGAACAAATGTATTTGCCTATTAGTGAGGACTGACCACTAGGGGTGTAACGATACAGTAACTATACTTGATGTATCATTGTTTTCCCCCTTACAATACAACTATATAGATACACATTACATTGTATCGAATTGTATCATTTTCTAGGAAGCGTGTATTGATGCACATATCGATTGATAATATCAGAAATATTGATCTTAAAAATGTAATGTAATTTTTGTGTTTTTAAGTAAAAAGTTATATTCAACTTTTCTTCACTGTCTGTCTGCTGAACATAAACAAACCTGGCCGTGATGCTACATTTGAGAGTAAACTTTTATAATTTTTGGCAAAAAGTTGCTGTATCGATTATCAATATGAAGGTGTTGAATCGTATCAAATCTTATTGTTCCAAATTAGCCAATATCGTTCTTGAATCGTATCGAAACAATTCTAATCCATGTGTATTGTAGCAAAAACATATCATTACAGCCCAACTGACTACACACAAACATTCAGAAACTACTGATTATCCATCCATCCATCTTCTTCCGCTTTATCCGGGGCCAGATACTACAGGGGACTACTGATTATCTCAAATCTTATTTAAGGTAAAAATGCAAAACATGTAAAGAAATGGCCAAAACACTGACCTGATAAACTAAAATAAATTGCCATAGCCAAAGTAGATGTTGCATAATTTTTTATGAAAAAACAAATGGTAAAAATATGGCAATTTTCTTTTTACCATTTTTAATCACTGTACAATAGTGACAGGGTTTGTAAATATAGTTCTGTGTATCATTCAGTGTTAAAGGAATTATAGAAACACACTGAAGTTTACAAGCTGTTCTTCAAGTAAATTATTTCTTACAGTAATTAACAGAAAAATAGATATAGTAAAGTAACCAGTAAATGTTGTCTTTGCAATTAATTGTGGCCTCTGCAATTTGAAATGTAATTGTAAATAGCCCTAGCCCCCAGTCACAAATCAGATTTAAACCATTAACTGTTTTACAGTATTTTGGCTCCTGTCAACACATAAATCCCGGGTGTGCCTCAGATGTCTTAATGAACTTTTTATCTTCATGTGTTTTTCAGCTGTGCATGTGTTACGTCAGTGTGCAGTCTCCTCAAGAGGCTAACTAGGGTTTACTTTACGAAAAAAAAGGAAAAAAAAGAGAGGGGATGCCAGAAAAGACATATGGTAAAAATGGACAGATGGAATGTTTGGTCTGATTGTAGATTATGGGGTTTCCAGTTGTGGAAAGTAAAAAGAAAGCTCACTGTGTGGTGACGTGGAAATTACAAAAGAAACTCCCAAGTGCGCCAAAAAAACAAAACAAAAACATACATCAATGGTGAGCCTTGGTGACTCACCTAGTAGAGCGCCTACTACATAAAATAATTTTCTCTGTCAAACTTTCTCACTCACGTTTCCTTTCTGTCTAGCACAGTCCGCATCAAATAATGTCACACAGTAATAACACAGATAATGTATCCTTTATCACAAACAAGAGACAGCTTTTGGGATTTCTTGGCTGCAATACATTCATATCAGAGAGGACTGGGTTGAGTTTGAATCCCACAGAGGGAGCAGCTCTGACCATCTGGCCACTTCAATGCCATAGACAGAACAGCCATCAGCAGCACACGAAGACAGATGTTTCATGTGCACAGGGAAAGGCCTGCTTCTACTAAACATAATATTTTCTAACCCACAGCTCAGTTTGGACAAAAAAGTTTAAATGTATTTACCGATTTTAATTCAAACTAGTTACTTCAACACATGATGAGGTCAAAATATGGATACATTTTCTGAAGTCAAAGAACATGAGTATTCTCTTCTCAAGCTGTGGCTATAGTTCCTTATCCGTGTGTGGGAGTATTGTCTTTGTTTTTATTAATATTCCATTGTACAGTTGTTATTTTCAGTTAATTTACTTAACAATAACCTGTTGCTGAACCTTCCTAAAGATTAATCAAAATCCATCTATTATAACAGACTAACAAACTGAAGTGCACAAACATAACCTCCTTGACAGTAATAAAGAATGCAAGAATTAAAGTACTATATATGTATACTACAATAATAAAAATGCATGGGTCTTAAATAGTGCTGTTCTAGACACAGAGTGCTTTACATTAGTCCACATTGGAGGAGGTAAGCTACTTCTGTAGCCACAGCTGCCCTGGGGCAGACTGATGGAAACATGGCTGTCATTCTGCGCCTACGGCCTTTCCGACCACAACCAAACACAAAATCACACTAACGCATTCATACACCGCTGCCACAGACACTGGAGACAAGGTTGGTGAAGTGTCTTGCCCAAGAACACAACAGCAGTATGCAAAGCTGGTAGCAGGAATCGATTTGCCATCCTCCAGTTAGTGGGTGAATGGCTCAAAGCTATATAATACTGCTGCCCTACAAAATATATAGTTAATACTTATTGACAGACATGTTTTACCTCTGCCCTGTGAGTGCTCTGGCCACTTCTGTTTCCCACTGCTGGAGCTGCAAAGCCTGGGGGCCCTTAGGCCTTAACACTGTCTCTATTATGCTTAACCATTTCCAGCCCCACCTTGGCCCTGCCAATAGCCCCGGGGGTTCATAAAAGTAGGGGGTTGTAGGAGAGAGAAAGTCCACTTCAAATCCCTGATGCCTCTGTGTTCCAGGCCAGACTCAGGAAATCAGATGGTCTCACTCTGCTGAGCTTGTGGATTATACTTGGCCCTCTTCTCAGGAGGGCTAAAAGCATTGTTCTTACTGGGTTTTGCGCTTAGGATGAGTGAAGCTTAATCCTAACTTCCTTGTGGCTATGACCTACTGCTGTTAAAAGAATTTACCATTAGAGCATAAAACAATACTTTGCAGGAGAAAACCCTGATAGCTGCATTATCCTCTAGGCAGAGTCCCAGTTGTGATACTTAAAGTCAAAACTAAGAAATTATAGAAGAGTAAGGAATGGGGTCAACTTAGTTTCTCTCTCTTAAATTTCAGACAACAGACGTACCAACCTAAATCATCCACCTTTGGAAAGATGATGTAAAAATGAGGGGAGGGGAGCAGTGTAAACAAAAGGAAAGCGAAAATGAACATGCTTTTTGCTTGCGCTTTAAGCAAGTAAAGTGAGATGGGAAGTTCTTTCACTAGCAGACAAAGGCATGGGTGTTGAGGAGCCATGGCTATTTATTAAGCTTTCACAAAACCTGTCTCTGCTACATATAACAGCACATCAGTAATATTAAGTCAAATCTGTTCAGACTTTAGCTTGTTTTGGCATGTTTTGACTTGCATGACAGACATTTTGATTTACAAAACATATGATAGGAAACCAAAACACCAAGGAGACTCCTCAGTCCAAAACAAGTGAGATAACAGGAAGGTGGCCGCAGGCAAGAAGTCTATTTTAGGAGCACTTTGACAAAAATCTATTATGCTGTTTATTGTCAGAGCAGGGGGTTTCCACTTTGAAATGACCTTCACAGGTGGTCCGAGTTCAGAGTCTCAGGTCCCATTGTTTTCGTCCATCTTGAAAAAACATACTGTCCTTAATATGTCCTGATTCCATTATATTTTACCATACATACTCTGAGTTAAGATAATCTACAATCACAGGAGAGTGGTAATAATTACTCTGAGAAGTTATTATTGTCCTGTTATTTAACTAGTAATTTATGATCTCTTAGTCAACATCTGCAAATTTACTTGGGCAGGAATGAACCCAATATTGTGCCTGCGCATCACTTGGCCCATATAGAGCCCACAGAGGCCCTTATAAGTTCCTATTTCTCTGGGAAACACTGCTAATAAGGAGTGATTCCAAATTGCACCTGGCCGGAACAATATGAGCCGAGGAAACAGCTGGTATATATGCACTAATGGCAAACAGATGCGAGGAACCCAATACAGGAAAAACAGGAAGTGGGGTTTTGATTTGTTTTGTTACTACTACCCAACTACAACCCAACATGGAGTAGCTGTTGACTGAAATGACAAGTGAGAGTACTATTATAATTACATATGCATATATTATACTACAGTAGAGTCAGTACACACAGAAAAACCTCACCTGTAAAACATAATTGTTAAATAAATATATAATGATTACATTTTAAAAGGAAAAAAAATCCCTTCCATGTGTATTGAATCTGTATAATACTGCATCCATATTACTTTGAATTGAACTGCTACTGAAATAAACTGACCTTTCCAATTTAGTGATGTCCCTTGTGCATCATGACTAAGCTTGGCTAATTTGGTGAGTCAGCCACTACCTGTTCTCTTTTGCTTTCAATAACCTGCAAAGAAAAGGAGCAATGTCATCAAGTGTAAGAGATGAGTCACTGTTGGCTCCACGAATATAAATGAACACCTTTGCTTCACTCATTGGTATTTTCCATCATGACCTCAGAGTGCATCGCAGTAAAACAGACAGAAAACCACTCCTTTGGCAACGGTGCTTATTGTTTGGCACTAAATTATGTCTGGATGGTGACAAAGTTGAAAATGAACACATTACATACGTTTTCAGCTACAAGATGAAATTGAGATTTTAATGAGCATATAGACAATTCTTGTTCCTACAACACAATGTCTCATTCCACCACACAATATACCATGGAAACAAAAATAGACACTTTCTTTGTGACAAGAAATCAATAATACCATTTCAAAGAGTGACCAAAAATCAATAGTACAAGTGGCATTTATCAAATGCTTAGGTAGTGTCTGTCCACAGTACCTCGTAGGCTACACATAGGCGGTAGATAATTAACTAATGGCCGACTCACTTCCTTTTCACTCAACACTACTGAGGCCCTAAAAGGAATAATAGCAGTCAACAGTCAGCTTACCATGCTGCTACAAAATGTCACAACATGAGCTGAACACTGGTAACAATGCTCGATGTGAACATTGAGAAAGACTAAATTATAGCTGACAATAGCTATTTTAGTACAGTAGAAAATTGACATGAGACAGTGGCTGACAGTCTCAGCAGATACATGATCCATAATGCTCTCTGTTGACCACACATTAAAAGAGGTAGTTGTGGATAATAAACATGGTTTTCTTTTCTTATAAACCAAGCCAACTTTGATAAGAAATTATAACCAAATCAAATATGGCACCATTCATAAACAAAGGAATGAGTCCAAAGGAAGGAGTCATTTACAATAACTCAGAGCTTCAGACATCCCCACCTTTTTACTACACTGATAAACTCTCTGAGACTGTCCATTACTTGCATTTAATTAATCAAAGTGATGGGCTGCTGAGGCAAGCAACCTCTGTCATTTGGAGCAGAGCTGAATCTAGGGCTGCACAATTAATCGAAATTGAATCGAAATCACAATTGTAAATCTTGCAATTAGCAAACCACAAAGGCTGCAATTATTTATGTGATGTAATGTCCTCTGCAGAGAACAAAATATTTTGTCTCCGCAGGGTCTTAATCTGTATAAATCATGCTACAGCTGTAGTTTAGACCTCTACAGACCTGATCTGAAAGTCATGTGATTCCTTGTATTAGTTGAGCAGTGAATATTTTAATTTTTTCTCAAGTGTCAGTGCTCCATCACAAAATTTAAACTGTTAACTATACATTGATTTTAGAAAATATATTGCAAATCTAATCACAACTGCAATATCTGTCAAAAAAAATTGCAATTAGATATTTTTTCTAAATCATTCAGCCCTAGCTGAATCCCTTCACAGTTCCACTATGCATAGACTGGGGGGAATGTCAAAAGCATCTAAAAAATCTTACACAACTTTTGGGACAGTACTCTTTAGATCTTTGGGATTACACGTTATCTGCAAAGTAAAATTGCTAGATACACACATTATTTAAAGTATTCTAGTAAATAAAATATCTTGGTTTAGTAAAATGAAATGCATCTTCTCTAGTAAAAAAAAAGAAAAATGTGAGGCCAAGAAAACACATCGCTCATTTCTTTAGGCTAACATACACAATACAATACAATACAGGTGTTAGGTGTTGTCAGAGCCAGCTCCAATAAATACTAATAACAACTCACACCAAACACTACTTCTATTACTAGCAACAGTTCAGATTCAGATTTATTTTCAGTCTTTACCCTGTTTAACCATTCAACACCATGCACACATAACAACAAAAACAAACACACAAATCCTGTTAAAATTATGGTAAAATCAGCGGAATGCAATACAGGTAAGAAGGACAATAGTTATGCACCTTCTGTATATGTTTTATGTGACAATGTAAATCCAGCACATATAGATGTTTTGCCCATCGCATTGCAAGTGCTGTGTTGGATGAATGGGATTTGTGAGTCAACTGAAAACATCTGTCAGCGTTTACAGAAACACAATGCATGCTGTCACTGTAAACGGCCTTACACAAGAGCGTCAAACTCTGATCTGAGGAGAATGGGTATCACAGCTGCCGTCTACAACAGACTCTGAAGCAATGACATCATCTCAGCGCACAGCTGCAGTGTGTGCGCCTCTCCTTGTGTCACTCAAAAAGTTTTATATGACCAGAGCTCTGCTGCTGCATCAGCACCACATAAACCACGCTGGAGTTTCTGTCATATAATTAGGCCATACTTAGACACTAATATTTTTTTTCTTTCTGTTGAGCCAACCAATTAATAACCTGTCATCTTAAATGTTAATGTAAAAAAAACATAAATTTTGAGAAAAAAAAAGCCTGTTTCTGGTCAACCGCTCTGCATTCACAACACATTATTTAAGGAGCCAACAGAGGAACTATGAAAGACTTGCTGGAAGCTTTTCAAAGAAGTGGGTTTTTTAGTGCTCTTGCTGCTTCCACTTAAGTCTGAGTGAAATTGTAGATTACCTGGCAAAGCCCAGACAGTCTAAACATTTGGAGATGATTGGAAGAAGCACCAGCTAATGACCAACTGTGATTTGTTGTAGTTTATCACAGACTTATATCAACTGCTATGATAGTAAAACAATGTTATATGTCAATTGAGGATATCTGCTGTTTTTGTAAATGCGTAGCAGCATCTACACTAGATCTTTCACAGCTGTCATGTTGTTACAGCAAGGATGTTACTGTTACTGTAAAACCCACCCACTCGCAACAGTACTGCCTACAGCATTAGGCAAGAGGGCGAACTACCAGTGGTGTGGGTTCAAATGTGTAATTTTGAGTCAGGTAAGACAGATTTTTCTGAATTTGTGAAAACTCATGAGAATCCAGTTTGCTGCACAAGGTATAGGTGTATAGTGGTAGTAAGACAAAAAGATTTTTGTTAAGCTATGATAAATCTGATCACATATATGGGATCACTTATTCCTCATTTTAAACCTTTTGTCAATGATGCCATGCTGTACTTGTCCAGATTTATCTTGTTACTCAGCCAGTAATTCGCCCTGACACAGTCCTCTTTTTTCACTAAACACTTAACACTGCCTCGTAGCCAAGCATCACAAAAGACCCTCCATAAAGTAGAAACACAAGGTGTGTTTGGGTCCCTCCGGCGCATGCTGATTACACTCTGCACTAATGCAATGATTATCCACACTCCAGCCAATTTCCTCTTGTGCTTTATGGATGTGTGTCTATATGTGCCCTGCCAGTAAAGCACACAGCACACAGGATGACATCATGTGCAGTGATTAGGCTCAACACAACACATGGCCACAGAGCATACTTCAGCAAGACTGGCTTAAATTTTATTAACAAAAGAGCAGCCAAGACAAAAACAACTCTTTTACATTTATCTGTTTTCTTCTTCTTCGTTAAAAAGGCGTAGAGTTATTTCTGAGGTTCTTTTGTGCAATAGAAACAGGTGGATTGCATGAATTTTTCTGGACTAAAGCCAAATCAAGTCAGATGTGAAGAAAGCCACAATGGACACAGTAGTGATAATGTGAATTCGTATAAAATGGTGCTTAAGGAGAGACAAACACCATCTAGATAGCATAGCATGCAGCTGCCTGAGTCTTGTTTTCTAAATTGTGTTAAGGCACAGGCATCCCTCTCTCAGTGGGGCTCTGACCCTGAGCTGATTAAGAGCCCTACAGTGTCACAGGTCATTGGTCAGAGGAATCTGATGGCAGTGCAGTAACATGACCACAACACGCCATTTAATGGGTTTAATGATTTTAAAAGAGGAGGATAAGAAAGTGTTTGTGTGTGTTAGCTGCTCAATGTCTGCAGCTCAAGAGCCCAATTCAGGACTGATTCCCAAAGAGCTGTCAAGACAATACATTTAAAATGCTCCTTTTAAATATTTGTAGATGTTATTAAATGTATATAAATGTCTTGTGAAACTAGTGTATTAGTTGGAAAGTAACTAGATATTTTTACTCAAGTCAGTGTTCTGACTCCTACAGCACGCTAAGTTCCTTACCACCTTGACTACCATTCAATAGGCTATATGAAGTATTATGTACCCTTGTAAAAATCTGTTTTTTTGCCAAAAAATTAAAAAAAAGATTTTTTTTTATGATATTTTTGAGGTGCAATTAGTTGGCTACTAGCCTAACAGACACATTTTAGTCCCACACATTTAATATTAGTGGGACTTTCCTGGTTAAATAAAGGTCAGATAATAAAAAAAAAAAAAGAAGAAAAACGTTATCTAAAAAAAATTTACTTTTTATAACTATACTGTTACTTTTACTCAAGTAAATTAGTAGTCACTTTAAAGTAACTTTTACACGCAATTCTTCACATGTAATGAATTTGTTGGACACATTGAATTGAATGATGCCAACGTAACCGTACTTTTACTTAAGTACAGATCTTGAGATCTTCTTTCAACTCTTTTATGTAATCTTAAACCTAATAGATTTAATCCAAAATTTGACAAGAATAGACCAGGCGTAGGTTGCTGATCAGCATGCCTTGATGGTCTCTTTAAACACAATACAGCACATCAGTATTCAGTATTAGTGGGTCAATAAGAACCTCCTTGGAGGATAGGCAGAAAGTAAATAATGCTCTTTATTGTTATTTAAAGACAAACAACCTGAAAATCAGAAAATTGCCACACATGTTGCTTGTGACCCTTTTTGTTAGTAGTTGGGAACACAACTGCGTATGTCTGGTGTGCCAGGTGTGCTAAAACAATGCATTTAGCATTGATGATGTGCAGCTGCATTGAAAAAAAAAAAGTTTAGCACCAATAACTAATATTAACCCATGAAATTTCACAATAGACATGGGACTAAATAACTATTTGTGGATTTTTTTATGTTTCAGTCAAAACAGAGTAGAAGCACGTAACAGGTTAAGGAGAGAGACAAAGAGATAAAGGCAGCTCCAGACGTAAGAGATGGATCACAGATGTTTGACTCAGGCTTGTCCCAGTTAACTGCCAAACAAAGGCATTAAGTCTCTAACTTTTATTCTGTACTCAGCCTTTTTGTCTTACTTGTTTAAAACACTATTTTCTTGATGCATCATGCACTCTGATCTCAGCACAACTATTACACTGTATTTACTCCCTTGTCCCTGGCCAAGCCGTGACAGACAGTGTAATCCCTGCTGACTTCAGAAGGCAAATACCACTTAGCTGCTACGGGCCGCCTCAAATGACAACAGCAAACAAAGAAATACCTAATTTGCTGCATTCTTCCCTCGCAAAGGCTGACCTAAACCAGGAGTGCCTGTTATTTGGAGGGCGGACCTTGAGATGAAGAAGTCACAAAAAAACAAGCAAAAGACACTATCAAATGCACATAGTAAGATCAATTTAGCATCACACATCCTTACCAAGAATTTAGGAAACTAAAACCCTAATTGTGCGTCTTGTTGTGTGAATGTTTTGATTTTAAATTTTACAGCATTTAGCATTGCTACTGTACATAATCCAGACCACTCAGAGGACCAGTCACCCTCACCTGAAAAGTCAGGGCTCAACAAAGCCTTTAGACAAATGGCAGACCAAGAATTTCCAAAAGACAGAAAACTGCAGTTACAGTTGGAGTGGGATGGTAACTGGGTCAAGCCTTATATTTAACATGAGCCACATTTATTAAAGCAATATGCTGCTGGAGGCAAGGCCAGCTCTACAGTTACTGGTCCAGCTGTGCTCAAATTTTACCATTAAACTAGCAGGCATGATGCTCAGTGACAACCAGTTCAGAGCAGATTAGAGACTGTATGAGGATGGAGAGACCTCTTATACAATCAATTTATTAGTGTTCAGAATATTTCCATAAACTAGACACAGTATAGGCTACAACTTCTACTTCTTTCCTGTTAGCTTTGCCCTTCTGGGATCACCAAAGCAAATCATCTACCCCCTAGTGTACAGTAATTTTATGTCGGATGCCCTTTCTGAAGCATCCCTCTTCATTTTTCCAGGCTTGGAACTGGGCGCATTGTCTTATAACCCCCTGTGGCTGGCTTGGACTAGAGGCAATACAACTAATGTGTAATACAATGATTTGATTATAAATAAAGTTATAATACCATGTGAAACACTAGATCTTGCCAGTATACAGCACACAAACCTTTTTCTGAGGGTAAAGAAATGTAAAAAAAAAAAAGTTGCATATGTTTTTGTATTTAAATAATCACATAACTAATCAGAACATGACAGAAAATTTAGCATTTCTCAGTTGTGACAGAATACAACGTACAATATGCTATCTATTCAGCTTAAAGGCCTGACACACACTGAACATGATAGAGTCTTATCACAAATACACACAGGCTGCTATTGTGTGGGATCCTAACCTTTGATCATTAGAACACAGCTGTAAGGCTGAGCCACTGCCCCAGACTAAATCACTATCTGCTCGTCTGTTACAACATTTGCTTTAGTTAAGAGTAACCATGGTCTGCCAGCTCTCAGACAAACTAAAGTGAATGTAAAACACCAGCAGAGCTTTAACAGTTGCTGTGGGACCAGAAATGCTTCAGGCCATGCAGCTGTTGGACCTAACGTCTGTCTGTCTGATTCCCCCAGAGACTGACCCCCAGCCGCCACAAAGGAACAAAACCACTGCTGAACCACTTTTTCTCCTCATTTCACCCGACAGGAGGGTCCTGCCCCCCACTTGGCCCTCCACAAGTCATTCACTCTTTCTCTTCAGAGAACAGCTCTGCTCCCATTGCTTCCACTGCCAGGCCTCTATTGATAGAGAGCACCAGTGAGCTTTGTTATGAAGACCCCACCCTGTTGGTTTCCCAGTAAACAGTGGGCAGGATGAACTTATCGGCTGGAGCCAAAGGGATACCAGAGGACACCCACTAAAAAGAATGACCAGAATAGAATAGAAAAGGAGAGAAAAGGGTGATTGGCAGCCAAATATAATCAGTGTGCATGACTGAGCCACACTGCAACAGAGAAATGGCTGGTATGTAAAAGGACAAAATATGTAAAATTTAAAAAGCTAAAATAGTTTGTATATAAGTCCGTTAAAAGCCTGTTTTTACTTGCTGATGACATAGTCTTTTTGTTTGTGAGAAAGAATAAAACAATTGTGAAGAGGCTGACTTAAAGGAAAAACTCAGTCCTGTCTGGATTTAATTCAAAGTCTGGAAAAGAAAAATTTATAACGTAATGTGAACCAGTTGCCTTTGTGCTAAATTTGAAAACGTTTGTCTTTGCATTACATCATTATTATGGCTAAATAAACACACAGAAGTAGGCATGCATTTTAAAAACACTGTAAAGTGTTACAACGCTTCCTGAATGCTTCTGTTGTTATTTTTATTGGTTGCCTTTACAGACACATAAAGGAAAACTGTGGGTGAAATAAAAAGCTGAAAAGGCATTGATTGTCCAACACAGATGTCGCTGGAGACAAGAATATTTAAGTGTACAAGAACAACACATGCATTTTTTTTTTCATCAAGGCTGCTGGCACTGGAAAATCTGCACAGCGGGCCCTTGCTGTAACAAACTGTATTCCAGATGTTGGGCTCAGTCAGTTGAAATCATCTGGTGTAACCTCTGACACAAGAGTAGCCATTCAATTAGCAGATTTCACACTGACTTAAGGTTTCAGGCACATATTGATAGTGCTCAGGTCTAATTTCCACCAGGAGGCCAGTCAATGATATTTACAATAGAAACACAACAGTAGAACTTCATTAAAGACTGGAGATAAAATCCTTTACTGAAAACAGGCCTCGTTCCAGGAGAAATAAATGGAGCAGTTCCAATCAAAAGCTTGGATCTTGGATTAATGACAACAGCACTGCTACCAAAGTTCAAGCACAGAAGGCAGATGATGTGGCACAGTGGCAGCAATTATTTCCCTTTAAATGTATCATGTGCAAACAAATATAAAAAACTATCTTCTAGTGGCAAAAAAGCTGTTGATAGTATAACTCAAGTAACTGCTGTAGCCTAAGGTTCATATGAAATTAAATAGTGCCATTCATCAAGTCAGTGCACTGGTAAAATGACAGCCCGCATGGAAACATGTGGCTGTGAACTTTCCAATTACATTAAATCAGGGGCAGAGGTTTGGATCAACAACATACTGCAGTGCTACTGGGAAAAAAATCACTTATGGTGAACAAAGAGAGATATCGGAGTATGAATTATATACTCAGTGAAGTACATCAAAGGCAGTGTCCCCATTCCTCTTTTAAACACACTACATGTGAGGCCAATTTCTAAGGTTTACCTCTGAAACACAACACTCAAAACAAGAATCTGTGTCACACATTGTACTGTTGTTCAATGAAACAGCGTGTAAGCAACCTTAGACCTGGGATAACCATTGAAATCATGGACAAATGTTGGTCAGTGGAAGAAGGTTTCAAGCCGTAAATAAAACAAAAATATAGGCTACTAAAGTGCAGTGCAGCAGTCGGGATCTTCCTTAAAGCTCAGGGTTTGGCTTCCATGGGTTAAAAGATAAAATGTATTCATTCCTCATTAGCAATGCCTACTTTAGAAACGCAACCTTCTAAACTTGCTATAGCCTATTCCTCAGAGCTTTGCTCATAAACCCTTCATAAAAATCAGCATTACACTGTGGTCCTAATGAGATGCTGGCACACCATGAGCACCCCGGGACAGATGATAAACTGCCACGAGTTTTCCTTCATCTGATAAAAAGAACAAGTAGCCTGAAAACATTAGATAAATTCAGAGCCAAACTTCATAAAATAGTTACAGTGATAAAAGATGCCTAGTTATTTCTTTTAAATCTGTATCTTTCGGGCTAAGATTTAGAAAGAAGAGCGGTCGGCTACTTACGCGCAGGCAGTGTGACTGGAAAAGCGATTGAAGTCCAACAAGTTACGGATCCGTTGTTTTTTTTTTTTTTAGACTATGTTACTTGAAAAATGCTGTCAGCGTCGCCCCTGGTTTGACTTTTTTCCCCCTCAGTGGTGGCTCTTCATCCAACACGTTTTTCTCCGGGAGCACGGCACATTGAATGGCTCGGCCCCCCCTTCCACACACTGCCACTGGGATGGGAGTGACTGGACTTTAGCTACCTCCCCCTCTTCCTTTCTGTGGAACTGGAGTAGATCATTGATGCAGCGACAAAACATTTACATAGATCTGCAAACTTTGCACGAAAGCTGTGCTCTCTGGTCTCAGAGTGATGCCTGTTGGATGCGCTTGACTGTAATGTCTGTAATTAAAAGAAGACATTATTCAGTGGAGGAAGGAGCACTCAATTTCTTTACTTAAGCCTGTTCCAGTGCGAGATGGGGGCAAAAATACTCACTCCAACCACAAGGGGCCAGTAAAGGAACAATTAGTTATTTTTCCCCTGAACAAGAAAATTCCTGGTTTGAGTCAAAGTCTGGGAACCTATATTTGAGGGAAATTTAATTCGAGGATTTTATTTGAACACTTTTTTGATTCTTTTTCCGTAAAAAGTTAGATTTGCTCCAAGTAAACTTATGATTAGTAGGCTAGATTTAAACACTACATGCATGTTTCTTAACATTTTGTCTTTCTCTTGGCTATTACAATATGATGCCATGTATGCTTTAATAACATTTTCACTGCATTAGTTGATGTAGGCCATTAGGTCACTCATTACTCTACAAGAAGCAGCTGAGAAAGATTATATTTTGGCCTTGTCTCATGTTTCCCACTGAACAAAAACTTGCGCACACGCACACACCCATTATAGCGACGAGCCATTACATAGTCTGCATGTCACATTCTCAGCAAATCTCAGTCTTAGCCAATAAGTGGAAACCAAGAGTGAATTTCCTAAATTTCACATACCACCAAATGTGGATAGCTCACATTGTAAAAGTTGTGTATTCACACTCACTGTATAGTTTTACAGTAGAATAATGGTGCAATACTACTATTTTATTTTGTTCACACATCAAGTAGCACAGACAATACATTATTTTTGGACTATTGTGATTATAAGGGAACAACTGGTGCCATGCACAACCTTGGTGCCCCCTTTTCCACTACTTTGTTTTGGGCTAAACAACTCACTATTTTTTGTCAATAATAAGGGCTGTTTTCCGCCTCAGTGACCTTCAACAGTTCAAGCGTGTAGTACAAAACATGTACATATAATACATTTTTACTTTTTTTTTAGAAATATTTTAAGCATTGCTGCAAATTGTGTTTTTCCTTATAGTTTATAAAACTTAGAATAGGCAAAGCCTATATTTTGAGGGTTGAGAATCTAAAGGGCACAAGTGACATTTTAGGTGAAATTGAGACATATGTGAATATAAACGGAAAGATTATGATGAAATATCTTCACTGGCAAAATATCAAAAATATTGCCAGCAGATTTTGAGTTATTGACCAAACTCCAACCAGCGGTCTCTGAACATAGGATTCAATGCCAAAAGGTCGTATGTGCATTTAACTGCTTAACTATGAAGGAGAGAGGGGCTCAGTTGGTAGAGACGCTTACCCACAAACCCAAAGGTTGGCAGTTCGAGCCCCGCTACTGGTAATGCATACTGCTGTATCCTTGAGCAAGGCACTTCACCCAACTTGCCTCTATGAATGTCTTAGTGTTTGGTAGTGGTCAGAGGAGGTGTAAAATGGTAGCAATGCTTCTGTCAGTCTGCCCCAGGGCAACTCACCACCATTGAGGAATGAATAATGAGCCAAATTGTAAAGTGACTTTGAGTGCCTAGAAAAGCTCTATAACATTAAAGAATTGCATAAAAAAGTTGGAAGTCTAATCAAATAGTGTCTTTTTTTTTTGCTTTTCTCAGCCCTCAATTTACATCATCTAGCAAAAAACAACTTTCCATCACATGAGATTCATTGTCAAAGGTTGCTCATGATTGAAAGAATGTCAGTTTGAACTGTCCATGCACTTCTGGCCTCGCCACTGTTTGAGGGACTTTCTTTTACTCCTTTGTTAGACAAGTCAGGCTGTTGGATTTCCCCCATCAAGGCTCAAAGTTTAACACATTCCTCGCTACACTGGTTAGAATGATTTTAATCTGTTTTCACAGACAGGGAGCACAGTCAGGCACAATATCGTTTGGAATTCCAGTTCTTGTCTGACATTTGCTGTGAGCTGTGGACCGTCAGTCTGTCTCTCCATGCAGACATACCAGAGAGGTGGCAGCCTTTTTATCACTCATGTGCTCTTGATCAAATCATGCAGCTCAAACCCAGATAGTCACATCTTTAGGGGTATTACATATGAGGCAGCTTGAAGGCACACATAGCTCACAGCTGAAAAAACAGTAGGCCCTGCACTTTGTCACATCCAGCCATCACACTGTTGAGCCAATCAGAGTGAATGTGCCTGTCGCTTAGAGAGGCGTACTTCACAGGGCTGAGTCAAAGGGCAGGATTAAGTGTGAAAGAAGCACCAAAGCCACTTAAAAATATATATATATAGAGGAGACAAGTTGTGGCACTACTGAGGTTAGCTGCTCATAATGACAGAAGATAGAATAATTCTTCAGGAGGGGTAGTTAACCACAGATGTGTATGAGAAGTGCAAACGTTGGCTGCAGTTGAATTTCATAGGCATTGGTTTAGATAAATGGTAAGTACTGGCAACATCTAATTACATATACTATCCCATCACCCTGAGAACCAAAGTTTTGGTTGTGGCGTAAATACTACAAGCCAGTACCAAATTTACAGCCTTTGCAATGAAAATAAAGCATACACAGGGATATAGCTCTTTACAGAGACCATGGATGAACTTCCTCAAAGGCTTCAGTAAATAATTCAGTGAAATCTGACTTAAAATCTTCCAATCATGAATAATCAAGAAGGAAAATTTGCAAGTTTTGAGAAGAACAACAGTGAGATAGATTTGTACAATTTAGAAGAATCTATCAAAATGACAATCATACCAACAATGAAAATAATGTTTGCATAAGCTACATAAAACAATCAAAATTCAGATTATTTAAGCTGTTTTTCAAGCTCCACTGACAATCAAGTGACATGGTAGGCCAAGGCTCTCTCAGTGGGGAGTCTTTCCTGTGCTACTCTGAATATTGCCGTCAGCGAAAGGTCAACTGCCCACGGCCAAAGGGCACAGAGGGCGGCTGTTTTTGCAGAAATTTGTTTCTCCTGAGATGCCAAATTTGCTAATTTCCCAGTTGAAAATCAGCATGAGCACTGAGCTGATTAAATTCTGATAAAAAACCTCAATACAACATAACATTAGTAAAAGCAATTGCCTGTAAGACAATAGTGCATTGGGATTTTCATGAATGACACATTAGATACCTATAGTAGGCAAAAAATACTTCACATTTTCAACATTATACTGTAAAAAAGCACAATAATCTGTAGTTACAAGATGTTGACATATAAAGAATGCAAATTATTATTAATAAAAATCTAAACAAAATGAATTGCATAATTTACAAATTGCACATTATGAATGATATTTGTGTGGTGGCTAATTCTGGTACAAGTAGCTTGCTGATGCAATTTCTTTCCCTCTGAAATTTGGTAAAATTCTTTTACACCCTTAACCCCTTAATCCCAAATTTTTCTCAGACATGACAATACTAAACTAATACGTTATCAGTGCGCTAATAAACCAATCAATTGTAATAGAAAAGTGGGTGAAAAAGCTGAGTTGGGACAACATGTGGTCAATGCTGAGTATTGACTATTAAGGTATTTAGTCAGCTTTTACTTAATATAATGCAACATAAATAGATATTACAGTCTTTTGTTGTCCTAAAAAGGGTGAAAAATTATTATTTTAAGCAATAAAAGTTATAAAGTGTTTTTCTATAACAATAGCACACCATTATAATCTATATATATATCTATACAGTTTTTCATAAAATCATCTATTGACTTTATTTAAAGCATTGTGCATTGTAAATATTTTTAATTTTCACTTTGTAAAGTCACAAAATAAGTCCTGGACTCATTCTGTGGCTGTCGGTATTGAAAGAGTAGTGAGGATTTATTTAGTTAGTATATATTTTTGTGATAATTATTCCCTGTCTCTAACCTGCACTGGCCTTTATTTTCATAATAAACTGTGGTGACAGTGTTTGTTCTACACAGCTGTAGTCTGTAGACTGGAGGAAATGTACTGAGGAAAGCTCAGTTTGTACCTGTTCTACACTGTGTCAGTGGGAACGTCTCATACTTTTGCATTATAAAATTCTCAACTTACAGTTTCAGAGGCCTATAAAAATATGCATAATTACAGGCTTGAGCACTAGGTGACACACACCAAACATGTTCACAATCTGACACAGGGTTAAACTTCTACAGAGAACTGAACACTACCTATAAAACAAATGGAACTGTGTGTTACTTTCCAGTCATCCAAATTAGATGAATTATTACATTATTACAACATATCTGAACACTAGAGACCTACCAAAAATCATTCTCCTAACTTTATGTTAATGCACCTAAATAAGCTTTTGTTTAAGAGTTAGGGGGAGCTTCTCTTCAGGTGTACCTTGTCAATAAACACCTGTGGTGATGCGACCTTTGACCCCAGACATGTGTGCTATATCTACTAATAATGGCATATTATATCATTTATAACAGCAGTAGAGCCTTAAAAATTAGAGATATTTTTTCTGCAACAATTGTTGCCAGTGGGATTAAATGGGTTAATTTGCTGATTATTCCCATCTAGGCCCATGGTCCCCAATCTCCATCAGGGCCTGGATCACACTTAGGGTCATCATCTGGAAAGTGTACAGGTACAGCCTTTTTCTGGAAGGCACTGAGCCGACTGAGGAGATAGTCCACTGTTGCAGGAAACTTGTCAGACACTTCATTTCTCTCCTCTGGATCTTTCTCGATGTCAAACAACATGACAGGCTTCAGTGGGCTCAATTCAGAAGAACTGGACGCAGAGCTGTTGCCGTCAGGCCGTGGGAACCAAATATCACAACCTACAACATATGACCAAAAGGACATTAATGAGAACGTTTAAACTGGACTCTCATTCATCCAGAGAAAATACAGACCTGGGTAGCCAGTTAGCAGTTTCCAATTTGAGAATCGAATAGCTGCGTGAATAGACACATTGAAGCCAGAATAAGCCCAGGAGTTTCCACTGTCCGCCTCAGCCAAAGTTAACTCATTTTTCCTGTCAATGCCTGTGGGGAGCAGAAGACAGTGCTGATTATGGAGGTCATCCATTAAGACAAGAGGGAACTGCTGATTAAGACGATATTGGGTATAAAACATTCTTTTAGGATTTTAAACAAGAGAGTGGACTACATTACCCCACATCCAGAGGCATACAAATAAATATAAGAAACATGATTGCTTTCTCACTGGTTTATAAATGACTAAAAACAAACTAATTAAACCATAGCACTACTGTCGGCAAAAAAAGCATATACATTTCCTTGAACTTGGGGAACATCAAAATTGGTGGAATAATATATTATAATGGTAACGTGGTTAACTCTGCACTAGTCTCTTGTTTCAAACTAGCACAATGAATAATCTTCTTGTGGAGTTGGGTAGATTTGAACACAAAGCACATATACTAATCATCTTAGTATAAATTTGAAAGCCAAAAAAAAGCCTTGTTCTGTCAGTGTCTAGAAATCATTATGGCCTTGTAGCATGAGCCATTTCTGCTCTGAAAATACCTCCTAGAAGTGAGCACATGTGTCTAGGTGATCTTTTGTCTAAGAAGATCTGGCCTTGAGAGTATTTTCAGGTTCAAGCTGTGGTTGACCTCAACAATATGGTCCTGATTAGGCAGCTTTGCAAGTAATTTTGCTCTTCCAGGACTGTCAAAAAAGTATTTCCGCGCATTCTTTTGCATATAGACAACTCTCCCCTCTAAAGTTTTGCAAAAGCTGCCATGTTCCCATTGGAGCCTGTTTTATAGGTCTTATTCACCACAGTGACATGACTAGTGAATTAAAACATTTCCGATCTCAGCGTTTTTGCAGCCACATAATAAAAGCTTCAATGGTGGATTTGTCACAGATGATTGCTCAAGTGACATGTGGGATGTAATTACTCTCAGGGCTGGGTAACCCCTAAGTAACATGCGTCACAGTTCAACAACAACAAAACTGTCCTTGAAACCATAGGCTATACAAGTCAAATACAACAGTACAATATTATGTAAGCAGCAAATAGAATGACATTTTACATAAATCGTTTTTAAAGCTCGCCTGGCATTTGTTCTGAGCAACAAGGTTACTTTGTTACATTCTTTCACCATATGAGCAGAGCCCCCACAAGCGGGTTCATGTAGATCCACAGCAGGACAGCTCACAAAGTGTTCTTTTGCAGTGGAGAAGGAAAGGGTGGGACTAAGGAGATGAGACAGGAAGAAAAAAATTGCAAAAACAGCTTGAGCAGTGAGGAAGAGAGGGACAATTTGGGGTGATTTAGGGTTGGTACTAGTCCAGGGCTTCTCCCTTTCTGTAAATGAGAAGTTCATGCTCTCTTGTTTGACCCAATTAGGTACGCAAGATCCCCCCTTTTACCAAAGCACAGGTAATAGCCTTCAAAAAGACACTTAAAAGACAATGGTCTTTGATGAGCTAGTCCAGAAAATGGACATCAAACATGCAAAAGGAGCAGAGGGAAGGGATTATAATGAAGAGGAATGTGGCAAAGAAGGCTGTGTATATGGAAAAATATTATGAAAGCTTGTAAAGGAGCAATGTTGATGTTCTTATGTACAGGGTATGACAGGCTTTAGAAAGCAATGGTCAACTAAATAACTTGTGCTCATTGACGTAAACAGTTCTCTCTCAACACTAAATCACAAAGTGGGCTTTGTTTTGACAGAGTTAATCAAATAAATAACAAATTAGTCAGAATATGCATTGTGCAACAGAAAGCTTACAAACACGTCTTTAATTTTGTTGGTTGGTTAAACCTGAAGTTGGGTTAATAAATTGTTTAGAAAATAAAAATCACAATAAAATGTTTTGTAACGTGACCCACAAACCCACTGAGAAATACTTCAGTGGTCTATGGGTGCCACAGTGGTATTATTTTTACAGTGCACAGCTTATTGTTTTATTTTATTGTCCTGTTATGTCTAAAGCCTGCTTCATTGCTTCTAACATCAAGTATTTCTCTCAAACATACATATGTAGATAAGGGATTAATAGATATCCTCATGGAATGTAACCTTAAAATAATTTCTTTGCCAAGATTCATGCAGCATTAAATAAGTCACTTCTAGTTTTTGACAGAACAAAGGGTTCACATCTGGTCTTAGGGGGTCAGTATGTCCTACATCTGTAAAACATTTACAAATGTACTCCGCCTATGTAATTTTAGTATGGGTTACCAAGGTGTAGCATCTTTGCTTCAAAAAGTAAAAATAGTGACCTTAGCTCAAAACCCACAACCCTCTCAAAGTGGTTTGCTCGACCCAATATTAAGTGGCTTAGACAAGAATGACTACTCCACAGTGTGTCCTAGAAGTCCAGCAATGGGACCAATTTCCTGGAAACCTACAGCACCCTGCGTTCAAAAGTCAACCATCTCACATTTCAACTCTGTAGAAAGATTATAGTTTCAGCACTGACCAATTACAATTTTAATCTTATCAGAGAAAAAGTTAGTTATTACAAATATCCATAGAAGGAAAATGTAAAAAAAAAAAAAAAAAAAAAAGTAGTTTATATTATTTTATATAGTGATATGTAGTTCAGGTTCTGACAGAAATTACGTCAGCATGTAATGAAGACTGTATAAATAGAACATTACAATTAATACCGATTAAACATGTTTCCACTAAACAGACTTAGGATAAGTGCAGAAGTATATATGAACTTACATGGAGCAATGTCATTATACAAAGGGTCGATATTGTGCAGAAGTTCCAGTCTGGGAGAGGCATAGCCTTTGCTGCAAGACAAAAACTAAATGAATAAAAACTGATGTTAACATTTGGATGCACATGCAACACACGCTCTGTGGTTTACAGAGTAATATTACTTGCATTCTACAAACACAGATGACAAACTGAGCTTCAGCTACATCGTGGGCTTGTGTAGACCCCTCACACACATTACCTGATTGTGTCCCAGACATTGACTCCATCCAGTGGTTTAGTTGACTTTGTACTTCCACCCGCTAGAGCCACCAGTGTGGGCAGCCAATCAGAGATGTGGATAAGCTCTCGACTCACGGTGCCTGGTTGCTTTATTAGTGGACTAGCGACAAATCCCACTCCCCTGATGCCACCTTCCCACAGAGACCACTTCCTCCCCCGCAGAGGCCAGTTGCTGCCACCATACATGGTCTGACCACCGTTATCTGGAAAATAACAGGTCCATAATCATGAGATGAAAAAACATACACATTTACAGACACAGAAGCTACTTTGCCAGAAAATAAAACTGAAAGTTGAACTAAACTGAAATAAGACCACCATTACCCTGCTATGAAAGGCAACATCTGCAAGTAACTTTTTAGAAACCACAGGTTATCTTGTGAAAACCAAAACATTCTGGTCTATTTTTCTTTCACATAACACATGTATTTACTAAAAAAGTTAATTTAAGCATTAGTTTCAATAATAGAGTATGGAATACTGTATATATTCACAAAGAATAGACTGCAACAAAAAAGGAAGTCTGTATATTAAGTATTTAAATGTACTGTGAAAACACTGAAAAGTAATAGACCAAAGAAACTGAAACAATACAGCTATGGGTCTCTCCATCATAAAGCTTCTCTTTCCTAAAAGCATTTACGCAAACTCCAAGACTCGACTGTCATCAGGTCAGCGGGTAGTCCAGTATAAACACACACTGGCCAATCACACTGCGGCAAGTCTCACTTTCAGCTAGTCCTCTGTCATACAAATCTAGGAAGAACCGACAGCTGAACTGTTCTGGAAAAGACTGTGTGCTTTTAAATGCCTTTTCAAGCTGCTGGGAACTCTACAGGCCAACTCTTGCAGCCTTTTCATAGTTTCCCTGAAGCTTACTAGCTCATTTGCTTACAGAAAATGCTCCAGTTAGTCAGTAAGTTAGCAGAAAATCTAATCATAAAGGAATCTCAGGGCCATCTAAGTTCACGACTTATTTATTTCCTGTTTAGACTCATATAAAATAAGGGTATAACTAGAACAACAGCTCCATAATTACAGTTTAACCAAAAGGATAATACAAGTTGTAAATATGTTGAATAAAGTTGAAAAATTTTGGTGAAATGTTCACTGATGTAAATTCACAATAAGTTATACAACTTCTCATAAAGAAGCAGAAAGCATTTACCTCCTGTCAGCATACATGGTGCCTGCCTGGCATATGGCTGACTCTTCCATGTTGGGACCAACCAAATGTATAAAAGAACAATGAAAAGACCACCTACGGCAGCCCAACACAGCCCCAAAAAAAAACCCTCACACTTCCCTTTTACAGATTGTTCCTGTCTTTTAATTGCCTTTAATTGCCCCCCCCCCCCCCCCCCTCTGTGTTCAAAGGGCATACCTGCTTCAGGTGCAAGTCATTACAAAATACAATTAAGAAATCAACATAGCATTGAGCATAGTCTGGGCTCATATCCATCTGATGCTTTGTATAGAGAGATTGTTTGTTTTTTGTCAAAAAGTTAAAATGCACAGCTTTATAGGGTTGTGTTAAAAAACCTGAAAGACGTTGCCCTCTAGTGGATTACTAATGTAACACAACAACCACGCAGCCAAGGTATGCACATTTTCTAAAACCTATCATACTAAAGGGTTTTCCATCTATGCCTACAGTTTCAGATCTAATGATGACAGGCGTTAAAAGGATGCACTGGTGAGTTAAGTAGTGGACAGTATTTAGACTAACAGTGAGTGATCATACCGGTTGAGAAGACTAGCACAGTGTTTTCCCAAAATCCACTCTGCTTTAAAGCAAAAGTGATGTTGCCCACCGCCTCGTCCATAGCAGACACCATGCCAGCATAGAGCCGACGACTGTGGTCTTTAATGAAAGTGTAAGGAGTCAAGTAGCGTTGTGGGACCTGTAGAGGTGAATGGACTGCTTGCAGTGCTATATAGAGGAACATCGGCTATAAAACAAGAACATGAGACAGAATACTGGATCAGTGAACATGATAATAAGTGGACAGGCTCAAAATAAATGGCATATGATTTTCATTACATTGTTTACAGAACTGACCTAAAAGCACTCTCTTCAAATTTAATACCTAAAACTAATTT
Source organism: Bostrychus sinensis (assembly GCA_020698575.1). NCBI lineage: Eukaryota > Metazoa > Chordata > Actinopteri > Gobiiformes > Eleotridae > Bostrychus > Bostrychus sinensis. Next base: position 16,177,842 of record CM036239.1, read on the forward strand.
TCTGATAACTTAAGGCACTTTAAGACCTTCATTTTACCAATTCTGATAATTTAAGACATTTTAATGACTTGCAGGAACCTCAACTAGATCATATTTTGTCATTACTGTAATACTGTCACATGAATGTGTTACCTTATTGGATGTGTGCTTTTCAATAATACTAATGGCTCTTTGACTGAATAGCTCTGTGGAATAGGCTCCTTTGTATGCAGTGGCGACCTCTTCTCCTTCTCTCAAGTCCAATGCACAGCGAGTTAGGTTTAGAGTGGAAATGGGAGAACACCGAATATGACTGTAGTAATCCTCACTGCCACTGAGATATCCTGTGAAAATTCCGGAGTTGATAAAAAGAATTGCAACTTAGCAAACAATAAATGTCAGAAATTACGTGCTTATTACAAATTACCAAAGTATGTGTCAAAACCCCTTCGTGTGGGCAGACAGTTTTTTTTGTACATGCCCAGGTGCCACTTGCCCACCATGTGTGTGGAGTAGCCTGCTTTTTTCATCAGCTGTGGCATTAATATCTCATCCTGTGGCACACAGTATGGTTGGCACGGCCATATAATCTGATGCTGCATTCCTGTGCGGATCTGTGAACATAAACAGAAGACAAGCCAACCACATGAGTTACAAAACAATATGATGAAAATTTCCCCAAAATAAAAAGGGAACCAGTTAGACTTGTTTTTTGTTGTGAAACCAAGACAGTTACCTAGGTTTAGGACTCTGTAGCCTACCTTAAAATATAGTGACAGAAACTCAGAAAAACAAAAGCTGTGCTAACTCACCTGATATCTGCCCGTCATAAGCTGGTTCCTGGATGGAGTACACAGAGGCTGGACATAGTAGTTCTCCAGGCGGACACCAGTTGCTGACAGTTTGTCTAAATTTGGTGTTTTAATCTCAGAGCCGTGGTAGCCGATATCATACCAACCAAAATCGTCGGCTAGGATGAAAACTATATGAGGCTGTTGTGCTGAGACCGCAGTAAAACCATGAGAAAAACTGCTGACAACAAAAGCAGTGAGAAGCGCGCATAAAGACCCAGGCAACGACATGTTGCTTTTTAATGACTCCTAAACACGAAGTGCAAGATAAAGTGGTATACGAGCAGTATTTTGAAGCATACCCCGCAGCATTGTTGAAGAAGCACCGCAAATCTTTGACAGTCCGTAAAGCACAAGTCCTGCGAAACTTCCGCATACACTGGATTGAAAACGTTACCTCGGCAGCCAATCAGATTCATGTAGAGTCAGTATCACATGAGTTACCGGATCCAAGCAAACAGTTGCCGGATCGGACCAAAATAAGGGAGTTTCCGGATCCTGTTCCCGCAAGATCCGTCTCAAATTAAGCCCTGTATACAGTGTATTACATAAAAAAACAACATAAGACTCATAGTCAAATAGCCTGGCAAATAGCCCATGATATGCTCACTTTAAAAAAAAAATCTACCATTTTAAATGTTTTTATTTTATAAAAATACATGCAAGTAGAATAATGTTGTAAGTCATTTTTATTATCAATGTATCAACTGTAAACAATAATTAAAAAATGTTTCATATAAAAATATGTTTGTACAACAATGCAACTGCTGGTTATTGGCCTGTTGATTATATAGTTATATTTATGCCATTATAAAATTATAACATGAAGAAAAACAGCACATAAAAACACAAATTGTAAACGCTTTGTGGAATTAACACTTTAAGGCATTGTCAGTATTTTGTTGTGAGAACAGTCAAACATAAGAAGGTATGACCATTTATCCAGACAAACCCTTCCAAATATGGACCACATATAAAATATCTTTTTGTTCAGTCAACCTTCATCATCTTAATAATCCCTAAACTGATGGTTTTGCTTTGCTCTTTGCCTTTTTCTGCAGCCTGGTCCGTGTGGGTTCAGTGAGGACCAATGGCTCCTGGATGACCATGGCGGGATATTTTCTGCCCAGTAACTCAACCTCCACCTTTTGGCCCACAGATGTCAGCTCTGTTGGCAGATAGGCAAATGCCAGACTCTGCTGGGAGGTGTAGCTGTAGGCCCCAGAAGTCGTATTGCCAACAACCTGAGGAGACAAAACAATAAAGAATGATTAACAGATGCCAGCCATTAAAAAATACATTTTCAGCGTTGCATACCTTGTTATTGTACCAAATAGTCTCATTCCCCTCAGGGTCAATGTCATCTGTATCAACACTGATGTATGACAGCTTCCTCTTTAGACCCTTTGCTTTTATCTCCTGAAGAGCAGCCTTGCCAATGAAGTCAGCAGGCTGAAACATTTTGTAGGTTACTCCTTTGTTCCAAATTATAAAAACAAGACTTATTCTATTGTTATTACCTTGTTCAGTTTGATAAAACTAATCCAATCCAGCCTCCAAAGGGTTGGTGTCACAGTTCATCTGGCAAAAAACTAGATGCTCAAAGCCAGGCTCTATATTCTCTATTCTATCATTTATTTAAAGTTAGACCCTTTAAATACAATGTTTATGATTTACCTCAGCTCCCCAGCCCCTGAAGCCTTTTTCCAGTCTCAGTGAGTTCATAGCATATGTGCCAAAATTGTCAATGCCATGACCTTTTCCAGCTTTCATGATTGCTTGGTAAACAGCTGCCATGTTCTTTTGGTCAACATAAATTTCCCAACCAAGTTCACCTAAAACACACAACAGAGGTACATTCAGAGGTTCTACTTCATTCAAAGACAAAATCATTTGTGCTTTCCACTTTGTTCATTACCTGAGTAGGAGATCCTAATGGCCTGGACGGAAATACCTGCAAGCTCAATTGTCTTGCAATGGAGAAACTTATAACCAGTGTCACTCATGTCCTCGTTGGTCAGTTTTTGTAGAACTGCTCGTGAATTGGGTCCAGCAACGCCAAGAACTCCTATTTCATCTGTTACATTGCTGATGTCAACATCGTATCCACCATTTGCAGTCTCTGCCTCTATCCACCTGTTGGATTTAGACAGATGGTAAAATATTCAGCAACTCAAGTTGCTTTTAATTTAAGTTATTTCTAAGTTGCCACGTTGCTACGAAACATTGACCTCACTGAACCCTATAGTTTGTTTGGATACCACTAGAGTTCGCTATGTGGTATGAAATGCCACTGTCCATTTGAACACTATGGTCTAGAGTTGGTCACTGAGGGAGAAGCAGGAATGTAATAAAATACTGGTTTGCAATTGGAGCAACTGGGGGGGTGTTGTGCTAACAGCTGTTTAAAGATTTTACACAACATAGATTGTATTTTCATGCATATGTGTACTGTGTAGGCATACAATACAGAAGGGTACTGTACTTATTAAATGTATTTTTCAGAATTTATCAGCAATCATAAATGTGTAAACAGCTAGATGCATTTACCTGAGGTCATGAAACTCTGACCCTGAGCCTGTGATAAGCATGAACTCCCCTGGTGCGAGCTGGGTGATTGTGACCTCTGCATAGACCTTCCCAGTGGGTGTCAACATGTGGCTGATATTAGTCTGACCAACCTGAAAGCACAAAAGGCCAAAGAAAGCCAGATCAGGGAAAGGCAAATGTATATTTGGATATATAGACTACACTTTATATTACACTACAGCCATGGCCGTGAGTATGTATGTATGCGCTACAGAACCTGTACAGAACAATGGAGTATTATATTTGTGAGTTTATGTTTCAACATACCCAAAGTGCAAGCTCATAGTCTTTAAAGAAAGCCCTACCTTGGGCATAGTGTTGGCAAAAAGCCGGTCCAGGAGCTTGTGGGAGTCCTTCCCTTTCACTCTGAATTTTCCAAAAGGTGTCAGGTCAATTACTCCTACATTTTCCATCACCAGCTTACATTCTCTTCCAACTGGTCCAAACCAGTTTGTGCGTCGGAAACTGGGCCTAAACACAGCATCATAAAAATTCACAGGTTTTTGATAAATGTATTATATTTTACAGACTTGCTGCCAGTCTGACAAATGCAGAGTTGGGACATGAAATGAAAATGTCACAACTTTAAAAAAAGTGAAAACTGCTGAAGTTTTATCTGTTTCAGCTGTGCGCATCTGCCCTGACCACTAACTCCTCTATCTGAATGGTACAGCTATAAAAACTCAAGTCTCTCTGCATGCATTGTCAACCAACATCATACAATAAAAAATATAATATATATCAGATATGAATTGTGTTTGCATTCTGCAATAATGTGTGTATTCCAACATAGCTCCATGCCTTTTAACCACAGATAACCATGTATTATATTGTATGTCATAAATACAATTTGGATCTCCTATAGCAATGCCTATAGCGTAATTACAAACACAATGGCTACAACAATCTTTGCCATTAAATTTCTTACTTGTATCCAATGTCATCTCCAGGTTTGTAGAACCAATGAGGCTGCTCCCATCCAGCGTGAAATCCCATGGAGCATTTGTCTTTCAGCAGCTCATAAACACCACTTGTTCGTTTTGTTGGTCGACCTGCAAATCGCTCTTCCTTGGGATAACCCACTAGTCAGGAAAATTACAAAACAAAGATTATTTCAGCTGACAAGTTATTTCAGCCCCAATTTGATCTTGTACTGAAAACACACTTCCAAACACTGAAAAATGGGATGATATCGAGATAAACAGGAAAAAGACTGCTCCATCAAACTGTTTTCATTAAATCAAAATATAGGCTTAGATTAACCTAATGCAGACAATATAATGTCAACATATAAGAAGCACCTGTTTGGGTCCAACTGCCTAGCAAGACATCTACTTTAGGGTACCATACAAACCAGACTCAATTAAGTTATATATAATTAGGCAAAAGGGTAAAAAAAGGGTAAACTAAAACCGTACTGATACAACTTGTTGAGGTTTTTGGGCTGTGAAGTGAAAAGACAGTAAAGCAAAGCCCTTCGCATCACAGGCTGATGTACATGCTGTATAATTGTAAAATATTATTATTGATGAAGTATAAAATATGTAAACCTGGTCAGCAGACCTAAACAGCTAGTATTAGTATCCTATAAGAAGCATAATAATGGACATCCCTTGTTAAAGATGACTGTTCTTACCTACGTTGTTAAAGCCATATGATTCTCTAGCTTTGGCACACATGAACGGCACATCTGTCCATTTGCCATAACGATTGGGGTCACACTCAATCAGATCATAAGGAGGTTCTCCATTCCTAATCCAGTCACTCAGAAACTTTCCCATACCGCCTGCATGAATGACTCCATACCTGAACCAACACAATCACAAATAAGGAAAGCAGAAATAACGATTTAACTGAATACGTATGTATGTTTGGATATGTACCCAAAGCCAATGGCAGTCCAGTAGTTAGGAACTCCATGGTGTGGTCCAACCATAGGCAGAAGGTCAGGGGTGTATGTGATTGGTCCTGATACAACGTTGATGATGTCTGCATTCTTCAGTACTGGAACCATCTCCATAGCCATTTCAATATGTTCCATTATCCGATCAAGGTCTGACTCAAACAGTTCTTTACCGAAGCCTACATTACAAAAGGGGGGGAATATTTGTAAGATGTTTGGTTCATAAAATGTACTGCAAATTGAACTATGAAGACCAACCTGGAGGTACTCCTTCTCTCACCCAGGAGTCCTGCAGCACCATTTTCTCCATCTTCTCATATGGACCAAATAAAAGGCCATCCCTTTCCTGACGTAAATAGTAGGAGCTCTCCAAGTCTCGGATAACAGCCAACTCCTTTTTCAGAGCCTTCACCTCAGGCACTGTTGCTGTTACTACATACTGGTGATGCACAGGGATGGTGGGATGCTCAAACCCAATCATCTGACCCACCTCCCTGGCCCAGAAACCTAAGAAAAAATGTATGTTGTTGTTAACACTTGACTGAGGCAGGATTACTATCTATGATGCTAAGAAAACTGCTGTGTCTCTTCCATTGTTCAAGTTACAAGTTTAGAGGTATATATATCACAATAATCATTATTCAGCAAAATATCTGATTTACAAAAACTTCATATGTTAACTTATCCTGTGGAGGGGAATGGGAGGAACTGAATAAACTTAACATTTAGATAAGGGCCCATTCAGCTCAGGGGCAAAAACGGCAGTAGACTGCATGTTTTCTAGACACAGGAACACAGGGGACATTCACTCAAGGGTAAATATGTGTAATAATTGTGTACAAGACCGCCAACTATTTTTCACAAGGATACCTTCTGGTTACAAGAGCTACTCTTCTTAAAAATAGTGGCTTTGTTTATAACTGTTTAATAACTTCCCTTTAATAAATTTTCCACAACATCTTACCAAAATGGAGACATTTTACCATTAGTTCAGTGAGGATTTGATTGCTACAATAATGGTACCAAAATAATTGAAATGTTTGGTGAACTATAAACAATGATGGCCAGTCATTTTAAAGCCACAGTATATAGCTTTTGTGTGTCATGAACTATAATACAACCACCAAAGATTACAAAAGAGACTGCTTCCACGTCCCATGTTGGGTGTACTATGCAACCCACAAGGCTGGAACATCTGTTACAAAACCAGATACAAATTCCACACAGACTTGCAAGACAGACAATGCCCCATATCACAGAGTATATTGATGCAAACATTAGCAGGACGGGTAAGACGACTGGGGGAGAAGCGTACTTGCAAATGATGGTCAGTGTGCAAGCCTTTGGACACACATTTTATGTCATGATTTATGAAACCAGAAAAAGCCACACAAAAAAAAAAAAAGTAAAAATGGGTTGGGAGGTGTGCTTAACTGCTGCACTGAGATTGGATGAGATCTAAACTGCTGGCTTGTTTTTGATTGGCTGTTGAACACAGAGCGGGCAAAAGGCCAATAAGATCCACAACATAACTGGTTTCATCTGGAGTTGGAGAGTGCAAACCCGGGAGAAAGTCTCTTTTGTAGTGTGGCATTTGCTCCGGTGCTAGAGTGCTTTGTGTGCACAGCCGGAGAAATACTTTTATAATGTATATAACCTTTAAAGGTTGTGGTCCCCAGAAAGCAACAGTTTTTATTGACATACAGCGTGCCAGGTTCTGTCTGATATAAGTGGAATTCCAATTCATCATACTGTATAACATTTTATAAACCAGTGATATCAACATGTGCATGGACACCTGGCCCTTAAACACAAGAATTGGGTTGTAATCAGAAGGCATTAAATAAATTAGTAAAATAGTAGAAGCAAAGTTTGTCTTTGATAAATCTCTTACGAAGCAGACCTTGCAAAAAAATTCTGCCAGAAAACATCTAACATTTTTAGTAATAGTTTCACTGCATTACCTGCTGAGTTAACAATACGGTTTGCACGAATGGTTCCATGAGGTGTGTGAACATCCCATTTGCCATCTGCAGTAGGTTCCAGCCCGTTCACTGGAGCAGGGTTGTAAATGTGAGCACCGTACATTCGAGCGCCAGCTGCCAAAGCCATGGTGAGAGAATATGGGTCTATGTGTCCATCACCCGGGGTATACAGACCTGCCAACACCTACAAGTAAACCATTCTTTGAATAGTATCTTTTTAAACACCCCCAGACACTGCAGTGTGACTAGGATTGATATACAGTTGTTCTTATAAATGTAGATTATGTTAATGCATATCAAGAGATAATGTGACTTTTTGTATTAAATGTAATGCTATGGTGCAAGTGATTTCTTCAGACCTTGTCCATGTTCAGGAGTGGAAACAACTCATCTACTTTCTCAGGCCCAATGAAGTACTGTGGTGTGACATGCCAGTGTGTCCGGGTCATCTGGTACTTCATCTCATCTACGCGTGCAGGTGTTGAAGCAATACGGACACTACCTGGATTGTGAAAACCTACAGCCTGATCAAAATATAAAGATAGGGACAGGGTTAACTCCAACATCTCCATATCTGTGAACAATGATTTTAAAAATATATAAATCACCTGTCCTGTCTCAGCCTCCAATGACTCATACAGTTTAATGCTGTCAAAGTGGACTTTCTTAAGATTGATACCTGGGTGATAATATGTGGTCAGACCGGCCTGCAATAGAAAAAAAATAAATTGTTTTTTTAATTTATTTTATTTAAAGGGCATTATGCATGCTAGGCTTGACTTAAAATATTCTTCAAAGAAATGTAAATGGATCCTGAGATAGTGATACCTCTAACATGTCATATGTGTATTTATAGTACTGCAGTGCAGTTCATGGAAGTTATAAGGCGTAACACATTAAGTGGGTCAAGTCCTCAGATGCCTTGAAACATGTAATGGTGACAATTGAAAAAGAGTGTATACTGTATTCCTTCAGCTAACAGAACTCAGCATAGTTATCACAATTACTTTTTTATTCTAATTGCACTGAAGTAATGGTCTTGGCCAATTTTGTCAAATGTAGCAAGTTTTGAAGGCAGATGTCAGGGAATTGAGACTTTTTAAAGTGTTAATTATGTGTATGTCTTTTTTGTAAGACATAGTGTTGCATTCCTATTAGCATTGATTATCTGAAGGCCCAAAGTAAATAAAGCATAATTAATTTAGAGGGTTGATACTAAAAGGTTGTGGTCCCCAGAAAGCAACAGTTTTTATTGACATACAGCGTGCCAGGTAGAACCAGCGGTGAGCTCAGTTTTTTCCAGCAGCACCACATCCTTCATGCCACTTTTGGCCAAGTGATAAGCCAGGCTGACCCCCACGCACCCCCCACCAATGATCACGGTTTCGGCAGTGTCCTTCCATCGTTTTCCCAAAACTGAAGATGTTTCACTAAAACATAAAAAGACACGCAGTTCAGACAAAGTTATTTAATAGGTTGAGTGACATTTTGATGAAGAAAACTCGTATTTACGTCAGAAGATCTGCATAGGCTATGTGAAAAAGTTGTTGCCCATGTGTTATATCTAAATGTGTCTTACCTTTCTTTATTTTGCCGTCTTGAAGAGCAGCTAATAGTCCTCAAAAAAAGACGAGAAACTACTCGGCATGCGGACAAATCTCTCCGCACACGGCATTTAAGTATGTTCAGAAAGTTGGACATGGCGAAGCTTATGATTAAAACTGCGCTTTAAAAGTCAAAGCATAACGAAGGTTTCTCTCACTACAGTCATGCTTCGCTACAAAGCTCCCACTTGTACATTGACATAGGCACGCCCACAACTGGGCTCCCGAGTCAGTTTGAACAGGACTAAACCTAACCCGACTCAGCCATCTGCCCCATGAACTCTCCAAGTGCCGAGTCTGCAAATGTAGGTCGCAGGGGCCACCTCGAACGAGTTCTGCATTTTGATGTTTGCATCTTTTAGTCTCTACTTGTAGCCTACATCTGCTCATTATCATCCCCTCTTAGTCTTTATGTTTTATATACTCTTTATACTTTAATCTATAGTTAATGTATCTATGTTTATTTTCTTTACCTTTTTGCTCTTTGCTCTTAACCTCCATCCCCCTTCCCTTTTTTGTAACATTGTCCTTAAACCACCTGTTCTGCAGCAGTTCACCCTAAAATGTTATTTGCTTAGATACAATCAAGAAAACAGAGCTGAACGTGTATCATTTTGTTGAAAACAAATCTATAGTTAATCATTAATGTCAGATCCAACCAATGTTTTGTCCACAAGATAGGCTGTCTCTCTAAAGACTGATTTATTGACCAGCAGCTATAGGGCCAGTATAAACACTTTAACAACCAGCCCCCACAAACTTTACCTAATGTCTAACAGCCTATGCTTTGCAGTTCACTTAAAAAAAATAAAATAAAATAAAAAAAGGCAGATTCTGAATTTTATCAAAAAAGTTTCTAAATGACTGAGACCCCTGACCCTGACATACCACTGGTTGTCTGGGTTAGGTCTTTTGTGGTGGCACATGTTTCCATGGAAATCTGCTTTAAGAAGGGGCATGTTTTTGCATGACTATCGGTTGTGGTTTCACAGAAACTGGTTTCAAATTCAAATATCACACCTGGAATCAATTCCAACCCTATTACCTGCTCAGTTTATGATGGGTTAATAAAGGAAAAGGCCATGCATCTCAAGAAATTGCTTTTGAAGCAACTGTCCAATTACTTCGCTTGAAAGAGAGGTGGCTAGATATTAAAGAGCAGTAATTTCTAAACCCTTTCTCTGATTTGGATGTAAATACCCTCAAATTACAGAAGAGAGTCTGCGCTTTAACCCTCTGGGCTTGTTCCTTTGAACTATACACTCAGCTTGTTTGTGGCCAAAAGTGGCCACCAACAAAGAGAGTCCATGTGTTGTAAATATAAAATATATTTTTCTTTAAAAATGTTCAACTCTTTAAATTCCAGTTTGTTTGCACATTTCGATGGTTGTCAAAATAAATAAATAAATAAATAAATAAATAAATAAATAAATAAATAAATAAATAAATAAATCAAAAACTAATACAGTTTACTTTTTACTATTGCAAAAAGTAGGATGTCATTACCAACACCATTTTAAAAAATCCATTGTTAATTTTGAGCTGGAAAAGCAAAACATAAAAAACTCACGCTCAGCTCTATTGTGGCCTAGAGCCTTTGTTTACATTCCTAAAAATGCTATAAAAATGTATATTAAAATATTTTTCTACTTTCAACAGCTTGATTTGTTTGAGTTACATCTATCCTTATCATAAAATTTTCAATGTCATTCACATTCAAAAATGTAACCCTTTTATTGCCTGTTAAACCACACAATGTCTGTTGTTACATAAGGGCCAAAAATATAAAATCACTATTTTTTGTCAAATAATTGATAAATTATTTTATATTCAGTGTTTGAGGTAAGTGTATGTCATTAAAAAAACAATATCAATATTTTTTCTGCATTATTAGTCTTGAGTGCAGGAACAAAAAGACATAAAAAAAAAAATCACTCTCAGCTCTATCATGGCCATTTGTGGCCCATTGAAGCCCATTATAACTATGGTTTTTAATTACTCCCAATGTACACTTTTAAATCATTTGATTTATGTAAAATAGCTTTCATTGTAAACTCATGACAGGAGTTCCTTTTTTTTTTTTTTTTTTTTGCCAGATCATATCTTTTGTCTGTTTTTGGTCAAGGGAGCAATTTCATGTAATAAATCCTGTTTTTCAGCTCTTGTTTACATTACTGGAATGCACAATGTGCTGAACATATTTACTACTTTCACTGCTTAATTTTGTTTAATTTGAATTAACTCTATTAATAAAATCTGAATATCAGATGCCTTACATACAGTATTACGACTAATATGTTAACCATATAACACTATATGTTTCAGGATATAAAGATAAAAGAGAAACATCAATATTTGACAACAGAGAGAAGTCATTAGCCATACAGTTCATCCATCTTTTACTGCTTTATCCAGGGACAGGTCACAGAGGGCAACAGACTAAATATGGATGTCTGTCTCCCTGGACACTTTCCTCTTCACTTCCTCCAGCTAATCCCAAGGTGTTCCCAGGCTAATCAAGAGACATAGTCCCTCCAGCCTGTCCTAGGTCTTCCCTGGGGCCTCCTGTCTTGAGTTTACAATAAAAGCCTTTTTACATAAATTATATGATTTTATACTGTTAATTGCAAGGAATGAAAATGAGTTTCAATTGGCCAAAAATGGCCACAATAGAGCTGAGTGTGACTTTTGTGTGCACACAGTTTATTATTGATGTTTTTACAGAGCTGAAGTTCAAAATTAAAAGGTCTTATAAAGGTCCAGACATTCCATTAATCATTAACACAGAAAAAAATAAAGTGCAGACGCCACAAATGACCACCATAGAGCCCAGAGGGTTAAGCACATATAACTGTATTTTTAATATGTTTTGGTACCCAACTTAGTAGCCTACAACTGGTCCCCAATGTAGTAAGATCGCCAGGACTATGATAAAACAAACATAAAAACGTTATGATGTTAAAACAGTTTACACACCCTTTACCTCAGCTTGCTTTTGGACAGTTTAGTTAATCCATAACTGATAAATATGGTGTTAGGCCTATATAAGGTTTCAAAGATTTAGCCGCTTAGTGATGATCATTTGGTGAGTAGCATCACTTCTTCGCGCCTTGCGCATCAGTTGTTTCACAGAATTGCTACATAACTTACATAACATATAACTTAAGGAACCAAAATAAATTAATAAGAAATTTAGCTCAGTTGTACTGTAGACAACAGGGGTCCCGTCAAAACTGTGCGGGTGGATTATGTAAGGAACAGGCGGAACTAAATTCAAGTGACATCATCAGTACCGTACCCCTCCACGTCCTATAAATACAGCATGGAGGCTGCAGAAGGTCCTTCCCAAACTCCGAGGCTCTAGCTGAGAGAAAAGGCCAGTCCCTCTCCAAGAATAATGGCACCAGCTGGAAAGGTGAGTGTGCAATCCCGGAGCTTTAGCTTTGTAGCTGCGCAAAGTTGACGGATTGCGCGCGTTATTTTAAAGTAGCATAAGTTGTTGAAGACAGTAACTCGCCGTGATTTGACTTCATCTTTAGTTTTGTGAACAAGGACGTTGTTTTCGTTATCCTCGAAGGCTGTTTATATTTTTGTGCATGTGACATTGAACTTTTAGGGTATCTTGGAGCGCCTGGACGCTGGAGAGATTGTTATCGGGGACGGAGGCTTTGTCTTCGCTCTTGAGAAGAGGGGCTATGTCAAGGCAGGACCTTGGACTCCTGAGGCGGCTGCCGAGAACCCTGAGGCTGGTCAGAGAGGCCCCAAATTCTAGCAAACCTTCAGTATAATCGTAAGTATTTTAACCTGTATTTCTGGTTTGATTCCAGTGAAACAGCTGCATAGGGAGTTCCTGAGGGCAGGCTCCAATGTTATGCAGACATTCACGTTCTACGCAAGCGATGATAAACTGGAGAACAGGGGGCACACTCAACGCTTCACCGTGAGTGATCTGTTAACAGAAGGCTGCAGCTGCTCACACGTGTCTTATTTTAAGTCACAAAAGTTGATGGCATCTTGGCAGCAACACAAGAGACTTTGCCTGTGCCCAACTGCCTGCAGGGCACGAATTTAAACCACCTTCCATCAGCCTGAAATGTCAAATTGCACTTTTTTTTTCCAACTGCAGGGCCAGCAGATCAACGAGGCGGCCTGTGACCTGGCCCGGGAAGTCGCCAACGAGGGAGATGCTTTGGTGGCAGGAGGCGTCTCCCAGACCCCTGCTTACCTCAGCTGCAAGAGCGAGGATGAGGTTAAGGCTGTCTTTAAGAAACAGATAGATGTTTTTGTCCAGAAAGATGTTGACTTCCTGATTGCAGAGGTGTGATTTCTTATAATGGTGTTTCTTATCTAATTCTTGTCATGGGTATCTTTAACAACTTAAATGTGTGTCTGTAGTACTTTGAACATGTGGAAGAAGCTGTGTGGGCAGTCCAGGTTTTGAAGACCACTGGAAAGCCAGTAGCTGCTACTCTGTGCATTGGACCAGAAGGAGACCTGAACGCTGTCAGCCCTGGAGACTGTGCAGTTAAACTTGTCAAAGCCGGTATGACTGCTTGGTTTAAATATACAATATTTATAATCATTTGCCACACTCCTGCAAAATTACAGCATTGTATGCTGCTGCTACTGACACCAAACCCTTTCTGACATCCTGTTGCCAGTTTAAAATGTTATTCTACAATGTGACTGGCACCATCCAGTGGAATGATAGAAAATTACAGGAATAATTTTTATAGTGCTCAAAATCATTTGGATTTTATATATATATATATTTTTAATAAACCTGTAATGCTAGGGCTGTTATGATCCTTGACCGGTTTCTGTTTCTCTGTAGGTGCTGACATAGTTGGCATTAATTGCCACTTTGACCCTGAGACATGTGTGAAAACAGTGAAAGATGATGAAGGAGGGAGTGGAGAAGGCTGGCCTTAAAGCTCACTACATGTCCCAGCCTCTGGCTTACCACACTCCAGACTGTAACAAACAAGGCTTCATTGATCTGCCAGAGTTTCCATTTGGTATCTATTTTTTTTTTTTCACGTCACCAAACACCTCATATATCACTCTAATGCAGGGCTGAAATTAGATTTTCTTCCTATTGTTTTTAGCTCTGGAACCAAGAATCTTGACCAGATGGGACATGCAGAAATATGCCAGAGAAGCATACAATGTTGGTATTCGTTACATTGGAGGCTGCTGTGGTTTTGAACCTTACCACATTCGCGCCCTTTCTGAAGAACTCTCAGCTGAAAGAGGTTTTCTTCCAGCTGGTTCAGAGAAACATGGTTTTTGGGGCAGTGGCCTGGAGATGCACACAAAGCCTTGGGTTAGAGCAAGGTCGGTGTCAGAGATGGTTATAAAATCCATAGCTATAAGAATAAAAGTTTTAGCAACTTATGTATATATACTTTTTTTTTTTTTTTTTCAGAGCTCGTCGTGACTACTGGGAACAGTTGAAGCCTGCGTCTGGCCGCCCCTTTTGTCCTTCTTTGTCTTTGCCTGATGGCTGGGGTATCACCAAGGGCCATGCTGATCTGATGCAGCAAAAGGAAGCGACTTCCCAGGAACAGCTGAAGGCACTCTTTGACAAAGCTAATCACTAAAAAGTGACAAGGGAGGCGGCAGTCACCATTCCTCATGTTTACATACCAAAAAAATTAAAGCTGAAATTGTCTTAAGGACCATTTTTATATGGTACTATGTGTTGGAAACTAGCCGTGCTCCTAGTTTTAAGATGATTTGTGATACATCTGCCCTGTAACATGACAATGATAAACTCATTGCGCTCAAAACACTATGAAAATTGAATTTGTATTAAATGTCTGAACTAACAATTTGTCTTGTCTGGAGACTTTGCTGTTTCCCCACTGTAGAAAACTCTAGCCTATTGTATAGTAGATTCTTCTGAAAAGAGGGTCACCCCAGAGCAGCATCTGTCCCACAGAGCGGTGCAGCTACTGTTGCCACACATCCAACACATTTTATATAAGGTGTACAGGGTGAGAACAAGATGATTCTTAACTAACTTTATGACTTTGTAGCTAATTTATCATATGCTTTTTGGATAATACAGTTTCTCACTGACAAGATTTACTGTACTACACAGGAGGACCGCAAATGAGCTAAAGGCAAGACACTGCAGGTGAATAGGGAATTTTTTTAAAACCAACTTCAGTGTGAACACTTTGAGTCATTTAATGTTTTCATATGTAATTAGGCATGTCATACACAGTAATGCACAAATGTGCATACATTTCTAAAAACAATATCTGAATATTGAATAGAGTAAGGTTTAAAATTCTTGATTCATTTTGTTGACATGTTGCATAAAAAGGCTTTTTCAGAAAAGATTTTAGACATCTTATTTTGTCTTTCAGGAAATTATACTGAAATCGAGTTACAGAAAAATTATACAGAAAAAGTACTGACAATAATCTTTTAAAAATATCTAATTTCGCCCTGTTTTTAGGATTAAAATTATCAATAAATGAGGCTAGGAATTGCATATCAAGAAATCCCTCTGTAAATGCCTTCAAAATATTAAGTACATGACTGGAAAATGTGGTCCTTGAAGGAGATACTGAAGTGGCGATTTTGACAAAAAGGCTTTTGAAATGAATATTTCCAATAGAAATCTGTGGACGCAAGATAAGGCTACTAAATGTATTAAAATAAACTACATAATGTGTAATTTTTTAATTTTTTATTAATTCTGTACACTGAAAAAAAAAAAAAAAAAAAAAAAAAAAAAAAAAAAAAATATATATATATATATATATATATATATATATATATACTTAGACTACTACTATACTATACTATACTATACTATATACTACTTACAAAACCTTTGGTCATTTTTTGCATAGCCTTTTGTCATATTATCTACTATAGTTGTCACAGTCATATTTATTTGTATTTGTACATTTCAAAAATGAATTATTCAATTCAGTAAGCTAATATTTTACAGCTAGAATAGCTTTAATTTCTGTTGTAACAGCTATTTCATTTTTCTAATTGTGACTTCATAATATTTTGTTACATGGATTTCATCTATTTTTTATTTTTATTTTTTTCTTATTTTGGCTTCATGACCGTTTCTTGCATCCATTAGATTTTTCTAATTCCTGGAAACAATAGCTCACAAATATTCAAGGGACCCTTCTCCAGACCTTGGTGGAATAATAGCCTGTTGTTCTTGTTTTGAGGTTGATGGGCTAAATCCACCCAGACAGGTGGACAACAGAGAGAGGCCCACACAATCTGGGAATCGAACCCAGGTCCTTTCCCTTGGGAAGTGAGCGTGTTGACCGCTAAGCCACCGTCGTGTTTAAGATGTATAAGGACAGTGTAGCATCTCCCTCTCTTAAACTACTAAGAAATAAATAGCAACAATAACGTGTTTCTGTTTGCAAATTCAACAAGTAGATGTACTGTTTAATTGAATGGTTGTCCTGCTGTACGCTGCGTCTGATTCACGTAGATGTCGACCGGTTGTAATAACCGTATGTGTCCAGCAGATGGCGACAATAATGCACAAACTATGCCGCCTATTTTGCAAGGTATCACATTAATTTGGTGTAGAGTTGAAAGAAAAGAAAAACTAAACAAAACACTATATAGAAATCATTAGCTTAAGTAAATATTTTGATGTTAATTTGTTTTTCTAGTTAAGAATGCTCTCTCTCTCTCACCGCTGTGTGCCCGACTGCCAACATAGGTCTGAACTTCTCAGACCAGGCTTCTTCTAGGACTACAGCCTGGGCGCTGTTCTTTGGCCTTCTTTACGGACACTAGGCTGTTTAGTTGGAACAGACACTACTCTTTGGTGTTAAAGACGGATACAGATAACTGTTTAAAATCCGGTTTTCTTTCAATCTGCTTTAAATGCTACAACGTGCTTTATTCCCACAGAAACTAAACGTCACACTTGGGGGAAGGGTGAACGCTTAGTCCCGCCCCGGATTTGACACCACGCACGTACCTTAACTGCTTGTAAACAGAGGCGCACACGTGACTCCAAACGCGAGCGGAGCAGCGCCACCGCTTTGTCTGAGCGGACAAAGAGCGACACGGACAGCGGTAAAGTGGACCCAGGTGAACGGGGCAACCAGGTGTCATGACAACCCGCAATATCTGCGCCACAAAGCACCGTTTGCCCCGCGTTTACAGCGCCATATGCCGAACAAATGCCTGAGTCCTCAACGTCTACCGAGAGGACAGCCTCGTTTTCACCAGCGCGCAGGCCGTAAACAAAGCTGGGACATCTTTTGTTTTGTCTCCGTTTGTAGCCAAAGACTTTATTTACACCACTATCGCCGTTTTGGGCATTTGTACTCGGCCCTCAGTGCTGTCCGTCGTGAGCTAGCAGCAGTCCGTAGCCTGGGAATCAGAGGGGATTTGTGGCTAACGCTAATCTACGTGTTCGTTTTATTGGCTGGATGAAATGTCATTCACCATGGAGGATAACTTGGAATCAGGATGGGTTTCCGTCCGACCAAAAGTCTTCGACGAAAAAGAGAGACATAAATTTGTTTTTATCGTGGCCTGGAATGACATCGAGGGAAAGTTCGCCATAACCTGTCACAACAGGACAGTTCAAAGAAGGACTACTTTTCTGGACCCTCTTCTTGAGTGCAGCCCGGTCGATGTACTTTATGCGCACGGCGCCTCCGTGGCAGAAAAACACAGCAAAAATGGAGTCAAAACGAATAAAGATGAATTGTGTCAGGAGGCTAAAGTTAGACCTCACTCGTTTCCCAAAGGAAGAGCGGCAAAAAGCGAGGTTAGGGACAAGAAGCCATCCAAAGCCGCTCGGTCAAAAACAACCGAGTTTGTTAGTCACAATATGGGCTCCTGGGACATTGTGGTGACCCCGAAAATAGTGGACATGGAAATTTTAGAGCCCTTAGAGATGCAGGGATTGGTGTCCGCCGTGGATGTAGTGCCAGGGGACAGTGAAGGCTGCGGGCAGGAGGACTTTAGCTGGGCCGGTCTTTTCTCCTTTCAGGACCTACGCGCAGCCCACCTCCAACTCTGCGCCGTCAACTCGGACCTGGAGCCGTGTTTACCTTCGTTCCCAGAGGAGCAGTTCGGCGTCTGGACGGTGGTGTTTGGATCTCCCGGCTTATCGCAGCGAGAGAGGGATGCTCTGTGCTACCAACTACAGGTGTACCTGGGTCATGCCCTTGACACCTGCGGCTGGAAGATCCTCTCACAGGTTCTTTTCTCGGAGAGCGACGACACAGAAGAGTATTACGAGAGTCTGAGTGAGCTGAGGCAGAAAGGCTATGAGGATGCTCTGGAGAGAGCCAAAAGACGCATGCAGGAGGTATTTTTTTACATAATTACAACCACGTTGCTTGCTTTTGTGATCTTGGCTTATGTCTTAAATACAGCATTTTTAAAATGATAACAATTGGGAACAAATGGGAAGTTTACTCCCAGATAAAATATAAGCTACACGTCCTATTAAACTTCATGGCCTCATGGCCTGCTCTTTCTCCTCTTCCTTTGTCCCCCCTGTGGTCTACCATCTGTTGCTGCACACTCACATGGCTGTAATATGATCCTCTTGCGCCAGACATCACACTGTAGTTGGCTGAACACATGAAGGGAGTTCCACTGAAAACACTGCAGAACAATTAAAGGTGGAGTTGGATAAGTGTGGTTTTAACAACTGTTGTTGAGATCTATTTCTGTTTTACTTTAGGTAAATGTGAACACATCAACAACAAACTTTTATAACTTGTTAAGAATGCCAGATATAGCTGCTAAGCGTTTACTCATAATTGAAGCCTCTCACTTTGAAGTGGTCAACATCATTGCAACCAGTGTTTAGAACAAAACAACACAGCCTTTACTTGCCCTGGTTGCTTTGTTAAATTGATTGATACACAAAGCAAAAACTTGACTTGCTAAAAGTAGTCTAACTAGACATTTAAAACAGCATATAGCCCTAAGCTTTTAGGTTTGGATTACATTATGCAGTGCAGTTATTCAGTTACAATAAATAGATAATAATAAGTTCATTACCTTTACCCAAACTCATGACCTCACTAGTGGTTGGCATCTTGTGATGTTATGTTTTTAAAAGGCACACATCATGAGCTGTTGCATTCTTGAAAGAAAAGCAGGTGACATGATGTAACAGCCTCAAGTTTATTTCTTTGCTGTACGTAATACAGAGTACAAGCATCATTTAATGACACACTGCAATAGGAAGGGAAATCACAAACTCAGGTTTTAACCCAGTTTGGGCTGATAACTGGGCCAAAACAACAAAATGATTGACTAGTGGTTGAGGCTGCAGATGTAATCTATAACATGTTTCTGGTAATAATTAGCCATTCTTGACATGTTTCATTCTTTATGGTGTGTTGTTCATACCATTAATACATACTTTTACAAGGTTCACACTAACTATTCTGTTTATTTACACTGATCTGGATTGGACATTTGAAAGTATTGAAATAGGCACTGAGTCCTCTGTGGTGGTTCTTCAGTCTTGTTTAAGGGTCTGAATTAGTGACTGTATTAATTACACACAATGTAAAGCATAATCTTCCCATGTATTAGCACTGCTTCTGTTAGACATGGACAATGTTTAAGAAGGCATGGCTCTAACAAAGAAGACACCTTTTAACCCTTGTTAATTGTTGAATTGATGACTTAGCAAAAGCAGTGCTTGGTACCTCTGCAGCAGTCTCAGATTGTCCAGCTCAGGGGTTTTCCTAGAGACAGGGGCAGGAGTTGGGGTATAGTTAGCCTGTGGTTACCAGGGAGACACAGTCCCAAGGTAAACAGAAGGAGCAGTGTTTGAGCTGAATCGTGCAGTGTCTGCCTCAGTAGAGGGCTTCGGAAAACCAACCTGAAGTCCATCTAATAACAGCCCCATTCATGTCTATAGCCTTTGGCAGAGAGTGGCACTTTATTCACCACTTTACATTAAATGTTGGATGGTGCATATTTCAGTACATGGTGAAGGAGACATACTGTACCATCTGTATTTAGTAGTCAGTATTTCTAAGAGATGCAACACAAAATGTATCTGTGTGTACAATAGCTGTTTTGATAGTGTTTATCTCAAGAACAATGCACCGTTTGTGGATAGCTGAACATATGGTATGAATCAGCAACAGTCAGGACCAACTCATTCACATGGATTATCTTCACCACACAATTATAATTACTGACTCACATTGTCAGTTGTCTTCAGTGTCTACAGTTTCTCATTTACTATTTTTTCCTCTTATATTTTTAACATTTTTTAAACACGTGGACTGTTTTTAAGTTAGATTAGCAAATACACAGTTACACTAAATCAGCAGTGGCTAATTCTTAACTTGCTCTATTAAACTGGCTATTTAAACTTAATTTTGAAATGTAAGTGGAAATATTCTGGGTAATGATTAATAAGCTAAATGTCTTGTTGTGTTGTTCTCAGGTGTTAGAAAAGCACAAAGCCATGGACAGCATGGTGGAGCTGTTACAAGTCTATCCTGAGGAGGATGAGGTGTACAACGAGTTGTTGGAGGCTACCACTCAGCTCTACCATTACCTGCTCCAACCGTTCAGGGACATGAGGGAACTGGCTATGCTCCGAAGACAGCAGATAAAGGTGACACTCATACATGCTCAGCAATACTATTGTAAGAACATTACCATCAGACGCTATGGCTTTCTGTGGCCACAGTGGTGCAGGCTGTGCACACTGCCCTGTAGCTTTTGCATCTGGGAGCAGTGGAGGTTAGAAGATCAGTCAGAGAGGCTCTTTGTCCCTGCCCAGGGCGGCTTAACAAGCAGCACAAGTATTAACACTACAACCACTAAACCACTTACATTCTGCAGACTAGACTCCTTCCCTATGCTATTTTAGTTTTTTCTGTTTTGTTTTCTTCATTAAAGCCTTAGAAAATGATGTATTTACTTGAGTAATGTGGCATTAACAGCCACTGTCTGTTAAGGTCAATAAGTCAGAGGTTTGTGCAAAGCCTAAAAGACCAGGAGATATGACATAGGTGTAAAAAATTACTAATGAAGATCAGATAAATAATTTCACATCCTTGTAGCTCAGTGGCTCCTTTGTAGCAAAATATTGGCATTTCCAAATAATATATGTATTGTATCTGCTACAATGTTCTTACTGTACACATTTTATAACATGTTTATTGTTTATATCACTCGTAGCAAATTTGATAGATCCTTATATGTATGATGGCAACACTTTTTACATATTTAGTCTGCTTTTGTGTTATGGCACGGATGCCATACACAACAAGCTGAAAACACATACATTTATGCTTTTTCTTAGATTCATTTCAACTGTGCATATTGCCGTATTGTCTGCTTAAGTCCATGTCATGGGAGTTGTACGACTTTAATACTAAGCTTTACAAACGTGCAGGAGTACTTCCTGGTTTCACGTGTTTAGAAGTGTGTTCAGCTCTTGAGAAGGGTACGGACTCAGCATACAGGATTATTCAAACAGGCGTTATACAACATAATAACATGACTTAATGATGATTTAGCACAGTAGGGGACTGTTAACCATTTTGCTTGATGCTTCATGAAGCCTCACTCAGGACGTTTCTCCTACAGTATGCAGTGCCAGCATTTTGATCCCTACCACCTGCTGCCCTCAGGGTGCTCCAACAGCTGAAAACAAAGCTACATGCAAATGAATGCTTAATGTGGGTAGAGGCGGTTAGTGATGAGTCAGGATATGGTGTCTTCCTCCACTGAATTACAAAAAATAAAAAAAATAGCAACACGATGAAATACTTTTACACAAAGTTGACTCAAAGCCATGATGGTATTGTCACAAAGGTGAGGTGAAAAAGACGACAGCAGCCCAGCGTCAGTGGCATGCTTGAATTACAACCTGGTTTCACTTGCAAGCTTGCATAAACATCCAAGTGTTTTCTGAAACAAAATGCAGTATCCTTCTGATTATAAACCAATTAAAAAATCAGTTGTCTCTTTTGTTTGACATGAGACAAGAGTTAAATTTCCACACACCAGGGTTAGGCTTTTAACACACTTTTGGCCAGAAGTGTGTAAGGTTGCTGAGCTTACAGACAATTGAAATATGGCTCCAAATAGTTTTTCTTTTCACTCTCAAATTGTTAAGCTTGTTTAGCGAACTGTAACTGACAGGACAGATGGATAGATGAGTGAACCAAGAACAAAGAGTGTCAAGTATTTGTTGAATGGCAATGTATTGTGTGATGGTCTTTATTGCATGTGAGTGCAACACAGTGCTATGTCCTGTGGTGTCCTGTTTCTTTTAAGGTCATAGGGTAGCCATAAATTAGAAATAGGGTTTTCCTGAGATAATGCTGATGAACCACATTGAGCTCCAGTTACTGTTTCACATTGTTATTATACAACAGGTGTTGCCATGTCTCTCAATATCTTTTTGTTGGAGCTCTACCTCAATGTGTGAATTTGTAATTAGCATCTTTACTATTATATACACAGAGAATAATTTACAGTCAAAATGAATCACTTGTATTGTGATCTAATACTGTTTAACCTGTTTTGGTGACAAATACGATGAGCCAACATATGAGCATTTGCCTTTGTAATGGTTGTCCTTTTTTCACTACAATTGGCGTTTCTTCTATTTTAACTTGAGTGTCAGTCTTACATCTGTGCTTTGTCATCAACAGCTGCATGGCAGAGGTGTAAAGTCATTCATATAAGCCTCCTCTATTCACTTTTTGCTGCTAGTGGCAATGCAGTACTGCTCAAAGGAAGGAATAACTAATTTGAATAACATAGGTGTTAGCACTGTGGAAATTAGTTAGTTTAGTTAGTAATTAGTAGCATTTTAGGTGTCTTTTACTGTAGCCGTCACATTGAATAGAGAAGAACCTGACTGATTTAAGTAATTTGTAGATGAGGCTGGAATGGCAACTTGCAATAGATAAATACAGTCGATGATATGGCTCAAATCTATTTATTTTTTGTGTTTTAATTTTCCACTATACCTCATTCAGACTTAAGTTGTTTTGAGAAGCTACACATGCATTGTGTTTTGCATAAACTGGTTGAATGGACAATTCCATGAGACTGGTCTGGGCTTACGTCATAGATCGGTTTTGTTTAATTTGCCACAGCTGTCAGATAAACTTACCAACAACACTCAAGTTTTGAAATTCATGTTGCTGTAGCTAATGATCTGGTGAAGTTTTGTCCTTGACCCTCGAAACTTTAAGAGTTAACACAAATCGGCCGTAGAAGGCTCCTTTGATTTCCCTTTGGGTTTCAGTCTCCCCTAACTCTGATGTCATCTCTCCTCCCAAACTTGCTCTACGTGTCACTCCAAAACCCCTCCCTGTTGTGGTACTCACGTGCTGGACCACACATAACCAAAAAACTTGCTCACTGAAACCAATGCCTTTGAGGTTTGTTAGTGATTACTGTTTTTGGACTATTTTTGTGCACATACACAAATCCGAGTCACATTGAGATAATGTTTTGACACTCACGGGGAGCCAGTGAACATTTTGTTCTTTTTAAAGGGGGTTATTGCCCAGTCAACACTTTGGTAAAAGCCACGTGGCTCTCATTTGCCTCTTTTGCTGTTCTTGTGGTCTATCGCAAGCTGGTCAGAAGAGTTTGGAAACAAATGTGGCAAACATTGGTGCTGTTTCAAGAAGCAGTTTTAGTCCAAACTTGTTTTTAAGGCAGGAGAGCAGTCTGAGCCTAACTGCTTTAGTCCTGAGTGACATTACTTCTGTGGTAGATAATAAATAAACAGTACAGTACCAATAATTCAGCAGTCCTAGCAGCATAGACCAAGCTGTTGGTGGAGGCTAGATTAAAAAAAAAATGTTTTTGGCCTTTCAAGGCTTCAAGATAGAACAGTGGCGACATGACAGGAAATCGTGGTGGAGAGAGCCGGGAGATATTTGGGAAATTGTGCGCTGCATACTCTATTTTTAGGTCCTCACTACACTACGATTCACACTTGGCAACACTGGATGCTGTAAAATCATTGTACAAAGAAAGTATTAAAAAAAGATAAAAAGATGGATGGATGACGTTGTGCTCCCTCCCCCAGATCTCATTAGAAACTGAGCGTCTGGGCCCTCGTCGAGTAGAGAGCCTCAGGAAGGAGGATGAGGAATGGCAGAAAAAGGCTCACGCTGCTGTGATTTCAATACAGGACCTGACTGTCAAGTTTTTTGAAACCACAACACGAGCCCAGAAAGGTAAACAAAATAGAGGCATTTCCTCGCATTCTCAGACTGTTTTTGTTTTGACCTTTAACCCTTTTTTGTTGTAGTGCTTGTGCAGGGAAAATGTCTTGTAGAATTTGCTAGAACTCATCTTTTACCTTTTCTTTCTGCTCACAAATGCATATTGACATATAATAATTTTAAATGCAATACTTAAACCTCAACTATGGCGTGCTGGGAAGCATTGTTTAAAGCAATGTCAATCTTTCACCCACATCTTTGCGTTCTTTTGCAGCTTTATATGAGCGGATGAAAGTTGACCAGAAGAAATTTGGCAAATCAGCATGGACAGCAGCAGTGGATCGCATGGAGCGCTTGCAGTATGCTGTCTCCAAAGAAACTCTGCAGTTGATGAGGGCCAAGGAGATCTGCCTGGAACAAAGAAAACATAGCTTGAAAGAGGAGGTAAACTGCAAATATAAATTTAACCTAGTCATTGTGGCCCTCGTAGTTTTCAGTTGGACAATTTAACAACACTGGTAAAAGTGAGAAAAGAGAAAAGGCAAGTAATAGCTGTATTAGATATGAGCTCATAGCTTAGACATCCTGTAACAGTCCAGTGTGAGTAAAGTGAAGATTGAACACCAATTTTAGTAGAGAGACTTAGAATAATCTTTCATACATGTGCTGTTGAAGATGCCAGGAGAGTCATCATCAAACATTTTCTTGATCTGTATTCAAAATCATACATTCAAACAAATTCTGAATGTATTTAGGAGGTTGACAGAAAGAGTGACATGACTAGGATATCATAAGCAACTACACTAGCCTGTATTTCCAAAAGTATTTGCTTACCCACCCAAATAACTGAATTCAGATTATGGTGTGGGGTTGTTTTTAGGAGCTGGGCTTGGCCCCTTAGTTCCAGTGAAAGGAACTCTGAATGCTTCAGCATCAAGGGATTTTGGACAATTCCATGCTCCTAACTTTGTGGGAACAGTGTGGGGATGACCACTTCCTGTTCCAACATGACTGCATCAGTGTGCAAAGCACGGCCCACACAGACATGGATAGCGAGTTTTGGTGTGGAAGAACTTGACTGAACCTGCACAGAGTCCTGACCTTAACCTGATAGAACACCTTTGGGACAAATTACAGCGAAGACTGCGAGCCAGGCCTTCTGAGAATGTCAGACATCTACATGCCTAATAAATAGATGCAAAGGGTGGGGCTGACATCATATTAAACACTATGGATGTGTATGGAATGGGATGTCACTTAAGTGTATATGCATGTAAAGGCAGGTGAGCTAATAGTTATGGAAATACAGTGGGGCAAAAAAGTATTTAGTCAGCCACCAATTGTGCAAGTTCTCTCACTTAAAAACATGAGAGAGGCCTGTAATTTTCATCATAGGTATACTTCAACTATGAGAGACAAAATGAGAAAAAAAAATTCAGAAAATCACATTGTCTGATTTTTAAAGAATTTATTTGCAAATTATGGTGGAAAATAAGTATTTGGTCACATACAAACAAGCAAGATTTCTGTCTCTCACAGAGCTGTAACTTCTTCTGTAAGAGGCTCCTCTGTCCTCCACTCGTTACCTGTATTAATGGCACCTGTTTGAACTGGTTATCTATATAAAAGACACCTGTCCACAACCTCAAACAGTCCCACTCCAAACTCCACTATGGCCAAGACCAAAGAGCTGTCAAAGGACACCAGAAACAAAATTGTAGACCTGCACCAGGCTGGGAAGACTGAATCTGCAATAGGTAAGCAGCTTGGTGTGAAGAAATCAACTGTGGGAGCAATTATTAGGAAATGGAAGACATACAAGACCACTGATAATCTCCCTCGATCTGGGGCTCCCCGCAAGATCTCACCCCGTGGGGTCAAAATGATCACAAGAACGGTGAGCAAAAATCCCAGAACCACACGGGGGGACCTAGTGAATGACCTGCAGAGAGCTGGGACCTAAAGTAACAGAGGCTACCATCAGTAACACACTACGCTCCCAGGGACTCAAATCCTGCAGTGCCAGAGGTGTCCCCCTGCTAAAGCCAGTACATGTGCAGGCCCGTCTGAAGTTTGCTAGAGAGCATTTGGATGATCCAGAAGAGGATTGGGAGAATGTCATATGGTCAGATGAAACCAAAATAGAAATTTTGGTAAAAACTCTGCTCGTCGTGTTTGGAGGAGAAAGAATGCCGAGTTGCATCCAAAGAACACCATACCTACTGTAAAGCATGGGGGTGGGAACATCATGCTTTGGGGCTGTTTTTCAGCAAAGGGACCAGGACGACTGATACGTGTAAAGGAAAGAATGAATGGGGCCATGTATCGTCAGATTTTGAGTGAAAACCTCCTTCCATCAGCAAGGGCATTGAAGATGAAACGTGGCTGGGTCTTTCAGCATGACAATGATCCCAAACACACTGCCTGGATAACGAAGGAGTGGCTTTGTAAGAAGCATTTCAAGGTCCTGGAGTGGCCTAGCCAGTCTCCAGATCTCAACCCCATAGAAAATCTTTGGAGGGAGTTGAAAGTCCGTGTTGCCCAGCGACAGCCCCAAAACATCACTGCTCTAGAGGAGATCTGCATGGAGGAATGGGCCAAAATACCAGCAACAGTTTGTGAAAACTTTGTGAAGACTTACAGAAAACGTTTGACCTCTGTCATTGCCAACAAAGGGTATATAACAAAGTATTAAGATGAACTTTTGTTATTGACCAAATACTTATTTTCCACCATAATTTGCAAATAATTTTTTTAAAAATCAGACAATGTGATTTTCTGGATTTTTTTTCTCATTTTGTCTCTCATAGTTGAAGGTATACCTATGATGAAAATTACAGGCCTCTCTCATCTTTTTAAGTGGGAGAACTTGCACAATTGGTGGCTGACTAAATACTTTTTTGCCCCACTGTATAGTATATATCACCTAACAACATTTACTCTACAAAAAGTGCAAAATATTATACAAACAGTGCTTTATAGCAACAGTCAAATATTATAAAAATCACATCCACAACAAGCACATCAACAGATAATCAGACATCCAAGCTACACTTACCTGGAGGTTATATACGGTCATAACCAGAATGTCCTTTAAAACTGCATTTATACATACAGCCTCTCTGTCTATACCATACCAATGGATGCTGAAATGTCATTGCGCCTAATTGAAAATGTTTATTGTACTACTGGCCCTCATTTGTGTGTTACACTAATCAATGAATAGAATGAAATATTTTTCTTGCTTTGCTTCTAGATGCAGAGTCTACAAGGGGGAGAAGATGCCATGTTACGTCTAGATGAGCTGGAGTCACTGTACTATGAGCTGCAGCTCCAGCTGTATGATATTCAGGCTGAGGTGCTGCGCTGTGAGGAGCTGCTGCTCACTGCCCAGCTGCAGAGTTTACGCAGACAGATGACTGGTGAGGATTGATTATTGATGCCAAGTCTCAAATATTTGAAGAGCTGTAAACATGTTTTTTCTGTTTTTCCAGAGCGACAGGATGAGGTTGTTTACTATGATGCTTTTGAGAGTCCTGATGCCATGAAGGGTGTTGAAGACCCCACAACCCCACCATCCCCTCTCAGAGGTGAAGAACTTTGTGTCCTTCAGCAGAAGACAAGGCAGCTAGAAGCACACAGAGGCCGTATCACTGCAAAGAAGGTCTACCTCAAAAATAAGAAGGTTGGCTAAATCAACAGAGTGAAACACAGCCATGGTACTCCATGGTTTAGCTGTAATGGACGGTGGAATTCTTTAATGTGTGATTTTTATTTATTTTTTTACTAGGAAATTTGTATTGCCAATCACAATCAGAAGATACAGCAAAGACAAGTTAGCCATGGTGACAGCAAACCCCAGCAAGCACTGCATCAGGTAAGAGCTGTTTCATTGGAATGGGCACAACCTCTAAACAGCTGGACCATATGTGATGGACATTTATGGACTAGACAGTTTCAAATTTAATTCAGACTGGACCATCCCTAACCTAGATGCCTGTATGCAAAACTAGCTACTTTAACTTGGAAATCAACAAACAAATGTCTCTGTGAACTCATTATATCCGATACACAGGTATAAGTGCACTTCGTTTAATAACTACTTTAAAAATGTTAAAATCTTATAATAAGGCAGACTTGTTATGATTTTACTGTAAAACAATCATGCACTGTCCTCTGAACACTCTAGTGCTGCACGATTTGATGAAAATGTGCGATTGCGATAATTATGGACAATATTGCGATTACGATATTATAAATGAATGGTGTCATGAGTGTACTTGCTTGAATATCAAGGACAACACAGAGAATATAGTTTGTGTATTTCTCAACTCAAAACATACAAGACACAAAAAAGATTACAGAATGTTTTTTTCCAAATAACTTAATATCAAAAAATCAATAAGTTTGAAAATAAAGATATTTCTGCAAATTGCAAATAGAATGTCATAAACTTAAATGCCTTTCTGTTGGCAATTACGTAAACATGTTAAGTGGTGTAGCACTTGCAAATGTAGCCGTGATTGTACGTTGTGGTTCTTTCAGGCGGTTTTCAGTTTTATCTTTTACGTTACTTGTTTGGGCTTTTATTTGCATGCACTCGTCATATTTTTCTCTGTGTTGTCTCAAATGTTAATAGAGATTGGTTGTATTACCTCTGGACGTAGCGACTTTAGCTTTGCAGGTTTTACACAGCATGTATTGCTGTTCAGCGTTGTCGTACCTGAATCCAAAGTATCGCCATACAACAGAAGTTGCATTTTTTTTCACCACCAACTCTGCTTTTCTCTCATGTTCCTCCTCAGCGTCCATGTCTTTCACTACTGTTTGCTGCAAGCCGGGAAGTCACGTGACCATACCTGCTGTAAGCGGGTGTCTGAGTTGTGTTAATAGTGCGCCTGCGCCATTCACTTTGAACCTGTTTGGTGCATGTTTTTCCCACGCTCTTGTTGTCAGTTCTCTGAACGCCAGGCAATAAACAGCTCATGTTCCCGTGCTCCAGAGAAATACTTGCCTCCGAGTTTTGTCCTGTGTCTACAACTTGTTTGAGCCCCATACAGCTCGCACATTACACTGTGGCTGCCCACAGCGTGTGGATGTGGCGTCACCTTACTCCACATCGGTTTACATTAAATCGCAAATAGCAGTCTTTTACGCGGTTACGTAATGGCACAGCGTGACATCGCGATTGCGATTAGATTAATCGTGCCGCATTAGAACACTCCCTGGTCTTTATCTCTTTCTGTATAGGGAGATGCTGAAGATGAAGCTCAAAGAAGTGCTCGGGTGAGTCAGGAGAGGCAGCACACACTTGACAGACTCCGCAGCCTTAGACAGGTGAGATTTGGTTCTCTGTTTTCTTAATAATAGGTAGTGTTGTAGCTTCAGTGTTTGTGACTTACTCTTGTCAACTTAGCGTTATCCAGGTCAGGTGACTCTGAAGTCCAGTCGATTGCGTATGGGCCAGACTCAGACCAAGAGGAGAGCAGGCCAGCAGCCTGCTTATGCAAGTCGCCAGTGTTCAGACCGACGGCATCTCCGATCTCCAATCAAAACCTCCTGCGGCTCTTGTGACAGACACCTGTGATAGTACATCTTTACCCCCGGCTCCTGCACCTTCACTTAAAGATGTTGATGCTTCCCCTCCATTCTTTTCACTGCCTCCACTTTCAGCATCACCTCCTCTTGTTTC
Source organism: Bostrychus sinensis (assembly GCA_020698575.1). Taxonomy (NCBI): domain Eukaryota; kingdom Metazoa; phylum Chordata; class Actinopteri; order Gobiiformes; family Eleotridae; genus Bostrychus; species Bostrychus sinensis. The sequence goes on from CM036239.1 coordinate 16,207,654, forward strand.
ACTGGGCCATCCACCTCCTCCTCCACCTCCCCCCCCTCCCCCTCCTCCACCTCAAACAGAGGAGCAGCAGGACAAAGCTAATGACAAGGCTCAGGACAGCCCAGTGCAGCAGAAGCGCAGTGACTCCCCTTCACTCTCCCTAGCTCCTTTTTCTCCTCGCTTTTTTGACAGCAGTCAGCTGTTGACAGCACGGAAAAAACTGAGGAAGACTTCATCATTGGACTCCTCACAATGGAGAAGAGGTCAGGATGATGTGAAATTTGTATGTTTAAAAGTGATTATTTCAAAATTAAATACAGTATAATAGCATTAACTTTGTGTCCACAGCAAGCTCCCCCATGGACGAAGTGCTGGCCTCATTAAAAAGGGGTAGTTTTCATCTGAGGAAGGCTGAGCTTCGAGTCTTAGCCCCTGACCCAGATGATGACAGCAACAATATTCTGGCCCAAATTCGGCAGGGTGTCCGATTGAGGAAGGTGCGGGCTCGCCCAGAGCAGCAGCGCCATGGAAAGAGCTTCCCTCACTCAACTGATGCACTCACACGCAGCATTCATGAAGCACTGAGGAGAATAAAGGAGGCTTCACCTGAGTCTGAGTCTGAAGATGAAGGCCTTCCTTGCACTGATTGGGAAAACTAGCTAACTAGACTATAGGGCATAGGTTAGCCACGGAGAACAAAGGAAACAACACAATGCTCTGAAGCAACCTTGGTACAGTTTAAACAAAAGCATTATATGTTTGTAAAAGACAGCAGAATATTACATTTTCCAACTGCTGTATGTTTGAAAATTGGGCCACTAATTTACAGTATAAAATGTAGGTGGCATTTTTGACAAGGATACAACTGCTAACCTCTCATTATGTTAGTCTACATGTCATTTGTACTGTAGCTTGCTGTAATGGGTTTGTTTTAGGTAGCAAGTTTATGTGTTCTTCCCACAGCCAACATCTAAAATAGGTTTTGGTATCAACTTATATAATAATCATTTGTACTGTATGTAAATGTACTGTAAAGGTGAGGTAGGCTACCTGCCCAGTGTCAAAACAGAACATTTTTAAATTAGCTTTAATTTAGCAAAAATATTAGCATTGCTTATTATGGTGTGAGTTGTCATTGCAATACATACACAGTATATGAAGAGGTTTTTATTTAGGATGGGAATGCATTCCATTCTGTTTACACCAGATTCTTTGCTCATTTTTAGCATCATATAGAGCCTCTATACACAGTCACATTGAAGTATGTTTTATTGCCTCAGCCAGTCCTAAATGTGTCACTTTAGCAATGTTATAAATGTATATTGTACATTTAGGTACACCACCAATAGCAGATGAAATAACACACATCCTATACTATACTACTATTTTAAGGAAACTGTCATGACCAAGTCAGTATTTTAAGAAAAACATGATTTTCCTTTAAACACATGTTGAGGATAAAAAGAATGTGCTGGGTTAATTTTCAAGAGCTCTTGAAGCTCAAATTAAAATTGTTGGAGTGCTACTAGCTAAACTAGCTTTTTATGTTTTTGTCTTATGGAGTTTGATTACAGAATTTAAAAGAAAATATGAAGTGTTAAAAACACTTAACACTTATGGTCCATTTACCACCCTCTGTTGGAGACACATGCAGCCTTTAGTCCTGTTTTTATGCATTTCATTTAATTATACTGCCTTTTTTCCAACTATACTTATTAACTGAAGTTTGTGTTTATGTGTGATTTATTTCTAAATAAATGCTGTTTACCTTTTATAAAGTCTGTTGAATCTGTCTTTTAGATGTGTAAAAGCATGCAGTAGCAGTAGAGCTTGACTGCAGCTGTTTGGCTGTGTCCCTCATTGCTCTCAGTCCTGTAGCAACATCCATTCTTACACTCATGTTGTGCATTCTTTAATTTTCATTTTAATAATTGGTAGACCACATGTTGTGTCTTTATTTTAATCTGCAATGTTGACTTGTATGACATTATGCATGTAACTTGCTAACAAACCCATTGCAACATAAGTGCAATAATGAAGAAGTCATGAATTTTACTGTAATGAAGTGTAAATTCTTAAAATATATACGCATGTCTAAATGTATATGTATTTATTAAGACCTAATATTTCAAGGAAATTTGTAAAGCATACAAATGTAAATGTACTTTATAAGGTTTGTGGCATTTTACATTGTTTACTATTATGACTATTTTCTACATCTTTTCTTGCCTTCTGTTGCCCAATTATACCTATATTTTACTTTCTAAATAAAAATATGCTTTTGAGTGTTTTTGCAACTTTGTGCTTAATATTTATGACTGAACAAAAACATGACAACAATGTAAATTTTGCAATGTTTTTACTGTAAAGTCAAAATTACAATTTGTGTTTTAAGCATGTGGTAGAATCAACATTTAAAATAACTCAAATTCCCTTTCAAGCTATAAGAGCTATAATATTTTTCACTGTGATGCAGTCATTCAAATCTCTCAAATATACCAGACAACAAGCCCTTAAATAGTGTTTTTCAGGTAGACATACTGTGTTCCTTAAACATTAGTGACATTTTTGGCAATAGTAAATCCCACAAAAAGTACCTCAGTTAGCTACCATTGATGCATGTCTGTACCAAAGGCAACATCAGCAGTATTCAAATCTGTACATGAAAATGTTATTTGGCAAAGAATATAGTATGCATTCTAACCTGCAATCACCTGCTCTGTTTCCATTGATAAATATATAATTCATATTTACGTTTCTTCAAAAAAACAAAAATAGACACCTATGTACCACACAATAAATTTAAGTTTAAGATGTAAATAAATTTGCTTTTTACAACTTGTGTGATATTTGGTTGTGATAATAATAAAAAATACTCAAAGGACTCAATCATTGCACTTTAAGTTGCAACAAGAAACAGTAGGAAAAGGTGAGTCACACACAATTGTACAAGTGCGTTCTGATGTTTGTCATTTAAATTTGTAAAACAATAAGCCAGATCTCAGTAAGGTCATACTAATGCAGCAGCCTCAGAGTAAAAACCTGAAGGTGAGACTGACCCCCCACCCCCCCATCTCCACCCCCACCCCTTTCCTCCAGTGCACCCTTTTTGTATTGCTCATATATTTGTATAACAACATAAGACATTGTCCCACATTGCAGATTTAGCAGTCCTTCAGTGAATCACATTAGTACCAGGAAGGAACCAGAAAATAGTAGGAAGGAAAAAGCCGGCACCAGCTGTTGTCTAGCTTTAGGTCTAAATCAAATGTTTGGCTGACAAAGTGTAAAAAAGTTGCCTCTCTTAAACTAATAGTTATAGTCATTGGTGAGCACAATGGGATAAAAATACTCTTCAATCACTGTCATTTGAGATTCCAGAGCTGAAGGCAAAGTCCAAATAAAGCCTTGTAATTTGGCAGATGTGTGATGTGTCATGTAAGTCCCAGCATGCAGTAGATGGCGCAGGTGATTGCTTCTTGAGCTGCATTACCAAGGCATGGTAAAAGGTGGCAGCAGGGACAGATTCCCTTAGTGTGAAAAGAAGTGCACATACAGTACTGTTTATTTCTTTCTAGCTATTTTCTATAAGCTTGGCCAGTGTGTCTCGAAGCTCAGTCAACTCAAAGATTTTGCTGTCCAGCAGCTCCAGCAGGGAGCGCAGGCTCTTGCGAAAGGCTTCTCTCTCCAGCTGAGTGCTCTCTAGACGCTGCTCCAGATCACTCAGCTGGGCCTCCAGAGTCTGGTTACGGCACTCGGTATCCTAGAACAAACCATAAATAAAGCAATGCTTTCTGAATTACTATTGTACATCATAATCAATCTAAATTGCATTTACAGTAGTATATATTTGTACAGTGCCTTGCAAAAGTATTCATCCCCCTTAGCATTTTGCCTTTTTTTTTGCCTTACAACCAGATATTTTAAAGGATCATTGGGAGGTTTATGTCAGTCAATTTACATCACATGCTAATAAATAAGAAGATGCAAAATATTTTTTTGTTGTGACGCAAACAAGAAATTTGACAGAAAAACAGAAAACTTGAGTGTGCACGAGTATTCATCCCCTTTTTACACAAGATCCCTAAATAATAGCTGATGGTACTTACCCTCTAAAATCACAAAAATAGTTAGATAAGTGCTGTCTGCAATTCAGCTGTCATAATACCGCAAAACACAATTTAATGCATCGTTCCAAAATGTAAAAAATAGTGATTCACAACAAACCTGCATAGAGAAGACCATCTAAAACTCACAAAGCAGGCAAGGAGTCCATTCAAGAAACAGGAAACAATAAGACCAAAGGTGACCCTGAAGAATCTGCAGAGCTCCACAGCAGAGACTACTTTATCTGTCCACAGACAGTATAAATATACGCTCTACTGAGCTTGGATGTATGGAAGAGTAGCCCGAAAAAAATCCAACGCTTGGGAGACGTGGGAGACTCCCAAAACATGGGGAAGGTCCTCTGGCCAGATACAATTAAAATTAGCCATCAATAAAAAAGCTATGACTAGCACAAACCCAACACCTGACTGTGCCCCCTCTCTAAAGTGAAGCCTGGTGGTGGCAGTGTCCTGATATCTGTCATTGGTAGGGACTTCTTGAGAAACTTCTCAGAACTGAAGGA